>OZ025259.1:18301196-18936433 GCA_964019135.1 Arenicola marina | reverse complement strand
AGGGCGGGGGCTGGAGGGGGGAGGGTGGAGGGGCGGAGTGGAGGATGGCAGGCGGGGAGGGGAGGGGGGTACAACCGCGAGACGTGGTCACGGCGGCTGAAGCGCGGGTAGGAGGGGAGGGAGGGGAGTAGGAGACAGGCAAGGTCCGCCAGGCCGCGTAGGGAGGGTTGGATGGCGTAGCGAGCGCGTGGTGGTGGTGGTGGTGGTGGTAGGGCCCCGTGTGTGGCGACCCGTGATGGGGACGGAATCTCACCCCCCCCCCTCCCCTCCTCCCGGGGGTAGACCTGAGGTCGCGTGCCTCAGTAATCGGGCGGATTAACCACCCTGGGGACTATACCCCGCCCTGGCGGATCCCTCCAGCGGGGGGGGGGGGGCAGCCTGGAAAAGAGTGGAGCTTTGTTGATTTGTCCATTTTGCCCTCCACCCACCCAGCCTACCGCCTGAGGCTTGGTGAGAGGGTCGGGGGAAGAGGCACTGCTCCCCCCACCCCCTATCGTCTTGTGTTAATTGTACCCGACTCTGCCCACTTGTGTGTACACTGGACCAGGCCCGACTGCTTCCCCGGATATCCACTGCTTTCTTGTTCCACAACGGTGTTTTTAGATTGAATACCACAATATAAAACGATATATACGTTCTCTTTGACCAAAGAACGTACTGCAAATTCGTTGTTGAAATTAAATTTTTAATGGAAAAACACATACTTTCGGATGTGTTCGTGAAGTAGGACTAACTATGATATCATGGTCAATACTATGCTGAAGTAATGTTGCGTTATGGTTGGGGTTAAAGCACGAAAGTGTTCGCCGGGGTGAGGGGGGTATTTAGAACTAGACAGACCCATGACCCCCATGAAGGATTTGGGGTTAGGAGAAGGACGCTGGGGTTTTTTTTTCAAGAAAACACCTTTGCCCCACCCCATCTACAAAATTGGCATTTTTTTTCATTTGAAAAGTTAGGTCGTCTTACTGTTTTAGATGGGTGGGGGAAGGGGCCAAACACTACTCAGAGCCGTTTAGGGGGGAGGTGGAGGGAGGGGGGAGGCGGAGAGAGGGAGTGGGGGGGGGGGGGGGGGGTAAGCGGGGGGCTTTTGCGCACCTAGATCCGACTGTATAAAGACGCTAAGTGTTTCGTCGCAAAGAGTCGGGAGTGTCCCCCGGAGATACTGCTTTCTGCCTTGTCCCTCGCCACTGTCACGATGTGGCCTGACGGGTTAAACCGCTCCACTTCAACCCGAAGAGACCGACCCGACACACGGAATATCAATGAGCCATGAACACACTGTGTCTATGTCTATGTGTTGTCCCTCCCCTCCCGGCGGGGACGCGGGGCCGTCCACAAACTTACTTAACAAATAACGTCTCAAGTGAATCTCTGCATGATGCGGGTCCCTCTGTGTGTCTATGTGTCTGTCTGTCTGTCTGTCTGTCCGGATATATCCTCCGACTTAACTCATAGCACCTCACTGTACAGCCATGATCTTTCAGCGGAACTAGCTACGCCGGGGGGGGGGGGGGGGGGGCATGCGCATAGTGATAATATGTATACGTCTCGTTCGATTCTTTAACTCGAAGACGATTTCCTAACGACTAGTTAGGGAATCACGCGACCAGAAGGTTCAGTTCAATCCGGATAGAGATGTGTGTGCTCCAGGTATGACCGAATGCCACATCTGTCCGAATAATATGTTTAGCCGGCGAAATGTTGACCACGGATGGGTCACTTTATATATAGAGCAGCGCCCTCAATTGTAGGCTTGGGCTTTCCGAAAACACTACAGATCTGGATGGTTAATCCGCCCTAAAATATTTTGGGCTGGTCTTGTTTGTTATCGGCTTCAGCGGCGCCAGATCTTGCCAACGCTGCCAGAGCCCGCCCCGCCCCCCCCCCCATCCCCGGCCACGCCCCGCTCCCGCCTGCCCGCCTGTCCCATAAAGACACTGATTCAACCTGCCCGTTCTCATCCGTACGCGAATAGGGAGTAACATTTAAGTGTAAATAATTGTATTCTGTACATTGTGTGTACATTGTATTTTGCAAACTAGCAGCAAGTTGACGAAGGAAATTGTATGGTAGCGGTATGACACATGTGTTTAGGTTTGCGCTATGATGATATAATACAGCGTGCACAGCAAGGAACTTGGCAATCAAGGTACCGCGTTACCTAGCCATATTAGAAAGTTCCTTTGCTATATTAAAGCGTTCTGGTTACATTTTAGCGTTTTGGGGCAATATTAGTTTCATACTATATGATAGCTTTCCCATACTTTCCCATATTATTATAGCGTTCACTTACTTTTTTCTGGCGATCCCTGACTATATTATAGCGTTTTCATACTATGTTACAGCTTTCACTTACTATATTATAGCGTTCCCTTACTATGTTATAGTGTTCCCTTACTATGTTATAGCGTTCCCTTACTATGTTATAGTGTTCCCTTACTATGTTATAGCGTTCCCTTACTATGTTATAGCGTTCCCTTACTATATTATAGCGTTCCCTTACTATATTATAGCGTTCACATACTATATTATATCGTTCCCTTACTATGTTATAGTGTTCCCTTACTATATTATAGGGTTCCCTTGCTATTTTAGTGTTCCCTTACTATGTTATAGCGTTCACATACTATATTATAGCTTTCCCTTACTATATTATAGCGTTCCCTTACTATGTTATAGTGTTCCCTTACTATGTTATAGCGTTCCCTTACTATGTTATAATGTTCCCTTACTATGTTATAGCGTTCCCTTACTATGTTATAGCGTTCCCTTACTATATTATAGCGTTCCCTTACTATATTATAGCGTTCACATACTATATTATAGCGTTCCCTTACTATGTTATAGTGTTCCCTTACTATATTATAGGGTTCCCTTGCTATTTTAGTGTTCCCTTACTATTTTATAGCGTTCACATACTATATTATAGCTTTCCCTTACTATATTATAGCGTTCCCTTACTATATTATAGCGTTCCCTTACTATATTATAGCGTTCACATACTATATTATAGCGTTCCCTTTCTATATTATAGCGTTCCCTTACTATATTATAGCGTTCACATACTATATTATAGCGTTCACATACTATATTATAGCGTTCCCTTACTACGTTATAGTGTTCCCTTACTATATCATCGTGGTTATTATACTATGTAGCATAGGTAAAAAAACCGGGCGAGCAGAACTATATCTTGACTGAAAAGTTGTACTTCCCATACTTTTTTATTTCGTACATAATGTAGTCAACTATAAACGACTGGTACACAATAACTGCTATTATACACTCATAGATTTAATTTACATTAATATCTTTCAAACGTGTATTGGAAACGGAAATAATTTATGAACGGCTTTAGCCTACCAATAACTGTTGAGCATTTTTTGTTGTTGCAAACTATATTAATTTCTGTAATATAAAAACAGCTTCGGGTGGATAATAAAAATGGAGGGCTGCTATAGATTGATGAAGGGCCAATAAAATGGTCATTACGTCATGCCAAACTCGCGCTAATACTAGTATTGCGCGTTGCGTGGCGTCATGTTTCATTGTTCTACACTATGTCTTAAGTCGAGAAGAAATTTGTTCATTGAAGGCTTGCCATTCCCGTCTATTGTTACTATAAAGAACTTCTGCCATGTGCTCGCTGGCTACATGAGTTTTTAGGGTATTAACAATAGACGTTGTGGATATAGTACTACAATTGTTAAGCATTAATCCATATAAAAACCATTTCCCTACTAATATAGTGAGGTTGATATACAATTGATCCGTCCGTTCTAACAACGGTACTCCAAAAATTATATTAGGTAGAGACAGCGGACTCTTAATTTGCACAAATCGTTCGATGTTTTCCCAAAACGGTCTGACCTTAATACAGTGATAGAACAAATGTTCTATTGTTTCCATGTTTCCACATAACCTACACTGTGCAGTATTGCTTAATTTCCATTTAGCCAGGTTATATCCGCAGGCAACAATTCTATTTAAAACCTTATATTGGAAGCTTTGCAATCTTGTGCTTCGAGTAATTTGCTGTGGTAGGGAAAAATTTGTTGCAAAGTCAGCATCATGAAGGTAAGGGAACTGTTCAATCCATTTCGCGATGGAGGAAGGAGGCTTCTGGAATCTCGCTATTAAACAGTCATACACCCACCGGTTTGATAACCCGGCTAGCAGTTGTCCATTACACATTATATTACCTCGTGGGATAGAAACTTTAATAACTAAGTTATCTTTTTCCATTATATGGCGATATTTGTGAATCCAGATTTTTGGTATCGCGTGAATAATACTGTTATGGAGCATCACATCAATATAAATATTGTACCTATCCCGTAAATCAGATACACTAATTATTTCGCCTTCGACATTCCAAAGGTCGCCTACGGATCGATTCCGCTTCAGGTTCGCGAGAGTGGAGAACCATTCTACACTATGTCACTATGGCTACGATTGACTATTGAAGGGGTCGCATGGCGGTTTGGTCAGATAGGGCTGTACGGTCACTTCGGGATCTCATCGAGACCCCACGAGACAGGGATACCTATGTTCTACGTCAATGCCTAGCATCAACGGCCTGTACGTGCTGCCTACCTTCCGGTTGTTTGCCTTCACTCGCCTCACACACATGATCGGCTAAAGCTGTCCTTGGAAACACAAATAACCGCTGAAGTTATGTGCATATCCGAATTATAACCATCCGAGTAGATTTATGTAATGTATGAGCGGTTAGGCAGTTGATAAACCAGAATGTGGTTGTCTCATGAGTAACTGTCAGTGTCAGGCGATCTAATGTGTTGCACGGGGTTTTCCATGTCGTATGACGTAATCATCATCATGACGCGCGTGTCTGCGCGCGATATCTATGGTTACGTAACAACGCTCCGTATATGGACTGAGCAGGTGAGGACAATGGTGCTCCGTTTGTCGTAGAACTGTAAACATCGATGATTTGGCTCAAAATACAACGCTTCCAACAGTCTCATCGAACGGACCACATGCATTAAGGAGAGATAAATGTCTTATCTTTAATTATATTATGATTTTATAGTTAGCCATGCCTGGACCAAAGCAAACAAAAAATAGTTTCACACCCACTCGATTCTTCACGCACAAACCGCGCAGCCGGCTGGTTCCCAACACTAAAACGTTGACTACAATGAGTGCGAGTCACGCAGTTGCAGCAAGGCACCAGCGTGATGCGCACTCGTTCTAAGAGCACGTGTTTTTTTGTTGGTCCCCAAAAGATCTAAACCGGATATAGAACCCGCGAGAACTGTACAGCCCTATTACACGATTTCAGCCGCGTTAGGTTCCGAGTACCGGAAGCGGAATCAGAACAAGAAGGTGACAGACGATTAAGCCATCGCCTTCAGAGTGTTAGTTGTGCGTGTAATATCGTCATGGTTTGGTTACTAGACGTTTGCTGCTACACCGGTTAAATATCTTTTCGTTAAACCTCCAAAACCACCATGTGATAATGACCAAATGAACAAATATGAAACGCCTATGATCTGATACATATTTTAATATGTTATAAATGTTCTGTTTCATTACTGTATTTTATGTTCCGCTCTATGATAAGGTGATATAGCTGGCTCGCCCGTAGCTCGTTCCCTGTATTGTACTAGAATAACACAAAGAGTTATGTAAGTAGTTAGACAGGACAACTTTTAAAATTATTGTCGAGAATACAAAAGTTCAAGATTATTATCAGTGGCGGAAAACCACATCGCCACTAATAAACATGTGGCGGAAAAACACATCGCCGCTAATAAACATTTGGCGGAAAACACATCGCAAATGGAAAACCTTTGGCGGAAAACATATCGCCAAGAAAAATGGTGAGGCGAACACACATCGCCACTGAAAAATGTGGTTGAAAACACGTTGCCACTGAGAATTAAATGTAATACGCATCTGTGGCATGCAGATGTTAGACAGGTAAATATTCACGCTAATCTAGGCCAGCTTCGTGCAACATCGAGGGTGAATACTGGAGCTATACATCAAGGGCCATATATGGACATTACTATACTGAAGTATCATCTAACGACTAAAGGTCATTGGAGGGTATGTGGTGAAACACACCTCGCACCGCGGGGTAACACAGTGCAGTGCCTCTAGAACACTAATGCCTGGTTTACCCTGTACGGTCATTCATTCCACAGTCATACATTTTCAAGGTTTTGGTCGGTCAACAGGTCATACGGTCAAACCGACCTACAAACGGGTGAGTAATTATATGAAAACCATTAAAATGGATACGATGTCCTCATCAGAGAAGGATTTAACAGCTGTAGCTTGCGTGGTATCGACATTAGATTATCAGATACTACCACGTCATCATCTCAACGCTGATTGGCTAAAATGCTCGACGCCCCTGTACTGGCATTTCGATGTACCCCCATTTTACAATTGTTACATGTGGTTATGTAAAAAGCTGTACACCGGCCTGGGCTAAGGTAGAGGGAGCACACTGCGATGGCGGATAGTGCATGCCAATGTATAAGGGCTGCCATGGAAAAAAGTACGAAATAAAACTAACCATTATCGCTATGCCTATTGCGACAAATTACCAATCGTGCTTTACGTCACCGTACTACATTTATATACAAAACAAGTAATGTTATCATTACTTATGTTTTGGCCACGTATGCAACAATCCCGTGTTCTATGCTCGCATCGATCCGGTCCGCAGATATCTATAACCTCTAGATCTAATATATGAGCATTACTCAAACTCCAATTCGATAAACGTCAGGTAATGAATGATGAATCGGTATTCGTGTGGACCTTCGATGGAGCTTATTTTCCGAGGGTGATTATAACATGGCGTTCAAAATCCCTCAATCGTGGCTAATCTGAACGAACATTACGCTTTGCAATAAATCATAAACGTAAAAACGGGCTAATCGGGTGCTCTATGTCGAACAATGTCCAGGTTTACGATCAGAAGGGTTTATGTACAAACCCAATCATTGACATTCATCATTTGGGGAACATGGCTGCATTAATCACATGGTCCCGGTTTGTCCCGATCAGGCCTGTAGATAACCTCCGAAAGAGAAATTTAACCATGAGCGCATTTCTTTGGTAACCCCGAAGATGGACCAAATACGCACATTACGCATCGGTTTACCGCCGACACTTCTTTCACCCGGGTCGGCTGCGAGCGCATTCATTCGGTATGCCGATATGCCCCGTTCAAAACAGCACGGGACATTCGGGAGAAGATGGCGGCTGATTGAAAAGTGACTCTCTAGGCCGGTTCCATTAGGCCTAAATGGACCGGACCTGACCGGTGTCAACATATCATTGACATTCGGCGTAGCCCGACCGGCAGGTCCGGAAGAGCTTGAGTATACCGGGCGGCCCACCGGTCCTGGCCCAAAGAAATGCGCCCCATGTCACCATGGCTATGGTTGAATAATCAAAACTATGTTGCTTACAACATGTCAGCAGATGTGATTAGAGGACGTTTATCAATGCATACATGCAAAGTCATCACATGATGAATTTAGTGATGCTGATCTAGTACCTGAATTATAGTGACTGATCATGTTTTACACAAATCCCTTGTAACAAACGGTAGACAGTCTGCTGCATCACCAGAAAGTTTAATTAATCACCAGTAGATTCAGTCATTAGGGAGTTATAAGGCTATACAGTTCTCGCGATAGGGCCGCGAGACAAGTATCGGCAACTGTAAGTCAATTGCTTTCCAGGTTTATTCTAAAGGCTATGAGTACCATTTCACTAAACATGGCTATGGAAGGTATACGTTAAAATATTTGGAGGCGAGAAAGCGCAGAACTTTGGGAATATACAAGGAAAATACTTCTTCAAAACACTCGAAAGTTAAAAATAGCGTTCTAAATTTGGCCCTGCTCCACGGGCTTTCGCGAGTTCTCCAAACAGCGAGTGACGTCACAGAGTTTCACGTGCCTCCGCGGTAAAAAAAATGGCGAAAGCAAGTGATCGACTTAACCATTCCGCTGTCAAAATGTGCAGTGCATGGAGTAACAACACACGGATGCGTCATTAAACCACATGGTAAAGGTAAAATAAGACCAGTTGAATCTGTTCGTATCACTTTTGGATCAGGAAAAGACCAAGCTTCATCATTCTTTGTAAGTTTTCTGTTTGAAGCGTTGCGCCAACGTTGTCACCGGGGAGAATCCGTGTGACATCATAATGCCTCGTTTTCGTATAAAAAAAAACCCCAAAACGTTTTCTCAGTTTCTCAGCCGTGTTGTCACGTCGTAACAAATATTCGTTATTCTGATGGCGCGAATGAATGAAAAATTTGTCGTCTATCCGTTTTGTGCAGCTATATTTCTTAAATATTCTTATTCATATCGCTAGGTATTCCGCAATGGACCCACCCCTCGGCGCCTGGTTCTTGCGCAGGTAGTCTGGTTCCCAGTCTCTCTCTTTGCGCAACATACACACAACGCCTACGTCACAGATTGTTATTTCATTTAAATTTATGAACAAACTACCAAACTTCTTTAACAATAAATAAGTTCCCCAATAAAGATATTTGAAACCTTATTGAAATAACACTTATATAATAAATGTGAAAACATTCAAACAGTTTACTTGTTCATTGAACAATTAATTTTCATATAGGTTCTGACCATTAATCTGGCCTGACCAATACTGTTTATTAATGTAGTAGTGAACTACGGTTACACCTGAATAAGTGAAAGTAATACATCAAGAATACTATTCATGTAAGACCATTTAACACTCTTTTCACAAACTTTCCACCTTTCACAGGGTTCTGGTATTTAATTCGGATGGGGATGAGACAGGTATGGCGAAGAGGGGAGGGGTGTGGGTGCTGGTCTGAAAGTCTTGCACATGCAGTTTCTATGTGGTCATCTGAGGAAGAAGGTATTGTTATGTTTTTTTTCTCAAGAAATTGCACCTGCAGAAAAACAAAAGATGTTAAGGAAATCCCGTTGGGCTTCGATAGGCCTACGTACGGGCAAAACCAGGGGCGGATCCAGATATGCTGGATAGGGGGGACCGGTTTTGGATTTCTTATGCTAAATGGTATAAATTATATAAATTTAGGCCCTAAAAGGGTGGGGGCGGGGGGGGGGGTGGGGGGGGCGGGGCCGAGTCGGCCCTCCTCTAGATCCGCCCCTGCAAAACGTTAGAAAGGAGATTTATACGTTGTCCCGCAAACGGATCCCACAAACGTATCTATGTAGGTCAGGAAACACCCCGAGTTCTGATGACGTAATGCTCATCGGGTTAAGTTTACGGGATACGTTCAACCGAAAACCTAGTGCAATAGCTCTTTAATATTTGTCAGGAAAAAACCATAGAAGAATAGAACAGGGTGCAGATAAAGCTCATGTGCGGGCATGGGCTCAGCCCTCAACAATGCCATGGGGGAGCAGTAGCGCCGTGTCATTGGATGTGCTCGCCTGACATTATGCCCGGTGCATTGATTGCAGGTAACAAACGACCAGACTTAACGAGTTGAGTAATTAGCTCAGCCAGGTCCGTCGTTGTGTCTGCCACTTAGAAAGGTGACGGGGTGCAGCACGTGTGTTGTTTGGTAGCGGACTCTGGTAGCGGACCATGCCCAGGGGCCGTATTTATAATCCTCTCGTAAGTTACGCACGAAAAGTGCCTTTTCGTTGTAGCCTCACCAGCTCGTTGTGGTAATGCTCATGAGTAAGAAGTCTTATTCAATGTAATTTTAGCACATTCTTAGTTCAGAAAATCCACTTCTGGGTTTGCGGGGGTTCCGCGATAAAGCCACCTCCCCTCTTTTTCACCGCCAACGATCAACTCGGTCGGGGCGTTTTCCAGCCAAATTCCGCTCGGTCAGTGTTTTACCGCCCTAATCCGTTCAGCTGGGGCGTTTTACAGCAAAAATCCGCTCCGAAGGGGCATATTTTCGCGGCAACCCGTTCTATGAACGCCCATTTTCAAAAGACCCTCCCCCCCCCCGGTCTAAAATTTTTAAATATCTGTTCTATATGGATATATTTTTCACCATAAATTATATGTCCGCTCTATAAGGGTAACTTTTTCATCACCAATATCCGCTCTCTCAGGCATCAAGGCAGCCGAGGTCCCCATCCCCACCAGATTTGTATTATAGTGCCCCCCAAGATGTTTGCATAATTCAAATTATGTTTTACATTTTCATTTGATACCGCTGCAAGGACCATGGCAAATTAAACTTTCAGCTTGTAGAATTTGTCTGTGTCATAACAATACACTTTTAATTATCGATAATGACATCAGAAACGCCGTGAGCGTCACGTAACAGGATTGAGTTCATTGCTGGATCCAGGAATGTACGAACGGCGGGGGGCACCATTTATTTAAATACTAACCAGGCACTGATCCAGTGAGACATTTGGGGTGAGGGGGTGAGGTGAGGGGGTCCTGATGCGGGTGTGCAGAAAGAATAGTGACTGTGCCCCTTTCTTCAGAGAAAGGGGGAGCACACGTTTTTTTTCACCTATTTTCCATGAGGCTTATTTTCCACCTGCCCCTTGTGCCACCCCCCCCCCTGGATCCGCCACTAGATTCTATGTCAATCACTGTACTATATATAGTCATGTGCCGTTGCTCAAATGGACAAGGCTTTTCTTTTTTTGTGAAATCTATCATTTCCAAGTATTGGTGAGATAAGTAATCCTCGGCGCATGTGTATCGATGATTATACGATCAAGATTCTTTCTCTCCGTATCATTTGGCCCACCCCCACCATATCTGTACTAGAGTAAGGCAGACCCCCCGCCCTTCAAGAAATCTACACTATTTAATGCAAATCTAGAATAAATTAGTGGATAGGGAACAAAAGTCCAAATTCAAATTGCCGAGTTCAGATCAGGGCTTACTGGCTTCATCTGCTGTTCTGCATGGCCGTTTCACAATTCCAAAATTTAGCAGGGTTTAACGCTTTCATTTTGGCTTCATGTTGCGTGTTTTTCGTGCATTACAACGTGGCACCACGCTGCACACGAGTTGTTCAGCAAGGGCAACAACGCATTGATCAGGTGATTCGTGGTTCATTTATATGACTCGCCCATGCAACGATTTCTGAACGTTAGCTTTAAAGGATAATAACATTGATTCCAATCGGTAAACAATCCGCGTTGTCGGGGTGGGGGGGGGGGGGTTGCATTTCAAGCATAGGCTCAGGACTTTCATTTCGCGTAACAACCCCCACGAGACGCTTTCGGATTCGGAGTACATATCAGCTGTACATAAATATATTCAAGCAAAGAGAGGTTGAAGCCTATTATGTCATGTCTTTAATAATTAAATCAGCTGCCCCACAAAATTAAGGAATCAATTATTCAATGTCAACATTGGATGTAGGCCTATACTTCAAATTAAAGTTTATTTAGTACAAGCGACGGGCTAAATGTCTGTTGCCAAGCAGAGCGCTCTTGGTGACCGCCCATCGGCTGTTGTCATAGTGAGTAGTTGTGACGTCAAAATGTTATGAACCTGACGTCACAATGGGAGTTCCTAAGCAACCGAATGATATGCCACAAGCATGTGCATGGTATACGTCATCCAGCCAAAGATATTCTTTATGGCAAGCCGAAGTGAGATTAATTTTGAATGTTAATCTAGATGTATTCCTTCGGAATATCTGAATTAATAAATATACGCTCGCATTTTTTAGGTGGCACCTATCCATATTATATATGATAATAGGATTACAGTGGAGTGCAGTCATATGCCGCCAGTCGTTCACTACGTTAGTTACATTTGGTTGGGGCAAGTGTTGCAATGAACAATTCAAGCATATGAACTACGCTTCCGATTAGCCGAATAATGACAGATTAACAGCAAACAACTGATGACTGCGAGGAGCTCTACATTTTCCAGTTTACTAAAAGAAGGTTATTGCAAATTGTAAACCGATAAAAAACTGACTGAACGCACCAACTTTATGATGTAACGCTCTGTAGACTGAGCTGGACGGGTTTCAGTGCGTTCTGTCGCATTGGTTGGTTGTATATTCAGGACGCTTTAACCACTTTTGGTCATATCGCGTCAACGGGAGAAGGCAGAGAGAGTGAATCCATCTCCCCGGGGGTAATTAACCCCCTACCGGTCGCACTAAAATGGACCTCTCAGGCAATCGGAACTCGTAAGCGAAATCAATACCCGCCAAATTTGTTATTGATAAATTAAACTAAATTTGTCCCTTATCGATATTGCCAGCGCAATCTTTACCATGCGGTAGTACTAACTTTTTGCTGCCCTTTTGCGGTATCAATGCATTTCCGGTAACTTTTTGCAGATCCTCCGCGGTAAACAAAAAGAAAAAGTCCCAACATACGTTCCATTGCAAAGTCTGCACGGTTCAGTTACAAACGCAAACACGGTGATTCCGACACGGCAGCTCGTATTCGTCGATTTTCGATAGCCCATGCGATCCTGTTTTGCTGATGTATCAGTATGCATCGTCAGCAAGGCATGATGGGCCATTGTGGCTGTCACCATTGTCACGGCCCAAAGGCCACGGGTCGTAATTCCCCAGTTTCTTTACCACTTATTGTGGTCATTTCCATTCGCCTCCATAATGGGGGTCAGTGTTCCGTGGGGATCAGATGATCAGTGTTCGCCATCTTGGAGGGATGGATTGGGATTTGGGGCCATTTCTGTGAATAAAACAAAATAGGGCCAGTAAACCTCCGTGATACATAACCTGGGACAGTTAAATGTAATCCCAGACTGTAGTAGGCTGAGTAGGCTACCCACGACCTGTTGGTCTACAGCTCAGTCTGCTTACCAACTGAGTTAAAGAGGCTCACTGAGTTTACTTTGGGTGGAGGGGTTAGGATTTTGGGCACAGCGCACAGACGGGATAAACAGGGTCACCGAACTCCTGGGACAAAAGGAAGCAGAGATGAATAGACCCTATGTATAAGTGGGGTGTGAACCCGCTATCTGCAGTCAAAAAGAAACACTCTCATTGTGGCTCCCTATTTTACCTTGGCTTTCATTTGTTTGTGCATTTTATTTAATTAGTTGCACTTAACCGCAACATCCACTGATTATGAAGCACATAGGGTGTTTTGTCCGCAAGAAACAAACAATTTCCAACCCCTGCCCTTTCTGGTGGCAGTCCTGCCTAATGACCGTATAACGAATAATCATGTTTCGCAATAGGTCAACGTGTAATTACACCCTTTGAAGCGCAAGTAACTATTCAGAAGAGGAGAGAGGATGAAGTCGCTTAGGCTGTTTGTACTTTTGGTATTATTGTCGGTAATGGTACTTGCATTGTTAGCGACAATGAAAGCCCCCAGCTTTTCTTTTGATCTTCGGCCAGCCCCATCAAGGCGTCCAAACATTGTTTTCATCATGGCGGATGATCTTGGCTGGAGGGACATTGGTTACCATGGAGCAGAGTTCCCGACGCCCAACCTGGACGCCCTGGCGGAGTCTGGGGTGAAGCTGGAGAACTACTATGTCCAGCCGACATGCGCACCGACCAGGGGGCAGCTGATGACCGGTAGATACCAGGTACAGAAGCCCCACCACTTCTGCCACAGTCCTACATTACACGACCTACTGTCAGAGTTTGTATGCTTGGGCCTTTCGTAAAAGAGGATCTGAATGGATTATGTACTTAATCGCCACCGCATTATCCATGTGTCCGAATGTATCAACGACTATGTCAACACGGGTGCCTCTATACGTATATACACAGGATATATTAAATATAAAATATATGTCAACACGGGTGCTTCGGGCTTATTGATGTTATAAAACAAACCTATAGATGCATATACTTGTACTCATGATATATTTAATATAAAATATGTATACCTTGGTTGCACGGCATATCTTTGGCAATACAAATAACGTGTGTAAGTAATACATATAGTCAACTTGGGGCACCAGAAATTCATGTTGTTATTTTTAAAACGAACATAAGAAAATAACACAAATTATAGATACGAGCAATCTGTATTGGGAATCCTTGTGTTAGATTGGTTGGTTTTATATTCAGGACCCTTTAACAAATTCTGGTTATATCGCGTCAATGGGAGAAGGAAGGGAGAATGGAGCCATGTCCCTGGGGGTAACCCCCTACTCTGTGCAAAGAAGGACATTGAATCTTTATCTTGCGCCCGCGCGGAAATGGCCACAGCGGGGCGCGAACCACCGATCCACGTGCCGTTAGGCGTTGAATCAGGAATTATACGAATAACGATCCAAAAATTTTCCCACAGCCTATCGCATGAAATCTCTAAAAATTCCTGGATGCCAGTCGTGGAGTCGGAAAAGGTATTCACTCCACGTGGGATATTCACAGAGGCATATTCCAAGATTGCTATTGTTCTTTGTTCTTCGAGATTCACACAGGGCTGCAGTCCGTCACCATGCGATGTACCTGTCGCTGTGGCTTACCTCTGCAATACCCAACGTTGGCCGACAAACTTAGGGAGCTGGATTACGCTACTCACATTGTGGGCAAATGGCATCTGGGCTTCTACAAGAGAGACTATCTGCCCACGCACAGAGGATTCGATTCGCACTTTGGTAGGGGATGAATGACTATCTGGGATGCAATGGGAAATATATGCATGTCTGTATTGAAGGTATGCCTCTGCCGCGTCTGTGTGCATTTTTCACAGTGTCAGGCCACATCTTTATAAACCCGCCACGGGGGCCGGCCGCAATAATTTAGATTAAAGATCGATGCCCATAAAGAGAGGCAAAACCTAACAATTGCACGTACCAAAAACTGCGTAAAAGTAAGACCCATCCACCTATCACGCTACGCAACTCAAACCTACGGAAGGCCATATAGGGCCAATTGTGAATGACGATTTCTCATATCCTGCGATGTGACGGCGAAAAACCAACAAATTGCTTCATCCATTGTTTAGAAAAAAAACCCCAGCAAATCGGCCCTTCCCCAGTTTGAAAATTAAGCGGACCCAGTGGCGTACCAACTGCCCACAAAGTTGACCCATGCAGGTACTACAAGGTGCATAAGTTAGGATCCATTGACGTACCAACATGCATGTAAAAGACACCTTTTCCAGCAGCACGTCCCCATCAATCAATTGCCTTGAGATAGCCCCCCACCCCCAAGAATAACACACGGTATCAGGTAAAAGAAGAACGATTTCGCTCTCAGTTATCACGTTTCCAAACTTCGCTAGGCTCGCCATTTATGTGATGTTCGTTGCTAGAAATGATTATTTTGATCCAAATTAGAACCGATTGGACCGTTTGCAAGAATATTGAAATTATTCCCTCGGCCGGAAGCAGTAGTCTGAGCGGAGTGACGAGGCGCCACCTAGCGAATGGAAGCTTTCTGTGCACCTCCAACTGATTCGTAGAGCAATATAGAACGATAGATGGATGCTATGCATGTTGTGATGACTTACGGTATACAACGCATTAACCTATTGACTTAATTGCATATGTCTATATAATGTGGAACAAATACGACGGTTGCAGGCACTAATTTTGATGGGTTGACGGGATTCTGGATCAATAATTATGCAAATTCACCCATCAATTATCAGATCCTGCAGAGAAAGCGTTGATGATCGGTTGACAGGATATGTATTGATAATTCTGTTGGTTTGCAGGATATTACAAAGCGGGTCAGGACTACTACAACCACAGTACAAGGGGCGCGTTGGATTTTCATTACAACGAGAAACCTCTACGGAACGCGACGGGGTATTCCACCGAATTATTCCGAGACCGAGCCATACAGATAATGAAAAATCATGTCAGGGATACCCCATCAAAGGTAGGCATACTGTGGCACTAATAATAATACATCCGGCTCTTACAGGAAGAGATTGGTTGGTTGTATAGTCAGGACGCTTCAGGAAATTCTGGTCTACAGGAAGAGATTGGTTAGTTGGTTGTATAGTCAGGACGCTTCAGGAAATTCTGGTCTACAGGAAGAGATTGGTTAGTTGGTTGTATAGTCAGGACGCTTCAGGAAATTCTGGTCTACAGAAAGAGATTGGTTATTTGGTTGTATAGTCAGGACGCTTCAGGAAATTCTGGTCTACAGGAAGAGATTGGTTAGTTGGTTGTATAGTCAGGACGCTTCAGGAAATTCTGGTCTACAGGAAGAGATTGGTTAGTTGGTTGTATAGTCAGGACGCTTCAGGAAATTCTGGTCTACAGGAAGAGATTGGTTAGTTGGTTGTAAATTCAGGACGCTTTAACCGCTTTTGGTCATATAGCGTCAATGGATGGATGGATGGACGGATGGATTCGTTTATTCAACAAGGTGCGTACATAGTAATATAAACCGAACAATGTTGGTCTAAGTATAAATCACACTTAGTCAAGGGGACTCTAGTTAAGGCCATGTGAGGCCGCTGGCACAAGAGCCACCTAATGAATTAAATTTGGTAATTGATGACCCTATTTAAGCGAAAGAAAACAAAGTAAGCCAGAAAAAATGAACAAAAATAGGAGAAGGAAGAATGAGTACAGCCATGTCCTTGGGGGGTAACCCCCTACTTTTGCGAAGAAGGACATGGGATCTTTATCATGCGACCTCACAGACAAGGCCACAGCGGGGCTCGAACCATCGATTCACGTGCCGTTAGGCTCTCCCTCCAGGAAGAGAAGGGCTCATGGAAGATGACGATGATTGCTTGGGGTGATTGCATCATAGATCGAGGGATACGTGCCGGAAGATAACAACCATCACAATAATATGCAGGCGACAACTATCCCATAGCTCACAGATTACAGCCCCCATTCATATATTATCGCCCAATCTCAGCAGCCAGATGTATGCCATTACGTACGCCGCCAACGCCTTCAACACAATACAACAATGTTGAATTAAACAAAAACTATTTGGGATAATATTGCTGTGTGATTAATCTTAAGGTTATCAAATATTGCATTGAGTTATCATTAGTTTCCCATAACGCTATGGCACGTTGTCCATTATTCATTGCAGCCTTTGTTTATGTATCTGGCCTTCCAAGCCGTCCATGCCCCCCTACAAGTGCCCGACCGCTACACGACCAACGTCACACACATAGAGGACTACAACCGACGGATTCATGCCGGTGAGAAGCAGGCACATTGGTCCATCCGCAAAGCCTCTATACGTTCCATATGTATATATATATATATATATATATATATATATATATATATATGTTATATTCTATTCTATTCATGGCACAGAGCAATAAGGTAAATCTCCCTCATGGGCCTTCCGTGATTCATTGAGCGTGCCCCTTTTGCTTCATATGAAGAGATTTACGCGTTTTAATGAAGAGGATGCTAAATGATCTAAATGTAATGATGTATTGATTTTGCAAAAGGTCACCGGCCAAAAAGCATACACGAGACATGATAGCGCATATATCGATATATCACAAACATAATTGATTATTCGGACATTCGCAAATGGAATTACATGTGGTTCAACAAACGCTCACTTTTTTTTGTTTGAGGGCAAATACAAACAGCGCCAAATGATGAAAAACAACACAATAGTGTTATTCAGTTTAAATAGTTAAAAGAGGTACGTTGTTGGTAAGAAACATTATCATAACGGCCCGTGTCCATAAGAGAGGAGTGACTGGAGCATCGAAAGCGTGCCAAGGTGAAAACATTTTGAAGAATAATTAATTAATCTACGTTGCGATAATTTAACGAAATGTGAGAAGGTGCGCGTGTGGGATCACGAAATCAATCTCGTGAATTAGTGAGAAATATGAAAACAATTAATATATTACCTGAATTGTGTTCGTCGTTGTACATAAGAAATGCCTAAATACTCCCTCTGAATCGATCGGGAGGGGGGGGGGGGAACTGTAATAAGCTGGAATGTGACTTTAAAGTCCATCTCTTATGTCCTATGTTACTTTGCATATATTTGATCCATTTGCACTATATTAACAAAATTCCATACGCACTGAATTTATTTGCCATCAATATTAACAATATTAGTCATTTTATCGCAGACCTACCCTAAAAAGTAGAAGATAGACAGGGGCAAGTATTTCATTGATTCGCGACGTCACAAGATGAACCGGTTTCGTTGCGCAATACGGCAAACGCGACTTTTGAGCATGGCGTCTGTAGGAGGGCCATCGTCCTTCCGCATCGATCGGGATGCAGCTATGCCAGCACGATTATTTGGAATTAATGATAGTGAGGGTGAAGAAGAACAAGTGGAGGTATTCGGGCAACCGGAGCATGTGTTCTGCCGCCGTACGTATCGCTTCGAGCCATCTCGACTGGAGATTGCTAAGGAACTGTAAAAGTTGAAAACCTCCAGACGACCTTTGCAAAACAGTAGTGCGAACGCCTCATTCATAAAAAGTGATGCTTATTATATCATGGGATCTAGATAAAAAACCTGCAAATATGTCTTGTAGTCAAATAAAATATTAATTGGGCGACCAGCAGACAAATTGGTGAAAGCTACTTAGTTATTTGTCCCAACCGGAAACCATAACGTTCGAGTTTCCACAAGTATTACTACAAAAAGTACGTGATGAATTGTATGACTAGATTTGTGCGCTGCGTGCTCTTTTATGCTAGGCCGATAAATGCCGCCCTCCCTCCCTTCTGATGTGCATGAAGAACTTCTTTTAGTACATACATTTAACCCTGGATCTAGATTGTATGTCTATGATTAGACGGACATCCCTGAGACCGCCCGTCCCCTACTGTAGCCTAGCCCACCCTTTCCATTTTTGGGAAGAAACCACGGTATTTTTGCGTCAGGCCAATAGGCGAAGACTATGCTGAAGGCCTGGGATGCGTCGCGACGAGCTAAATAAGAACAGGTTATACGACTCAACGGCTGCCACGGAGCGTCAACACCCACTTCAATGCTTAATAACCTACCTGGCTTCTGGGAACACCCACAGTGTTTTCAATTCCACCCCGCCTCGTGTCTCCAAAGGCCGGAAGTCATAACAACGCGCGGATCGTATTCGCATCGTATGCACCCACTAGCGCCACCTGTACGAGATTGCGCAAGTGAGCTACAAAAACTCCCTCTACATCGGAGAGTGAGCAACGAACAGCGCCCCTAGCGCCAGAGTTGTGAAATTCCCACACCGATAACTGGCTAATCGAGTAAATTTGCGCGACGAGTGCCAAAAGTTGCCTTGTAACACTGAATAGTGATAGGTCTTGGTTCGAAAGTAGTCATAAATGTTTCACAAATGTTCGTAGAAGCCAGGTAGATGATTGATTTGGAGATTCAGCCATTAGTTTTAGAGATACAAAGCATTGAAGTGGGTGTTGACGCTCCGTGGCAGCCGTTGAGTCGTATAACCTGTTCTTATTTAGCTCGTCGCGACGCATCCCAGGCCTTCCGCATAGCCTTCTCCTATTGGCCTGACGCAAAAAAACCGTGGAAGAAACGTAGCCCGTAGGCTGGCAGCACACAGTAGTAGTGGCAGTGGCCACTGCAGCTGTTTGTTTTCTGTAACAGTCTGTGAGTCGTTGTCACGAATGTTGCTCTAACCAACAAGACCACACTTCTAATGTCATAGATCTAGGTCTACCTAGATCTACATGTGGCAAATATTCATCATGAGATAATGTTAACCGAAATAAACATCTAAGTTAGAGCTTCCCTGCTGCACGAACATTCATTCAAACACCGTGGGCAGTCGAAGCGAGCGAAGCGCACTCAAACCGGTTCATCTTGTGACGTCATAAATCTCTACTCTGGGCGGGGTTTTGGAAATGGATCGTTCGCTGCTTGAGTTTATTTTGGTGAATTTAGATATTAATATTTATGGCATAAGAGACATTGTAAAATAATTGCATCTGATAAATGGCTTTAGTAACCACTGAGAAATGTATATTTGGAAGTGGTTTAGTAACAAATACCCCCCAAGAGATGGACTTTAACGAATGTTGTTTCCGAAAGAAATGTAATTTGTTTCCAATCTGTTTCTGTGTCTGATCAGGTTTTTTAGGTGTAAGGGTATGTCTCACCATAGAAGCTTATTTCTTAACGATAAATATGCGGTTGCAGGGCCTGGTTGTCGTGCTAACGCCCACTGGACGCGTTATGCGGCGCGGCGACGGAACTGACGCGAAACCGTATAGAACAGCTCAATATAGAACAGCTCAATATAGAACAGCTCAATATAGAACAGCTCAATATAGAACAGCTCAATATTGAACAGCTCAATATAGAACAGCTCAATATAGAACAGCTCAATATAGAACAGCTCAATATAGAACAGCTCAATATAGAACAGCTCAATATAGCACAGCTCAATTGGCTGACGCCCACAGCGCGCGGCGCCAACGCGATACCGTCGCGGGTCCGCGTTGATATAGGACATGTTTTATTTTTCGGTCGTTCGGTTTTTCGACAGTTAAAAGCCAATCAGAATTTCTTTTTTCAAAAAAGATTAAGTTCAGCACGACGCACTGCTTGATCTTTAGCATGGCGACTGTGGCAAAAGAACTTGGCCGCCGCGCAACAAGTCGCGTCCAGTGGGCGTTGGCCAGAGCGTCGGAACAGCGCCCAGTGGGCGTCAGTACTTCTACAATAGAGAGCAAAATTTTGCTATTTCAAATCCTTGCGTACGATTGACTGTACACTATACGTAAGTCGGTATTTATTTTTCCAGGTATGACTGTAGCTTTAGATGAAGCTGTGGCGAAGGTCAAGGCTGGCCTGGTGGCCACCGGACTCTGGCACAACACACTAGTGATATTCTCAACAGGTATGGCACTACTACAATAAAACCGCCCTGCTCGACCACCTCCCTAACCCGACCACCTCCCGAAGTCGACCCATGAGCGGCTCCAATAGAGCCGGTTCAGCCTTACCAGACCCTCAATAGTTGAGTGCTCTGTTGTGGATCTCAGCCTTATGGATATCACGTTTAAACTTAACACTCTGTAGACTTGTCTTGAAGGCCCTATTGGTAGGGCCCCTGAGGGGGGGTAGCCATGTCGCGTGTTGATTTTAAGAAAAGGTCCTTGTCGCGTGTCGATTTTAAGAAAAGGTCTATGTCGCGTGTCGATTTTAAGAAAAGTTCCATGTCGCCATGTCGCTAAGTCTTATGTCGCATGTCGATTCTAAGGCAACCCCAATGTCGCGTTGTCGATTTTAAAAATCGCCGTGTCGCTGTGTCTAAAAAGCCCCTATTTCAAACTCATCAACCTAAATATCTTTCGAAAAAGGTAACTGATCAGAAAGAAATGTTGCGACAACACACGTTAATAACCCAGCTGCTATCATCGTCTGTTGTTGCGCGAGACTTAGCAAACACCAACAAAGATTTAGGTTGCACAAAAAGAAAATAAGTTCTCGTCTTTAGAACTTATATCAAATCGCCACGAGGATTGTCTCCCAAAACGATGATTCCTCAGTAAAGTGGCAGCCAGTAAAAATTCAAATTGCCATTTCGTCCACCTCAATATTGCAGATAACGGTGGACAGCCACGGGTGGGAGGCTACAACTGGCCCCTCAGGGGGTCCAAGGGGACCTACTGGGAGGGCGGACTCCGTGGCGCGGCTTTCGTCAGCGGGCCGGCCCTCGCGCGAGGCGGCGCCACCAGTCACGAGTTGCTACACGTCTCTGATTGGTACCCGACTTTAATCAACTTCGCTGGCGGAAATACGTCGGGAGAAACCCTGGATGGATACAATATTTGGCCGACATTAAGGTATTTGTATTTTTATATTAAATTAGTACAGGCGGAGCCAGAAGGTCATGGGAGTGCCCACATCTCGCTGTTGAGCGAGGATGCCTTTTGTCAATGTAATATTAATATGCTCAAACACAGTAAATTAAGATAAGATAACATCTACGTCGATTGAATTTTTTTCGTGTAAACAATTTTTATTGACAATTGGCAAATGGATTTCTCGGCCTGCGGATCGGAATATCTATACCACAATTTGTAGCCATGATAATTTGATTTGATTGGGGTTCACCGGCTCTTTCAGCATGTAAGGCTATTTATATCATGCCAGTATCCCCCATCCGACATATCCTCCTGACGCACCATTGACACACTGGCAAACCATGTATATGTTGTGCCCGCTGCTTCTATAATGATCTGGCTAACTGTCGGCTTGAACACTATGCTTTATCCCATAGAGACGGCGTTCCCACGCCCAGAACAGAAGTCCTGCACAACATTGACAGTATAGGAGGGCGGCAAGGAAACATATATACCGGAAGTCCTTTCGACAATCGTCTGAGAGCCGCACTTAGGGTCGATTCCTGGAAAATATTAACCGGTTCCCCAGGTAATTGCTTCCTTTAAAACCATTCGGGTATGAAAACACACATTACAGACCAATGTACACTTAGTTACCGTTGGTACCGACCGTAGGCCGTTTGTAAGGACACACAATATAATTTGAGTATTTTGATATTTTTTTAAACAAATTGTTCATATATATCCGTTCCTGAACGTCTGATTAATGGTGATGTAACAAAATTTTGTAAGCAGGTAGATCTAGCCGCCTACGGTGTAAATCATACTATGATATTACGTTCGCCTAATGTACATGACTAAATGATCTGACAAATAATCTATTGTCTCTACAGCCAGAGGCCATCGGTGTCCTTGCGTCAGTGTAAATCGCTAGCACAATATTTAGTCCAATTATGAAAAAACATGGTAACGAACAACTATTCAAGGGTCTATCACGCATTGCCTTAAAAGGCACTTTTCTAATTCGCGTTTTTCGTTTGGTCTAAGCCTATTTATATTCTTACGCCTGGTATACCACATTCTGCGCCATATGCTCATTTATGCCAATAATACAATTAAAAAGACAACGGACTGGAAAAAACAAACTTGCTGAGATTGGTTACGACAAGATGAATAGGTCACATAAACAATCAGTTTCATTGTATCATATTTATGTATGGCCATACTATTAAGGCGATTTTAATTTGTTACATCAGTTTGGCTGAATTAACCTACGTCCTGTGTTTGCCGAGGACATGATCCCATCCCTTGTACCTACAGACTCAGATTTGAGGGGAGGCGGGGGCGGGGGGGGGGGGGGGGGGCGGATACCCCCTCTGAATCGCGAATCCTCAAGAATTAGGGAGAATAATAACGAATCTCCAAGATGCGGACTGTTGAAGATTGGGCGCGAAAAAACACACCTTAAAGGTGATATCGCGAATATCGAGGAATTCGCAGACTGCTATAACGGATCGCGGTAAATAGGGAAAGGGTCTTCGCGTTGAATCAGAAATTGTACGGATAACGATCCCCAAAGATTACCAACTGATTATCGCGAATCTCCAATAATTCCTGGATACCAATTGCGAAGATCGGAAAAGGTCCACCCCCCAGATTTGGCAGAAACCTGCAGGCCGCGACAGGGTATAGGACCTGAATGTATAGCCACTATGTCTATATTATTTCCATCCACACCCCTCGCAGGAGACACGGAGCGCACTCCTCTTCCCGGGACTGCACACCCCGACCAGGTCGAAATCACGTGGGACGCAGAGATCCGGGCTGGGAAGAATATCTGGCTCTTCAACATCGCTGAGGACCCGGAAGAGAGACACGACCTGTCTGCTGACCGCCCAGACATCGTGATGATGATGCTGGAGAAACTGGCAGAATACGACAAGACAGCCGTGGCGCCATTGGTGAAAGACCACAACCTGGAGGCCAGGCCCCCGCCTGGTGGGGTGTGGGGGCCCTGGGACGATTAGACCAGAGAAGCCTAAGTTTATCAAAGGCAATCCAAGCCATATTTAAAGTTCAAGTGTACATTGCCACGTCTGGCCGCTTTTGGGGATGATGTTACGCCTTCAATCTGATTAAATGTCAGACCCAAACCAAATTAATAACATATCTGGATATGAGGAGCGAACTTGGTTGTTGCGAACAAGAAAGATAACGGTTCGTATTTGCCTGTTGAGATCGTAACTATGGATTTTTGGAGGTTTTCAATCCAGTCACAACGCAGTCCCGAATCAGGTCCCGACCGACCACGTGTGCCGTACAAATAAGAGCCAGGATTCAGAGGACAAATCATCTCTTTAAGGGGCAATAAACCGATCTAGGTTGTCAGTCATTCACTGACGTCACTGTTGCTGTTATCCAATCATGTGGTAAAATATTATCTTCTACGTGTGTTTGGTCGGACAAACAATTCGGAAAAACAACGCAGCAGGTCACTATCTTGCTAGTTTCAGAGATGAGTACTTCCCACTTGTACCTACCATCAGCTATGATTGTCAATTTCATACTCACAATTAACGAAAAAGGACTCAAGCGTGGGCGGGGTTTAATGTCTGAGTGCGGATCGGTCTATGAATGCAGAGGGCTAAAAGCGTTCGTGTCGAGGGCATATGAGCCATTTAGAGGATACATAATCTCTGTAGAAGAAGGAACTGGACGAGACGTAGCATAGAGTTGAGTTGGACACCGAATTGACACTTTCGAGGGTTTTCTCTGACTTAAAACTATTCAAACAGTTGTTTCCCGCAACACCATTTCAGGATCTAAATGTGTTACATGTTATGGCCTGATTAGAGCAAGAATTATCTTATCAATTAGTTCTAAAATTAATTACCTGGAGCCTACTCAACATCCCTCAAATGGTGTGAAAAATCGGTGAACGCAGTGCGCAGCTTCCCACTTATGGTAAAAGAAAGAATTTTGCAAGATTTGCCACGAAACTTTCAAGCAAATGTTACTTTTGATAAAATGTGAATTCAGTATCCTATGCAGATTTCAATTAATTGACGGGAAGCATCTGTTCAAATGGCTTTGAAATACACACCACTAATTAATGAGTTAGGTAGAAGCCCAGGGCTACTTACAGCATTGCTGGGTTTGGTAGGTTACGCGGTAAAGCCCCTCCCCCCCCAATTATCACCTTCGCAATCCGGAATGGATATTTCACTCCAAAATAGGAAGGGGTATTTTTTGTCATTCACCCGATGGGGGGCAGGCCATATCGCCTTCATCATACCAAATATTATATAATTGTGGGGACAGGCTACAGGGAAGGATACATACAGGATTATGAAAAACACGGTTTACTTTGAGTAACACGTACGACGGTTTTTTTTGGGTGGGGGGGGGGGGGTCGGTTCAATGTTTTTGCGACGTGGGCCGCGGTTTTCTTCATGTTTTCTTGATGTCTGGTTCGGTGGTGATGAGTTCCATTGGCGCTGGTCGGTTGAGGCGATGTCGCCTGTGTGGATCTGGGCTGGTGTCTCATGCGGAAATGCCCCCACGCGGAGATCCCCTCTCTTTGTATCTAGCATAACGAACACATGGAGTGGAGACGGTCTCAATATCATGTATTTTATATAAGAGGGGCATCGCCGCGTGAGGGGGAGGGGGGGGGGGCATTTCTGCATGTGATACCAATCTGGTGGCAGAACGTATGGAGAGTGTATGCATTCTGGGTAAGACGGGTTATGAGAGAGGCGCGGGATGGTAGCTTAATGAAAATAAACTCGAATGTGGTCTAGTATTTAAAGCACTATACTTACATGCGCCATTTTAGATTTGTTACATTTTAGCATTAAGACTAAAAGTATCTCAAAATTTTGGATGCATATGTCTTATGTCGCTTTGAGCTTGTAAAACAAACATTTCAACATAAAACTGCGCGATTTATTTATATCGCGCGGACGTCATAGCGAGTCGCGGCCAACATGACAAACAAAATACCAAACTGCGAACAGGCGAGCAGGGATATAAAGCCGGCCACCAACTTCTGTTCCGTTGACCAAAATGCTTCTCTCCGGATAGCCCGCAGGCTCCCAGGATTTAAATTCACGACAAAATGTACTTATTTGACATGGAGACGAGGTTGTTAATACAAAAAATTACGGAATATATTGCTTTAACCTTTGTCTCTTTTCGCTCCGCTTCAATACTGCACAACGTGCCCTGATGTACTTTGACTGCTACCTAGGATGTCGGCAGGTACAAGCGTAATTAAGAAATAATTTATCATTTTCTTGTGGGTTGGGATTCATTGAGAGTGCTACGTATTAATAAGCGGGTTATTCACGAGGGATTCATTGAGAGTGGCACGTATTAATATAACAATAGCGCCGATTATTTAGGCGTTAGGTAATTTTACTAGCCCGACATCAAGCTGTAGCAGCCCGCCTATTTGTGTTATCTGCACGAGGCCGCAAGGCCGAGGACGGATAAAGAAAACAAAGAGCTGATACAGGTTGAGGAACGGCCAATAGGGCTGTACAGTTCTCGCGGGTTCTATTTCCGGTTTAGGCCTTTTGGGGACCAACAAAAAAAACACGTGCTCTTAGAACGAGTGCGCATCACGCTGGTGCCTTGCTGCAACTGCGTGACTCGCACTCATTGTAGTCAACGTTTGAGTGTTGGGAACCGGCCGGCTGCGCGGTTTGTGCGTGAAGAATCGAGTGGGTATGAAACTATTTTTTGTTTGCTTTGGTCCAAGAATTGTTAACTATAAAGTCATAATATAGTTAAAGATAAGACATTTATCTCTCCATAATGCATATGGTTCGTTCGATGAGACTGTTGAAGCGTTGTATTTTGAGCCAAATCATCAATGTTTACAGTTCTACGACAAACGGAGCAACATTGTCCTCACCTGCTCAGTCCATATAAGGAGCGTTGTTACGTAATCATAGATACCGCGCGCAGACACGCGCGTCATGACGATTATTACGTCATACGACATGGAAAACCCCGCGCAGCACATTAGATCGCCTGACACTGACAGTCACTCAATGAGACAACCGCATTCTGGTTTATCAACTGCTCATACATTACATAAATCTACTCGGATGGTTATAATTCGGATATGCACAGAACTTCAGTGGTTAGTTGTGCTTCCAAGGACAGCTTTAGCCGATTTTGTGTGTGAGGCGAGAGAAGGCAAACAACCGGAAGGTAGGCAGCCCGTACCGGCCGTTGATGCTAGGCATTGACGTAGAGCATAGGTATCCCTGTCTCGTGGGGTCTCGATAAGATCCCGAAGTGACTGTACAGCCCTATAAATGCTTAACGCCATGCAAAACTCGCGCTATTACTATTTTTACGAGTTGCATTTAAATTCAAGTTCACGTCACATATGTGCCCAAATAGTATGTAAACGTTAATGTAACGTTAGATTTTGGTTTGAATGGTTGATATATGATTTCCACACACTTTACAACGTTAAACCAGTCGCTTTCTTTACTCTCCACGATCTCTGATATCATGTTTCATTGTTGTACGCCATGTCACTATGGCCACGATTGACTATTGAATGGGCCACATGACTGTTTGGGTCAGATTATACAATTGTAGCGGCCTTTAGATTTAATGCTATTTTACATGTTGTACATCAAATCTTAACTATGAGAGTTGTTCAACTTGAAATGAGATTGGTACTTATGAATGAGTCGGTTATTCGCCATGGTTTGATTGATAGTGGTACTTATTAATGGGTGGGTTATTCGCCATGGTCTGACTGAGAGTGGTACTTATTAATAGGTGGGGTATTCACCATGGTCTGATTGAGAGTGGTACTTATTAATGAGTGAGTTATTCGCCAGGGTTAGTTGAGAGTGATATTTATTAATTTGCGGGCTACTCAACATGGTCTAACACCGAGTGGTTTTTATTAATCAGCTTTAAATCATGATATGTCACATAACACAAAACCTCGGTGATCACAGTTATACAGGATTTACACTGTGCACCATTCTGTCAACACTCGTAAAACCAAAGCGTCGGTCATTAACATACCCACAACCTGGATCCATGGAATATCACTTGTTCATCTCGAAGCTAATTGGCTAACATACTCAATACGGACGTCAGCAACTGGCAACCAAGAATTAAAAAATCCAAACCATATTAAATCTATGGAAATTTAGAACGTTAAGCTTTCAAGGCAAAGTAACCATTCTAAACTGCCTCGCATGTTCCAGCATCTGGTACTTCACTTACTTAATCCCCTTACCGGAATGGGCAGGTAAGGAATTAGAGACTGCAATGTTAAGCTTTTTCTGGAGCGGAAACAAGGTTGCCAAAGAAAGTTTGTACAGCGAACAACGCTACGGGGGATAAAACTTAGTTGATATCAAATGCAAAATAAGATGCCAGCCGTCTCACTTAATGGTAGCGCCGGAAGAGGACTGGCAAATCTTAGCCAGTCACCTTACAGGCCAATGCAGAGATGTCTCTCTGGGGGTAGATATCCTGACGTTACAATATAACCTACAGAAGAAAAATATCGAAAATATACCAAGGTATTACAAGGAAATACTTAAGGCATGGCATGATTTGAAAATTAAAAAGCACATGGCTACTTCGGTATATCATGACATATTAAACCAGCCGCTATTTTTAAACCCATTAATTAAGCAACCCAACGGCAACTGTTTCTTCTATCCAGAATACTTGAAATCCGGTATTGTTAAGGTGTCCCACCGTTTCTAGGCGGGGGGCGGCGGCGCACCGCGGGCTCCTGAAGGCGATTCCCAAATTTTGGTTATCAGCCTTGGACCGCAGGTCTCAAGGACCCCAGCATAGACCGTGCTTCTTCTTGGGGGAGGTTGACCAATCACTTGAAGATTACAAATCCACGCTACGGCCACTGTATGACAACACTTTTCCCGAGTGCGCGGTTCCACCAGGTGTATTGAACTGGCAAAGTGTGTTCCACTCAACGTTAGACCCGGATTTAATCTTCGGGGATATTTACAAGAAGTCTTTGAACCGCCAATTATCGGATTTTCAATGGAAATTATGCCATCAAACGTTAAACTGCAATAAATACCTGCACCAGTGCAAAATCATAGATAGCCCCGATTGCCCTTTCTGTGACGACATGGTAGAAACTATCTATCACTGCTTCACCAAATGCTGCCACTTTAAAGAATCAAAAGCCCCCTTTAAAGTGTTTTTCAAGAAACTCCTGCGCACTAGAAATCCGCTGAATGATTTTACGATATGCTTCGGCTTTACCCAAATCGAAAATGCCCAGGCACCCTCAAACGTTATTAGCTACCTACTTAACCTATACAAACACTCCGAGTGGCTCTCCCGAAAACTTAAAGCTAAAAGTAGGATAACCCCAACTTGGGCAAATTTTTAACAACACTCTACACACCAAGATAAAAGATCGCACGGAAGAAGAAGTACGCACGGACTCTATTTAAAGATAAATGGGGCCGTAATAATTTCTCATGCCAAGTAGATAAGGACTAAAATAATCCATCTAGTATCGGTCAACCCATATGACCCTCCATGAACGAGACCTCAACAATCAACAGTGCCGATAACCACATGCTTCACCACTAGGACCCCATTAGGTAGCTTTAAACAGTACAAACTGGTACAAAATACCAGCAGGATACGCAGGCCCAGAAATGAAGCAACTGCCCCCCTCCCCCACCACATGCCCTCCAAGCACAATTAATCCCCCCCCTCCTGTTATGCACATGCCCAACAGTCCCCTGATATAATAAATACGGAGAAATTATAACATGTATTACCTTTCAGCCGCCCACAACAATGGAAAAGCGTGGATTCAGAATTACAGAATGCATGAATCAATAGCCGAGTCCATTCCCGACACAGCCCCCTGAAAATAAAGCCAAACTGTAGGTGGAGACATTACAGCATGTATCCCCACTTCCCCCAACAGCCCCCTGATATATTGATGTATTCCTCGTTATGAATTCCTATCCCTTCCACAGGAATGATACACATATATACGAAGTATATATGTATACCCACGTATAGACATCTCGATGTGACCCCGGTTTACGACTGTTAAAACCATGTTGTCGAATGGTTGATTTGAAATAAAGCACAAATGCCAATAAAATGATCGAATTATGAAAAAACAAAAAGCAAAAAAAACAACAAAAAACAAAAACATACTCGTCGCTGATTGGCTGACAATTGCGACAAAGCAAAATTGATCTCAAATGTAGAACGCGCGCTAAACTTCCAAGGCGTCGTAAAGCGGCCCTCCAGTGGCACAGAGCGCTGATTTGTTGCAATGAACTTTAAAGCGCATTGGCTCGTGTGATCCGCGTATTATGTTGCATTGCTCAGCTATATCGGTTCGTGGGTGATATAGATTCGATTGATCGTCGATATGAATAATGACGCTGCTGATTGGCTGTAATAAAACCAGACATTACCTCATCTGAGACCTACGAGCAGCAAGTTACCAATTGTATGATTGACGTTATGTAATAACTCTACTCGGTATCTACTGAACTGGTTTTCCCGCAAATGCCTCCGTCCTTCAAATTTAAAGATACAGTGATCAAGTCGAGATCGTTGCGAAAGATACGAAACTTGATGTTGTTGAATATACCTGAATATATAGACTGACAGGTAATAATAGCTACTTTGGCTGCAATATCGCTGACTGCGTGCAATGGCCGGCGACCATATTTATGCCCAGCAAATCGTTTATTTCTGCCCGTGAAGTGACGGTTGGTTTAAACATAATTTATTTTCTGAGGTTTGCAACATCGAATTCACATGTAAATGCTCACCTCAAACGTTCATGCATTGGTCGTGGTGATAATTGAATAATTGTTTACAAACATATTGTGTCGGTATAATATATACAAAGTATCGATAAAGAAGCGCGACATGACGTAACAAATTCATAACAAAAGCAATTTAGTAAAATCATTCGGTCATAACGAACCTACCAGTACGTTCGATATATTTATGAACCGCGCTGAATAATACGTTGCTTAGGTCGAAGGAAATATTAGAGCAGCCGAATAATAATACTTCGCAGAGGGATTTCCGATCGGGGCCTGAGGATGGGTCAATGTTAATACCATGGTCTGTAAGGAAGGAAATGTCCGTCTTGAGAAGTTCTCGGGACGATCGGTAAGCTGAACATTGGAGTAAGAAGTGAGCATTATCTTCGGGCTTTAAATTGCACTTGGGGCAGCGGTTGTCGCTAATAAAACCATACTTCTTACGGTGGCCATTGAGAGCGCTTAGGCCGAGTCGAAGCCGAGCGTGGTAGATAGACTCAGCGCCACACTGTAGGTTGTACAAATCACGATTCTGAGAGAAGAAAACAGACTTATATTTGGTTTTGAACTCGGGGAGGGAAGACGCGTGCCTGATGTCTTGGGATAATCTATTCCATTCGCGAACCGTGTGCCAAAGAAATGAGTTCAACGAGTATTTTTTTGTTACTTTTGGCACTCTGATGTCATTTAAATTTCGAAGGGAATATGCGAAATTGCGATTGGTTTGGGGAAGTAAGGACGCCAAGTACGGTTGACAGACACCATTGACCATTTTGTACAACATGCACGGGCTAAAGTAATTGCGTCTAAGCGCAAGTTTCTCCACACCAACCTCCTCTAATAGCTTGCTGTGTGACGTGCAACTGTAGGCCCCGCTGATGGCTAGTAGGGCTTTTCGTTGTACCCTTTCAAGGCTCTCGGTCTGGATTTTAGTTAGATTACCGTGATACACTGCAGTTCCATATTCAAGAGACGGTCGTATATAGCTTTTATAGACAGATAGCTTGGTTTGTCTACCAATTTTTCTTGGGAGTCGTCTTAACAAGGAAACAGATTTACCGGCTTTCTCGATCAGATTACGCGTATGCGCTTCCCAAGTCATATTACTTGATAAAGTAAAACCTAAATGGCAGTGGGTATTGACTCTTCTGAGTTTGGAATTTCCCAGGTAAAGATCTATTGAAGTATGCGACTGGAGCTTCTTACTAAAAACCATGTACTCTGTCTTACTACAACTGAAAGTCATGCGCCATTGATCAGCCCACTGTGAGAGGCGTTATAAATCGCGATTAACCGATTGTAAATTAAGACTACAGTCTAACACAAAAAATAGCGATGTGTCGTCCGCGAAAAGAAAGACTTCACATTCCAGTTCGTCAACGATGTCGTTTACAAATACAAGAAAAAGGATGGGTCCTGAGATGGAGCCTTGCGGTACACCTGCATTTGTATACATCCACTGAGACACAGACCCGTCAATAACAACTCGCTGCCTTCTATCACTGAGATAATTACCTAGCCACAGTAGTAGCTCACGCTCAGTGCCAATGGATTGGAGCTTATGCAGTAGACCATCGTGGTACACTTTGTCGAATGCCTTCGACACATCAAGAAACACCATTAAGGATTCTCTCCCTTGTTCGAGAGATTCGTAGATCTTATGTGTTATGTATATCACCTGACTGGTTGTTGAATCATTTTTTTTGAATCCTGCATTGCGCCACGTTAGAAGGTTATTGGCGACACAATATTCATATAACTGTTCACAAACAATTTGTTCCATAACTTTGCCGATGTTAGACAAGAGCGATATGGGCCGATAGTTACTAATACATTGTTTGTCTAACTTTTTGTAGACTGGAGTTATATTGGCTTCTTTCCATCCCGAAGGGAATACATTTTCTCTCATGCTTCGATTAAATATATATGACAACGACTCTGACACAACTTCAGCGGTTTCCTTTAGCATTCTGTTGCTGACGTTGTCCGCTCCATTTGCCTTAGTAACATCAAGACGGCTCAGAACATTAAAGAATTTCGACGGAGTAAACTCAATAGTAGATAGTCGAGCGGATGTCTTAAGAGTCAGGGTTGGAAGTGTGAATCCCTGCCTAAGGGGAGGAAGGGTAGAATTCGCGGCAAAATGATCGTTAAATAGTTTTGCCTTTGAGGCGGGGTCAGAGTAGCTATTCCCGTTATCCAGGATGCATGGTATCCCAGTGTTGATTTTTCCCGAGTAAAACACTTTAACCAATTTGTGATATACCTTAGCAACAGTCGATGGATTTTCAAGTTGTGTAACTAATGTCTTGTAGTAACTTTCCTCGGCATTGTCAATTTGTAAGTGGGCCTGATGTCTAGCGTCCAAATATCGTTGGTGAGAGGCTTGGTTTTTGGACCGAGCGTACCTCCTATACAGTCTGTCTCTCTTCTTAAGTAGTCGCTTAATGCCAACTGTCATCCAGGGTTTGTCTTTAGTATGTACTGAAACAATCTTGTTGGGAATATATGCATTGACGGCTTCACGATAAGACTCGTACCAGTATTTTACACTGTCATCTACGTTGTCACAAGTTTCTAGGCTATCATGCCACGGAAAGTAGGACAGGAAAGCTCTCATGGCGGCAAAGTCAGCTCTCCGATAGTTGTAATTTGTCCTTTTTGATGATACCTTTTGCCTTGAGGCGCCAGAGATTTCACAAAAGACAAGATGATGGTCTAAATTACATATTGGCGGTAAAACGCCGCTGGTTGATATGCGGCTCGGTGAATCTGTTATAATGAGATCTAAAAGAGATTCAGAGTTAGGGGTAATGCGAGTGGGTTTAGTAATCAACTGAGAGAGATTGTTTGTTTTGACAAATTCGACCAGGTGATATTTGAGATCGCTATTTTCATGGGATCCGTCAAAAGTCGTGCACCTGTCATTGAAGTCGCCTATTAGCACTATTGGATGTGAGTTATTTGATGATGCCAGGTTATAAGAATCTTCAAGACACGACATGAAGTTGTTTACACTCTCCAGGCATGAAGTTGGGGATCGGTAATAGGTACCCAGTAACAGGACTGCATTAAAGATGTCGATTTCGAGCCATACGCACTCCATGCTATTGTTTTCAAGATCAGCTCTGCGCTTAATTGTAAGTGCATTTCGCGCATAGACAAGCACACCCCCTCCATGTCTGCTACGATCATTACGATACACCTGATAACCAACAATGTCAATTTCGTCCGTGACGCTTACGTCACACCAGCTTTCAGACACGCATATGATATCAGCTTCCCTATCGACAATTAGTAATTGGTAGATCTCATCCAGTTTGAAAAAACTTTGATTAACAGGAACATAATTTAAACTCTTATCCGGCTTACTCAACAGACTCCGTGCATTGATATGGTAGATACGCAACGATCTTATATCACCGCGCGACATTGCTCATGATGTTAGTCAATTTTACACCAATTCGCGCTAGTCTTTTCGTATAATTCGACGACACATTTATAGATTGATATACCACAGCAATGATTTCTTCTTTGCAGAACACGCAAATTAACTTAGCATGAAAACAAACACGGACCAGGCTTGATGGGCAGAGGCTTAGCGCCACCTGTCCACCGCCGGATCGAACATAGAATACAACAGAAATACATAAGGCAACAACCATGTCTCTCACGTTCACGCTCTGTCTGAGACTGGAGCAGACAGACCCGATACTACTATGTACAACTTAACAGCTCACTTGTCAAGGGACGGAGGGGGTGGGGGGGGGGGGGCAGAAGGCAGGGAAATGCATTACAGTTCATCACCATTCAAGGTCTCTATATTCAGTAGATATGCTTGTGACATTTACCCCAGGTTGGAGACACTGGCTTTAATGGCATCGGCCAGTGTGGCGCTGAGTTTCTTGCTCATGTGGGACACGGGGCCAGTGAAGCTGACGATGACCATCGCGTTTGTACGGGAGGCTTTGATTAATTCTTGGCAGGCCTGCCCCCCGGCCCCGCTGTCACTGGAGTCTTCGTAATCCCATTCTTCAGCTGAGGTGCTTTTCAGGTGGTAGGCGGCGCAAACCAGTGGTGAGGCGAGGAGATCGGCGTCAAGTAGGGCAGCTTTGTAGGCCGCCCTGACGTCATTGATGGACCCAACAGACAGAGCTCTCACAGTCACGGTTGTGCGCTCCGAGGACTGCTGTAGGCGGCTGAAGGTCGTTGCCCTGGCCTCCTCGACTTCCCGTGCTGTCATGAACAGGATATCTCGTGGCGAAGGGCGAACCAGCTTATGATGATACTTATTGCCGTTCACAAAGAGAGAGTCTTGGACGATACGGGTTCGAACACTTGGTGAGGACTCGCGAGCCTTGCTGGCCAATTCAGCAAGATGGTGGCGACGTTCGCGCAGAAGCGATGGGAATTGCGGTGTAATGCGTACACCGCCTTTCGGCTGTTTGAGCGTCTTACCGAAGCTTTTAAGATCTTCGGCCATTTTAGAACTGGACAGCTTTGCGACAATGGGCCTGTGACGTGACGGTTGTTCTATGGAATGACCCAGCCACTCTTCTCCCGTTCACAACCCCCCCCCCTCCTGTCACTTTGCTAATCTTTTTGAGAACGCCTTAATCAGTCTGGGGGAATTCGCTTTGGAATAAAATTCCTGTTTATAGATTAAAGATGGTTGTAAATAAAGTTGATGCGATATTTACTGTCCAGACATGTATTGGATAACCCCTAGTCAAGGCTGACAGAGCTGGCTAAACCGAAGTGACCGTACAACATTGAGTATTCCTAAGGGCTGGGTGGACCAATAATGGCGCAGATACCAGGGATTGTGTTATTGCACAAATGCACTTTCGTTATTTTATTCTTATGAAGTTGAGTCCAAACATTTGCCAGACAAATGCGTTGTTGTATGACATCTAGATTGATTTTGTAAGATACTATTTCTACCGTTTTTTGCTCACTGGTCGGATTGCTATATAACTAAATAAAATGATACACACATTCAGCTATTGAATCGTAGTGCGTAGACTCTGGAATTACCTGACAGGATGGGGACACTCAGCCACATCTGATACTTGAGGTGCCCCAACAAGGAAACTAACCTTATGATCCTATGATAAAGCTGTCTACTCCATAAATAGTGCGTTCCTTTTAGCTTAATATTATATGCATTTTTGCAAGAATAAATCCGAGCCTATCAGGCTAAATTCTTATCTATCCAAGATAAAATATCATATAGCAAACGAACAATATATCCTATGCAAAGGAACATCAGTTTATGTTTATGAAACTATTGTTTCTTCTATCCTAATTACCGTGTTGCATTTATGTATTAATTTTGTCTATTTAATTTCTGTGTTGCAAAGAAATATAAAAAAATCAATAAACAAAAATTCAGTGACACACTGACAATGACGGAAATGAAAATCCATTCTCGGTCTAGAGCGTGTTGATCCTGTTGATCCAAACCGCGATATTATACGCTGATTATTATTGGCAGGGTCATTTGGCAGGTTCATTTCTCGATTCCAGTACCTTGATCATTGACGTATGCCGAGTTCCGGGGCTTAAACTTTAAATTGACAACAAAAGCGTCGTTTTGGCGTCAAAAGCGTGGCCCAGGAATTAGATCAGCGGCATGGGTGAATGGTATTACTATTACCACCCAAAAAAAGGTACGCAGTTGTCACTCGATGCACCGCCGATTAACCCCCTGCCATTTGCGAAGAAGGACATGGGATCTTTATCCTGCGACCACACAGACATAGCCTCAGCGGGGCGCGAACCACGATCCACGTGCCGTTAGGAATCGATGCGAGACAACATAATTATAGCTCGCTAAAGCTCACTAATAGCGCGAGTTTTGCATGGCGCTAGGCATTTTATTGGCCCTTTATTTATCTGTAGCAGCCTACATTGTGAGTATCCGCCCAAAGCCGCGAATAAAATTGGCGGGCTGCTACAGCTTGATGTTGGGCCAATAAAATGAACGCCCCTCTAAATCGAGCTATTGTTACATTGTGCTTTTTGGTTGACCTGTCCTACAGGTGGTTTGGCCTGTGTATGTAGTGTGATTCAAACCTCGTTAGGTTTCATGAAATGTCGATTATCTTCCACAGCTGATATTGATCGTAAGGAACAAGAGAAAAGGCAAAATGCGTTTCGTCACGACAAAGGTTCATACTGTCAACGAAATAAACTCTATAGTCGACGAAATGTAGTAACGAGAGAAGGTTCTTTCTTCGACTGAATGTTTCTTGTCTACAAAATAAAACTTGGTATCTACGAACGTTTATCTTTTCTGGGAAATAAACTTGTGTTGGTACAGAAGTACGTCTGATGAACGAAATGGATAGGGTAACATAGGACTCCCCACAATTTGGTAATGAACTGTTGTTCCGTATAAAAAAAATCATTTTGTCGACCCAATAGGGTTTCGTTAAGACGCCACATTCCTCGGGGCCAATGGCTGGGGCGCGACTGCAGCGCCGCCAAGCGGGTGGAATTGGCAGTACTGTAGCCCTGATACATGGCTCTGATACGCGCCGGTACTTGCCGGGCGAGATATTTGCGTTTCCCAAAGAACAAGAAAAGATAATTTTCGCTCTGAAGGAACCTTTATGGCGTTAATCCCAAAATACATGAAATGAATTATGTGCGATAATTGATGATAATTCGGAGATGCTAGGGAAGCGGCGTGAAGTTGGAAATCCGAGATAAACATTAAATGTGAAGTCAGTAAATTTGTCAAAGAATGATCATATATTTAAGTCTTATTATTCATAAATACGTGTTACTGTTTCATACTGATCTGGTAGATTATTTTTCTCTCCTTTCGTAGATTGTTATAAGATTAGATATATATTGAAATCGATAACAGGATTTGCTTTTACCGGCCGCTGTAACCCTAACATGCACTAAACTAAAACATGTACTTCTGTTTCTTTTACTTACATGTGCAAACGATGGGCCATTAAATGTCGAAGACATCATTTAGATATCAAAACTTCTGAATATCTAAACTATAATTGTGGACTGTTCTATTCACTACGAAGAGAGTCAGCCCAACAGCCCATTAAATAACATTTCTTATTTGGCATGCTGTTACCACTCTTATTGAAGCTGTTCCAAACTCCCCAAAGAGTCTGAACCAGCAGAGGCCTGGAGAGTGGATGGAAATATTACCTGTAAAAGTTAATATCTGTCTCTGATGGAAAAAAAACGCTTCCAAAATCGGTTTAAAATAACCTGTTTATAAGTATTCACAGAATAATACCATTTCAAAGTTTTTATTTACCTGCTTGAAACATCTCCTATACACGAAAAGAAGGTCTAGCATGTGAAGAAGGATGTGAAATGTCTATCCAGTACACCGATACCGACCATGACCACACCTACACACCCCCACAGTCACCCCGATCCCTACCACTGACCCACACACACTCGCCATCACCACATCCACCAACATCACAACTACACAGCTGTCAAAATCGCAGACACCCACCAACCTTGACCTCCTACGCCACCCTACCCCCCCCCACCCTCCAACAGTCACAACACATGACATGCCTATATATAAATTACCCGATCGAAGCCCTCACAGCGTGTGAGGAATTAAGATTGACTCAGAGCCGCCACTATATCTCAGCGGGTTAGAGTGCTCGCATTGAGCGCTCCGGCTACCTCAGAGCCTAACGGTACGTGGATCGGTGATTTGGATTTATGTGTGAGCCTTGCTGTGGTCATGTCGGTTTGGTCGCAGGATAAAGATCCCATGTCCTTCTTCGCTAAGGGTAGGGGGTTACCCCAGGGACATGGCTCCGCTCTTCCCTTCCTTTACCAATTGACGCTATATGACCAGAATTGGTTTAAGCGTCCTGAATGTGTAACCAATCGATTGAATCAACGTTCTGTTGCATTTCTGCTGATCGTGTTAATTGGAATAACATAATCCATCAACTCGACGCAAATCAGACGAAATAATCGCCTTGCTTGTTTTATGCCACATCTGCCACATACGCCACGTCAGTACATGTATATATAAATCCACAATAAGCATTAGCACCAGTGCTTAATGGATCGACAAACCCACCCAGAACCTACTGAGCTGCAGCTCAGCATGTTTATCAATTGGCCTGGAGGGCTTCCCTGAATAACGTTTGGTTTCTCTGCGTGATGAGACACACAGGCACCGTCGGGGGTGGCGAGGGGGGGGGGGGGGACTTGCAATGAAACTATTCGAATATATATGATGTTTGGTTGGCTAGTTGTATATTCAGGATGCATTAACCACTTTTGGTCATATCGCGTCTATGAAAGAAGGAAGAGAGAGGGGAGCCATGTGCCCGTAGGTAACCCCCTACTCATTGCGAAAAGGGCATGGGATTTTCATCATGCGTCACACAGACAGGACCAATGCAGGGTTCGAACCACCGATCCACGTGCCGTTAGGCTCTCTGATGGCCAGAGCTCTCAAGGCGAGCGCTCTAACCCATTGAGCTATCGGGCCAGCCCCATATGATATTTAGGATCAAGGGGTGTGGAAGCTTTACTGTGAATGTTTATACTGAATTACGTATTTGTCTAATATGCCTGACGCCATTTCATACAATCAAACATACCGTTTGCTTTAGTTACAATATTTGAAATCACCTCCATCGAGGACCTATTTCGTACCATACTCTGCTAGAATCAATATGAAGACAAATAACATTTACCGTGATCTATGCATTGATTGCTGCAGCGCAACCAGTCAGACTATCGATAAATACAACCAACGTCATTGAACGGATATTCAATAAGTAGATTAATGAGTAACGGCTATTATACCGTTTACCGTATGATCCATATAAAAGCTCGTGGGTGGGGAACAGCAATAGCTAGTCACAACTGCCTCATCAGCCATCCTTCGCAGTGTGTCGTCATGCACATTCACAAATATATATATATAATATACGTCTAGTTGCTATATGTATATATATATACAGATATATTGCACACCGTTTGTATAATGCATATGTATGACATATGTATTATTTGAGTTAAATGATTTAACTTTCTACCATCGGCATCGTAGGCCTGCAAAGTGATTAGGCACGCGCCTATCTCCGAACATGAAGCCATTTAAAATGTTTGTAGGACTTGTGCTCGTGACAGCTGTTGGCATCATTTTGATGAACAGCTTCCATCACTTTTCTTCAGCCATGGGTCGACACCAGAAAGAACGGCAAAGACCCCCACACATTGTGTTCATACTAGCTGATGACTTTGGCTGGAATGACATTGGTTACCATGGCGCCGAGTTCCCGACCCCCAATCTGGACGCCCTGGCGGAGTCAGGGGTGAAGCTGGAGAACTACTATGTCCAGCCAAAGTGCAGTCCGACCAGAGGACAGCTTATGAGCGGTAGATACCAGGTACGAATATCTAATGTACCTATGACGGAATAGTACATTTCAAGGTATATTTTATGTTGAAGATGAATTTAATGTTGTGTGCGTATGTGATATATATATCGATATTCGTAAGAAATACTTACCCTGGATTAGAAATTATTGCATTTCAGGCTTCATAATTCTAATGAAATCGAGAAATTACGAAATACTTAATCAGCTGGGTCACTTTATATTTTATGCTGGGAGATTAAGGGATGCAAGCTAAATTAACGGGTTTATACATGGGCAAGGAAGAACAATTGCGTTGGTATATGTGTTTTGTACCATGGGTCCGACGCCTTTTAGTGAAATAAACTTATTATATTATATTAGTCCATGAGCCAAGGCCCGAAATTTCGGCCATCGGTACTTATCCGAGGGCGCGATTGTTCATGATGATTTTGGCGATGGCATACATCCCTAGAGATGAAAAATTGCTGATAGCACTGCCGCACTCACAACTTTCGCTGTGTAATCGCCCATCTTTTAACCCTACCCCCGTTAGCCATTAACCGTGTACTTTCATGTAAATGCACAAGGGGCGGTACACAAAACGCGATACAAAACATTTAAAATCAAGGCCAGAAAATGTTGAGACAGCGTTGTTGAAGCGATTTGAATTACGGATTAATTAGGATCGCCATCAAATGGCCGCCATCTTGAATTTCAAAATGGCCGCGATAGAAATCCATTATCCATAGTATATCGGTTTCTATGCAACCTACAAAGGTGATTTTGATGTCTAAACGTGCACTGTCAGGGTCACAGAATCCCTTTCTTAAACATATAATGTCGTCATATGAGTGAGTCATCTCGCAATCTCCATGGTAATAGCCGCCATCTTGAATTTGAAGATGGCCGCCATAGAAATCTATTATCCATAGAATATCTTTTTCTATGCAACATAGAAAGGTGATTTTGGTGTCAAAACGTACAATTTTAGGGACAATGAATCCATTTCTTAGATATATACTGTCGTCATATGACTGGGCCATCGCAAAGTAATACGTTTGTCAACACAAATTTAATCATGGATTGCTATTCATTCAAGCATCAAAGTCCGGCAGTTTTGTCGAACTTCTCTTACCGAGTTTCAAAATGATCGCGAGAAAATATGCCGTGATCTGCCATCAGACAAGATATGAAACCAACACAATGGTGTTTCCATCTGTCTGATGCAGACACAGAATCGTTCACTATACCAGATCACATCGAGCGATTCCTGTTGGAGCTGTTAACTATAATGCCCAGAAGCCACAGTCCATCACCTAGGGTTACGCCACTGGTTCAATCGTTCAGCCAGGACATGGTCTATGGAAAAACATGCAGCTAACAGAAACGTCCGTGGCACCTTCTGTTACCGTATGCTGTGAAGACCCTGTATGACTGGTAATGTTGAAGTAATTCAGACACTGAACAGATTTGGGCATGGTTTGTCATATTCAGAGCTGGACGGAGAGGATCTGATCGGTTACAATTGGTGTTATACTACCTACGATTAATGCATCGGCTACCGAGGTGACTACCGCGTTGAAATACTGAACCAATCAGAGCTCATGAACTGGAATGAACTGCCGCTACCACTCATCGTAGTAGTGATGGACCAGGCTCTCTTCGCTAAAGCAACAGAAATTGCGTGGTCGACTAGCATGGGCAGAGTCTATACTATGGGTGGAAGAAGACCATGAAGGGGACAAAATGAAAATTAGTTCGCTTTTGAACCGACTAAACATCAATGTGGAGGACTTTGTGCAACTCGGCCTCGAAAACCCATAGAACCCATAGAACCTATAAAACCTATAAAACCCACTCTTAACTGAGTTGATGAGGCACGCGTCTATCTTCAAAACATGAAGCCAGTTAAAATGTTTGTAGGACTTGTGCTCGTGACAGCTGTTGGCATCATTTTGATGAACAGCTTTCATCACGTTTCTTCAGCCATGGGTCGACACCAGGAAGAACGGCAAAGACCCCCACACATTGTGTTCATACTAGCTGATGACTTTGGCTGGAATGACATTGGTTACCATGGCGCCGAGTTCCCGACCCCCAATCTGGAGGCCCTGGCGGAGTCTGGGGGGAAGCTGGAGAACTACTTTGTACCGCGAAAGTGCAGTCCGACCAGAGGACAGCTTATGAACGGTAGATACCAGGTACGAATATCTAATGTGCCTACGACGGAATAGTACATTTCAAGGTATATTTTTATGTTGAAGATGAATTTAATGTTGTGTGCGTATGTGATATATATATATCGATATTCGTAAGAAATACTTACCCTGGATCCTGGAACTGCCGCTACCACTCATCGTAGTAGTGATGGACCAGGCAAGCAACAGAAATTGCGTGGTCGACTAGCATGGGCAGAGTTTATACTCTGGGTGAAAGAAGACCATGAAGGGATGAAAATGAAAATTAGTTCGCTTTGAACCGACTAAAGATCAATTTGGAGGACTGTGTGCAACTCGGCCTCGAAAACCTATAGAACCTATAAAACCTGTAATACCCACTCTTAACTGAGTTGATGAATCTTCTTGTGAGAGTACATGGGAGATCTACATGCAATTCATTCGAGCGTTGATCCCATGGTGTCTTGCTTACGGCCGATTGAATTATGCAAGATATCTACCCGCCTAATGCGCACAGATCACCAAGATGCCTGAACAACACCCTGATTATTATTTTACCTTCAAGACTTGCAGCTTAAATTTTCAGATATCTGGGACAAATCCCTTTGGACGCATCCCTGTTGGCCAAGCTACTGAAGTTACAGTAAGCCAAGACACACAGACTCCGGTGGTACAACACGATACAGCCTTACAGATATAGGTCTGGTGCTGGGCAAAGGAACTACAAAGGAAATGCTAAACATCGGAGCCCATTTCTGGCACAATCCAGGAAATTGGTACAAGGGTACAAAACACACCTTCAACACGCTGAATTGCAAAGGCTAAAAGGACAAAGAAGCTGTATCTGCAGTCCTACGCCTCCTCAACCCTTTTGCCCAGAGTCAAAATTGCTGTATCGCTGGAGCGGACTTTCAGGCAGTTGTCATCGGCTCAGAAGACACCGATGTATCAATCGTGTGCTTAGCATTCTACGAGAATGCAGGAGCCCCGATGTTGCAGAAGTACTGCTCTAGAGGGCGGAGTAAGGTTATCAACATCACCAGAATCGACGTCACTGTCGGCCGCAATGTATGCAAGGCCCTCTTGGGAATGCATGCTTACACTGGATGTGATACCTCAGTGCCTTTGCCGGGAAAAGTAACACCAGCGTATTCAAAGTGTTGAGCTACAACAAAGAATTACAATTGCTGCCGTGTAGGGAATGTTTGGTAAAACTGGCTCAACGTGCAAAGTACTAAGCCGCAATAAGGCGACGATTCATGTCCGTGTACAGATGTGGAATGGAATTTTGGTGTTTTAGGCCACTTTTGTGCACATACAGGCTAAATTGGGCCAAGGAACCTCCCGAGACGATGAAGGATCGTGTACAGATGTGTGCAAACTTAAAGATTGCGCCAACCAAGGATCGAATGCAAACAACGAAGAGGGATCAATCAATGATGAATTTGATGATTTTGAAGAAGACGATGACGAGTCACACTCATTTACATTGACCATCATTTTCCCCCAAGGGCAGCAGTCTACAAAGCTCATTACTACGAATCCTGATTAATACGGTTGATTTGACCTGATCGGGTTTTAACGGCACTTTCAGCATGTTAGGCTATATCGTGCCATACTGGTTAGGTTCAATCTACATACATACTAAAATCCTGAAAGTATCAATAATGTGATTATACATTTGAAAGCTAAGGTGCGGAATTAGCGTCAACGCATTACTATAGACTGGTGATATATTGACTCGCTTCATGAATAATAGATGGGTAATGGGAACCCATGAGAGTGGCTAAAGGTCGTATTAGGATCGTTGTGCTACCACCCAACACGCCATTATATGTAAGCAGTTGGTATTAAAAGACACATGAACCAACTGTCGCATCCAACTTTTTTTTTTATAAATTCCAAGAACCAACACCATTTTAATGTTTTCACATTTCACTGACGTTCCGCATAAATCTGACTATTGGTATCCACATACCGGGACATTACATTGCATGGTTTAATGTTTTAACACGAGCAGTAAATAGTTAGATATAACTGGATGAGATATGTACTGGTCATCCACTATTGAGCTTTTCCCCGCAAAACTTTGATACAAAAACCAAAATGCGAACAGAAACTAATGAACAATGATCCATTTGGAGAAACGCCATCTCGCTTTTTGATTAGGCAGTTATCTGACGATGCCACACATTTCAAAAAAGGATTCATTGACTCCACAAATGTATGTTTAGACAGCAAAATCAACATCGCATGTTCTGTAGAAGCCGATATATGGTAGATAATGCATTTCTAAGGCGGCCATTCAAAAAAAAAATTCAAGATGGCGGTATGTGGAATAACGAGGACGTTATGACAAAACCTGGCATTGAGCGCAGTCGGCATAAGAAACGTCCACAGATTGTTCAGCACCCCCATCGGTCCTCTTGTCGCCATACACGTAAGCATCCGGGTCTGTTTAACGCACCCCACACACATCATGGGCGATAAAGAGGAAGCAAACACTTCCTCGGGGACACCTGCTGCTACACCACCCCCCAACCCCATTACCCTGACGGCCGATCAATTCACACAGCTACTCCAAACCCTGACGATTCAGCATACGCAACAGGAAAGAGCTACCACGCCCCCGGCACCCGGCTCCACGTCTGTCAAACGCCCTGATCGTCCGTCAGTAGACCTGGGCTGCTCTGAGTCATTCTGGGCTTTTTTCATCAACGAGTGGCAATTGTACAAGCGCAGGGCGAATCTACCGGCCTCAGCGGCGGAAGAGTTACGTGCGTGTTGCTCCCAGGACCTTAGGCTGGAGCTGTTCAACTACGTGGGCGCGGGCACCATAGACACGCTGTCCGAGGAAGCCCTCACACAAAACATTAAACGGCTCGCAGTTAAAGGCAAAAACCAATCGGTGCATCGCCAAGAATTCTATGCCCTACAGCAAGAGCCAGATTGCCCCGTCCAACAATTTGTCTCCAAACTTAAAGCCAAGGCGGAGCACTGCAACTTCTCCTTCACATGCTGCAACCACGCTTGTGGCGTCGTCAACAATTACTCACAGGAGATGGTTTCCGACCAGCTCACCGTAGGCCTGGTGGACAAAGACATCCAAGGGGAAATCCTGGCTAAATCGTCACAGTTGGGCTCTTTCCAAGAGAAGCTTGACCTCGTTCAGGCACTGGAGGACGGCAAGCGCGCGAAAGAACAACTCGGTGGGGATTCGACATTAGCCGCTCAACAATCCTCATACAAGAAGTCTAAAAAATCACGCGGCCCCCAGCAATACAAGAACAGGGAGGCACTGAAACCAGTCGGTTGTCCAGGATGTGGCAGCAAAGAACATGGCCGTGGCACTGATCACCCGCGCCACCTACACTGCCCGGCGCGGGACTCAATATGCGACCACTGCGGCATCAAGGCACACCTCGCGACTGTCTGCAGGAAGAAAGTGGATGCGTCAAATCCGGCTATCAAGAGCGATGTAAATGCTATCCCCTCCTCGTCCTCATCCATCTTATCCTTAAACACTCCCCAAGACCAGGCGTATATCGATGACAGCCTCCTCTGGGACAGTTCCATTGAAAACGCCTTCTGGCACACCGTCGATTACATCGCCCTATGTGCAAAGAACGGTGTGGTATTCAACCCTTCAAAATTTAAGTTCTCCAGGCCAGAGATAGAATTCGCCGGATTCACCGTCACGCAACATGGCGTCCAACCATCGCCGGCAATCCTTGATGCAATTCGCAACTTCCCCACGCCTTCGAATATCACCGACGCTAGATCCTGGTTCGGCCTGGTAAACCAAGTTGCCTATAGCCTGTTTACAACTGAGGCAATGCAGCCATTTCGCGAGCTCCTGACACCAGGAAAATGGTACTGGGATAGCGCCCTGGACGCATGTTTCGAGAAGAGCAGGCAGGAGATCATCAAATTGGTCGAAAAAGGTGTACAAACCTTCGAGCGCAACCGCTACACTTGCCTGTCCACGGACTGGTCCAAGAAAGGCCTGGGGTTCACACTCGCTCAGAAGCACTGCCGCTGCCCCTTGACGGATGCTCCGCTCTGTTGCAACGACGGATGGCGGCTAATTTTCGCCAGTTCACGGTTCACCACGGACGCTGAGAGCCGCTACGCCCCAATTGAGGGTGAGGCACTTGCCGTTGCCTACGGCCTGCAGAAGTGTCGTATGTTTGTTCTGGGTTGCAAGGACCTGCTCATCGCCACTGATCATAAACCTCTCGTCAAAATTCTTGGTGATTCGAGCCTAGATTCCATTAAAAACCCCAGGCTATTCCGATTAAAGGAGAAAACCCTACCGTTCGCCTTCGACATCAAACACATTCCTGGCGCCTCACAGAAGAGCGCAGATGCCTGCTCCCGCCTCCCAACAGGGAACTCGCATGCCGATGCCCTCCGCGATGAAGCCTCACCTACTGATTGCCTTGAGTCAGACATCCTCGCCAGTCAGTGTGACTCATCCATCTTAGCTTCACTAAACGCCATTCATGATACAGATGACGTCGTCGCCTCTGCTATCACGTTGGGTCGCGTCAGAGAGGCCTCCATCTCCGATGCCACGATGACCTGCCTCTCGACCACCATCACCAACGGTTTCCCCAACTCAGAGAATGAGCTACCAGAGGAGATCCGCCCATACTGGCGCTACCGGGACCACCTCAGCTCTCACGAAGGCATATGCACCTACAATGATCGTGTCCTCATCCCGCCGTCCCTCAGAAAGGAGGTCCTCGACGGCCTGCACGCCGCCCACCAGGGTGTCGCCGGCATGAAAGCCAGGGCCGCCCGCAGCGTGTTCTGGCCCGGGATGAACTCTGCCATTTCCTCCCGCAGGGCACAATGCCACTCCTGCAACAAGATCGCCCCATCACAGGCCCCAGAAGCTATGAGGCCATCGCCTGCCCCAGCTTATCCGTTCGAATTCGCTGTCGCTGATTACTTTGACTTACAAGGCCATCGCTACCTAGCCTACGCCGATCGGTACAGAGGATGGTTGTCAATCGCCAAATGCGACTCTCTACATACCGATTCAAAATCCCTTTGCCGAGAACTCCGCACGCTGTTTGGGATATACGGCGCACCTGCGGAATTAGCCACAGATGGAGGACAGCCATTTCCCTCCCATCACGTCCAGCGATTCCTCCAGCAGTGGGGCGTGACATGGCGCCTCTCTTCTGCTTACTATGCCCAGAGCAACGGTAGAGCCGAGGCCGCGGTCAAGACGGCGAAGCGCCTCTTGATGTCCAACATGTCAGCAAACGGCGGGCTCGACACCGACCGCTTCGCCAGAGCCCTCCTACAATACCGGAACACACCCCTGCCGGGTCTAGAGCTGTCACCAGCTCAGCTGCTCTACGGGCGCACACTACGCGACCATATACCCAATCTTCCCAGCCTGCTTCGGATCCGCAAGGAATGGCTAACCCTGGCCGAGGACCGAGAACGAGCCCTCGCCCACCGTCACATCAAGGCCATCGAACGCTACAACGAACACACCAACCTCCTGCCACCGCTTACGGTTGGAGACTTTGTATCCGTCCAGAACCAGACCGGCAATCATCCTCGGCGCTGGGACAAAACCGGCCGCATTGTTGAGTCACGTGACCACCATCAGTATGTCGTTTGCTTGGACGGATCGGGCAGGTGCACCTTACGCAACCGCCGCTTTCTACGAAAGCACACACCCGTCGATGCGCGACCTACAATCCTACCCCTTACCCCGGCTCCGTCATCACCCATGGTCACCGACCCGCAGGTCGCCCCTCCCGGGCAGAATAATCCCGAGGACTCGAGGGTAGTCTGCCCTGAGACAGTCCTCGAGGGGCCGCCTCCTGCCGTGCCGGTTGTCAATGACCTCGTGCCCACCAAGACTGTGCCGGCGTCGCCCAAGGCCGACACACCTGCTACCACCTCCCCACCCCAGCCGCCCCGCCGCAGCACTCGAGAGCGCCGTCCACGCCGCGCCCTCTCTCCATCTCTCCGTGGGTCCTTCCACGACTACAGCTGCCGCATCGGCCCTAGCACTTCGGGCCTCCCCGTTGGGGAAAGGGGGGATGTGGAATAACGAGGACGTTATGACAAAACCTGGCATTGAGCGTCATGGCTACGCGTTGTAACGGATGTGGGAGGAGGAACTTTTGTCTTTTTCAATCTTTGAAGGATGTTTTTGATTTGATATTAAATGATGTAAAAGTAGCGCCTTTCGTTGACTACTTTATCTTTATACACGGTACGGCGCCGTGTGGATTGCTATGGGAGCCTTTCTACCCTAACTTGTATAATTTCAAATTCGTTGTCTCAAGGTTTCACACTTCTAGCCTCGATATTATATATTTTGAATATGTTTTTATGTATGACTCCTTAGGCAGTCACACAAAAGTACACGGTTAGAGTTAAATGGGGTGGGGTTCAAACCAGCGTGATTACATAGCGAAAGCTGTGAGTGCGACAATGCTATCAACCATTTTTCATGTCCAGGGGTGTGTATCTTCCCAAAAATCATTATGAGATTTTGCACTCTCAGATGGTACCGATCAACCCTACTGGCTCATGGACTATATATTATATAGTCCAAGTGGGAATAGATCAATTTGGTCACTACTCAGGGGTAATTTTGCTGTTGCTTCTTTAATACATAAATGGAAAATAGGAACCTAACCATTGGCGCCATCTTACGAAATCAATTTAGTCCAGCTTCTGAATCTGATGGAGCTTCCAAAGAATTAAGCGATCAGATGTTGCGTGTGTAAACTTCATTTATCTGTAACGCACGCAACGTTATTAACTGTAGCGTACCACCAGGTTTGAGGAGATTCCATTAAAGTCAGATGAGTAGGTCATTTTCAGTCAGTCTGCACATCTTAAATGCCAGCATGCTATGCCGAATTGATGCCGGAGTAAATCAGAGTAAGTTATTTGCTACGTTTCTACATCGGAAACAAAAGTCAATAGAGTTTGCCTTTGGAATAGCGAATAGCTTGCCGTTCAAATTGGGCAGCGGTATGACACGATCTAGCCTTACAGGCTGAAAGTTCCGTTAAGCACCAATCAAATCAAATCAAATCAAATTGTTCAGTCTTTGTATGTAAGGGATACAAGCATTCGTAATAATCAAAGTGGCAGATTCATGAAGGAATAAGCGGAAACGATTCATGAGCTCATGATATTATTCTCAATTAACATATCTGTAACATTTACAACTTTGGTCCATAATCCACTGTAGGCTAGGGTTTGCTCTGTGGCCTAGTGGATCGGGTATTGTTCAGTGTGCTCGGGTAGGTCAGCCCAAACGGCCGGTGTGTGGTTCCAATCACACATGTGCAAGCCTTTGCAAAGAGTAGGTTACTCCCGGAGACATGGCTCATCTCTTCGGGTATTGTTCAGTGTGATCGGGTAGGTCAGTCTAAACGGCCGGTGTGTGGTTCCAATCACACATGTGCAAGCCTTTGCAAAGAGTAGGTTACTCCCGGAGACATGGCTCAACTCCTCCTCGACCCTTCCATTGTAGCGATATAACATACACAGGTTTAAGCGTCTTACCTAAACAAACCAAACAAACGTTTTCCAATGCGCAACAGGCGCTCCGGAGAATGGTGGGTTAAACTCCTTAATTGCTTTATTATTTAAAATTAAGCATTAAATGTGCTTTCATGGAATTTAATTTATTTTTTATTTTTTATAAGCTTTATTTCTTTATAGAGGTTTGCAACAACGTACAAATAATTATACAACAGTGATGAAGCCTGGAGAAAATATAGTTATAATATTGATGAAGAGATTTCGTTATTTAACTTAAAAAACGCTTACTATCGAGTATATACGTATGGATTAATTTAAACAGTTTGACATTACATTCATACGAGAGGAGTTCACTTCCATACAGGAGTACTGTATCAAGATTACGGGCATCGCGTTTTGACATAGGTGGTATAGAAATGTGAAGGGCTGTTCCCAAGAACAGTAAGCCCATCGCTCCCATTAGCCTGGCACGTTGGGTAGCAAGTTAGGGACACTTTGAGAAAAAATGTATAGAGTTCTCTGGTTTAGATTCACATAGAGGGCAATCGTCAAAATCAATAAAATTAACCTCCTTGCGATGTGAGTTTGGAGTCCCATCCTGATAAGAGCGTGCTGCACAGAACCGTTGTTATTAGTGATATCATCAATTGTGTTATGCTTATAAGGATGGGATCGCTTTAGCTTGTTTCTGAATGCAACATGGGTAAACTAGATGTTTCGTATCAGTGGTTAGACAGTTTCAAAGGATGGACGCATATCAGAAAAAACGATTGCTTGACATAAGTCTTTGTGGTCCTAGGAATAGCGACATCGTGAGGGTTGCGCAAGAAGTGAGAAGAGACATCTCTGACAAAGGGCGGCAATTGACTTCGCAAATATGAGGGTGTTAAGCCGTGAATTATTTTGTGAAGATGGCAGAGAGCAAACCAACGACGTCGAATATACAAGGTTTCAATTCCGGTTTCGTGGAGTATTTTTTCCTGAGACGTATGACTATAGGCATTAGTGACGCTAAGTAGGCAGTGGCGCTGGACCTGTTCGAGCAAGTTCGTCTGCTCCTTCGTCAAGTTCCTTGAGTAGACAGCACAGCTATATTCCAACTGAGGTCTAACATACGATTTATACATGAGGAGCCTTGCTTTTCTGTCAACATTTCCAGATATTTTTCTCAAGAGGTTCGCAGCTCTTGAAGCATTGCCTGTTATTTCCCGACCATGCTTCCCCGATGACATGCTATCGGTTAGCCACATGCCAAGGTGACAGTGGTTCGAAACTCGTTCCATGGGGGTTCCATTAAAGAGTAACGCAATGCCAATGGGTGTGTCTCTTTTTACTTAACATGTATTTGGTTTTACTAGCATTGAATTTAACACGCCATTGAGCTCCCCAATTTGCAATGCGACGCAAGTCTTCATTAACCGCGTCTACATCAGCGGGGGTCTGAAGAGCCTTGAGTAAGGACGTGTCGTCGGCGAATAAAAACGGGTCATTTGTGGGAAAAATCCTCGATCCTGACATGTGATGTTGCGACTACCAGGCAGATTAGTTCGTGCTCCTGTTGTTGCTTGCTTACATTAGCTCTGGTTGTTGCTGGGTTTACATTTCGTTGTAATAGCATCCATCTTTAACGCTTTTGCTTGACCACGCAGATCCACACAGGGCTGCAGTCCACCAAAATGCAATGTTCCTCTCGCTGTGGACTACCCTTGGAGTTCCCAACCATGGCAGACTTACTCCGAGAGAACGGTTACGCCACCCACATCGTGGGCAAGTGGCATCTAGGATTCTACAAACGGAGCCACCTCCCGACACACAGGGGCTTTGACTCGCATTATGGTAAGGAACAACGCATAGGGCTGTACAGTCACTACGGGATCTTATCGAGATCCCGCGAGACGGGGATACTCATGCTCTACGTCGATGCCTAGCAACAACGGCCCGTACGTGCTGCCTACCTGCCGTTCCCTTGCCTTCAATCTCGGGATATACCGTTTATTCGTTTTTTCCTTTTGCCTCTGGACATTTGCTTCTGGACATAAAAGTCATCAGAAACCGGAAATAGGTAACAGTCGGGTGATACCTTTTACCCTTTTGTAAAGTGCAAAACGGAAATAGGTAACACTTCGCGATACCGTTATATCCTTTCCTCGAACGTCAAAACAAAAATGAGTAACGCTCGAGCGGATTTGTTTCTAGCTTCGGGCTATGACTCAGGGCTCAGGCTCCGGGCTATGGCTCTGGGTGCCGGGCTATGGCTCCGGGCTATGGCTCTCGATGCCTGGCTATGGCTCTCGGTGTCCGGCCATAGTTTCGGGCTATAGCTTTGGGCGTCGGGCTATGGCTCTGTGCGCGATCTATGGCACACGTTTTCGCGATTACATGCAAGGTAAAAAATAGTTTTGAATGTCAATGTGTCACAATATATTGATATTATTGCATTATCGTCTGATATAAAAGGTTAACTGTATTATGCGTTCAGTGAGACATGTTTTATCCATTTATTTATCATCGTCCGGGCTGTCAAAGCCACCTGAACCCCAAGGTATTTTATTGTAATGGCATAATCCCTTTTAGTCTTTTGGTCTCGAACGATTATCATTTAGCGCCGTTGTCAACGCACAAGAATGAAGCAACTGATTTGCATCATGTGAGATTAATAAGAGCGTAATTAATAAACCATACTTAGGTTATGCCAATAGATTTAGCGCTAAGTGGAACATTTGTCGAGCGATGATCGGGTTCTAAATACAATAGTAATCACCGAAGCGGTGAGTTCGCTGAATTAAGAAAGTACTGACATTATATTGCATATGATTTCTTGAAAGATTTACCTTTCGTGCGTAAGCTACGTGTGGATTATCAATATGGCCCCTGACTATCGCTGAATCTCTTTCACGTATAATTGTTCAGGCTGCAGGAGAGTTTCGTGGGCTGGCCTTCGCTAACGATTCAAAATTTGTTACATCGATTGTCAAGTTCAAAACACTGAATATTAACAGCGATTGTTGCCTTTCTTGTCCGCAATCTGTAGTTTGTAAGATTCGCTGCCATACAATACGGCTGTACATTTCTCGCGGGTTCTATTTCCGGTTTAGGTGCTCTAGGGACCAACAAAGAAACACGCATTCTTATAACGAGTGCGCATCACGCTGGTGCCTTGCTAAACTTAGACTCGCATTCATTCATTGCAGTCAACGTTTGAGCGTTGGGAATGGGCTGGCTATACAGTGTGTACCTAGGCATTTCATGTAAAATCATAATATAAGGATAAGACATTATAAGTTTCGGTTACTCTGTGTGACCGAACCTTTTTCACGGTACATCTAATCCGTGTTTCCGAAACTCGCGCCCCGTAACCCCGTTATTTGGGACCCATACTCTAACTTTACCATGGTTGACGTACAGCATAAGTATCCTTGTTTTGTGAGGTCTCGAGCAGATCCCGTAGTGACTGTACAGCCATGTAGGCAGAGATATGCTCAGGAAAGGAGCTTGCGTGCGAATGGGGAGCCAGCAGGCGGTGGCTACCTTACCAATGCGAGTAGCTTTTGAATCCACCAGCAATGCATAAAGCATTGGTTCGAATGCGAGATCGGCATATGTCCGGCACAAGTCTCCCATAGAGAAGACGCTGGGAGATCCAAACTCATCCCGCATGAGCAGCAATGTCACGCGCATCGTCTCGCACAAATTCGCATTACGTTCCAATTCGCACAGGGTGGGGTGGGTATATTCCGGTATAACACGCGGAAGTGCGGAGCTGTCCCCCTTATATAAAAGACATGATATTGAGACCCTTTCCGCTCCATGTGTTCGTACGGTGCCATTATGATAGATTATGACAATTCCGCTTACCACGTCGGACCTGGTGTCACAATAGGCCGCAGCCAAGCGAGCGCGAGAAGACACGTTCCAGGTGCTTACATTTGCTTCCACTCTTCATATTGCCATATTTTGCCGTGTGAAATCACTGCCGGCGTCGCTACCCCTTCGCTCAGTACGATTGTTTGCTGCACAGTTATTGTAATATCGAATAATCCAGACATTTGAACGTCGACTGGAAAAGCCTGATCCATAATCCATATTTTTAGCGCCGTTCGTGTTTTTCTGAACTATCAATATATCCGAATTCTCTGAAACTCTCCAGAAAAACTGCCAGGGAGAAAACAACACGTAACGTTTACATTGGGATAACAGGGACGTCAGCGCCGCGCTACCACGAGATTAAATCAATGATCCAACCGCGCCAGGGTACTGCTGTATGTCCCATTTGCGGTGGCGGATACCTTTTTTTTGGAACGGACATGGCCGTTGTCAGGGGCGGATCCAGAAAATCTGGACAGGGGGGGAGGGCGGTTTCCTGGTCGGATCCAGATATGCTTGATAGTGGGGGGGTGGGGGGGGGGCGGTTTCGGTTTTCATATGTTAAATGGTATGAATTTCGGCACTAAAAGGGGGGGGGGTCCGGGTCGCCCCCCCCCTGGATCCGCTCCTTTGTGCACGTTTCATTGGCATACGGCGTAGCCCTATCGGCACACAGGGACGAGGTTGAGTATACCCGGCGGCATACCCGTCCTGGCCAAAGGGAATGCACCGAGTAAAGCAACGGTCCAAGTCATTTCGCTAATAAATCAAAGGACGGTCAAGGTCATATCGCTACAAATTAAGGGAACGATCGGTCATATCGCTACTAAATTACGGGACTGTCAATGCCATATCGCTAAAACGTTGAAAGTTTAAATTTCATTTCGATGCTAAATTATGGGAAGGTCAAGGTCACATTGCTACAAATTAAGGGAAGATCAAAGCACTCCCCAGCACAGTGGTTCCATGAGCCCAGGAGCAGATCAACATCTCGTGGGCACAGACCCTGGGGCCTGTGATCTGGGGCAAGCCAACATCTCGTGGGCACGGACCCTGGTGCCTGTGATCTGGGGCAAACCAACATCTCGTGAGCACGGACCCTGATGCCTGTGATCTGGGGCAAGCCAACATCTCGTGGGCACGGCCCCTGGTGCCTGTGATGTGGGGCAAGCCAACATCTCGTGGGCACGGACCCTGGGGCCTGTGATGTGGGGCAAGCCAACATCTCGTGGGCACGGCCCCTGGGGCCTGTGATCTGGGGCAAGCCAACATCTCGTGGGCACGGACCCTGGTGCCTGTGATCTGGGGCAAACCAACATCTCGTGAGCACGGACCCTGATGCCTGTGATCTGGGGCAAGCCAACATCTCGTGGGCACGGCCCCTGGTGCCTGTGATGTGGGGCAAGCCAACATCTCGTGGGCACGGCCCCTGGTGCCTGTGATGTGGGGCAAGCCAACATCTCGTGGGCACGGACCCTGGGGCCTGTGATCTGGGGCAAGCTTCATTCAGTCCCAAGTTCCGGGGTTTCTTGGCCTAATTTAGCCTTTATGTGGCCCCAATTAAGTGGCATAACACACCGATAATTCATTGTGTGTCTCTGGATTTGACGGCTGACGAGTGGTCATATATGCATTTTACTTTCTTGCCAGGCTACTACAAGGCAGGTCAAGATTACTTCACCCATTATTCCGGAGGCGCCCTGGATTTTCATTACAACGAAGAGCCGCTTTATAACGAGACGGGATACTCCACGCATTTGTTCCGGGATCAAGCCATCAAGGTCATGAACAACCATTCCAAACAAGCAGCTTCAGATGTGAGTCCGTGTCCCATCATGACGCTCCCTCTTTCTAAAGCACCAAGGTCGGGCACAAGTTGGACATGCATAGAATATAAACAAGAGAATCCCGTTGATACATATAGAATACAATCCTGTGGATAGATGTAGATTGCAATCCTGTGGATACATATAGAATGCAATCCTGTTATACGTATAGAATGCAATCCTGTTTATACATATAGAACGCAATCCTGTGGATACATATAGAATGCAATCCTGTAGATACATATAAGAATACAACCCTGTTGGTAATGGTTGGGAGCATTTCTTTGATGCCCGGTATATCCCTGAGGTACCCCGAATACGCACATTACGCATCGGTGCACCGCCCGACACTACTTTTGCACGGTTTGGGCATACTGACTGTATCCCGCTCAAAACCACACGGGACATCCGGGAGAAGATGGCAGCTGATTGAAAAGTGATGGGGAGTAGGTTGGTTCCAGTGCACCTACGTGCACCGGATGTGGACGGTGTGAGCATTTCATTGCCCTGTCACGTGTTGCGGGTACCGGACGGGATGCCAAATCTGACCCATAGAAATGCGCCTATTGTCGCATTCCGTTAGCCGTATAGTACAACGCTGCCCTCGGATGAATAAACGACTTTTGACTAAAGTGACTTATGTACTCGTTAAGCATGCATTGGGTGCAATTATTTACCAGTGGTGAGTTTCACGAACGCAGTTTAGCGGTCTACGGGGCTTGGCCGGTTAAGGTTAACATGTAAATGATGGGCCAATGTAGCTGACAAAGCCCCGTAGCCGGCTAAACTATCTACGTGAAGTATGCCACAGATGCTCCATGTGTTTTTTTGGCACCGAAGTGAAATTTCGTTCATGGCCCATTGCTCGCATCTTACGCTTTACTTGCAGCCGCTGTTTCTCTACCTATCGTTTCAAGCTGTGCACGCGCCTACCCAGGTGCCAGACAACTACACCGTTGGGTTATCACACATCGAGGACACGCCACGGAAACTGCACGCAGGTCGGTCGCTTCATCCAACTCTGTAGGCATGGTGGGTCATGGTGGTGTCCGTATGAGTCATGGTGGTGTTCGTATGAGTCATGGTGGTGTCCGTATGAGTCATGGTGGTGTCCGTATGAGTCATGGTGGTGTCTAGGCGCAAGTGCCCCCAGGAAAGCCCGCTTCTCTAGGGGCACAACGGTGTTCATGTAAAATTCTTTAGACGCCAGTCGGGAATCGACTGTAGCTTTTATCATATTGTGTGCGCGTACAATCATTTATTGTGCAGACCCCTCTTGATATGCAAGCAATAGTTGGTATCCCTCCAGGTGATAATCGGACACTTGTGTAACCCCTGGTGTTAAAAGACATTACAATCATAATGCATCCAAGCATACATTACAGGTAGAGAGGAGCTATGTCTCCGGGAGTAACCTCTTATTCTTCGTGGTGAAAAACATATGGTATCTTTATCCTGCTGGAGTTTACGTCGTTATGAGAAGTCCACAATAGGGTTTACGTCGTTATGTGAATTACACAATCGAGCTTACGTCGTTATGTGAATTACACAATCGACTTTACGTCATTATGTGTATTGCACAATTAGACACAGCTTACGTCGTTCTGCCGAGTTACAACTGTGCACATGACCTTTCTATATTTACTGCCAATGTCAATGCCACTATTACTGCTAAAAATACAGATACAGCGTCAATATTACCTGCAAGTTAATTGCTACCAACTTAGCTATGTAGATTTCACTGATAGTAATACTTCTATTATTGATTTCCATGCTACAAGTAATCTACACTTTTCATACGAGGCAAGAAGCCAGTACGCCAGAAACATTCTGCATTGAGTGACGTAAAACATGATGAAGCTAAGATAAAAAATACCGCTGTTAGAATACACCCATCATGTGGCAAATTTCAGCACGTTTTATTAGGCGATGTTCTATTGCTTGAGATCTCAGTATACTCTCACGGGTAGGTCCGGTCGGTCACGCCGATAGAATTAGGATCTCTGCCAATAAGTGACCATCTTTAGACTATTAGAACGTTAGAACGTGTGTGGGCAGGTATGGTGATAGCACTGGACGAAGCCGTGGGCGATATTAAGAAGGCGCTACAAAACAGCGGATTGTGGGACAACACTCTTCTCATCTTCTCTTCGGGTGAGTTGTCATTCTGGCACCCAGTGGGGGAATGCCCAACCTTAGCCTACATGTTGGCATATATATTCTGGATTAAATCCTGTAACATCTAGCCGTATATCTACGGCACAATTATCACCACATAAAACCAATGCGATACATTTTGAAAGAGAAGCTCATCAGCTGCTCCAAACAAGTTTGATTAGTCAAAAACAAACTTATTAGCAGTTAAGTAATAAATCGTGAAGGGAAAAACATATTTATTTTTGTTTATTCTGGGATTATGTAGAATTATTAATAATTGTAAAATTGTAAAAGAAAAATCCCTAGTTATATATCGGCATGTTGGTTGGATTTGTAGATAATGGCGGACAACCCCGTACCGGGGGTAGCAACTGGCCACTCCGTGGTAAGAAAGGAACCTACTGGGAGGGCGGTATACGGTCACCAGCCTTCGCCGCCGGACCCGTTCTCCCGCGAGGAGGCGCCACCAGCAAGGCGCTGATGCACGTGACTGACTGGTTCCCCACCTTCGTCCACCTAGCGGGCGGCGACACATCCGGCATGGACATCGACGGTCACGACATCTGGCAGTCGATTCGGTACTAGTAGTTTGATTTGACTGTGGTGTGTTTAAATTTCCAATGGTAAGTTATAAGTTAATGTCCGAGGAACACGACATTACCTGATAATCATTGTTATCCGGTAATGTCGTTTTCCGAAGTCATTAATGTATGTAAAATCCACGTCCTTATGACTCACTCAAACATACTACATTACAGAAAAATTATGTCCTGATAGAACAAGAGAGTGACGTCATCAGTGGATTTTGCATTGCTGAAGGGAAACGTTCGACGTGACACAGCGAGTCACATTTTAGGGCGATTGGAATCTCACTTAGCGAGACGTCAGCTCACCATTTGTGTAGTTCTGTACGTCTTTGATAACACAAAAGATTAAAATCATTGCAAAACGAGCAAGGGAAATGGACCAGAATATACCGGTATGATATGGTAATTCATCATATTACATGACGTGGCATTGGAGAGGAAGGTATGTTATCAAGGACATAGCATTCTATATGGCATTGCATTGTCAACGCCATCTAACAGTGCCGATTTACCTGATGAAACAATGTCAACTAAAGTCGCGTTGTAGCAGTTGGTTAAAGTCAGTCATAAATGCCGTAGACTCACGTGTCGGCCCATATTGTCGGCGATTAGGCTGCGATCGCTCATTGACGTGAGAAAGCAACTCTAGACCATTGATACCAAGCCTACATTTGTACTGTGATGTTATCCTTCTTTATGACACAAAGAATATTTCAGACACCGGCCACTTGGGCTGGTCAAAAAGCCACTCGACAATAGCCAAATAGCGCTAAAAACCAGGCAGATTTTCTATCCTGGGAAAAATGCATTGATGTACTTGTGTTATCAAATGGTCATTTAACGACTCATAACTTGCAGGCAAAGGTACCAACGTCAAATCATAACCGGACCAATAATAGACGGTTACTTCGGCTCAGTTATTATATGGAAATAATTTACTATTTAGCATCTATAAATATCAGGTCACTATATATAGCATGTCATTGCGTCATCACCGCACAACATGAAATATTAATGATGTGTACGCCATGACAATAGTCAGGTCCTCCAATAATAACCAAATTATTGCTGCCGGACTGCCGTGTGATGATCTTTACGGTTCCCCTACGCAATAATTATGAGACGTGCAATGATAGCCGAAAGATCCTAAGAAAATAAGAAAGGACCGATACACGTGAAAACTTGATCTGAAGTGAGAAACACACGCATTAATTTAAACGAAGATTATTTCTGAATGATTCCAGCCCAAAATATTTCCAATTTAATATTATTAACTCAAGTGCATGCACCCATTCACTCGTTCGCCCAGTGATTGAAGCGGTGTGGGCGAAACAAGCAATAGGGCCGTTGTTAAGCCGCCTATATCGCATAGGACTTCAGATATGCCTATGCCACCGGTCATATCTATGACGTCACTCACAACAATGACGTCAGTCACACCAATGACGTCAGCCATATCTCTGTCGTCAGTCACACCAATGACGCAGTTAGCATATTTACTTCCAGGAGTGACGCGCCGAGTCCCAGAAAGGAAATACTGCACAACATCGTTCACCAAGGTCAACGGAGGGGCGAACCACTCCCCAACAGTTCCTTCGATAACAGCCATTTTGCGGCGATAAGGGTTGACAAGTGGAAGCTGCTGACGGGAAATCCAGGTACAAACTCAACCCACTATAGCTGACGATGTTATATACCGCATTTCACTGTGTCCCTGGCATCAGCTAAAGCGAGATTAATTAATTAATTAGTACTACATGAATATAAACAACGTTTTAAGCCACTTAATAAAGAGCAGTATATATGATGACACATGCCCCATATACAGGTTCTGGGATGCGAACCCACGACCTCTTAGTCTGCAGCTAAGCCTGCTTACCAACAGAGCTAGCGAAACCAATTGTTTAGATGGAAGAAAAGTAAAAGATTACATTATCTTCAAGAATACCGGAAGTGACGCCATGTACATAGTTGATATATAAAAATATAAAATATAATATAGATATTTTCTATAATACATTGGAGAAGAACACAGTCACTTAATTACGCATTCATTTCTTTTGGCTTGCCATCTAGTAATCGAATAAAAAAGCCACGACCGTTAGCGACGACCAATCAAAATTCAGTATTAGCCGGCGTCAAATTTAATTTGCACCTTGGCAATCAGTCCTTTGGGCCGGTAACAATGACTTGGCCAGGGAAGAAAGACGTGTCAGTGATGCCGGGAGCTTAATATGCTTAGGAGGCTGTGCGGTGTTTAGCAGCAGCAGGCAGTTGTAACAGTTAACAGCCGCAGAGGACAGACCAAGTGTTAAAATATGGACTAAATATTGAGAAGATCGACTCAATTTCCCTCTGTTCCGCGCATAACCATCAACCTGGGCTACACAGAAATACTGATACACTACAGTGCATATACATTATTCCATTCGAGAAAAATAGACGCATGTGCGCAATAGGTCCTGGTTCGGGAAAGAGAAGGAAAAGCCGGGTAAACGTCATTTCAAAAACCGCTTATATATGTCATCTAGGATACGCCAATTGGATGGCTCCTCCGACGCACCTCGGTCCTGCTATACATCTGAGTCCTGACGACGGTAATAGGACAAAGAACATCTATCTGTTTAACATCGAGGAGGACCCGGAAGAGAGACACGACCTGTCTGATGACCACCCCGACATTGTGATGATGATGCTGGAGAAAGTGGCGAAGTACGATGCGACTGCACTGCCACCTTTGGTGGAGACTCCTGACCCGAAGGCGAGCCCGGAAGCGGATGGGGTGTGGGGACCCTGGGTAGACTGATTGCAGTAGGCTGCTAGTTGTCTTTTGAAATGGTTAATTATTTTCTATGGTTCCCAAGCTCCTATACATTGTGAATGGCTACTACCTCCCATGTCTCGCAAGGGTTGGTAAACATAATGACGTTTAGATTCCGGGCACTGAGTACAAAGTACACCGAAGGGGTAATATAGGAGTAACGGGAAATCTGAAGACGAACTTCACTATCTGTTAAAATGTCCAGAGTAGGAGATGCATCGCGAAATCCTAATGTCAGATCTATCGTTTTTAAAATTGTATGGTATCAATATATATCCAGAAAGCAGGCATGAATTTAATATCCTTTGTGAATTGTTGCTGTTTGGTAGCCCCGAGCTGTGTTTTGAAGACAGCGTCGCTATATTTAGGGCAGTTCATTTATTTATCCGCAACTCAGCCAGGTTTTCTAGTTAAGGGTCATGGCAAACTCATTTAATTATGTATTTGGTATTTATCTGAGCTTATATCATGCACTTCATTTGTTGACATTACTATATTTATAGTATTACTTATTACCGTCCTTTGCTGTTCATCCAATTTAATTTTTCTTTTTTTATGTTGAGGTGAGCATTAATATGTGTATTCGCTATTGCAAACCTCCAGAAATAAATGATGTTTAAACAAAAAAAAATATAGGAGTCTGCATTCGCTATTCTAACGATTTGAGCCAACTGTATTTAGAGGTATATTTACACATGAGATAACACGTATAACACGCTTATATTGTTTAGTTAACGACCATGTTAACGTTAAATTGTCATATGTCATAGACGTTATTTAATATTGTTTAAATGCAAAATAAATGATCGATAACATGATTCTCAACTTAGATTCTCTATTTCAAGAACAGTTCCATGAGACAAAGCTTACGTATATTAATATGGTTCGCTTGGGTTGGTTGTATATTCAGGACGCTTTAACCATTTTTTTGTCATATCGCGTCAATGGGAGAAGGAAGGGAGAGTGAAGCTATTGGACCGGCCCCGGTCCGACTGGGATAAATATGTCTGATAATAATGAACTCTGTCGCGGCCTGAGGTATCACAAGATACACATTTTCTGGTACTTCGTGGATCTGCAATGATGACCCCCCAAGCACTGATCAGTCCCTCAACAACATGATATGGCATCATAATAGGGAGTGAGAGCTTCATTCAGATATGAACCAATTAAACAAGGTTATAAGAACTTATGAACTTGCATTATTATATATGTTCTTTCTGTTTTGAAATGCATTGTTAGTGCGTTGTGTCGCTTAATCTGATAGCGAATAAACAAAGTATGCAAAAAAACATTACAAGTAAATGCCTTACTTCGGCAAGTACAGTGTTCACGTTGGTAAAAAGATCGACTTATTTTTTTTCTTCTCTGAAATGTGAAGCATTCAACCCCAGTGTTGTGCAACTAGCTTAAACATATGTCAGAAATTAGTCTGACAAGCTTATCATGACCACAGGAGACTATTTCAATCTCTTACGGTACTCTACAGAAAGAACTTGTTGTGGCACTTTTTTTTCTCTGAAAATTTCTCGGACGTTCTCCTGCACAGATGAAAACTGGCCAGCAACCCACCCACGTTCCAATGAGACATCTACCATCATATGCAGTGTTTTTTTGTGTTGTAAAGGTTTCGGTAACTTTGTTTTGTTATCGACCCCAGCACACCAGTGGCGGAAGTTCCCGCCTATTAATACCGTATTAACTCAGCCGCGGTCGACATAAAATGAAAGTGGTGTTTTAGGCCGCTTTTGTGTACACAAGGGCTAAACTGGACCAATGAATGTCCCGGACCACTGAGGGATCAATGGATGAAGCATGCTCGCTGTTAGGTGCCCGGGCCCGAATACGAACCCAGAACTGGTCTGTTGTATAGTGTGCTAACAAATAAACCATGAAGGCCCCTCCGGGCCCAAGCAGACAACCTAGGCTACGGGTTGTGCTCTCGTGTAATCCAATCAAGCTGTCATCATTCGCGATAATACTAATGGCTTGGTAGCTTCATAAAAACAAGATCAAACACGGAAAACAGGTACAGAAACAAATTTGGGGAAAGGTTCGAGCATAAAGCAGCAAAAACTCCTGGAAACAAAGCTTAAGGCGTTGGAACCCCTCTTTGTGAAGAGACATGATTCGATGTGGCCACATGCTTAAAAAGTTAAAGCGTTGAAGGAATCCCCTTGTGAAGAGATCTGCTTCAACGTGACCACATGGTTGAAGCCTTGAAGGACCCCCTTTGTAAAGAGACATGCTTCAAGTGGCCGCATGATTAAAGCTTCGAAGGAATTCCTTAATGAAAAGACACATGCTTCAATGTGGCCACATGCTTAAAGCGTTGAAAAAATCCCTCTGTGAAGATACCTGGCTCAAGATGGCCACATGGTTGAGCGTTGAAGAAAAAAGACATGCTTCAAGTGGCCACATGATTAACATGTCACATGTATGTAAGGTGTGCCACCGAGTCCACGACCGGCCGAACCTCTTTGGTAGCTCGGTATATCCCTGCGGTAACCCGAATACGCACATTATGCATTGGTATACCGCCCGACACTTTTCACCCGGGTATTGGTGCGCGCGCATCCATTCGGTATGCCGATGTGCCCCGTGCAAAACAGCACGGGACATTCGGGAGAGGATGGCGGCTGATTGAAACGTGATGAAAGTAGGTTGGTTCCAGTGCCCCTACGTGCACCGGATGTGCACGGTGCGTGCATATCCCCATCGGCACATCCGGAAGTTCTCTGTCACGTGTTACCAAACCTGGCCTAAAGAAATGCGCCCACTGTTGTGCATGATGGGAAATATGACATTTAGCCATCGAGGTTGGAGGAGTGAAAAACGATCACAGCGACCCCCTCTTATTTCAAACAGCGACCTCAAAGGGTGTCGCCTTGCGATAAAAATGGTGTGGGTTCAGTGAAGCCCAGGTTTCTGCACCTACGTATTATCAATATCTAAAGACCCTGGGTTGTATGGGAGATGAGTGAGCATTCTCACTTTCCAAAGAGTCCACATTATGGAAATGCTGGGCAAAATGCAGCGCTATCAGAGCAGAATGATGCGACAAATACCGGACGAATCCTTGAAGTTGGGGATGACGCAATTTTGGGGCAGTCGACATTTTGCGGAACGGAACGGAACGAACGGAAAAGGGGTCATTTAATTAATATAAGAACATGCATTTTACATGTTATATGCTCATTTCAGTCAATCATGATGGACACATCAGAGTATAACCCCAAATGAAGAATAGACAGCTACTAAATGTTTTTTCTTATAAATACAGCCAACCAAAGAGAGGCATTAATTATCGAGAGTAATTCTTTTTGTTTCCAGTAGACACGACACCACTAAATTGAGTTATACATGCGGCGTACATAGTAGTATAGTAGGCCTTTGCAGTGGTATGATGCATACGCCTCTAGAATTCCTAAGGGAGTAGCAATTAGTCCGTATTTGTGCATAGTATTGTAATGTATTGTTATACACTTTATCCCAATTCATACATGCATAGGGAAAGCTGGGTATGCACCTGGTGCAATAATCGCCGGTAGATAAAGATGAATGTAATAACTTTGGAAAAATATTTCTGTACAGTAAATAATATACATATTTGAAATGGAAAATCAAAAGTTTTATAAAACAGAAGCATGAACGCCATGTATATTGGAGTTCTTGCTTATGCCGGGTTTACACTGTACGATAATTCCTTCGCGTAGCAACGGACTCTACAATTATCCCTATCGTCAACTACCGAACATACCAATAGAGCATCATTTATAACGTCATGCATACAAGCCACGCATAAGGTCATAACTCATAATGCAATAAAATATCAACCTGACCACTTCAACGCTGATTAGCTGAAATGCTCGACGCTGACTGGTTGACAATTCCATCGGGAAATTGATCAACATTTTTGTAACATGCGCTAAGCTTACAATGCGTGGAAAACCAGCCCTCCAATTGCACAGTTGGTCGAAATTTGTTGATTTGTTGCAATGAACTTTACAATTAACGCATCGCATCGTGTGAAAAGGGTATGATATGAACACAGATCTGGTTGGTATCCGTCCGTCTGCGAAAGACGATGGATTTGCAGCTTTGTTTTGGTTTAAGTTATACGATTCGTAACGCAACATTTACGCTTATGACTGAATAAGCTTACCTGTGATCGACAGAGGTTACCGCAGTCGTCGCAACGGTGACCTGTCGATAAACCTTGGTTTGTACTCGCCGGTGCACTAGGTTGGCGTTTCACAGTCCAGTCCAGGCCAGTTTCACAAACCAAAGCCCGTCGTGATGGGCCATTCCCTCACGCACGACACGTGACCATCCCCTCATTTGGGATGCCAGATCCTCCCAAGAATCTGGATCAAAGCCGAAAGCCTTCATGTCCCGCTAAACAAACATCCTCAAACCTAAGCTTTGGCCGTCCAGTTGGCCTTTTGCCGTCGGCGAGTTCACCGTAGAGCACATCCTTGGGAATGCGTTCATCTTGCATACGATGAACGTTCCCAAGCCAACGTAGACGACTTTGCTTCACAAGAGCAACAATGCTTGGTAGGTTGGCCCTGGCTAACACCAGCATTCGTGACCTTGTCTTGCCAAGACATGTCTAAAATGTTTCGCAGGCAACGAAAATGGAAGTTATTCAATTTACTGTCTTGGCCACGATATGTAATCCACGTTTCACTGCCATGCAGCAAGCTACTTAGAACGCACGCCCTGTAGATTAGCATTTTGGTGCGAATGGTAAGTTTTGAATTTCGCCAAGCACGTTTGTTCAACTTACCAAAGATGGTGGCTGCCTTCCCAGTTCGAGTATTTATTCCTCGTCCAGGGACAGATTATCTGTGACGGTACTTCCCAGGTAACAAAACTTATTAAGCACCTCTAAAGGCATGTTATTAAGGGTAATCACTGGCGGTGTGATAGCCCCTTGGCTCAGCACGACTGTTTTCTTAACTAATAGTCAAAGCGAAATCAGCATCTAAATATAGGCTGTCGCAGGCCAAATTTTTCGAGTTGTTCGAAGGAGGCGACTTTGTTGCACAGAGCTGAATGATGTAAGTGTTCTTGGCTGTTCTAGGCCTTGTTAATATTATTGTACAGATATGTATGTGCCAAATATAAATTCTAAAAGAACGGACAGCCCCGATAGGTTCAACATCATAACCCAATTTGTCAATGGTATACGACTGGAACATAAAGGGTTAATATGCCATAAAACGGACTACTTTCCTGCGAAGCATAATAGAAAAATGACGACCGATTTTACAAAAACTTGGGACGACCAGGTAACTTCAAGTCTTAGTTAATAATCCAATTTAATTTACATTAACAAAATAAACCTCCTTGGCACTACACCATTACGTCTACTTTCATTTAGAGGAGGTTTAGCAGGTTTCCCATTGGCCGCTTTCTGTCGGCACTGCCTGAAAGGAAATATTGTCGAATGATACACAATCCCACAAACATTTGTCCCCTATTTTATGGCCACAGCTTATTTATCTCTCCTGAGTGCATAGACTATAATGGTATATCAATTATTAGGTTACGTTTATAAATGGCCCCAATAAAGTGCATACTATTTTTTCACACTGGAAAATGTTCAGGGTCACATTGCTACTTCTACTGGCCCTTAATAAATTGATAATTAATGAAGTGTGGATCATAAATCAATATCAATAGCCTTAAATGGCGTTGGAGAATCAAGATATCTCGTTTCATTTGTCTCCCTAAACCTCTGGCAAAAGTAAGCTAAGCTTATTTCAATCAGTTACCGACATCTCGTTTTCAGTTGTCTCCCAGTACCTGGGGCAAAAGTTGGCTACTCATTTACTCGAAGTAGCAAGCTTTTATTATTCTGCAGATCCAACACAGTGATATTTGAGGTATACATCCTAAGTTGTGGGCCCAGAATATCATCGGTATGCAGAATATTACTGTCATCCATTGCGGTCATAGAGACGATTGTTTGCCATTTGAACCACTCAATGTCTGTGTCTATATTAGTCATGGTTTACATACAATAATACACTGAATTGATGGTTCCTTTGGGAAGCTGGCATGATAGTTAGCGAGGTGCATGATGTTATAATTCAAATGATGATGCTAACGTTTTTATGAGCATGAGTTACAGAAGGCCACCGAAAAGCAGAAGTCCGAAGCGGCCGTAAACACCGGAGTCTCCCCCAAAGCGAAAGAGCTCACCTAGATATGGTCCGCTACCAAACAACACAAGTGCTGCACCCCGTCACCTGTGGCAGACGTGGCAGACACAACGACGGACCTGGCTGAGCTAATTACTCAGCTCGTGAAGTCTGGTCGATTGCTACCTGCAATCAATGGACCGGGCATAATGTCAGGCGGGCTGCTCACATCGCGAGCACATCCCCAATGACACGGCGCTACTGCTCCCACATGGCCTTGTTGAGGGCTGAACCCATGCCCACACATGACCTTTAATCTGCACTCTATTCTAGTGTTCTATGATTTTCTGACAAATATTGACTACACCTACTGGTGAATACATATAGACTTTTTGGCAAGGCAATTTACCGTTTGTCACAAGGAATTTGTGCAGAACACGAGCAATCACTATAATTCATTAATTGATCAGAATAGCTAAATCGATAATGTGATGACCTTGCACATGCATTGATAAACGTCCTGTAATCACATTTGATGACATGCAGTAAGTTTAATGCCAGTATGATTTATTGCTAGCTGCAAAGACTTATGCAGCTAATTTTAAAGCGAATACATCAGTAAATTTACGGAAGCTATTCAATTTGTCATGTCAATTTAATTTGTGATTTTAGCACGCTACATGGTTATGATAAGTCAACCATAGTCATGATGACATGATTACACTTCTCTTTTGGAGGTTATAAGATGTGCCCCAGGATCTTCAGGCCGGATCGGAAGTAACCTGGACCATGTGATTAATGCAGCCATGACTCACAAATGAAGAATGTTAATTAAAATTGTTTGTATATAAACCCCTTGTGATAGTGAACCTGGTAAATGTTCAATATATAACGCCCGATTAACCCGTTTTAGGTACATGATTCATTGCAAAGTATCGCGTTCGTTCAGACCAGCAACGACTGATTTTGAATGAAATATTTTGATCATCATTGAGAAAGAAGATCAATAGAACGTCCATGCAAATGCCGGTTATTAATTCATTGTCTGACGTTTATCGAATATAAGTTTGTTATACACATATGTTATAGTTACAGATTGTAGATATCTGCGGACTGGGTCGATAGGCACATGGAACACGGGATTGATGCATACGTGGCCACAACATAAGTATTGTACATACATGATTTGTTTTGTATATAAATGTTGTACGGTGACGTAAAACATGACGGGGATTTTTTTGTCTCAAGAGACATGGCGATGATGGTTAGTTTTGTTTCGTAACTTATTCCATGGTAGCCCTTATACATTGACATATACTATCTGGTATCTCAATGTGCTCCCTCTACCTTAGCCCAGGCCTGTGTAAAGCATTTTTCTGAGGGGCACGGACGTGTCTAAGCCCTCTGCATCCAAACGGATTTTATACTCTGCGTGTCTCTACACTACTCTAGTCACTTTTCAAAAAATGGTCCTTCATATTGTTATAACCCTCGAACGATCTGGCCACAGATCAATAAGTCTTGGGTTCAAATCTAGGCCCTGGCATCTAATCTGGAGCATATTTCATTCATTCATCTTTCTTAAACTACTGCTATGATGTCATTCTATTGTCTAAACTGTACATTATTTTTCACGAATGTACTGTTCTAGCGAGCTGATAAATTGCGATTGACTCAAGGAGACCAAACAATTTTTCTGTTGAACAATCGTCCTTCTGTTACGAAATCGACAATCGCAGTCAATGCCAATCATGAGCAATAAGTGAGCTTGTCTGAAACAGGTCACAACCACAATGGATGATGAACTGAAAGCTTGACGCCCGACGGAAAGCCCCAACAAAAACAGATACACATTTCTCATCAAAACAAGCGTAGATCACAAAATCCACTTTTAGAAACTGAAACTTTCTCGTGAATCCCACGAAACCCAGTTTGCAAAGCTTATCCTATCCATCAACAACGCACTGGGTGTTACTTGTTTCAAACACCATGGTAACATCGCTGCGTATCCTATCCTTTCAGTATCCAATAATTTGAACGATTGTGTCATATTCCACATTGAAATGACCATTATCGTCTGTATAATGACACATAATCCATGCGAAGTAGCCCAGGCGCATTGATCCGAAACACGACATTCTTGCAATCCGAAGATGAACTAAACTGACTTGTGGCTGTAGCGTCCGACTTTCTTCCATGTCAAGGCGAACCACTGTTTCAGCTTAGCTCGCGTATGACTCAAGTTTACTATTGCTACAACAATACATTTCGTGGGTGCTCAGATAGAATATGAACCGACTTCAGTCAGCTATTTTATTGGTTTCGGAAGCGAGAGATGCAATTTACATCTTAAAAGAACTCTTATTCACGCTACATGGTCCAGGTGAGGCTCACCGACCGTACTTTAGAATACCCGTGTAAGAGTTCATTCTTGAAAAGATATGTACTGTTACATGGGCATTCTTCTTACCATCGTCCTGCAAGGTTTCTTGGGTCCGTTTAGACTGTGTGTGCACAAAAGCGGCCTAAACACCAATTCATTCATTCGTTGAACAATCCGTCCGCCAATCCGTGCGGCAACCACCCTTCTTTCAAATCGTTCTCACGACTACGTCATTCGCCTCTCTATTCAGTCTTTCTCTCTAGTTTGACACAGCACCCACCGGAAACATCACAAATGTATACTTTCCTACTTAACTAATTAATTATCCTATCATTTAGTGGGCCAATTGATAACCACATTGTAACGGTGCGACGATAGATAAATCTTATGGGGGGCACTTACACTTCCTGATAAGGAGCGGGTAGAACAACTACAACTACATTAACTGTGGTAAAGATCTATGGTAGTTCAAAATATATATGGTGTTAATAATATTAATATACACTAAATTTACATTATTTTGCAACCTATCAACTTTTCATGGTAAGTTTAGCATGTGAAACCTATCAATTTTTTATAGTAAGCGTATGTTCTAAAGTTTCGATCAACCTTAAAACGTCGGAATAGTAAACTAATCAGCGTCCATCATTTTAACCAATCAGCGTTGAGTTGATTTGATAGTATGTGCAAATCTAATCGACACCACACAAGCGACAGCTGTTAGTTACATCCTTCTCTGATGACGATATCGTGGCCATGTTGATGGCTTGCATTCTAACGACCCACCCGTTTGTAAGTCAGTTGATACGCGGCTTGACTGTATCACGTGTTGACCGACCGAAGTTTCGACGAAAATGTAAAAACTGTGGAAGAAATGACCGTGCCGTGTCAACTATGTTTCCCTGTTGCGTGGGGTGTGTGTCACCGCATACCCGCCAACAACCTTTAGTCATTAGATGATACTTTAGTATAGTAGTGTCCACTCTGTGAAAGAGTACAACCTATGGCAATATCGTACTGTACTCTGTATAAGAGATGAATAGACAGTCTGCGCTTTGTCTCGAACTATTCTGGTGATTTCATGGGTAAATAAATAGCTTCAGTCGATCACAGTCAGTGATTTTTATGTATTGGGTGTGTTGTAGGCTGCAAGTTTGTAAGTAACTGGTTAAACCAGTTTGTAGAATACAGTAAGGCCCTGCCATTGGGTATGGATCGGTACTGGTGTTCTGTAGTAATACCTTGTCGCCAACTTTGTACGTTTGGGCAATTGCACTCCTGTCTAAAGTCCTTCTTTTTATTTAGTGTTATTTGTGATATTCATCACAATGCACTAATTAATGGTTATGTGGTATCCCAGGTCCAATGCTTTTGCGCCATACTGTAGTTTGCGCGCGTGAGTTACTATAGCAACCACAGCGGTGATGTCACCGCTTGGATTGAGTTTGAAGTCAGTTAGTCAGGCAGCGGCGTTGCGGGAGTGTGGTATCCCAGGTCCAATGCTTTTGCGCCATACTGTAGTTTGCGCGCGTGAGTTACTATAGCAACCACAGCGGTGATGTCACCGCTTGGATTGAGTTTGAAGTCAGTTAGTCAGGCAGCGGCGTTGCGGGAGGACGGGTTTTAGCTAGCCAGCTAGGAGGGATTTACGTTGGATTCACCGCCCTGCGGAGCAAGGGGCTGGCAGCAGTTTCACCAACTGCTGCCAGGTAAGTGACACCGATAACGGAGTTCGTAACTTGTGTCTTGATTTGAGTTTAAGGTTTAAATAAATCATCGAAACTTTAACCACTTCGTTTCGCCTCAGTGCCTTCGCCACCACGTGTTAACGCAAGACCGAATTCGGAACGAACACCCAGTTGGGGTTGTCGAAATTAAGTTTAGAAGTAATTAGAATAACACAACGAGAAGTACATTAAATTAAAGTAAAGACCCCCCCCCCCATTCCTAAAATATCACATTTGGTGCCGTGAACCAGCGGTCTTTTCACGTGGTTGAGCGACAAGTGGCAACATGGCGGAACGCCGTGGGTTAGAATTCATGGCTATGTTAGCAGGTGAGCAGGTTAGAAAAGTGTTTTGAGTGACGACGATATAGACTTCCCCGTTCACGGAGAGAGGGTTGGAAATTTAGGCCGTGGGATACGTGACCATGTGGGGATTCAGTCCGAGAAGCGTGAGGAATATGATTTGGGACCTGTCGAGGCTCAGGTAGGCGAGGAGAGCTCAGCTAGGGGTGCGCCTCCAATTTTGTTGCACAATTCTAAGATGGCGGCTCTGCCTTCTTCCCCAAATCGGCCGGGCGATCACGTGACCGAAATGCCGGCCCCTGATTGGCCCAGGAGTGCGCGTCCCGCCAAAAGCGAGTTTGCGCGGGATTCTCAGCAGGTTGATGTTATAAGGGGAATGCAAGATGGCCGCGCCCATGACACCGTGTTCGGCGAGCAGGCTACTCAGGGTGTCAGCAACCGAACTCAAAGCGTTAGGTGGGATGGTTACAGGCCAGAGGGGGTTGGTTATGGGCCCCCAAGCGCTGTGCCGTTCGCTGGCAACCCCCATCAGGGGCAACTGCATCACTCTCGCTTAGCGGAGTCTGCACCCAACCCATCATCGGCATCGGCGGCGTCACCGTTATCATAGGTGACCGCGGCTTCTTCGGCCGAACTTACGGCGACAACATCGGCGGCAGCGTCCGCGACAGCATCGGTGACCGCGGCATCATCGGCCGAACTTACGGCAGACATCGGCGGCGTCACCGCCATCATCAGCATCGGCGTGCGCGACAACACGGCGGCAGCATCGGCGTCCGCGATAACATCGGCGGCAGCATCGGCGTCCGCGACAACGTCCACGACAACATCGGCGTCCGCGATAGCAGCGGCTGCTACTGCAGCTACGACAGTCACTGGCTGCCCGGATGGCGACGACATCCATGACGACGTCGCTACCTGTGGTCGCTACAGCAGCGGACATCCTGGCTGCTGCGGTGGCCGAAACTGAACTTTGGTCGTGTCAGATCAGGCCCAGCCGGCATTTGTGACAGCTTCAGCGGCGTCCTCGGCGCGCTTGGCGTTACCAAGTGGTGGCGTCAATGCCGTGGCGCCTCGGGACGAGGCCCGGGCGCCAGCACGGAATCACTTCGCGATCGACCACATCGGTGACCCAGTGACCTCTCTTCGGCCTTGAACGATACAGACTTTGCCGGAAACGGCTATTGTGTGACTTTTTGTTTTGCTCTCAACGCTGATATAGCAATTTGTTTGATGTGTGGTCATTGCTGGTAATATTCAAGTTATATGACATCATCTTTGCTTTGTGTTTATAATGGTTCAACTTCGCTGTCATAATATTAGTGATTTGGGTTTAGTCGTTCGAGGGCGAACGTTTTAAAGGGAGGGGGAGTGTGGTATCCCAGGTCCAATGCTTTTGCGCCATACTGTAGTTTGCGCGCGTGAGTTACTATAGCAACCACAGCGGTGATGTCACCGCTTGGATTGAGTTTGAAGTCAGTTAGTCAGGCAGCGGCGTTGCGGGAGGACGGGTTTTAGCTAGCCAGCTAGGAGGGATTTACGTTGGATTCACCGCCCTGCGGAGCAAGGGGCTGGCAGCAGTTTCACCAACTGCTGCCAGGTAAGTGACACCGATAACGGAGTTCGTAACTTGTGTCTTGATTTGAGTTTAAGGTTTAAATAAATCATCGAAACTTTAACCACTTCGTTTCGCCTCAGTGCCTTCGCCACCACGTGTTAACGCAAGACCGAATTCGGAACGAACACCCAGTTGGGGTTGTCGAAATTAAGTTTAGAAGTAATTAGAATAACACAACGAGAAGTACATTAAATTAAAGTAAAGACCCCCCCCCCCTTTACTAAAATATCACAGGAGGACGGGTTTTAGCTAGCCAGCTAGGAGGGATTTACGTTGGATTCACCGCCCTGCGGAGCAAGGGGCTGGCAGCAGTTTCACCAACTGCTGCCAGGTAAGTGACACCGATAACGGAGTTCGTAACTTGTGTCTTGATTTGAGTTTAAGGTTTAAATAAATCATCGAAACTTTAACCACTTCGTTTCGCCTCAGTGCCTTCGCCACCACGTGTTAACGCAAGACCGAATTCGGAACGAACACCCAGTTGGGGTTGTCGAAATTAAGTTTAGAAGTAATTAGAATAACACAACGAGAAGTACATTAAATTAAAGTAAAGACCCCCCCCCCTTTACTAAAATATCACATTTGGTGCCGTGAACCAGCGGTCTTTTCACGTGGTTGAGCGACAAGTGGCAACATGGCGGAACGCCGTGGGTTAGAATTCATGGCTATGTTAGAAAGTGTTTGAGTGACCAGGTGACTACGATATAGACTTCCCCGTTCACGGAGAGAGGGTTGGAAATTTAGGCCGTGGGATACGTGACCATGTGGGGATTCAGTCCGAGAAGCGTGAGGAATATGATTTGGGACCTGTCGAGGCTCAGGTAGGCGAGGAGAGCTCAGCTAGGGGTGCGCCTCCAATTTTGTTGCACAATTCTAAGATGGCGGCTCTGCCTTCTTCCCCAAATCGGCCGGGCGATCACGTGACCGAAATGCCGGCCCCTGATTGGCCCAGGAGTGCGCGTCCCGCCAAAAGCGAGTTTGCGCGGGATTCTCAGCAGGTTGATGTTATAAGGGGAATGCAAGATGGCCGCGCCCATGACACCGTGTTCGGCGAGCAGGCTACTCAGGGTGTCAGCAACCGAACTCAAAGCGTTAGGTGGGATGGTTACAGGCCAGAGGGGGTTGGTTATGGGCCCCCAAGCGCTGTGCCGTTCGCTGGCAACCCCCATCAGGGGCAACTGCATCACTCTCGCTTAGCGGAGTCTGCACCCAACCCAGCCGACAGGTGGCAAAATGGCGAGCGCACTGCCGCATGCGGCATGGTGACATTGGTGTTGAGTGGGGATGAAATTGATTCACCAGGGTGTTCACAGGACAGGTGAATGGCTTGAATGTTTAGACTAGATTTTGTCAGGATGGGGGATTTAACAAAGACTCATTTGGTATAACTCTTAAGACTTTAACCAGTGTTAACGAAACTGGAGTTGGCAGAGATCTGTGATTTGTATTTTTTTGCAAAGATGGCGGACCTTTCAAATTTCTAGAATGTTCGACAGCGTGAGGCCGTCACGTGATCGAAATGCCGGTCTCTCATTGGTCGAGGAGTGCGCGTTCCCGCCAAAACTGGTTTTGGGCGGTAACTCTTTGGAAGATGTGGCCCCGGTTTGGAATACATGTTCATATGTGGTGTGACACTGAATGGGATCGTACTCGGTTGAAAAAGGTCTTGGGGAATTTATGGTTCAGGCGGTGTAGTGGGGCACAAGGTTTTTTTTGGTGGTTTGGCGGGGCACGGATTCGGTGCCATGGTTTCCCACGCAGGTATAAGCGGTGGATGTGTTTTTTTTTTATCAAGTGGCTGTTCTGAAGCACTGGGTGACATGCTGGATCCATGTAGATCACTTCGGTGACGCAGTCCAGCATCAATCCCCAACTGTGAAGTAGAGGGCGGTTTACGTCACAGCCAGGTTGCCTCAGGTCTTCGTGAGCCTGTTGCGCCTGGCGTGATAGAATATTCCGTTTTTTTTGCCATCTTGAGAGTCGCCGACCACGGTGTGTCCTCGCAGGGTAGTTGGCCTGGTACGGGCTGGAAACCAAGACAATGGGCTGCCTAGCAGGAGTTTTGGGCTGGCAGGGGAGTTACGTCCACAGTGTGTGTTTGTGTCAAGGTATTGCAGGGGGCGGATTTTGGTGAATTTTTATCTGATACGAGTTACCGGTGATTATGTGTGTGGTTCATTGGGATATCTTTAGATACTTTGTGTTAGCTGCTATAGTAAATTTGTGGGCTTTTTCAGTTATCCTTATGGAGTAAATTGGTTATAAATTATGACCTGTTGATTAAGTCGCTTGGAGTTACAAGGTGTAACACCTGATGACCTGTGTGTGATGTGTCATTGTACGGTTGATGACCACACCAATACCTAGTGCTTATGTCGTGAGGAAGTGTGGGCCAATGTGGCCTGGATGACCTCACTCGTTGAACGGCTGCCTGCTGAAGTGCTTGGCGGGACAAAACAGAGCGCCAGAAGAGCGCTACTTCGTGCTGATCTGACGGCAACCCCAGCAGCGTCCTCAGCATCAGGGGCGTCACCGGCATCATCGGTGACCGCCGCGTCATCGGCCGAACTAACGGCAGCTGCGGCGCCCCAGGCACCAGCATCGGCGGCGTCACCATTATCACAGGTGACCGCGGCTTCATCGGCCGAACTTACGGCAGACATCGGCGGCGTCACCGCCATCATCGGCATCGGCGGCGTCACCGTTATCATAGGTGACCGCGGCTTCATCGGCCGAACTTACGGCGACAACATCGGCGGCAGCGTCCGCGACAGCATCGGTGACCGCGGCATCATCGGCCGAACTTACGGCAGACATCGGCGGCGTCACCGCCATCATCAGCATCGGCGTGCGCGACAACACGGCGGCAGCATCGGCGTCCGCGATAACATCGGCGGCAGCATCGGCGTCCGCGACAACGTCCACGACAACATCGGCGTCCGCGATAGCAGCGGCTGCTACTGCAGCTACGACAGTCACTGGCTGCCCGGATGGCGACGACATCCTTGACGACGTCGCTACTTGTGGTCGCTACAGCCGCAGACATCCTGGCTGCTGCGGTGGCCGAAACTGAACTTTGGTCGTGTCAGATCCGGCCCAGCCGGCATTTGTGACAGCTTCAGCGGCGTCCTTGGCGCGCTTGGCGTTACCAAGTGGTGGCGTCAATGCCGTGGAGCCTCGGGACGAGGCCCGGGCGCCAGCACGGAATCACTCCGCGGTCGGCCACATCGGTGACCCAGTGACCTCTCTTCGGCCTTGAACGATACAGACTTTGCCGGAAACGGCTGTTGTGTGACTTTTTGTTTTGCTCTCAACGCTGATATAGCAATTTGTTTGATGTGTGGTCATTGCTGGTAATATTCAGGTTATATGACATCATCTTTGCTTTGTGTTTATAATGGTTCAACTTCGCTGTCATAATATTAGTGATTTGGGTTTAGTCGTTCGAGGGCGAACGTTTTAAAGGGAGGGGGAGTGTGGTATCCCAGGTCCAATGCTTTTGCGCCATACTGTAGTTTGCGCGCGTGAGTTACTATAGCAACCACAGCGGTGATGTCACCGCTTGGATTGAGTTTGAAGTCAGTTAGTCAGGCAGCGGCGTTGCGGGAGGACGGGTTTTAGCTAGCCAGCTAGGAGGGATTTACGTTGGATTCACCGCCCTGCGGAGCAAGGGGCTGGCAGCAGTTTCACCAACTGCTGCCAGGTAAGTGACACCGATAACGGAGTTCGTAACTTGTGTCTTGATTTGAGTTTAAGGTTTAAATAAATCATCGAAACTTTAACCACTTCGTTTCGCCTCAGTGCCTTCGCCACCACGTGTTAACGCAAGACCGAATTCGGAACGAACACCCAGTTGGGGTTGTCGAAATTAAGTTTAGAAGTAATTAGAATAACACAACGAGAAGTACATTAAATTAAAGTAAAGACCCCCCCCCCCCCATTACTAAAATATCACAGTTACATACAGCTGTTGCGTGAGCTTTTAGCTCAATGAGAGCCAAATAACTAGTTTTTACGTTAATAATCTGTTGCATACATCCACGTTTGTTCAGCTCAGCCAGGGCTGAGGAACAGATAACTAATCGATGAGACGATGATAAAAATTAGGGAAATTGTACTCCTGTCATAATACGTCTTTTAATTGTGTTTGATTATTTGCGATGCAGAGCTGTAAACCTGGTAATGGCTTAATGCATTTTTTTAAAATTGAGCTCACCGCCAACCAAATAACTAGACCTTTTAGAATCCATGGCATACATCCACGTCTGTTCAGCTCAGCCAGTGCTTGCTTTCCTGTCCTAATACTACTTTTAATTTTGACTATTTGCTCTGTATGGCATTGCTACTTGTCATAACTAGATGTAGTTGTTGAGCCTTGAACTCACAGAGAGCCGAAACACTAGTTCTTACTTTTATAATCCGTTGCATATATCGACAGCTGTTCAGCTCAGATAGGGCTGATTAACGGATAACTGGTTGATGAAAAGATGATGCAAAATTAGGGCAATTGCTTTCCTGTCATAATACTTCTTTTCAATTTGTTGATTATTTCTTCTGTATGGTAATAGTTTTATACAGTTTCTGAGCATTGAGCTCACAGCACCGTATCACGTTCTTACATTTATAATCTGTTGCATATACCGACATGTCCAGGACTGAGCAACGGATAACTAGACTAACAAAGGAGCAAATGGAAGTATATAATTCTGCTAAGATGAAAAATTATTTGGCGGAAGAATGCATGAAAAAAATATGTTAAGTGTAATGACCCATTATGCATGCAATTTAAAGGAATCCACTGAACTGTCTGGGACAATTGAGTTTTTATGAAAAACAAGTACAATGGTAGAAATATTCAAAGACGAGACGCCCTTATTGAAATATGTGATCCAAGAATATATAGGTTGAACGAAACGAAAATGTGGTTTAAAAAATTGGGAAAAAGTAAAGTTGAAAACAAAAGTGGTCACAAAGCAAAGCAAAGTTGATACTGTCACGTTGTGTCGAACAAGCCAGTCTCGCGTCAAAATGTAATGTTGGCGGTACAGGGGCCGAACCATATCTCCAGTCCTATAGGCAGCAGCTTGCCTGAGCTGTTATCAGGATGTTATGGCCTTTTGTGGCCGCGTTCATAACCATCTCATCACTAGCCATGTACCTTCCTTAGAAATGCGAGATGTGGATAGATAAATAGAAGGCTGGCATGATCTGTAAACAAGCTGAATAGGATAATGGGCATAATGACATTACAGAACGATTGGACCAATGACAGCATGAGCAAATTATACATGACCGATAAATTGTGAGATGAATTGTGAGCGATTTTCCGGAACTAATATGATATGGCTTCAAGATGTAATGCTGGCAGTAAAGGGGCCGAACCATGCGCCTTCAGTAAACCTCCTCCATTAAACAAGAGAAAACGGACACGCGAGCGGTTAAAAAATTTACGGTGACTAATCCAAAAGCTGTCTCTGAACTGCAAAATCCCACATCAGTGCCTAAATTGTTTGTCATAGGTGTAGTACATGTATAACTGGCTTCATTCCTGCACAAGGAGCAGCTTAATGTACTTTCGTTTTCTACTAGAACTTGTTTACTGGACCCCATGTATGCCATTGCCACACCAGTCTTAACACATGCATTGTACTTGTAGGACCAGATTAGGCAGATACTGAAGAAACCATTGCCATACCATGCAATGAAATATGTCCAAGTTACGTAATGACATCAATATTGTTTGTACATGATAATTACAGAAATTAGAAAGTTCTGAAGTATCTTTGATGGAGAATTTGCGACACATTGAAAGCTTGGGTGAAACTATGCTTAAGCAACATACCAAAAAAAGAAAATAACAAATATAAATGACGATACTTTATTTTATGAGTATCTGAAACTTAAAGGGAAATGCCGGGCCCATATCATTTACATTTCCAGTTAAACTATAGGGGATTAAGGAAACATTACACAAAATTCATTATTTTCAAATAATATATCAGTGAAGTTCCAAGCACTTTTGCACGATCACCCAACTTGCCATGGGCACCCGCCTCAGCGCGTTGATGATGACGTCACCGGCCATGAAGCGACCAGTAGGTTCCGACGACTACTACCACCGGAAACTATAATATTGAAGCGGTTTAATTACCAAATTACATCGCGTTAGAGTTCTTACGCGGATGGTACTTCCGAATGTTTACAATATGGCGGAGCAAGAACAAACTTCTGGCGAGTAAACACCGCATTTGCACCAACTGATGATGTAATCGGGTACCAGTTTGAACCCGTAAGGTCGTTGACGCATCGCATATTCAGTGAAGCCGTGTTGCATTATAACGGGGGGGGGGGGGGAGGGGAGTGGTCACGGGTCCATCGTCATCGTTGGCAGGGTGCTCAATTTTGATTTGACTCGTAGAGTGGCGGGCCATGCTTCGGGAAGCGGCAATTGATGGTGTAACTTGATACAGCTGCTGTCTTAGAAACTCACGTTCACTGAAGAGTGTATGGACAGGACTGCCGCAATACAGAACGGCCGTATGGGTTAGGGTGGGTGGGGTGGCGGTTTATAGGGGTGGTGGGGAGGGGTGGAGGAGGCGAGGTGCGTGAAGCTAGCAGCTGGGTCGATTGGCGAGCTATGTGCATACTGTGCAGCAGGGGATGGAGGCGCGGGATGGTGATGGCAAAATATTTTTGGCACAGCTACAGGCTTCAGCCTCAGCTTTATAGGTTCGTTTGGTCCTCTGCCTAGAAGATATGTATGCTAAGTACGTAGGCAGTGCCTACTCACACGGGCAATCTTGCCGCAAAGGCTGCTGGTCGCCTAGTGGATTGCGGTAGAAAGGTGTTCTATGTTTGCGGTCCTTTTTTGCACTTGAATTGTTACAGCTAACAGATGAACAGTACATCATTTTGTTCGAAATGCATCGAAAATTCAAATTTATAAGTCAAATTCGCTTGTCATTATTCAGGTGTTAAGCTGACAGCCTGTTCCAAAGACGCACCGCCTTTCGCGGGTAAATTTTTGGTTTAGCGGAGGGTCGTCGTCGGTGACGTTAAAGCCCTGCGTGTGATTGGCTAACTCTGGTCACGTGGTTAGAATATGTCGACACCCGCCTGATGGGCGAAAATCAGCGTTTTATACTGTTGATGTGCGATTTTCTTGATGATGGTCTATTTTTAAACAAAACGATTAACGGCAAATAGCTTTTATACCAACAGAGTTTAACTAACATATCATATTGCAGCCGCCCGGTATTTTCTTTTAAGATCATGAATCATGAAGTATTATTATTGTCTTGGAGAAATCTCTTGCATGTTCCGTGTTACTCTAATAGTACCACCTCGGCTGACAACGTGTTCGACGAAATAGATTCTATGTTTAAACTTGTCGTACAGCGATTCATCAATATGTCATCCGCAAGTTTTAGACGTGAATATCTGCGTCATCTTAAAGAAAACCGAAGCACACCATAAGCAAATACGGATGCGTTCTTGGTCAAAGTATGCAGTTGATAAACTTTCTTGCTCTGGTGCTAGTCAAAGTGAGAACGCAAAGGGTCTTTTGTTGGTAAAGTTACTTAAAAGAAGGCCAAATCTGGAAGTAATATCAACGTGTCCCGTACTATTGAATATCCATGTGGTATATGTCGGAATGTATGCATTAATATCTGTGTGATGTGTGGTAAGTGCGAAAGTTGGAATCATTTTAAATGTGTAGGATTAAAGGGAAATGAATCGGTATTGCAAAAAGATGAATGGATTGGCCAATTTTGTATATAAGCGTAATAAATATTAATCTATACGTGTAACTATAGCTTTATGTTATTATTATTATTAATAAACGGATATACTATGTGAATGTTTATAAACCAAATTAAACAGCTTATGCGTACAGAAACATATATATTGACTTATGCAAGAAATAAAAAACCAAATAAACAGTATTAAATAACAGTATTTAATTTTATCACTTGCTGCATGTATCCGTCATATACAAGTATGCGGTTGTCATTCAATCGAAAAATATAAATCGACCCGAGGTCAGATATATGCAGATCTGCGGAAATATACGTTAATATTTACAAACTCAACAGGATGTCAAAAGTTATTTTCGGAAGTACCCGGTAGAACTTCCGGTCTATCTTCGGCAAACTTCGAAATCGGCCATTCTCTCAAGATCTCGAAAACATGCTAGAGTACGAAAAACAACATTTTCATGTAATAATGCACATTTACAGGCGTTAACTCTTGTCCCATGATAAGGCAGAAGCCAGGTGTTATCGTTGGTACGAATGTTTTGTGTCAAACTTTGTGAATTTGTTCAATCCAAGTAACTGTCAAAAGGTGCATTTCCCCTTTTACTATTCTTATAGAGCTACACACTGGCGAAGCTTGACACAAGCCTCGGTGCCTTTAACTACAGCTATGATATCATGACATTTATAAATCGATATATTCGTAGGCCTATCTACAAAGCTACTGTTACCTGAAGATGCCGAAATATCAGTAGAGATTCTAGCTCCAAATGTGGTTCTACTCGCTGGTGCGCTCCATTGTTGGAGCATTCAGCGCTCTGGCCACCTGAGAGCATTGAGTGTTCTGGCCACCTGAGAGCCTAACGGCACGTGGATCGGTGGTTCGAGCCCTGCTGTGGCCACGTCTGTGTGGTCGCAGGATAAAGATTCCAGGTCTTTCTTAGCAAAGAGTAGGGGGTTACCCCGGGAATATGGCTTCGCTCTTCCATTCTTTCTCCCATTGACGCGATATGGCCAGAATTGGTTAAAGCGTCCTGAATATACAACCAACCAACCGTTGTTGGAGGATACTGTACGGATAGTCATTATTGTGCGACCGGTGCCTCCAGTATGTGGGGCCTCGCACGCCAAAGCAACGTTTATTTTGAAAACAAAATTCAGCGCCACAAGAAAAACAGCCCCTCCCCCCTCCCTGCATGTCAAGTGGTTCCTCCCTGACGCACTGACTCAAGGCTAAGTGCTGGAGCTGTAGAATAACTCGCACACACCCCATTCTCTAGGGTTATTCCATTATGCGGTAAAACGTCTGCAAATAGACCGATCCATACTCCGACACTAAGTCCCGCACACGCTTGATTCCCTTTTCCTCAATCGTGAGTAGGAGATTAACAATAATAGCTGATGGAAGGTAAAAGTAAGAAGTACTCGTCTCTGAAACTGGAAAGAAAGAAAGAAAGAAAGTGGCATGCTGCTTTGTTTGTCCGACTTCCGATTTCCTATTTACACATAGGGATGTCGAAAAGCTCTGGGGCCGTATTCATAATCGTCACTTAGGCTACGTCACCAGACTAAGTGAAGTGAAAGATGTGCCCAGCGATTATTGAGTTCAAAATACATAAGTAGTCACCCAAGAAGTGGATTTTCTGAATTAAGAATGTGCTAAAATTATATTGAAGACGATTTCTGAATCATGAACACCACCAGAACGGGCTGATGAGTATAAGACGAACATGCTCTTTTCGTGCGTAGCTTACGACGGGATTATAAATACGGCCCCTGCACTCTACCACACTCCCAGAATAAGTGTCAAATGCTTTCAAATGCTCAACGTGGTGGACCCCTATACCCGGATCTGCCAGTGAATGACAGTTGATTTAATGTCATTGCTGATTGTCTTCTATTCAGGTTATACTATAATAAGACTTGATGTATGACGGTTCAGTCGTCCCAGGGCCCCCACGCCCCACCAGGCGGGGGCCTGGCCTCTGGATTTTTGTCTTTCACCAATGCCGTCACGGCTGTCTTGTCGTATTCTGCCAGTTTCTCCAGCATCATCATCACGATGTCTGGGCGGTCAGCAGACAGGTCGTGTCTCTCTTCCGGGTCCTCAGCGATGTTGAAGAGCCAGATATTCTTCCCAGCCCGGATCTCTGCGTCCCACGTGATTTCGACCTGGTCGGGGTGTGCAGTCCCGGGAAGAGGAGTGCGCTCCGTGTCTCCTGCGAGGGGTGTGGATTGAAATCATATAGACATAGTGGCTATACATTCAGGCTATACATTCAGGTCTTATACTATATCGCGGCCTGCAGTTTCTTCGTAAATCTAACACGCCCTAAACATCAGTAAATCGAAATCTGATTCCATAACCACAATAAGGGCCCCCAGCATGCATCATATACAGATACTTGTTCATTCCTTCCCCGCCACTTCTTAAAACTGTAGGCTTTCATTACAATAGACCGATCCAGGCTGCCTACCATTCACTGACGTCACTGTTGCTTTTATCCAATCATGTCGTGAAAAAAGGTCTTCCCTGTGCGTTATGTCGGACAAACAAATCGAACAAACAAAGCAGCATGTCAATTTCTTGTTAGGTTCACAGATGAGTACTTCTCACTTGTACATACCATCAGCTATGATTCTCAATTACATATTCACGACTAAGAAAAAAAGACTCAGACGTGGGTGGGGCTTAGTGTCGGAGCCAGTTCGCTGGGAACCAGCCTGCCTGTCCGAAACAGACCGCTGGTAACGGGTATCCTCCATTTTAGAAAGGGCCGGAATTCCGGTCTTTTTCCTTAGTCGCCAAATTTAAAAAAACATAACTGATGTTCCCATACTGCACCTCATAAGTGTTTCTTTATACCTTCACGAAACCTCGCATTGTAATTTATCTAAGGAAATATCTAATTACGACATATGCTGACTTATAAGACGGGAGTCTGACCTCGAAACCATGGAAAGCCAAAGTGGAATTTAATCGACTGATGAATGCAACTGATCGTGAGACCTTGCGGAGAGGAGACAGTATGAACATGATCAAGTTCAAAATTGCGGGTAGGTGTCAGACGTCTTACCACGTGTTTTAAATTATGAAAAAGAAAGAAAACAGTTACATATGTTTGTACGTGCGTGCGCGTCCGTCTTCCCTCCTTTGCAATACTACATTTCAAAAATGAACGTGTGTTTTAGATCTTTTCTAGCTGACCATTAAACACATGGAATGTTTCCGAATTGTACAACAGGATGTCATGTTATTTTGTGGTAAAAGGATGAAATTTGGCTCACATGTTAGAAATTCATGTCTAATCGAATTTAGTTAAGTGTCGAGTCAGATTTGCTCCCCGACGGCCATGGCGGCCATGTTTTAAAATGGTGGACAATGTCACCAATTATAAGCGATATCTTGGACTCACAATAAGATCGATAAAACTGTTATTTTGATGTCTGTCCAAGGTTTTTGTGTAAGACAAAACACACAAATATCTTCTGTTTAATTCAGCGGCCCCGAAAACATAAACATAAAATATCAGTTCGATCGTCGATTTGCGAGATATTGAGCGTTTTTTGGGTAGTTTTGCCCGCCCAAAGCCGCCAGGGGTAAAGTCGACTTGATATTCGCTAACTTTAAATGTGTGCTAACTTTCATGCTTTTACCACCAAATGCACAACTCGACCTAATTTGTCGTTTAGCCGCTGAACTATCACGGAATATAGGCAATGTTTCCGTTTCGTCAACACAATTATAACCAGTAATGACGACGAGGACGCCATCAGCTTCGTATAATATTCAAGTTGCCAAAATATCCTCCTCCCGCAAAAAATTCAATGTCTCTCTATTCCTAATCTCTATGTTTCATATGCTATGTGAAATCCAAATTATTATCCAATTTACTTCACATTGTAATATGTTTTTAAATAATAGGACACATGTCGAACTCATGTAAAGACATGTATACAACAATTTTACTGTTAATTTCTTGAAGATATGAAAATTTATTTTGGCTTGCCATAGCATCTGCACGATAACTGGCGCTCGACCAATCACGGAGGCTTAAAAATTACAAGTTACCGGCCTAGTGAGCTGCTAGCAGCTCTAGGCTGGTTCCCAGCCTACCGAGCCAGGGGCCGTATTCATAATATCCTCGCATATTAAGCACGAAAAAGTGCGTTTTCGTCTTAGCCTCACCAGCTCGTTGTGGTGGTGCTCATGATTAAGAAATCGTATTCAATATAATTTTAGCACTTTCTTAATTCAGAAAATCCACTTCTTGGGTGACTACTTATGTATTTTGAACCTGATAATCGCTTGATAAATCTTCCACTTAGCGCTAAGTCTCGTGCCGTAGCCTAAGTGGCAATTATGAATACGAATTTTAGCACTTTCTTAATCAGAAAATCCACTTTTTGGGTGACTACTTATGTATTTTGAACCTGATAATCGCTTGATAAATCTTCCACTTAGCGCTAAGTCTCGTGGCGTAGCCTAAGTGTCGATTATGAATACGGCCCCAGGATCGGTCTATTCACGTAACATATACACGTACCTGGGCCGCCGGTCAATATTTTCCACGTACCGACCCTAAGTGCAGCTCTCAAACGGTTGTCGAAGGGGCTTCCGGCGAGTTTCTCACCCTGTCTGTTTCCTATTGAGTCAATGTTGTGCAGGATTTCCGTTCTATTACTAGGTGCACCTTCGCTGTGAATAAACCGTACCGTTGAGAATTTATCACGTAACGTTATCTTAAATGAAATGGACTTTAGACCCCCGTTGTGCACATGAAGGCAAAATTTAACCCAGAAACCTCCCGAAACAAATTAACTGTATTTGTATCAAGCTCGCCCCAGAAGTGGGTACCAGGGGCCGTATTCATAACCCACTCATAAGTTACGCACAAAAATTGCATTTTTGCTTTAGCCTCACCAGCTCGTTGTGGTGGTGCTCATGATTAGGACATCTCCTTTAATATAATTGTAACACCTTCTTAATTGAAAAAATTTACTTCTTGGGTGACTAGGCCTACTTATGTATTTTGAACCCGATAATCGCTCGACAAATCTTCCACTTGGCGCTAAGTCTAGTGACATAGCCTAAGTTGCGTTTATGAATACGGCCCCAAGACCGCGAGTTAGAACCCACGACCAATTGATCTGCAGGTCAGGTTACATACCAACTGAGCTACCCTTTCACCCGTTGCTACCCACGATAAATAAAGTCTCATCTTATTTATCTTATCTTTTCTCAGGGAGGCTCCCGCTTGTCAAAATCATCAATCTAAATAGATACGTTTTGTAGCTCTATGCCCTGTGACGTCATAAAAGCGCCCGATCGGAAGTTGCTCAATAATTATTATATGCGACATATATTTGCCTGGCCGAACATTTGGAACATGTTATCACGCCTAAACAGTGCCCTTCGCCGAGCTGTCACAATGTAAGAATACATTTGATTAGTAGATTGGATAACAATAATTCTTCTAATGCAGACACCTGTGGTACACACTTTGACTTGCTATTCGAGCTCAGCCCGGATAATGCCATGTCATGGCCGTTAGTGGTCCAGTTACAAGGTGCAGGGTAGTTAACAGTGTCCATCCCAATTACATAAGGGCGTGTTCGATTTACCTGCAACCGACGGGAAACCGAAACCGTTTTGGAAATGTGTTTCAACGGTTTGCCCACCTAAAGGCGAACGCAGTTCCATTTGTTTACAGTTTCAGCATGTATATTGGCAATGGCCGTGTGCTAATGAAGTTATGCCTCACGTCTGTTTCAGTTTTTACCCGCGATTGGACTGTCCGTTAATAAATAAGTATCATACTTTTGTCCAGAAGTCTCCATTCATTACAGTTATGATTGATTAGGGTGTATGTGTTGATTGAACTGACAATTTTGTGGAACCGAAAAACCGTCAAATTAGCTCTCTCGATAGTTTTACGGTTTCGAGCAAACCGGTTTCTGTTCTCCTGTCGAACAGTCAGTTCGGCAAACCGGTTTTCTTTTCATGTAAATCGAACACGCCCTTAGAGTTCTGTTTCTTGACTATTTCTGGTAACCAGGCAGTCATGCATGGTGAGCGCAATGAACCCACATGGACATAATATTATAACCAAAACATGCGTCGCTAAAAACCTTGCATCTTATTTAAACCGGCGGTAGCACACGGTGGTTCATAATGAATCCGTGTTTTAGACCCCAAGTATGTGAACACCGGGGCTAGCCTGGGTCAAGGAACCTCCCAGGACGCTCAAGGATGAATGCATGAAACATGGTATAGATTAGGTACCGGGCCGGATGCGAACCCAGGACGCATTTGATCAACGGTCTATTGTGCTTAAAACGACACCAGGCAGGCCCCTCGCGATGGTTGAAAGGGGTGTTCTGTTATAAATACTCATGTCCGAATACCTTAATGTCGGCCAAATATTGTATCCATCCAGGGTTTCTCCCGACGTATTTCCACCAGCGAAGTTGATTAAAGTCGGGTACCAATCAGAGACGTGTAGCAACTCGTGACTGGTGGCGCCGCCTCGCGGGAGGGCCGGCCCGCTGACGAAGGCCGCGCCACGGACTCCGCCCTCCCAGTAGGTCGCCTTGGACCCCCTGAGGGGCCAGTTGTAGCCTCCCACCCGTGGCTGTCCGCCGTTATCTAAAATGGAGAGGTGGGCATAATGGTTAGTTGCCTATTCAGGACGTTTAACCAATTTTGCGTCAATGGGATAACAAAGGGAAGAGCGGAGCCAGGAGTCAGGAGCCAGGGGTAACCGCGCATTCTTTGAGAAGATCTTTATCCTACGAACACACAGACATGACCACAAAGGGGCTCAAACCACCGATCCACGTGTCTTTAGGCTCTCGGGTGGCATAATGGAAATATACTTCCTAAAACTTTATATATATTATATTTAATTATATTTAAATTGTATTGATAAAGCGTTTGTGACAATGTGCAATGCTTGATTATGTCATAAAAATGAAAATAGTTGATATATCTGGTTTAAAAAATGTAATTACCGACACGCAATCCAATAATACAACAGATAGTATATCTGTTTTTTTAAGTATTTGCCGACATGCGCACTCCTATAATACAAACTGGCCTTGCGCTCCAAAAAAGGATGGGGGGGGGGGGAGTGAGTCCGACTCTGTCAATGACCCAATTGGATCCCCCAGTAATTCATTACAGATGGTAATAGTGACCAACCCGTTGAGAATATCACAAGTGTGTTGTCCCAGAGTCCAGTTGCCTGCAGAGTGGCTTGAATATTTCCCACAGCCTCATCTAAAGCTATGGTCATACCTGGGATAATAACATGCACTAGGTGGATTAGCAACGCTAACACCGTCACATAGAGATGAATAATAATAATAATAATAGTTAGTGCCTAAAATAGTAATAGCAAATTTATATCATTGCATTTAGTGGATGGAACTTTGCTATCATGCCAAAACTGGCCCAAATAATATGTAAAGCAGCTGTCGAGCTTAAACTGCCGGTAAATGCCACCTACAGAAAACTTGAAACTGCGTAATTCGAATACTCTCTCCACTAATTAGGAGATATTCATTTCTTATAATAACTATTACTAGTACTATTACTACTACTACTACTACTACTACCATTACTACTACTACTAATAATAATAATGGTATTACTGTTACTTGTAATAATAATAGTATTACTGCTAATTATAATAATAATAGTATTACTGCTACTTATAATAATGATAGTATTACTGCTACTTATAATAATGATACTACTAATAATATCTGTCATGAATTTCACAGAAATCAGAAATACGGAGCAGGTTGGCATGGAGCAAGAGCCGAGGCTTATTCGCTCAAAAAACAAAAAAAAACAAAACAAGAACTCAGTGGGACACTGATGATGACGAAAATCGACGTTGGGTCAAAAAGCGTGTCTTTTGAAACATGCTGAACAAAACGGCGACGTTATACGATGATTGTTATATCACTTATTAATAGCTAAGGCTATTTCTTCATTCCAGTAGCTACACTATTGCACATACCGAGTCCCTTGGTTTGAACTTTAAATTGAAAAGAATCAGCGGCATGGGTAAACGGTGTTACCAATGGCCCTTTCTGTCTTATTATAACTACTTATAGATCCATAGTGTGGTAGCGGTCGCCTAAGTAGGTGGGCATATTGGAATATATACGGCATTCAGCGGCCAATTTGGGCTAAAAATGGCCTTCTATTGCCAATTTGGGCCCAATAACGCCTTCAACGGGCAACGTACGCACCTTAGATGTTATGAACGCAAATTGGGCGATGCGGGCACTACTTTACACCATGTGCGCACTGTAAAAAATCGATATTAACATAGTTTTCAAGGTAAAACCGTGCTTTTACTTCCGTCATTCCTGGAAACGGAAGTAAGATTGGAACGTTCCCTTTGTATTTATTATTCAGATGGCCATTCCACAACTCGTGATGAATTTGGTAGTCGATATCTGAAGGCGTTCGAACCCAAATTGTCCACTGAAGGCTGTATTGGGCTCGCTGAAAGCGCAATTTAGCCCAAATTGGACCCCTAGGATGCGGATGCTGGATGATCACAATCTAACGGCTGCTGTTCAACGCGGGCTGTTCACCCAGATAGAGGGCGATATTTCGAGTGAATACGTCTAAATCCCGACTTTCTACGTGTGTTTGGTCATGCCGTAATCCCTGTTCTCAGACGCATCATTGCGTCTGAGAACTCTAGCGGCCAATCTAAGCCTCCTAGGGCAATTCTGTGGCGATTTAGCTTACATTTCTCTCTCGCTTCATGCCACATCTGGGCTTCCTAGTTCATATATTAACCGAGTTATGGCCCTTCAAAGCTAAAAACGCCCCAAAACGCGAGGTGGACGTCAACTATTCCTGTCATATCGATGATATTTGGCACACATGACGTCACTGACGCTTACCAAATGAAACAAATTGGCTTTCTAACTGTTCATGTTACCTACTTATGAAATAATAGTGATATTACCTAGTGGCTAAATAGGTGAAAATAAATTGATTTCGCAGTTTCGTCGGGTAACGTCAACTTCGACGTCATTTTTGACGCGCACGTTTCGGTACCGCGAAAAAAGTTACCCGCAGCAGCATTTGTCTCTGGATATTAGGTACAACGTCAAATAAATCGGAAGTCGCCATGAGGTATAATAACCGAGTAATGGTCTTTGTAAAACTATAACGTCATGACGTCATGGTGACGTCATGACGCGACGCACGACAACGTCTAAGTAGCAATGCGCCAAAGTTTACTGTCACAACTCATTAGAGAGCTAGACGATAGAAAGACTAGTCCTTTAGCTATGGCTTGACGAAATGGCCAAAAGTTGCATTAATTTATCATTGCGGGGATACGGAGACCGACGACAACATCAAAGAACACTGCAGGCGAAGTGATGTAGCAACTAATATGCTTCCTTTACTAGTTCTCCGAAGATGAATGTTTCCTACCATTTGGCGCAAAGGTCACAGCTCTAGCGTGTGTTTGTAATTTTTTACGTTTTTTTCAGGATGGACACAATCTCCATTCACTCATCATTGGCGGCCCCGCAAAGGTGTCGTCCCACTTCGAAGCGCTCTAGCGCCGTAACTAGACAACATCCACCTGATTGAAGCATTAAGTCATCTGTATATGCTCATTGGTAACTAGTTGGTGAAAAGATTACAATTTTAGCATTTTTATCTGATTTTTGATGGCAAGAATCTGTATGTTTATCATAAGGCCAGTGGCTTCGTTGCCATGGAAGCACAAAGTAATATTGAGATCGCCGTGTTTTTCTTATAACTTGCTTTAAGGTGATATTAACTCACTGTGTGGTGAAGGAGACTGAGATAGCTTGAGCGGAAGTAGGTCATATTCACTCAAGTCCCTTCTTCCCCATCGGATCCCATGTTAAACGATTTCGACTACATACCAAAAAGTAATATGGCTATGACACCATGTTGACAGATTTGATTTGGCTTAGCATTATCCACCCACAGCTGCAAGCATTAAGTGATGGCTGGAGTAAGACGCCCGTGGAAGCCTCTGCTAGCACCAAAAAGCCGTATCTTTCACCATTGGCCAAATGTCAAAAAAATCCTGTGACGTCACTTTTTACTCCAATTGCATATTCTAAGCACTATGGGTACTATGTATCATGTTTAACTAAGGAAAAAATCGCGGTGTTGCTTGATGGAGGCAATTGTGAAATACACGACAAAACATTTTCCCCAGCTTAAAGATACAGCGCTTTAACATGGCAAGTCCCATAGAGAAATGCCGTCGGCCCTGGAACCGGAAGTAAGATAGGAACGTATTAGTTTTAGTTTGCCGCTATACGAGGAATCACTGTTTCTACAATATGACGCCAGTCCTGAATTTTTATGATTTTTTCCGACTTTTGACAATTTTTTGTAAGTACCAAAAGTGACGTCATCGTGACGGCACGTGACGCATAGGAAAACTCTAAGATCTGTATCAAGTCATCTTAACTCATATTTCTAGGACATATTTGAACACCATAGCGATAGCTTGAAGGTTAATGTGTCAAAAAGCAAAAAAGCTGACAGAGGTCATTTAGTGCGTTTTCCGGAAAAATTATGACCTCATTTTACTCGAAAATGAGTATTACGCATCAAAAAGTGGACAATACCTGAAAATTGCACCTCGAATGCTGGCACGTTTTAAAACTAATCAGAGATCTCTAGCGTCAATATTAACGGAGATGTAAGCGTTTTTAGTTATTTTTTCAAAAAAATCGCTGTGACCTTGACCTTTGACCCTTTGATGTGCGCGACAAATATGTTGTAGCCCTACTGAGTAGCTATTAGATACTAAAGACTGCGAACCGATGCATGTAGGTGTTAGGCCGTAAGAAGACTTCCCGTTTTTGCGGTGAAACAGACATACACGCAGACAAACAAACACGACCAAGTGACATATGACGAAAATTTCAATTTTCGTCATAAAAAACAACAACAAAAGAAAAGGACAATTAGAAACAGGAACAGTAATACGACAATCTATAATTGCAATAGTATTGACAGAAACAATAGGGTTATTACATATAAACTATGTTACAGTTGTAAACAAATAGCGCAATATCGCTTCCTGCATAAAACGAGACGGGAGAGAGAACAACAAAATGGAGATGGACCAATGGGCCTGATTCTTACCGGCATGAATCCGTCGGTTGTAGTCCTCAATGTGTGTGACGTTGGTCGTGTAGCGGTCGGGCACTTGCAGGGGGGTATGGACGGCTTGGAAGGCCAGATACATAAACAACGGCTGCAATGAGTAATGGACAACGTGGAGAAGCTTACGACGATTCCCTGCCTGTGTCATTGCAAGGTCAGTATCTCAGGCATTATACATTTTGTGATTCGACCAGGCAAATTATATTTTACTTTACAATTTTTCCTTATTTTCCTCACGTGTTAAAAAAGTAATGCGTGTACCTTGGAAGGAGTCACGCTCACGTGATTTTTCATTATCTGTATGGCGCGGTCTCGGAATAACTCGGTGGAGTAACCCGTGGCGTTCCAAAGATGCTTTTCGTTGTAATGAAAATCCAGCGCCCCCACCGAACTGTGATTGTAGTAGTCCTGACCCGCTTTGTAATATCCTGAAAACCAACAACATGGGTAACAGGGAGCAATATGACAGCAATTAACAATAGAATTAGGTATTGTCAACCTCGGGTGTGTTCATGTGTCCCTGTAATTCGGGCACATTGTGCGACATAACTGGTAAGGTTTAAATAGATGATAGCATGGATTATCACATGTATATTTATCTCAGCCGCTCATGTCATTTTATCATTGTCGGTCGATGTACATTGTTGACTTTTACATGACACTCATGACGTTTTTTTTGGTTTGGTTTTGGTTGAGATAACGTGATAATGTATGTTTTTTGGACGTTGCCCGAACGTTTTCAGATGACGTCCGACATTCAGTACAGTATTAACATTGTGTCTTCTGTGAGAAACAACTGCGTATATGATGAATTAATCAGAAGCATGATTGTCAAATACAATCAATTACATATTGTCTTCCTGATGACTAATTTTTTAGGTAACGTTGTCCTAACGTTGGAAAAACGTCCACTTTCGACTTCTCACCATTTTGTATTTATAACCACTGCTACACGCAGCCAAGTTTCACTACACATTGCAAAGGTTTAATTTTTATAAATAAAGGCCAGAAAATATTACTTCAATGTATGCGACGAACGTTGTAACAACGTTGTCCTGATATTAACTTTGAGATGACGTCATTACAACCAAAAACCAATGTGCGCAAACGTTGTGTGTTAGCTGGGTACAACGTAACCTGTATCGCGCTTCACAAGTTGCTGCTGAATTAGATACCATTTGATGATGAGTGAAACTTTTAAAGCAGCCTACTTAAATGCGCCATCTTACTATTTTGTACATTTCAGAATCAAGACTAAATGCATCTCAAAATTATGATGCATGCATGTTTTATATCTCGTTGAGTCTGTTGTTGCTTCTCTGCAGATTGCCCACAGGCTTTCAGGATTTAAATGCAAGACAGAATATACTTATTTGACATGGAGAAGAGATTGGTAATAATAGTAATGTGTGTCCTTGTGTTTATATGTAACAGTTGTCCTCATCCTTAAACGACTAGCTGGCTGACTCGAGATGGAGGTTGGGATGGTCGTGCGTTCGACTCCCCCGGGGACAAAACCGGCTATTTGCCGAAATTCTTAATCTATTCCTTCACAAATCTGGAGTGTAATTTCATTAAAAATGAAAATCTTGACACCAAACCACGTTCAAAAACATAGTTCTTGTAATAAAAATAAAGAAAAATATAGGTAAGGGGGCAAATTTTCCTAGAAACAGGTCCTGAAGCTTGAAGATGTTATTTCACAAATATTTCTAGGCACAGCTTATTTCACACCAATTATCAGCAATTTAGGCTTCGTATTCACATTTTAATAAATATGGTTATATATAATGGTCTCCGATGTAATTATGACGTACACTAATGTTTTTTTTAACTATTTACATGTGTTTGCGACTTTACAGATGTATTTTTTTTTATTTTGCGAATTTATCACGGAGAACCCTTCCTCGGGGAAATAAACTATGAACGTCACGAGTTGGGGATTCTCTTTTCAGTGACACCCGCTGATATTTGCCGATGTTTGCCGACGTCTTCTCTAAATCGCCGAAGCTTATTATACTGTGCTCTTTTCATTTTACCTATATATGTCACCAATTATTTTGCTGTGATTTATTCCTGTTTTGTTCCATTAAGACACGTAAAAGCTCAAGGCTACAGCTTCTAAATCGCCGAGGCTTATTATGGGGGGCCTAAAGTAGCAAGATATGTTTCGCGGCATTAGCGCTGATGACTAAATAAGCCTATCTTTGACCGACAGAACTTACCAAAGTCGTCACGTCGATTACCTGTCGTTTGGTCTAGGTTTATACTCACTGGATGCCTAGATTGGCGTTTCAAATCAGCATAGATGAACCGTCGTGAGAAGTATTAGACATCCTCAGCTTATCTGACAATTACGCTACCTCCAAACTGCACCCCGTCAACTTGCACCCCGTCAACGTCTTGGCACGGTGAATGCCTAGTTACATCAAATTTAATATAGTATTTGCTTCCCAAATGTGTATTCATCCTTTACCAAAGTGCGAATCGAATCCTCTGTGCGTGGGCAGATAGTCTCTCTTGTAGAAGCCCAGATGCCATTTTCCCACAATGTGAGTAGCGTAATCCAGCTCTCTAAGTTTGTCGGCCAATGTTGGGTATTGCAGGGGTAGGCCGCAGCGACAGGTGGACGGCATCGTGACGGACTGTAGCCCCGTGTGAATCTCAAAGAACGAGGAAATAGCAAGAAATATCTTGAAATAAGCCACGTATTTACATGAGGGAATCATGTGAATATATCTCGGACAATATTGAGATAAGAAGCATGGGGACATTCTGTCGCCACTGGCATTTTCTAATACACGTAACGCCATACATAGCGAGCCGTGCATAACCTACGAATACCACTAAACTGTGTTATTAAGCCTAGCTCACACTGTGCCGGTGTTGGCTACGGTTTACCCCTGTCCTCCCCGGTCCTTCCCGGTCTATATACCGGGACAAACCGGGGCCATCTCGCAACATTTTGGCGCGAAAACAGTAGGGCAAGGTGTTACTACGGTGTTGGTACGGTATGCTACGGTGTCGCCACGGTGGATGCTGGTGCCACTACGGTTTTACTAAGGATTGACTACGAATCATCACGGTAGGCCAAGGTTCATCCAGGTACCACTAAGGTATCACCACGGTTTGTCCCGGTTTACCAAGGTTATGCTACGGTCCACCAAGGTGGTACTACGGTCTACCAAGGTGGTACTACGGTCGTGCCCGGTCGTGCCACGGTTTCACTACGTTCTCACTACGGTGACGCTAGGGTAACCGTGTCAGGGCGTTGCCGGTACTTGAAGATTCTCTCACCATCAGTGAGTTTCATGAGCCAGGTCCTCATGGCGAAGGCCTCATCAGCTGCTATGAAGTATGGTATGTCCTTGTCATCACCAGCCAGTGCATTGGGGGGGGGGGAGTCCTATGGTTCCTTTCTCACTGGCCTCCTTCATGTGTGAGTTGTTGAATACCTGGGCATCTCTGGAAGATCCATTGGCACCAACGTCCACCCAGGTGAATTTGTAGTCTGCGTCCACCAGAGCCATGAGGATGATTGAATGGAAGCCCTTGTAGTTGTAGTAGATTGATCCCCCTTTGTTTGGACACCTAATGGCTATGTGTTTGCCATCCAGAGCACCGATACAATTATGGAACTGCCATCTCTGCAGGAATTTCTCAGCTATAGATGTCCATTCTTGTGGGGTGGTTGGACATTCTATAACTTCTTCAGCATATTCAACTATGATGGCTTCGCACACTTCACGAATTAACAGCGAAATGGTGTTGTCAGGTACCCGGAACCATACACGAGTGAGGGGTAGTTATCCCCTGAGGCTAGGTGTTACCTCAGTGTTACTGCCTTCAACTTCAAACTATGTGTCTTGCTTCGTGATTCTGTTCTCCAGTCGCAGGAGTAGTTCTTTAAACATATCTGGATCCACACGTAGGAAGTTCTGGAAGGATCCCACATCTTCAACACGCAATTCATTCATCAGACGTGTGTATTGCCGTAGTGTCTCTTTTTCAGCCTCTCGGCCCAAGGTCTCACCCACACAGTTCTCTGTTTTCTGGCCCTTTTTGTTTTCATTTTTCTGTTTTGCTGAATGACTTAAGAGCATCGCCATGCTTTTTGCAGCCTGCTGTCTGTTCAACTACAGTTGCCAGTTCATCAGCTGAACTCTGTTCCAGCAGTTGTTGACAAGATCTACGATGCGTTTCTTTCCAGGGATGAAGCACCAGGTGATTTGAAACAAATGTTATCCCACTTTAATACTAACCTAGTCCTGCCGTGAGTCACCGTGGCCCCAGAACGGTCACCCCCGGTTGCCTACGGATAGCCCCGGTAGCTTGCACGGTGGTACTACGGCGGAGCCCGGTTGTACTACGGTGGCACTAAGGTTTCACAAGGTTTGGAAATACCGGAACTCGGTCCCGGTTCATGCCGGTAGTTTTGAACAGTTCAAAACCACCGGGGCGACCTACGGTTCACCACGTTACATCCCGGATTACCCCGGATTGACTACGGACTAAAACCCTGTGCTACGGTTGCACAGGGTTGTCCAAGGTTGTCCCCGGTTTTCAGAACCGGGATAAACTGGGACTATGAACCGGCACAGTATGAGCTAAATAATCTGCTTTTACTCACATCTATGATGGGGCAACATATGCCGTGTAAATGAGGAAATGGCTTTCCATACTGAATACTGCATACATAAGCAACTGTACAGACCTGGTATCTGCCGGTCATCAGCTGCCCCCTGGTCGGTGCGCATGTCGGCTGGACATAGTAGTTCTCCAGCTTCACCCCAGACTCCGCCAGGGCGTCCAGGTTGGGCGTCGGAAACTCTGCTCCATGGTAACCAATGTCCCTCCAGCCAAGATCATCCGCCATAATGAAAACAATGTTTGGACGCCTTGATGGGGCTGGCCGAAGATCAAATGAAAAGCTGGTACGATTGGTACCCAATATCGCTAATAATACGATTGTCATTATGGAAACCAGCAGTAGAAGTGTGAATGGTGTAACTGGCTTCATCTTCTTTTCGGAAATAGAATAGTTACTTTGGCTTCCAAGGCCTTAAAGCCACGTACACCCGGTGTGATATAGCGATCAATTGGATAAGCAATAATCAATTGCAATAATCAACTGTTGTATGCTATTAAACGCACCTACAAACACCATTCATAATAAGGACTCGCATTGCAAATCGTTCGTTTCTCTGCTTTAATCTGATAATAATCGACGGCATACCTTTTCTGTATTTCTCATGACTAATACATCCGCCTTATAAAACTATATTTCGCATGAATCGTAATACGCATTATAAGGTTTCAAAACATGCTAAATGCGTCGTAGATATGCTCTGTGCTTGTGTTCATTACTGGTTAAGGAGCGGGTACTTAATGTTTAACATTTCCCAGACAGGCAGCACAAATAACTGTATGCCAATTACACTTTGCCTCTCGCCAAAATATATCTATAGTCATTGTTTCTTTAGCATTATTTTTGCCTGAATGTTCCGATTCCCATGTCTTATCGAACATTTTGTGCTTACCCTTGGCATCTTCCATGCGTCAACTTGTTGCCATCTGATCAATGAACGTACTTACTTACAAGACTTCGTTTTCAAATATTTTGCAACCGCCCTGATCAAATTAAAGATGGCGGACACGGTATGCATTTCTAAAGGGTGGAATTTGAATGGCCATTCTGTTTTCTGGAGAAACTGGAAGGTAACGACACGTAGCCTTAGATCCGTCCGTTCATATCTTGTTGGTACAACACAGATAAGGTCACAGCCTTTACCGTCAGTGTGGGGGATAGACAGATTGTCGATAGTATCAATATGTACGCACGCCCTGTAGATTAGCATTTTGGTGCGAATGGTAAGTTTTGAATTTCGCCAAGCACGTTTGTTCAACTTAGCAAAGATGGTGGCTGCCTTCCCAGTTCGAGTATTTATTCCTCGTCCAGGGACAGATTATCTGTGACGGTACTTCCCAGGTAACAAAACTTATTAAGCACCTCTAAAGGCATGTTATTAAGGGTAATCACTGGCGGTGTGATAGCCCCTTGGCTCAGCACGACTGTTTTCTTAACTAATAGTCAAAGCGAAATCAGCATCTAAATATGGGCTGTCGCAGGCCAAATTTTTCGAGTTGTTCGAAGGAGGCGACTTTGTTGCACAGAGCTGAATGATGTAAGTGTTCTTGGCTGTTCTAGGCCTTGTTAATATTATTGTACAGATATGTATGTGCCAAATATAAATTCTAAAAGAACGGACAGCCCCGATAGGTTCAACATCATAACCCAATTTGTCAATGGTATACGACTGGAACATAAAGGGTTAATATGCCATAAAACGGACTACTTTCCTGCGAAGCATAATAGAAAAATGACGACCGATTTTACAAAAACTTGGGACGACCAGGTAACTTCAAGTCTTAGTTAATAATCCAATTTAATTTACATTAACAAAATAAACCTCCTTGGCACTACACCATTACGTCTACTTTCATTTAGAGGAGGTTTAGCAGGTTTTCCATTGGCCGCTTTCTGTCGGCACTGCCTGAAAGGAAATATTGTCGAATGATACACAATCTCACAAACATTTGTCCCCTATTTTATGGCCATAGCTTATTTATCTCTCCTGGGTGCATAGACTATAATGGTATATCAATTATTAGGTTACGTTTATAAATGGCCCCAATAAAGTGCATACTATTTTTTCACACTGGAAAATGTTCAGGGTCACATTGCTACTTCTACTGGCCCTTAATAAATTGATAATTAATTAAGTGTGGATCATAAATCAATATCAATAGCCTTAAATGGCGTTGGAGAATCAAGATATCTCGTTTCATTTGTCTCCCTAAACCTCTGGCAAAAGTAAGCTAAGCTTATTTCAATCAGTTACCGATATCTCGTTTTCAGTTGTCTCCCAGTACCTGGGGCAAAGGTTGGCTGCTCATTTACTCGAAGTAGCAAGCTTTTATTATTCTGCAGATCCAACACAGTGATATTTGAGGTATACATCCTAAGTTGTGGGCCCAGAATATCATCGGTATGCAGAATATTACTGTCATCCATTGCGGTCATAGAGACAATTGTTTGCCATTTGAACCACTCAATGTCTGTGTCTATATTAGTCATGGTTTACAGACAATAATACACTGAATTGATGGTTCCTTTGGGAAGCTGGTATGATTGTTAGCGAGGTGCATGATGTTATAATTCAAATGATGATGCTAACGTTTTTATGAGCATGAGTTACAGAAGGCCACCGAAAAGCAGAAGTCCGAAGCGGCCGTAAACACCGGAGTCTCCCCCAAAGCGAAAGAGCTCACCTAGATATGGTCCGCTACCAAACAACACAAGTGCTGCACCCCGTCACCTGTGGCAGACGTGGCAGACACAACGACGGACCTGGCTGAGCTAATTACTCAGCTCGTGAAGTCTGGTCGATTGCTACCTGCAATCAATGGACCGGGCATAATGTCAGGCGGGCTGCTCACATCGCGAGCACATCCCCAATGACACGGCGCTACTGCTCCCACATGGCCTTGTTGAGGGCTGAACCCATGCCCACACATGACCTTTAATCTGCACTCTATTCTAGTGTTCTATGATTTTCTGACAAATATTGACTACACCTACTGGTGAATACATATAGACTTTTTGGCAAGGCAATTTACCGTTTGTCACAAGGAATTTGTGCAGAACACGAGCAATCACTATAATTCATTAATTGATCAGAATAGCTAAATCGATAATGTGATGACCTTGCACATGCATTGATAAACGTCCTGTAATCACATTTGATGACATGCAGTAAGTTTAATGCCAGTATGATTTATTGCTAGCTGCAAAGACTTATGCAGCTAATTTTAAAGCGAATACATCAGTAAATTTACGGAAGCTATTCAATTTGTCATGTCAATTTAATTTGTGATTTTAGCACGCTACATGGTTATGATAAGTCAACCATAGTCATGATGACATGATTACACTTCTCTTTTGGAGGTTATAAGATGTGCCCCAGGATCTTCAGGCCGGATCGGAAGTAACCTGGACCATGTGATTAATGCAGCCATGACTCACAAATGAAGAATGTTAATTAAAATTGTTTGTATATAAACCCCTTGTGATAGTGAACCTGGTAAATGTTCAATATATAACGCCCGATTAACCCGTTTTAGGTACATGATTCATTGCAAAGTATCGCGTTCGTTCAGACCAGCAACGACTGATTTTGAATGAAATATTTTGATCATCATTGAGAAAGAAGATCAATAGAACGTCCATGCAAATGCCGGTTATTAATTCATTGTCTGACGTTTATCGAATATAAGTTTGTTATACACATATGTTATAGTTACAGATTGTAGATATCTGCGGACTGGGTCGATAGGCACATGGAACACGGGATTGATGCATACGTGGCCACAACATAAGTATTGTACATACATGATTTGTTTTGTATATAAATGTTGTACGGTGACGTAAAACATGACGGGGATTTTTTTGTCGCAAGAGACATGGCGATGATGGTTAGTTTTGTTTCGTAACTTATTCCATGGTAGCCCTTATACATTGACATATACTATCTGGTATCTCAATGTGCTCCCTCTACCTTAGCCCAGGCCTGTGTAAAGCATTTTTCTGAGGGGCACGGACGTGTCTAAGCCCTCTGCATCCAAACGGATTTTATACTCTGCGTGTCTCTACACTACTCTAGTCACTTTTCAAAAAATGGTCCTTCATATTGTTATAACCCTCGAACGATCTGGCCACAGATCAATAAGTCTTGGGTTCAAATCTAGGCCCTGGCATCTAATCTGGAGCATATTTCATTCATTCATCTTTCTTAAACTACTGCTATGATGTCATTCTATTGTCTAAACTGTACATTATTTTTCACGAATGTACTGTTCTAGCGAGCTGATAAATTGCGATTGACTCAAGGAGACCAAACAATTTTTCTGTTGAACAATCGTCCTTCTGTTACGAAATCGACAATCGCAGTCAATGCCAATCATGAGCAATAAGTGAGCTTGTCTGAAACAGGTCACAACCACAATGGATGATGAACTGAAAGCTTGACGCCCGACGGAAAGCCCCAACAAAAACAGATACAAATTTCTCATCAAAACAAGCGTAGATCACAAAATCCACTTTTAGAAACTGAAACTTTCTCGTGAATCCCACGAAACCCAGTTTGCAAAGCTTATCCTATCCATCAACAACGCACTGGGTGTTACTTGTTTCAAACACCATGGTAACATCGCTGCGTATCCTATCCTTTCAGTATCCAATAATTTGAACGATTGTGTCATATTCCACATTGAAATGACCATTATCGTCTGTATAATGACACATAATCCATGCGAAGTAGCCCAGGCGCATTGATCCGAAACACGACATTCTTGCAATCCGAAGATGAACTAAACTGACTTGTGGCTGTAGCGTCCGACTTTCTTCCATGTCAAGGCGAACCACTGTTTCAGCTTAGCTCGCGTATGACTCAAGTTTACTATTGCTACAACAATACATTTCGTGGGTGCTCAGATAGAATATGAACCGACTTCAGTCAGCTATTTTATTGGTTTCGGAAGCGAGAGATGCAATTTACATCTTAAAAGAACTCTTATTCACGCTACATGGTCCAGGTGAGGCTCACCGACCGTACTTTAGAATACCCGTGTAAGAGTTCATTCTTGAAAAGATATGTACTGTTACATGGGCATTCTTCTTACCATCGTCCTGCAAGGTTTCTTGGGTCCGTTTAGACTGTGTGTGCACAAAAGCGGCCTAAACACCAATTCATTCATTCGTTGAACAATCCGTCCGCCAATCCGTGCGGCAACCACCCTTCTTTCAAATCGTTCTCACGACTACGTCATTCGCCTCTCTATTCAGTCTTTCTCTCTAGTTTGACACAGCACCCACCGGAAACATCACAAATGTATACTTTCCTACTTAACTAATTAATTATCCTATCATTTAGTGGGCCAATTGATAACCACATTGTAACGGTGCGACGATAGATAAATCTTATGGGGGGCACTTACACTTCCTGATAAGGAGCGGGTAGAACAACTACAACTACATTAACTGTGGTAAAGATCTATGGTAGTTCAAAATATATATGGTGTTAATAATATTAATATACACTAAATTTACATTATTTTGCAACCTATCAACTTTTCATGGTAAGTTTAGCATGTGAAACCTATCAATTTTTTATAGTAAGCGTATGTTCTAAAGTTTCGATCAACCTTAAAACGTCGGAATAGTAAACTAATCAGCGTCCATCATTTTAACCAATCAGCGTTGAGTTGATTTGATAGTATGTGCAAATCTAATCGACACCACACAAGCGACAGCTGTTAGTTACATCCTTCTCTGATGACGATATCGTGGCCATGTTGATGGCTTGCATTCTAACGACCCACCCGTTTGTAAGTCAGTTGATACGCGGCTTGACTGTATCACGTGTTGACCGACCGAAGTTTCGACGAAAATGTAAAAACTGTGGAAGAAATGACCGTGCCGTGTCAACTATGTTTCCCTGTTGCGTGGGGTGTGTGTCACCGCATACCCGCCAACAACCTTTAGTCATTAGATGATACTTTAGTATAGTAGTGTCCACTCTGTGAAAGAGTACAACCTATGGCAATATCGTACTGTACTCTGTATAAGAGATGAATAGACAGTCTGCGCTTTGTCTCGAACTATTCTGGTGATTTCATGGGTAAATAAATAGCTTCAGTCGATCACAGTCAGTGATTTTTATGTATTGGGTGTGTTGTAGGCTGCAAGTTTGTAAGTAACTGGTTAAACCAGTTTGTAGAATACAGTAAGGCCCTGCCATTGGGTATGGATCGGTACTGGTGTTCTGTAGTAATACTTTGTCGCCAACTTTGTACGTTTGGGCAATTGCACTCCTGTCTAAAGTCCTTCTTTTTATTTAGTGTTATTTGTGATATTCATCACAATGCACTAATTAATGGTTATGTGGTATCCCAGGTCCAATGCTTTTGCGCCATACTGTAGTTTGCGCGCGTGAGTTACTATAGCAACCACAGCGGTGATGTCACCGCTTGGATTGAGTTTGAAGTCAGTTAGTCAGGCAGCGGCGTTGCGGGAGTGTGGTATCCCAGGTCCAATGCTTTTGCGCCATACTGTAGTTTGCGCGCGTGAGTTACTATAGCAACCACAGCGGTGATGTCACCGCTTGGATTGAGTTTGAAGTCAGTTAGTCAGGCAGCGGCGTTGCGGGAGGACGGGTTTTAGCTAGCCAGCTAGGAGGGATTTACGTTGGATTCACCGCCCTGCGGAGCAAGGGGCTGGCAGCAGTTTCACCAACTGCTGCCAGGTAAGTGACACCGATAACGGAGTTCGTAACTTGTGTCTTGATTTGAGTTTAAGGTTTAAATAAATCATCGAAACTTTAACCACTTCGTTTCGCCTCAGTGCCTTCGCCACCACGTGTTAACGCAAGACCGAATTCGGAACGAACACCCAGTTGGGGTTGTCGAAATTAAGTTTAGAAGTAATTAGAATAACACAACGAGAAGTACATTAAATTAAAGTAAAGACCCCCCCCCCCATTCCTAAAATATCACATTTGGTGCCGTGAACCAGCGGTCTTTTCACGTGGTTGAGCGACAAGTGGCAACATGGCGGAACGCCGTGGGTTAGAATTCATGGCTATGTTAGCAGGTGAGCAGGTTAGAAAAGTGTTTTGAGTGACGACGATATAGACTTCCCCGTTCACGGAGAGAGGGTTGGAAATTTAGGCCGTGGGATACGTGACCATGTGGGGATTCAGTCCGAGAAGCGTGAGGAATATGATTTGGGACCTGTCGAGGCTCAGGTAGGCGAGGAGAGCTCAGCTAGGGGTGCGCCTCCAATTTTGTTGCACAATTCTAAGATGGCGGCTCTGCCTTCTTCCCCAAATCGGCCGGGCGATCACGTGACCGAAATGCCGGCCCCTGATTGGCCCAGGAGTGCGCGTCCCGCCAAAAGCGAGTTTGCGCGGGATTCTCAGCAGGTTGATGTTATAAGGGGAATGCAAGATGGCCGCGCCCATGACACCGTGTTCGGCGAGCAGGCTACTCAGGGTGTCAGCAACCGAACTCAAAGCGTTAGGTGGGATGGTTACAGGCCAGAGGGGGTTGGTTATGGGCCCCCAAGCGCTGTGCCGTTCGCTGGCAACCCCCATCAGGGGCAACTGCATCACTCTCGCTTAGCGGAGTCTGCACCCAACCCATCATCGGCATCGGCGGCGTCACCGTTATCATAGGTGACCGCGGCTTCTTCGGCCGAACTTACGGCGACAACATCGGCGGCAGCGTCCGCGACAGCATCGGTGACCGCGGCATCATCGGCCGAACTTACGGCAGACATCGGCGGCGTCACCGCCATCATCAGCATCGGCGTGCGCGACAACACGGCGGCAGCATCGGCGTCCGCGATAACATCGGCGGCAGCATCGGCGTCCGCGACAACGTCCACGACAACATCGGCGTCCGCGATAGCAGCGGCTGCTACTGCAGCTACGACAGTCACTGGCTGCCCGGATGGCGACGACATCCATGACGACGTCGCTACCTGTGGTCGCTACAGCAGCGGACATCCTGGCTGCTGCGGTGGCCGAAACTGAACTTTGGTCGTGTCAGATCAGGCCCAGCCGGCATTTGTGACAGCTTCAGCGGCGTCCTCGGCGCGCTTGGCGTTACCAAGTGGTGGCGTCAATGCCGTGGCGCCTCGGGACGAGGCCCGGGCGCCAGCACGGAATCACTTCGCGATCGACCACATCGGTGACCCAGTGACCTCTCTTCGGCCTTGAACGATACAGACTTTGCCGGAAACGGCTATTGTGTGACTTTTTGTTTTGCTCTCAACGCTGATATAGCAATTTGTTTGATGTGTGGTCATTGCTGGTAATATTCAAGTTATATGACATCATCTTTGCTTTGTGTTTATAATGGTTCAACTTCGCTGTCATAATATTAGTGATTTGGGTTTAGTCGTTCGAGGGCGAACGTTTTAAAGGGAGGGGGAGTGTGGTATCCCAGGTCCAATGCTTTTGCGCCATACTGTAGTTTGCGCGCGTGAGTTACTATAGCAACCACAGCGGTGATGTCACCGCTTGGATTGAGTTTGAAGTCAGTTAGTCAGGCAGCGGCGTTGCGGGAGGACGGGTTTTAGCTAGCCAGCTAGGAGGGATTTACGTTGGATTCACCGCCCTGCGGAGCAAGGGGCTGGCAGCAGTTTCACCAACTGCTGCCAGGTAAGTGACACCGATAACGGAGTTCGTAACTTGTGTCTTGATTTGAGTTTAAGGTTTAAATAAATCATCGAAACTTTAACCACTTCGTTTCGCCTCAGTGCCTTCGCCACCACGTGTTAACGCAAGACCGAATTCGGAACGAACACCCAGTTGGGGTTGTCGAAATTAAGTTTAGAAGTAATTAGAATAACACAACGAGAAGTACATTAAATTAAAGTAAAGACCCCCCCCCCCTTTACTAAAATATCACAGGAGGACGGGTTTTAGCTAGCCAGCTAGGAGGGATTTACGTTGGATTCACCGCCCTGCGGAGCAAGGGGCTGGCAGCAGTTTCACCAACTGCTGCCAGGTAAGTGACACCGATAACGGAGTTCGTAACTTGTGTCTTGATTTGAGTTTAAGGTTTAAATAAATCATCGAAACTTTAACCACTTCGTTTCGCCTCAGTGCCTTCGCCACCACGTGTTAACGCAAGACCGAATTCGGAACGAACACCCAGTTGGGGTTGTCGAAATTAAGTTTAGAAGTAATTAGAATAACACAACGAGAAGTACATTAAATTAAAGTAAAGACCCCCCCCCCTCTTTACTAAAATATCACATTTGGTGCCGTGAACCAGCGGTCTTTTCACGTGGTTGAGCGACAAGTGGCAACATGGCGGAACGCCGTGGGTTAGAATTCATGGCTATGTTAGAAAGTGTTTGAGTGACCAGGTGACTACGATATAGACTTCCCCGTTCACGGAGAGAGGGTTGGAAATTTAGGCCGTGGGATACGTGACCATGTGGGGATTCAGTCCGAGAAGCGTGAGGAATATGATTTGGGACCTGTCGAGGCTCAGGTAGGCGAGGAGAGCTCAGCTAGGGGTGCGCCTCCAATTTTGTTGCACAATTCTAAGATGGCGGCTCTGCCTTCTTCCCCAAATCGGCCGGGCGATCACGTGACCGAAATGCCGGCCCCTGATTGGCCCAGGAGTGCGCGTCCCGCCAAAAGCGAGTTTGCGCGGGATTCTCAGCAGGTTGATGTTATAAGGGGAATGCAAGATGGCCGCGCCCATGACACCGTGTTCGGCGAGCAGGCTACTCAGGGTGTCAGCAACCGAACTCAAAGCGTTAGGTGGGATGGTTACAGGCCAGAGGGGGTTGGTTATGGGCCCCCAAGCGCTGTGCCGTTCGCTGGCAACCCCCATCAGGGGCAACTGCATCACTCTCGCTTAGCGGAGTCTGCACCCAACCCAGCCGACAGGTGGCAAAATGGCGAGCGCACTGCCGCATGCGGTATGGTGACATTGGTGTTGAGTGGGGATGAAATTGATTCACCAGGGTGTTCACAGGACAGGTGAATGGCTTGAATGTTTAGACTAGATTTTGTCAGGATGGGGGATTTAACAAAGACTCATTTGGTATAACTCTTAAGACTTTAACCAGTGTTAACGAAACTGGAGTTGGCAGAGATCTGTGATTTGTATTTTTTTGCAAAGATGGCGGACCTTTCAAATTTCTAGAATGTTCGACAGCGTGAGGCCGTCACGTGATCGAAATGCCGGTCTCTCATTGGTCGAGGAGTGCGCGTTCCCGCCAAAACTGGTTTTGGGCGGTAACTCTTTGGAAGATGTGGCCCCGGTTTGGAATACATGTTCATATGTGGTGTGACACTGAATGGGATCGTACTCGGTTGAAAAAGGTCTTGGGGAATTTATGGTTCAGGCGGTGTAGTGGGGCACAAGGTTTTTTTTGGTGGTTTGGCGGGGCACGGATTCGGTGCCATGGTTTCCCACGCAGGTATAAGCGGTGGATGTGTTTTTTTTTTATCAAGTGGCTGTTCTGAAGCACTGGGTGACATGCTGGATCCATGTAGATCACTTCGGTGACGCAGTCCAGCATCAATCCCCAACTGTGAAGTAGAGGGCGGTTTACGTCACAGCCAGGTTGCCTCAGGTCTTCGTGAGCCTGTTGCGCCTGGCGTGATAGAATATTCCGTTTTTTTTGCCATCTTGAGAGTCGCCGACCACGGTGTGTCCTCGCAGGGTAGTTGGCCTGGTACGGGCTGGAAACCAAGACAATGGGCTGCCTAGCAGGAGTTTTGGGCTGGCAGGGGAGTTACGTCCACAGTGTGTGTTTGTGTCAAGGTATTGCAGGGGGCGGATTTTGGTGAATTTTTATCTGATACGAGTTACCGGTGATTATGTGTGTGGTTCATTGGGATATCTTTAGATACTTTGTGTTAGCTGCTATAGTAAATTTGTGGGCTTTTTCAGTTATCCTTATGGAGTAAATTGGTTATAAATTATGACCTGTTGATTAAGTCGCTTGGAGTTACAAGGTGTAACACCTGATGACCTGTGTGTGATGTGTCATTGTACGGTTGATGACCACACCAATACCTAGTGCTTATGTCGTGAGGAAGTGTGGGCCAATGTGGCCTGGATGACCTCACTCGTTGAACGGCTGCCTGCTGAAGTGCTTGGCGGGACAAAACAGAGCGCCAGAAGAGCGCTACTTCGTGCTGATCTGACGGCAACCCCAGCAGCGTCCTCAGCATCAGGGGCGTCACCGGCATCATCGGTGACCGCCGCGTCATCGGCCGAACTAACGGCAGCTGCGGCGCCCCAGGCACCAGCATCGGCGGCGTCACCATTATCACAGGTGACCGCGGCTTCATCGGCCGAACTTACGGCAGACATCGGCGGCGTCACCGCCATCATCGGCATCGGCGGCGTCACCGTTATCATAGGTGACCGCGGCTTCATCGGCCGAACTTACGGCGACAGCATCGGCGGCAGCGTCCGCGACAGCATCGGTGACCGCGGCATCATCGGCCGAACTTACGGCAGACATCGGCGGCGTCACCGCCATCATCAGCATCGGCGTGCGCGACAACACGGCGGCAGCATCGGCGTCCGCGATAACATCGGCGGCAGCATCGGCGTCCGCGACAACGTCCACGACAACATCGGCGTCCGCGATAGCAGCGGCTGCTACTGCAGCTACGACAGTCACTGGCTGCCCGGATGGCGACGACATCCTTGACGACGTCGCTACTTGTGGTCGCTACAGCCGCAGACATCCTGGCTGCTGCGGTGGCCGAAACTGAACTTTGGTCGTGTCAGATCCGGCCCAGCCGGCATTTGTGACAGCTTCAGCGGCGTCCTTGGCGCGCTTGGCGTTACCAAGTGGTGGCGTCAATGCCGTGGAGCCTCGGGACGAGGCCCGGGCGCCAGCACGGAATCACTCCGCGGTCGGCCACATCGGTGACCCAGTGACCTCTCTTCGGCCTTGAACGATACAGACTTTGCCGGAAACGGCTGTTGTGTGACTTTTTGTTTTGCTCTCAACGCTGATATAGCAATTTGTTTGATGTGTGGTCATTGCTGGTAATATTCAGGTTATATGACATCATCTTTGCTTTGTGTTTATAATGGTTCAACTTCGCTGTCATAATATTAGTGATTTGGGTTTAGTCGTTCGAGGGCGAACGTTTTAAAGGGAGGGGGAGTGTGGTATCCCAGGTCCAATGCTTTTGCGCCATACTGTAGTTTGCGCGCGTGAGTTACTATAGCAACCACAGCGGTGATGTCACCGCTTGGATTGAGTTTGAAGTCAGTTAGTCAGGCAGCGGCGTTGCGGGAGGACGGGTTTTAGCTAGCCAGCTAGGAGGGATTTACGTTGGATTCACCGCCCTGCGGAGCAAGGGGCTGGCAGCAGTTTCACCAACTGCTGCCAGGTAAGTGACACCGATAACGGAGTTCGTAACTTGTGTCTTGATTTGAGTTTAAGGTTTAAATAAATCATCGAAACTTTAACCACTTCGTTTCGCCTCAGTGCCTTCGCCACCACGTGTTAACGCAAGACCGAATTCGGAACGAACACCCAGTTGGGGTTGTCGAAATTAAGTTTAGAAGTAATTAGAATAACACAACGAGAAGTACATTAAATTAAAGTAAAGACCCCCCCCCCCCATTACTAAAATATCACAGTTACATACAGCTGTTGCGTGAGCTTTTAGCTCAATGAGAGCCAAATAACTAGTTTTTACGTTAATAATCTGTTGCATACATCCACGTTTGTTCAGCTCAGCCAGGGCTGAGGAACAGATAACTAATCGATGAGACGATGATAAAAATTAGGGAAATTGTACTCCTGTCATAATACGTCTTTTAATTGTGTTTGATTATTTGCGATGCAGAGCTGTAAACCTGGTAATGGCTTAATGCATTTTTTTAAAATTGAGCTCACCGCCAACCAAATAACTAGACCTTTTAGAATCCATGGCATACATCCACGTCTGTTCAGCTCAGCCAGTGCTTGCTTTCCTGTCCTAATACTACTTTTAATTTTGACTATTTGCTCTGTATGGCATTGCTACTTGTCATAACTAGATGTAGTTGTTGAGCCTTGAACTCACAGAGAGCCGAAACACTAGTTCTTACTTTTATAATCCGTTGCATATATCGACAGCTGTTCAGCTCAGATAGGGCTGATTAACGGATAACTGGTTGATGAAAAGATGATGCAAAATTAGGGCAATTACTTTCCTGTCATAATACTTCTTTTCAATTTGTTGATTATTTCTTCTGTATGGTAATAGTTTTATACAGTTTCTGAGCATTGAGCTCACAGCACCGTATCACGTTCTTACATTTATAATCTGTTGCATATACCGACATGTCCAGGACTGAGCAACGGATAACTAGACTAACAAAGGAGCAAATGGAAGTATATAATTCTGCTAAGATGAAAAATTATTTGGCGGAAGAATGCATGAAAAAAATATGTTAAGTGTAATGACCCATTATGCATGCAATTTAAAGGAATCCACTGAACTGTCTGGGACAATTGAGTTTTTATGAAAAACAAGTACAATGGTAGAAATATTCAAAGACGAGACGCCCTTATTGAAATATGTGATCCAAGAATATATAGGTTGAACGAAACGAAAATGTGGTTTAAAAAATGGGGAAAAAGTAAAGTTGAAAACAAAAGTGGTCACAAAGCAAAGCAAAGTTGATACTGTCACGTTGTGTCGAACAAGCCAGTCTCGCGTCAAAATGTAATGTTGGCAGTACAGGGGCCGAACCATATCTCCAGTCCTATAGGCAGCAGCTTGCCTGAGCTGTTATCAGGATGTTATGGCCTTTTGTGGCCGCGTTCATAACCATCTCATCACTAGCCATGTACCTTCCTTAGAAATGCGAGATGTGGATAGATAAATAGAAGGCTGGCATGATCTGTAAACAAGCTGAATAGGATAATGGGCATAATGACATTACAGAACGATTGGACCAATGACAGCATGAGCAAATTATACATGACCGATAAATTGTGAGATGAATTGTGAGCGATTTTCCGGAACTAATATGATATGGCTTCAAGATGTAATGCTGGCAGTAAAGGGGCCGAACCATGCGCCTTCAGTAAACCTCCTCCATTAAACAAGAGAAAACGGACACGCGAGCGGTTAAAAAATTTACGGTGACTAATCCAAAAGCTGTCTCTGAACTGCAAAATCCCACATCAGTGCCTAAATTGTTTGTCATAGGTGTAGTACATGTATAACTGGCTTCATTCCTGCACAAGGAGCAGCTTAATGTACTTTCGTTTTCTACTAGAACTTGTTTACTGGACCCCATGTATGCCATTGCCACACCAGTCTTAACACATGCATTGTACTTGTAGGACCAGATTAGGCAGATACTGAAGAAACCATTGCCATACCATGCAATGAAATATGTCCAAGTTACGTAATGACATCAATATTGTTTGTACATGATAATTACAGAAATTAGAAAGTTCTGAAGTATCTTTGATGGAGAATTTGCGACACATTGAAAGCTTGGGTGAAACTATGCTTAAGCAACATACCAAAAAAAGAAAATAACAAATATAAATGACGATACTTTATTTTATGAGTATCTGAAACTTAAAAGGAAATGCCGGGCCCATATCATTTACATTTCCAGTTAAACTATAGGGGATTAAGGAAACATTACACAAAATTCATTATTTTCAAATAATATATCAGTGAAGTTCCAAGCACTTTTGCACGATCACCCAACTTGCCATGGGCACCCGCCTCAGCGCGTTGATGATGACGTCACCGGCCATGAAGCGACCAGTAGGTTCCGACGACTACTACCACCGGAAACTATAATATTGAAGCGGTTTAATTACCAAATTACATCGCGTTAGAGTTCTTACGCGGATGGTACTTCCGAATGTTTACAATATGGCGGAGCAAGAACAAACTTCTGGCGAGTAAACACCGCATTTGCACCAACTGATGATGTAATCGGGTACCAGTTTGAACCCGTAAGGTCGTTGACGCATCGCATATTCAGTGAAGCCGTGTTGCATTATAAAGGGGGGGGGGGGGGGGAGGGGAGTGGTCACGGGTCCATCGTCATCGTTGGCAGGGTGCTCAATTTTGATTTGACTCGTAGAGTGGCGGGCCATGCTTCGGGAAGCGGCAATTGATGGTGTAACTTGATACAGCTGCTGTCTTAGAAACTCACGTTCACTGAAGAGTGTATGGACAGGACTGCCGCAATACAGAACGGCCGTATGGGTTAGGGTGGGTGGGGTGGCGGTTTATAGGGGTGGTGGGGAGGGGTGGAGGAGGCGAGGTGCGTGAAGCTAGCAGCTGGGTCGATTGGCGAGCTATGTGCATACTGTGCAGCAGGGGATGGAGGCGCGGGATGGTGATGGCAAAATATTTTTGGCACAGCTACAGGCTTCAGCCTCAGCTTTATAGGTTCGTTTGGTCCTCTGCCTAGAAGATATGTATGCTAAGTACGTAGGCAGTGCCTACTCACACGGGCAATCTTGCCGCAAAGGCTGCTGGTCGCCTAGTGGATTGCGGTAGAAAGGTGTTCTATGTTTGCGGTCCTTTTTTGCACTTGAATTGTTACAGCTAACAGATGAACAGTACATCATTTTGTTCGAAATGCATCGAAAATTCAAATTTATAAGTCAAATTCGCTTGTCATTATTCAGGTGTTAAGCTGACAGCCTGTTCCAAAGACGCACCGCCTTTCGCGGGTAAATTTTTGGTTTAGCGGAGGGTCGTCGTCGGTGACGTTAAAGCCCTGCGTGTGATTGGCTAACTCTGGTCACGTGGTTAGAATATGTCGACACCCGCCTGATGGGCGAAAATCAGCGTTTTATACTGTTGATGTGCGATTTTCTTGATGATGGTCTATTTTTAAACAAAACGATTAACGGCAAATAGCTTTTATACCAACAGAGTTTAACTAACATATCATATTGCAGCCGCCCGGTATTTTCTTTTAAGATCATGAATCATGAAGTATTATTATTGTCTTGGAGAAATCTCTTGCATGTTCCGTGTTACTCTAATAGTACCACCTCGGCTGACAACGTGTTCGACGAAATAGATTCTATGTTTAAACTTGTCGTACAGCGATTCATCAATATGTCATCCGCAAGTTTTAGACGTGAATATCTGCGTCATCTTAAAGAAAACCGAAGCACACCATAAGCAAATACGGATGCGTTCTTGGTCAAAGTATGCAGTTGATAAACTTTCTTGCTCTGGTGCTAGTCAAAGTGAGAACGCAAAGGGTCTTTTGTTGGTAAAGTTACTTAAAAGAAGGCAAAATCTGGAAGTAATATCAACGTGTCCCGTACTATTGAATATCCATGTGGTATATGTCGGAATGTATGCATTAATATCTGTGTGATGTGTGGTAAGTGCGAAAGTTGGAATCATTTTAAATGTGTAGGATTAAAGGGAAATGAATCGGTATTGCAAAAAGATGAATGGATTGGCCAATTTTGTATATAAGCGTAATAAATATTAATCTATACGTGTAACTATAGCTTTATGTTATTATTATTATTAATAAACGGATATACTATGTGAATGTTTATAAACCAAATTAAACAGCTTATGCGTACAGAAACATATATATTGACTTATGCAAGAAATAAAAAACCAAATAAACAGTATTAAATAACAGTATTTAATTTTATCACTTGCTGCATGTATCCGTCATATACAAGTATGCGGTTGTCATTCAATCGAAAAATATAAATCGACCCGAGGTCAGATATATGCAGATCTGCGGAAATATACGTTAATATTTACAAACTCAACAGGATGTCAAAAGTTATTTTCGGAAGTACCCGGTAGAACTTCCGGTCTATCTTCGGCAAACTTCGAAATCGGCCATTCTCTCAAGACCTCGAAAACATGCTGGAGTACTAAAAACAACATTTTCATGTAATAATGCACATTTACAGGCGTTAACTTTTGTCGCATAATAAGGCAGAAGCCAGGTGTTATCGTTGGTACGAATGTTTGGTGTCAAACTTTGTGAATTTGTTCAATCCAAGTAACTGTCAAAAGGTGCATTTCCCCTTTTACTATTCTTATAGAGCTACACACTGGCGAAGCTTGACACAAGCCTCGGTGCCTTTAACTACAGCTATGATATCATGACATTTATAAATCGATATATTCGTAGGCCTATCTACAAAGCTACTGTTACCTGAAGATGCCGAAATATCAGTAGAGATTCTAGCTCCAAATGTGGTTCTACTCGCTGGTGCGCTCCATTGTTGGAGCATTCAGCGCTCTGGCCACCTGAGAGCATTGAGTGTTCTGGCCACCTGAGAGCCTAACGGCACGTGGATCGGTGGTTCGAGCCCTGCTGTGGCCACGTCTGTGTGGTCGCAGGATAAAGATTCCAGGTCTTTCTTAGCAAAGAGTAGGGGGTTACCCCGGGAATATGGCTTCGCTCTTCCATTCTTTCTCCCATTGACGCGATATGGCCAGAATTGGTTAAAGCGTCCTGAATATACAACCAACCAACCGTTGTTGGAGGATACTGTACGGATAGTCATTATTGTGCGACCGGTGCCTCCAGTATGTGGGGCCTCGCACGCCAAAGCAACGTTTATTTTGAAAACAAAATTCAGCGCCACAAGAAAAACAGCCCCTCCCCCCTCCCTGCATGTCAAGTGGTTCCTCCCTGACGCACTGACTCAAGGCTAAGTGCTGGAGCTGTAGAATAACTCGCACACACCCCATTCTCTAGGGTTATTCCATTATGCGGTAAAACGTCTGCAAATAGACCGATCCATACTCCGACACTAAGTCCCGCACACGCTTGATTCCCTTTTCCTCAATCGTGAGTAGGAGATTAACAATAATAGCTGATGGAAGGTAAAAGTAAGAAGTACTCGTCTCTGAAACTGGAAAGAAAGAAAGAAAGAAAGTGGCATGCTGCTTTGTTTGTCCGACTTCCGATTTCCTATTTACACATAGGGATGTCGAAAAGCTCTGGGGCCGTATTCATAATCGTCACTTAGGCTACGTCACCAGACTAAGTGAAGTGAAAGATGTGCCCAGCGATTATTGAGTTCAAAATACATAAGTAGTCACCCAAGAAGTGGATTTTCTGAATTAAGAATGTGCTAAAATTATATTGAAGACGATTTCTGAATCATGAACACCACCAGAACGGGCTGATGAGTATAAGACGAACATGCTCTTTTCGTGCGTAGCTTACGACGGGATTATAAATACGGCCCCTGCACTCTACCACACTCCCAGAATAAGTGTCAAATGCTTTCAAATGCTCAACGTGGTGGACCCCTATACCCGGATCTGCCAGTGAATGACAGTTGATTTAATGTCATTGCTGATTGTCTTCTATTCAGGTTATACTATAATAAGACTTGATGTATGACGGTTCAGTCGTCCCAGGGCCCCCACGCCCCACCAGGCGGGGGCCTGGCCTCTGGATTTTTGTCTTTCACCAATGCCGTCACGGCTGTCTTGTCGTATTCTGCCAGTTTCTCCAGCATCATCATCACGATGTCTGGGCGGTCAGCAGACAGGTCGTGTCTCTCTTCCGGGTCCTCAGCGATGTTGAAGAGCCAGATATTCTTCCCAGCCCGGATCTCTGCGTCCCACGTGATTTCGACCTGGTCGGGGTGTGCAGTCCCGGGAAGAGGAGTGCGCTCCGTGTCTCCTGCGAGGGGTGTGGATTGAAATCATATAGACATAGTGGCTATACATTCAGGCTATACATTCAGGTCTTATACTATATCGCGGCCTGCAGTTTCTTCGTAAATCTAACACGCCCTAAACATCAGTAAATCGAAATCTGATTCCATAACCACAATAAGGGCCCCCAGCATGCATCATATACAGATACTTGTTCATTCCTTCCCCGCCACTTCTTAAAACTGTAGGCTTTCATTACAATAGACCGATCCAGGCTGCCTACCATTCACTGACGTCACTGTTGCTTTTATCCAATCATGTCGTGAAAAAAGGTCTTCCCTGTGCGTTATGTCGGACAAACAAATCGAACAAACAAAGCAGCATGTCAATTTCTTGTTAGGTTCACAGATGAGTACTTCTCACTTGTACATACCATCAGCTATGATTCTCAATTACATATTCACGACTAAGAAAAAAAGACTCAGACGTGGGTGGGGCTTAGTGTCGGAGCCAGTTCGCTGGGAACCAGCCTGCCTGTCCGAAACAGACCGCTGGTAACGGGTATCCTCCATTTTAGAAAGGGCCGGAATTCCGGTCTTTTTCCTTAGTCGCCAAATTTAAAAAAACATAACTGATGTTCCCATACTGCACCTCATAAGTGTTTCTTTATACCTTCACGAAACCTCGCATTGTAATTTATCTAAGGAAATATCTAATTACGACATATGCTGACTTATAAGACGGGAGTCTGACCTCGAAACCATGGAAAGCCAAAGTGGAATTTAATCGACTGATGAATGCAACTGATCGTGAGACCTTGCGGAGAGGAGACAGTATGAACATGATCAAGTTCAAAATTGCGGGTAGGTGTCAGACGTCTTACCACGTGTTTTAAATTATGAAAAAGAAAGAAAACAGTTACATATGTTTGTACGTGCGTGCGCGTCCGTCTTCCTTCCTTTGCAATACTACATTTCAATAATGAACGTGTGTTTTAGATCTTTTCTAGCTGACCATTAAACACATGGAATGTTTCCGAATTGTACAACAGGATGTCATGTTATTTTGTGGTAAAAGGATGAAATTTGGCTCACATGTTAGAAATTCATGTCTAATCGAATTTAGTTAAGTGTCGAGTCAGATTTGCTCCCCGACGGCCATGGCGGCCATGTTTTAAAATGGTGGACAATGTCACCAATTATAAGCGATTTCTTGGACTCACAATAAGATCGATAAAACTGTTATTTTGATGTCTGTCCAAGGTTTTTGTGTAAGACAAAACACACAAATATCTTCTGTTTAATTCAGCGGCCCCGAAAACATAAACATAAAATATCAGTTCGATCGTCGATTTGCGAGATATTGAGCGTTTTTTGGGTAGTTTTGCCCGCCCAAAGCCGCCAGGGGTAAAGTCGACTTGATATTCGCTAACTTTAAATGTGTGCTAACTTTCATGCTTTTACCACCAAATGCACAACTCGACCTAATTTGTCGTTTAGCCGCTGAACTATCACGGAATATAGGCAATGTTTCCGTTTCGTCAACACAATTATAACCAGTAATGACGACGAGGACGCCATCAGCTTCGTATAATATTCAAGTTGCCAAAATATCCTCCTCCCGCAAAAAATTCAATGTCTCTCTATTCCTAATCTCTATGTTTCATATGCTATGTGAAATCCAAATTATTATCCAATTTACTTCACATTGTAATATGTTTTTAAATAATAGGACACATGTCGAACTCATGTAAAGACATGTATACAACAATTTTACTGTTAATTTCTTGAAGATATGAAAATTTATTTTGGCTTGCCATAGCATCTGCACGATAACTGGCGCTCGACCAATCACGGAGGCTTAAAAATTACAAGTTACCGGCCTAGTGAGCTGCTAGCAGCTCTAGGCTGGTTCCCAGCCTACCGAGCCAGGGGCCGTATTCATAATATCCTCGCATATTAAGCACGAAAAAGTGCGTTTTCGTCTTAGCCTCACCAGCTCGTTGTGGTGGTGCTCATGATTAAGAAATCGTATTCAATATAATTTTAGCACTTTCTTAATTCAGAAAATCCACTTCTTGGGTGACTACTTATGTATTTTGAACCTGATAATCGCTTGATAAATCTTCCACTTAGCGCTAAGTCTCGTGCCGTAGCCTAAGTGGCAATTATGAATACGAATTTTAGCACTTTCTTAATCAGAAAATCCACTTTTTGGGTGACTACTTATGTATTTTGAACCTGATAATCGCTTGATAAATCTTCCACTTAGCGCTAAGTCTCGTGGCGTAGCCTAAGTGTCGATTATGAATACGGCCCCAGGATCGGTCTATTCACGTAACATATACACGTACCTGGGCCGCCGGTCAATATTTTCCACGTACCGACCCTAAGTGCAGCTCTCAAACGGTTGTCGAAGGGGCTTCCGGCGAGTTTCTCACCCTGTCTGTTTCCTATTGAGTCAATGTTGTGCAGGATTTCCGTTCTATTACTAGGTGCACCTTCGCTGTGAATAAACCGTACCGTTGAGAATTTATCACGTAACGTTATCTTAAATGAAATGGACTTTAGACCCCCGTTGTGCACATGAAGGCAAAATTTAACCCAGAAACCTCCCGAAACAAATTAACTGTATTTGTATCAAGCTCGCCCCAGAAGTGGGTACCAGGGGCCGTATTCATAATCCACTCATAAGTTACGCACAAAAATTGCATTTTTGCTTTAGCCTCACCAGCTCGTTGTGGTGGTGCTCATGATTAGGACATCTCCTTTAATATAATTGTAACACCTTCTTAATTGAAAAAATTTACTTCTTGGGTGACTAGGCCTACTTATGTATTTTGAACCCGATAATCGCTCGACAAATCTTCCACTTGGCGCTAAGTCTAGTGACATAGCCTAAGTTGCGTTTATGAATACGGCCCCAAGACCGCGAGTTAGAACCCACGACCAATTGATCTGCAGGTCAGGTTACATACCAACTGAGCTACCCTTTCACCCGTTGCTACCCACGATAAATAAAGTCTCATCTTATTTATCTTATCTTTTCTCAGGGAGGCTCCCGCTTGTCAAAATCATCAATCCAAATAGATACGTTTTGTAGCTCTATGCCCTGTGACGTCATAAAAGCGCCCGATCGGAAGTTGCTCAATAATTATTATATGCGACATATATTTGCCTGGCCGAACATTTGGAACATGTTATCACGCCTAAACAGTGCCCTTCGCCGAGCTGTCACAATGTAAGAATACATTTGATTAGTAGATTGGATAACAATAATTCTTCTAATGCAGACACCTGTGGTACACACTTTGACTTGCTATTCGAGCTCAGCCCGGATAATGCCATGTCATGGCCGTTAGTGGTCCAGTTACAAGGTGCAGGGTAGTTAACAGTGTCCATCCCAATTACATAAGGGCGTGTTCGATTTACCTGCAACCGACGGGAAACCGAAACCGTTTTGGAAATGTGTTTCAACGGTTTGCCCACCTAAAGGCGAACGCAGTTCCATTTGTTTACAGTTTCAGCATGTATATTGGCAATGGCCGTGTGCTAATGAAGTTATGCCTCACGTCTGTTTCAGTTTTTACCCGCGATTGGACTGTCCGTTAATAAATAAGTATCATACTTTTGTCCAGAAGTCTCCATTCATTACAGTTATGATTGATTAGGGTGTATGTGTTGATTGAACTGACAATTTTGTGGAACCGAAAAACCGTCAAATTAGCTCTCTCGATAGTTTTACGGTTTCGAGCAAACCGGTTTCTGTTCTCCTGTCGAACAGTCAGTTCGGCAAACCGGTTTTCTTTTCATGTAAATCGAACACGCCCTTAGAGTTCTGTTTCTTGACTATTTCTGGTAACCAGGCAGTCATGCATGGTGAGCGCAATGAACCCACATGGACATAATATTATAACCAAAACATGCGTCGCTAAAAACCTTGCATCTTATTTAAACCGGCGGTAGCACACGGTGGTTCATAATGAATCCGTGTTTTAGACCCCAAGTATGTGAACACCGGGGCTAGCCTGGGTCAAGGAACCTCCCAGGACGCTCAAGGATGAATGCATGAAACATGGTATAGATTAGGTACCGGGCCGGATGCGAACCCAGGACGCATTTGATCAACGGTCTATTGTGCTTAAAACGACACCAGGCAGGCCCCTCGCGATGGTTGAAAGGGGTGTTCTGTTATAAATACTCATGTCCGAATACCTTAATGTCGGCCAAATATTGTATCCATCCAGGGTTTCTCCCGACGTATTTCCACCAGCGAAGTTGATTAAAGTCGGGTACCAATCAGAGACGTGTAGCAACTCGTGACTGGTGGCGCCGCCTCGCGGGAGGGCCGGCCCGCTGACGAAGGCCGCGCCACGGACTCCGCCCTCCCAGTAGGTCGCCTTGGACCCCCTGAGGGGCCAGTTGTAGCCTCCCACCCGTGGCTGTCCGCCGTTATCTAAAATGGAGAGGTGGGCATAATGGTTAGTTGCCTATTCAGGACGTTTAACCAATTTTGCGTCAATGGGATAACAAAGGGAAGAGCGGAGCCAGGAGTCAGGAGCCAGGGGTAACCGCGCATTCTTTGAGAAGATCTTTATCCTACGAACACACAGACATGACCACAAAGGGGCTCAAACCACCGATCCACGTGTCTTTAGGCTCTCGGGTGGCATAATGGAAATATACTTCCTAAAACTTTATATATATTATATTTAATTATATTTAAATTGTATTGATAAAGCGTTTGTGACAATGTGCAATGCTTGATTATGTCATAAAAATGAAAATAGTTGATATATCTGGTTTAAAAAATGTAATTACCGACACGCAATCCAATAATACAACAGATAGTATATCTGTTTTTTTAAGTATTTGCCGACATGCGCACTCCTATAATACAAACTGGCCTTGCGCTCCAAAAAAGGATGGGGGGGGGGGGGGGAGTGAGTCCGACTCTGTCAATGACCCAATTGGATCCCCCAGTAATTCATTACAGATGGTAATAGTGACCAACCCGTTGAGAATATCACAAGTGTGTTGTCCCAGAGTCCAGTTGCCTGCAGAGTGGCTTGAATATTTCCCACAGCCTCATCTAAAGCTATGGTCATACCTGGGATAATAACATGCACTAGGTGGATTAGCAACGCTAACACCGTCACATAGAGATGAATAATAATAATAATAATAGTTAGTGCCTAAAATAGTAATAGCAAATTTATATCATTGCATTTAGTGGATGGAACTTTGCTATCATGCCAAAACTGGCCCAAATAATATGTAAAGCAGCTGTCGAGCTTAAACTGCCGGTAAATGCCACCTACAGAAAACTTGAAACTGCGTAATTCGAATACTCTCTCCACTAATTAGGAGATATTCATTTCTTATAATAACTATTACTAGTACTATTACTACTACTACTACTACTACTACCATTACTACTACTACTAATAATAATAATGGTATTACTGTTACTTGTAATAATAATAGTATTACTGCTAATTATAATAATAATAGTATTACTGCTACTTATAATAATGATAGTATTACTGCTACTTATAATAATGATACTACTAATAATATCTGTCATGAATTTCACAGAAATCAGAAATACGGAGCAGGTTGGCATGGAGCAAGAGCCGAGGCTTATTCGCTCAAAAAACAAAAAAAAACAAAACAAGAACTCAGTGGGACACTGATGATGACGAAAATCGACGTTGGGTCAAAAAGCGTGTCTTTTGAAACATGCTGAACAAAACGGCGACGTTATACGATGATTGTTATATCACTTATTAATAGCTAAGGCTATTTCTTCATTCCAGTAGCTACACTATTGCACATACCGAGTCCCTTGGTTTGAACTTTAAATTGAAAAGAATCAGCGGCATGGGTAAACGGTGTTACCAATGGCCCTTTCTGTCTTATTATAACTACTTATAGATCCATAGTGTGGTAGCGGTCGCCTAAGTAGGTGGGCATATTGGAATATATACGGCATTCAGCGGCCAATTTGGGCTAAAAATGGCCTTCTATTGCCAATTTGGGCCCAATAACGCCTTCAACGGGCAACGTACGCACCTTAGATGTTATGAACGCAAATTGGGCGATGCGGGCACTACTTTACACCATGTGCGCACTGTAAAAAATCGATATTAACATAGTTTTCAAGGTAAAACCGTGCTTTTACTTCCGTCATTCCTGGAAACGGAAGTAAGATTGGAACGTTCCCTTTGTATTTATTATTCAGATGGCCATTCCACAACTCGTGATGAATTTGGAAGTCGATATCTGAAGGCGTTCGAACCCAAATTGTCCACTGAAGGCTGTATTGGGCTCGCTGAAAGCGCAATTTAGCCCAAATTGGACCCCTAGGATGCGGATGCTGGATGATCACAATCTAACGGCTGCTGTTCAACGCGGGCTGTTCACCCAGATAGAGGGCGATATTTCGAGTGAATACGTCTAAATCCCGACTTTCTACGTGTGTTTGGTCATGCCGTAATCCCTGTTCTCAGACGCATCACTGCGTCTGAGAACTCTAGCGGCCAATCTAAGCCTCCTAGGGCAATTCTGTGGCGATTTAGCTTACATTTCTCTCTCGCTTCATGCCACATCTGGGCTTCCTAGTTCATATATTAACCGAGTTATGGCCCTTCAAAGCTAAAAACGCCCCAAAACGCGAGGTGGACGTCAACTATTCCTGTCATATCGATGATATTTGGCACACATGACGTCACTGACGCTTACCAAATGAAACAAATTGGCTTTCTAACTGTTCATGTTACCTACTTATGAAATAATAGTGATATTACCTAGTGGCTAAATAGGTGAAAATAAATTGATTTCGCAGTTTCGTCGGGTAACGTCAACTTCGACGTCATTTTTGACGCGCACGTTTCGGTACCGCGAAAAAAGTTACCCGCAGCAGCATTTGTCTCTGGATATTAGGTACAACGTCAAATAAATCGGAAGTCGCCATGAGGTATAATAACCGAGTAATGGTCTTTGTAAAACTATAACGTCATGACGTCATGGTGACGTCATGACGCGACGCACGACAACGTCTAAGTAGCAATGCGCCAAAGTTTACTGTCACAACTCATTAGAGAGCTAGACGATAGAAAGACTAGTCCTTTAGCTATGGCTTGACGAAATGGCCAAAAGTTGCATTAATTTATCATTGCGGGGATACGGAGACCGACGACAACATCAAAGAACACTGCAGGCGAAGTGATGTAGCAACTAATATGCTTCCTTTACTAGTTCTCCGAAGATGAATGTTTCCTACCATTTGGCGCAAAGGTCACAGCTCTAGCGTGTGTTTGTAATTTTTTACGTTTTTTTCAGGATGGACACAATCTCCATTCACTCATCATTGGCGGCCCCGCAAAGGTGTCGTCCCACTTCGAAGCGCTCTAGCGCCGTAACTAGACAACATCCACCTGATTGAAGCATTAAGTCATCTGTATATGCTCATTGGTAACTAGTTGGTGAAAAGATTACAATTTTAGCATTTTTATCTGATTTTTGATGGCAAGAATCTGTATGTTTATCATAAGGCCAGTGGCTTCGTTGCCATGGAAACACAAAGTAATATTGAGATCGCCGTGTTTTTCTTATAACTTGCTTTAAGGTGATATTAACTCACTGTGTGGTGAAGGAGACTGAGATAGCTTGAGCGGAAGTAGGTCATATTCACTCAAGTCCCTTTTTCCCCATCGGATCCCATGTTAAACGATTTCGACTACATACCAAAAAGTAATATGGCTATGACACCATGTTGACAGATTTGATTTGGCTTAGCATTATCCACCCACAGCTGCAAGCATTAAGTGATGGCTGGAGTAAGACGCCCGTGGAAGCCTCTGCTAGCACCAAAAAGCCGTATCTTTCACCATTGGCCAAATTTCAAAAAAATCCTGTGACGTCACTTTTTACTCCAATTGCATATTCTAAACACTATGGGTACTATGTATCATGTTTAACTAAGGAAAAAATCGCGGTGTTGCTTGATGGAGGCAATTGTGAAATACACGACAAAACATTTTCCCCAGCTTAAAGATACAGCGCTTTAACATGGCAAGTCCCATAGAGAAATGCCGTCGGCCCTGGAACCGGAAGTAAGATAGGAACGTATTATTTTTAGTTTGCCGCTATACGAGGAATCACTGTTTCTACAATATGACGCCAGTCCTGAATTTTTATGATTTTTTCCGACTTCTGACAATTTTTTGTAAGTACCAAAAGTGACGTCATCGTGACGGCACGTGACGCATAGGAAAACTCTAAGATCTGTATCAAGTCATCTTAACTCATATTTCTAGGACATATTTGAACACCATAGCGATAGCTTGAAGGTTAATGTGTCAAAAAGCAAAAAAGCTGACAGAGGTCATTTAGTGCGTTTTCCGGAAAAATTATGACCTCATTTTACTCGAAAATGAGTATTACGCATCAAAAAGTGGACAATACCTGAAAATTGCACCTCGAATGCTGGCACGTTTTAAAACTAATCAGAGATCTCTAGCGTCAATATTAACGAAGATGTAAGCGTTTTTAGTTATTTTTTCAAAAAAATCGCTGTGACCTTGACCTTTGACCCTTTGATGTGCGCGACAAATATGTTGTAGCCCTACTGAGTAGCTATTAGATACTAAAGACTGCGAACCGATGCATGTAGGTGTTAGGCCGTAAGAAGACTTCCCGTTTTTGCGGTGAAACAGACATACACGCAGACAAACAAACACGACCAAGTGACATATGACGAAAATTTCAATTTTCGTCATAAAAAACAACAACAAAAGAAAAGGACAATTAGAAACAGGAACAGTAATACGACAATCTATAATTGCAATAGTATTGACAGAAACAATAGGGTTATTACATATAAACTATGTTACAGTTGTAAACAAATAGCGCAATATCGCTTCCTGCATAAAACGAGACGGGAGAGAGAACAACAAAATGGAGATGGACCAATGGGCCTGATTCTTACCGGCATGAATCCGTCGGTTGTAGTCCTCAATGTGTGTGACGTTGGTCGTGTAGCGGTCGGGCACTTGCAGGGGGGTATGGACGGCTTGGAAGGCCAGATACATAAACAACGGCTGCAATGAGTAATGGACAACGTGGAGAAGCTTACGACGATTCCCTGCCTGTGTTATTGCAAGGTCAGTATCTCAGGCATTATACATTTTGTGATTCGACCAGGCAAATTATATTTTACTTTACAATTTTTCCTTATTTTCCTCACGTGTTAAAAAAGTAATGCGTGTACCTTGGAAGGAGTCACGCTCACGTGATTTTTCATTATCTGTATGGCGCGGTCTCGGAATAACTCGGTGGAGTAACCCGTGGCGTTCCAAAGATGCTTTTCGTTGTAATGAAAATCCAGCGCCCCCACCGAACTGTGATTGTAGTAGTCCTGACCCGCTTTGTAATATCCTGAAAACCAACAACATGGGTAACAGGGAGCAATATGACAGCAATTAACAATAGAATTAGGTATTGTCAACCTCGGGTGTGTTCATGTGTCCCTGTAATTCGGGCACATTGTGCGACATAACTGGTAAGGTTTAAATAGATGATAGCATGGATTATCACATGTATATTTATCTCAGCCGCTCATGTCATTTTATCATTGTCGGTCGATGTACATTGTTGACTTTTACATGACACTCATGACGTTTTTTTTGGTTTGGTTTTGGTTGAGATAACGTGATAATGTATGTTTTTTGGACGTTGCCCGAACGTTTTCAGATGACGTCCGACATTCAGTACAGTATTAACATTGTGTCTTCTGTGAGAAACAACTGCGTATATGATGAATTAATCAGAAGCATGATTGTCAAATACAATCAATTACATATTGTCTTCCTGATGACTAATTTTTTAGGTAACGTTGTCCTAACGTTGGAAAAACGTCCACTTTCGACTTCTCACCATTTTGTATTTATAACCACTGCTACACGCAGCCAAGTTTCACTACACATGGCAAAGGTTTAATTTTTATAAATAAAGGCCAGAAAATATTACTTCAATGTATGCGACGAACGTTGTAACAACGTTGTCCTGATATTAACTTTGAGATGACGTCATTACAACCAAAAACCAATGTGCGCAAACGTTGTGTGTTAGCTGGGTACAACGTAACCTGTATCGCGCTTCACAAGTTGCTGCTGAATTAGATACCATTTGATGATGAGTGAAACTTTTAAAGCAGCCTACTTAAATGCGCCATCTTACTATTTTGTACATTTCAGAATCAAGACTAAATGCATCTCAAAATTATGATGCATGCATGTTTTATATCTCGTTGAGTCTGTTGTTGCTTCTCTGCAGATTGCCCACAGGCTTTCAGGATTTAAATGCAAGACAGAATATACTTATTTGACATGGAGAAGAGATTGGTAATAATAGTAATGTGTGTCCTTGTGTTTATATGTAACAGTTGTCCTCATCCTTAAACGACTAGCTGGCTGACTCGAGATGGAGGTTGGGATGGTCGTGCGTTCGACTCCCCCGGGGACAAAACCGGCTATTTGCCGAAATTCTTAATCTATTCCTTCACAAATCTGGAGTGTAATTTCATTAAAAATGAAAATCTTGACACCAAACCACGTTCAAAAACATAGTTCTTGTAATAAAAATAAAGAAAAATATAGGTAAGGGGGCAAATTTTCCTAGAAACAGGTCCTGAAGCTTGAAGATGTTATTTCACAAATATTTCTAGGCACAGCTTATTTCACACCAATTATCAGCAATTTAGGCTTCGTATTCACATTTTAATAAATATGGTTATATATAATGGTCTCCGATGTAATTATGACGTACACTAATGTTTTTTTAACTATTTACATGTGTTTGCGACTTTACAGATGTATTTTTTTTTATTTTCCGAATTTATCACGGAGAACCCTTCCTCGGGGAAATAAACTATGAACGTCACGAGTTGGGGATTCTCTTTTCAGTGACACCCGCTGATATTTGCCGATGTTTGCCGACGTCTTCTCTAAATCGCCGAAGCTTATTATACTGTGCTCTTTTCATTTTACCTATATATGTCACCAATTATTTTGCTGTGATTTATTCCTGTTTTGTTCCATTAAGACACGTAAAAGCTCAAGGCTACAGCTTCTAAATCGCCGAGGCTTATTATGGGGGGCCTAAAGTAGCAAGATATGTTTCGCGGCATTAGCGCTGATGACTAAATAAGCCTATCTTTGACCGACAGAACTTACCAAAGTCGTCACGTCGATTACCTGTCGTTTGGTCTAGGTTTATACTCACTGGATGCCTAGATTGGCGTTTCAAATCAGCATAGATGAACCGTCGTGAGAAGTATTAGACATCCTCAGCTTATCTGACAATTACGCTACCTCCAAACTGCACCCCGTCAACTTGCACCCCGTCAACGTCTTGGCACGGTGAATGCCTAGTTACATCAAATTTAATATAGTATTTGCTTCCCAAATGTGTATTCATCCTTTACCAAAGTGCGAATCGAATCCTCTGTGCGTGGGCAGATAGTCTCTCTTGTAGAAGCCCAGATGCCATTTTCCCACAATGTGAGTAGCGTAATCCAGCTCTCTAAGTTTGTCGGCCAACGTTGGGTATTGCAGGGGTAGGCCGCAGCGACAGGTGGACGGCATCGTGACGGACTGTAGCCCCGTGTGAATCTCAAAGAACGAGGAAATAGCAAGAAATATCTTGAAATAAGCCACGTATTTACATGAGGGAATCATGTGAATATATCTCGGACAATATTGAGATAAGAAGCATGGGGACATTCTGTCGCCACTGGCATTTTCTAATACACGTAACGCCATACATAGCGAGCCGTGCATAACCTACGAATACCACTAAACTGTGTTATTAAGCCTAGCTCACACTGTGCCGGTGTTGGCTACGGTTTACCCCTGTCCTCCCCGGTCCTTCCCGGTCTATATACCGGGACAAACCGGGGCCATCTCGCAACATTTTGGCGCGAAAACAGTAGGGCAAGGTGTTACTACGGTGTTGGTACGGTATGCTACGGTGTCGCCACGGTGGATGCTGGTGCCACTACGGTTTTACTAAGGATTGACTACGAATCATCACGGTAGGCCAAGGTTCATCCAGGTACCACTAAGGTATCACCACGGTTTGTCCCGGTTTACCAAGGTTATGCTACGGTCCACCAAGGTGGTACTACGGTCTACCAAGGTGGTACTACGGTCGTGCCCGGTCGTGCCACGGTTTCACTACGTTCTCACTACGGTGACGCTAGGGTAACCGTGTCAGGGCGTTGCCGGTACTTGAAGATTCTCTCACCATCAGTGAGTTTCATGAGCCAGGTCCTCATGGCGAAGGCCTCATCAGCTGCTATGAAGTATGGTATGTCCTTGTCATCACCAGCCAGTGCATTGGGGGGGGGGGGGGGGAGTCCTATGGTTCCTTTCTCACTGGCCTCCTTCATGTGTGAGTTGTTGAATACCTGGGCATCTCTGGAAGATCCATTGGCACCAACGTCCACCCAGGTGAATTTGTAGTCTGCGTCCACCAGAGCCATGAGGATGATTGAATGGAAGCCCTTGTAGTTGTAGTAGATTGATCCCCCTTTGTTTGGACACCTAATGGCTATGTGTTTGCCATCCAGAGCACCGATACAATTATGGAACTGCCATCTCTGCAGGAATTTCTCAGCTATAGATGTCCATTCTTGTGGGGTGGTTGGACATTCTATAACTTCTTCAGCATATTCAACTATGATGGCTTCGCACACTTCACGAATTAACAGCGAAATGGTGTTGTCAGGTACCCGGAACCATACACGAGTGAGGGGTAGTTATCCCCTGAGGCTAGGTGTTACCTCAGTGTTACTGCCTTCAACTTCAAACTATGTGTCTTGCTTCGTGATTCTGTTCTCCAGTCGCAGGAGTAGTTCTTTGAACATATCTGGATCCACACGTAGGAAGTTCTGGAAGGATCCCACATCTTCAACACGCAATTCATTCATCAGACGTGTGTATTGCCCTAGTGTCTCTTTTTCAGCCTCTCGGCCCAAGGTCTCACCCACACAGTTCTCTGTTTTCTGGCCCTTTTTGTTTTCATTTTTCTGTTTTGCTGAATGACTTAAGAGCATCGCCATGCTTTTTGCAGCCTGCTGTCTGTTCAACTACAGTTGCCAGTTCATCAGCTGAACTCTGTTCCAGCAGTTGTTGACAAGATCTACGATGCTTTTCTTTCCAGGGATGAAGCACCAGGTGATTTGAAACAAATGTTATCCCACTTTAATACTAACCTAGTCCTGCCGTGAGTCACCGTGGCCCCAGAACGGTCACCCCCGGTTGCCTACGGATAGCCCCGGTAGCTTGCACGGTGGTACTACGGCGGAGCCCGGTTGTACTACGGTGGCACTAAGGTTTCACAAGGTTTGGAAATACCGGAACTCGGTCCCGGTTCATGCCGGTAGTTTTGAACAGTTCAAAACCACCGGGGCGACCTACGGTTCACCACGTTACATCCCGGATTACCCCGGATTGACTACGGACTATAACCCTGTGCTACGGTTGCACAGGGTTGTCCAAGGTTGTCCCCGGTTTTCAGAACCGGGATAAACTGGGACTATGAACCGGCACAGTATGAGCTAAATAATCTGCTTTTACTCACATCTATGATGGGGCAACATATGCCGTGTAAATGAGGAAATGGCTTTCCATACTGAATACTGCATACATAAGCAACTGTACAGACCTGGTATCTGCCGGTCATCAGCTGCCCCCTGGTCGGTGCGCATGTCGGCTGGACATAGTAGTTCTCCAGCTTCACCCCAGACTCCGCCAGGGCGTCCAGGTTGGGCGTCGGAAACTCTGCTCCATGGTAACCAATGTCCCTCCAGCCAAGATCATCCGCCATAATGAAAACAATGTTTGGACGCCTTGATGGGGCTGGCCGAAGATCAAATGAAAAGCTGGTACGATTGGTACCCAATATCGCTAATAATACGATTGTCATTATGGAAACCAGCAGTAGAAGTGTGAATGGTGTAACTGGCTTCATCTTCTTTTCGGAAATAGAATAGTTACTTTGGCTTCCAAGGCCTTAAAGCCACGTACACCCGGTGTGATATAGCGATCAATTGGATAAGCAATAATCAATTGCAATAATCAACTGTTGTATGCTATTAAACGCACCTACAAACACCATTCATAATAAGGACTCGCATTGCAAATCGTTCGTTTTTCTGCTTTAATCTGATAATAATCGACGGCATACCTTTTCTGTATTTCTCATGACTAATACATCCGCCTTATAAAACTATATTTCGCATGAATCGTAATACGCATTATAAGGTTTCAAAACATGCTAAATGCGTCGTAGATATGCTCTGTGCTTGTGTTCATTACTGGTTAAGGAGCGGGTACTTAATGTTTAACATTTCCCAGACAGGCAGCACAAATAACTGTATGCCAATTACACTTTGCCTCTCGCCAAAATATATCTATAGTCATTGTTTCTTTAGCATTATTTTTGCCTGAATGTTCCGATTCCCATGTCTTATCGAACATTTTGTGCTTACCCTTGGCATCTTCCATGCGTCAACTTGTTGCCATCTGATCAATGAACGTACTTACTTACAAGACTTCGTTTTCAAATATTTTGCAACCGCCCTGATCAAATTAAAGATGGCGGACACGGTATGCATTTCTAAAGGGTGGAATTTGAATGGCCATTCTGTTTTCTGGAGAAACTGGAAGGTAACGACACGTAGCCTTAGATCCGTCCGTTCATATCTTGTTGGTACAACACAGATAAGGTCACAGCCTTTACCGTCAGTGTGGGGGATAGACAGATTGTCGATAGTATCAATATGTACGCACGCCCTGTAGATTAGCATTTTGGTGCGAATGGTAAGTTTTGAATTTCGCCAAGCACGTTTGTTCAACTTACCAAAGATGGTGGCTGCCTTCCCAGTTCGAGTATTTATTCCTCGTCCAGGGACAGATTATCTGTGACGGTACTTCCCAGGTAACAAAACTTATTAAGCACCTCTAAAGGCATGTTATTAAGGGTAATCACTGGCGGTGTGATAGCCCCTTGGCTCAGCACGACTGTTTTCTTAACTAATAGTCAAAGCGAAATCAGCATCTAAATATAGGCTGTCGCAGGCCAAATTTTTCGAGTTGTTCGAAGGAGGCGACTTTGTTGCACAGAGCTGAATGATGTAAGTGTTCTTGGCTGTTCTAGGCCTTGTTAATATTATTGTACAGATATGTATGTGCCAAATATAAATTCTAAAAGAACGGACAGCCCCGATAGGTTCAACATCATAACCCAATTTGTCAATGGTATACGACTGGAACATAAAGGGTTAATATGCCATAAAACGGACTACTTTCCTGCGAAGCATAATAGAAAAATGACGACCGATTTTACAAAAACTTGGGACGACCAGGTAACTTCAAGTCTTAGTTAATAATCCAATTTAATTTACATTAACAAAATAAACCTCCTTGGCACTACACCATTACGTCTACTTTCATTTAGAGGAGGTTTAGCAGGTTTTCCATTGGCCGCTTTCTGTCGGCACTGCCTGAAAGGAAATATTGTCGAATGATACACAATCTCACAAACATTTGTCCCCTATTTTATGGCCATAGCTTATTTATCTCTCCTGGGTGCATAGACTATAATGGTATATCAATTATTAGGTTACGTTTATAAATGGCCCCAATAAAGTGCATACTATTTTTTCACACTGGAAAATGTTCAGGGTCACATTGCTACTTCTACTGGCCCTTAATAAATTGATAATTAATTAAGTGTGGATCATAAATCAATATCAATAGCCTTAAATGGCGTTGGAGAATCAAGATATCTCGTTTCATTTGTCTCCCTAAACCTCTGGCAAAAGTAAGCTAAGCTTATTTCAATCAGTTACCGATATCTCGTTTTCAGTTGTCTCCCAGTACCTGGGGCAAAGGTTGGCTGCTCATTTACTCGAAGTAGCAAGCTTTTATTATTCTGCAGATCCAACACAGTGATATTTGAGGTATACATCCTAAGTTGTGGGCCCAGAATATCATCGGTATGCAGAATATTACTGTCATCCATTGCGGTCATAGAGACAATTGTTTGCCATTTGAACCACTCAATGTCTGTGTCTATATTAGTCATGGTTTACAGACAATAATACACTGAATTGATGGTTCCTTTGGGAAGCTGGTATGATTGTTAGCGAGGTGCATGATGTTATAATTCAAATGATGATGCTAACGTTTTTATGAGCATGAGTTACAGAAGGCCACCGAAAAGCAGAAGTCCGAAGCGGCCGTAAACACCGGAGTCTCCCCCAAAGCGAAAGAGCTCACCTCGATATGGTCCGCTACCAAACAACACAAGTGCTGCACCCGGTCGCCTGTGGCAGACGTGGCAGACACAACGACGGACCTGGCTGAGCTAATTACTCAACTCGTGAAGTCTGGTCGATTGCTACCTGCAATCAATGGACCGGGCATAATGTCAGGCGGGCTGCTCACATCGCGAGCACATCCCCAATGACACGGCGCTACTGCTCCCACATGGCCTTGTTGAGGGCTGAGCCCATGCCCACACATGACCTTTAATCTGCACTCTATTCTAGTGTTCTATGATTTTCTGACAAATATTGACTACACCTACTGGTGAATACATATAGACTTTTTGGCAAGGCAATTTACCGTTTGTCACAAGGAATTTGTGCAGAACACGAGCAATCACTATAATTTATTAATTGATCAGAATAGCTAAATCGATAATGTGATGACCTTGCACATGCATTGATAAACGTCCTGTAATCACATTTGATGACATGCAGTAAGTTTAATGCCAGTATGATTTATTGCTAGCTGCAAAGACTTATGCAGCTAATTTTAAAGCGAATACATCAGTAAATTTACGGAAGCTATTCAATTTGTCATGTCAATTTAATTTGTGATTTTAGCACGCTACATGGTTATGATAAGTCAACCATAGTCATGATGACATGATTACACTTCTCTTTTGGAGGTTATAAGATGTGCCCCAGGATCTACAGGCCGGATCGGAAGTAACCTGGACCATGTGATTAATGCAGCCATGACTCACAAATGAAGAATGTTAATTAAAATGGTTTGTATATAAACCCCTTGTGATAGTGAACCTGGTAAATGTTCGATATATAACGCCCGATTAACCCGTTTTAGGTACATGATTCATTGCAAAGTATCGCGTTCGTTCAGACCAGCAACGACTGATTTTGAATGAAATATTTTGATCATCATTGAGAAAGAAGATCAATAGAACGTCCGTGCAAATGCCGGTTATTAATTCATTGTCTGACGTTTATCGAATATAAGTTTGTTATACACATATGTTATAGTTACAGATTGTAGATATCTGCGGACTGGATCGATAGGCACATGGAGCACGGGATTGATGCATACGTGGCCACAACATAAGTATTGTACATACATGATTTGTTTTGTATATAAATGTTGTACGGTGACGTAAAACATGACGGGGAATTTTTTGTCGCAAGAGACATGGCGATGATGGTTAGTTTTGTTTCGTACCTTATTCCCTGGTAGCCCTTATACATTGACATACACTATCTGGTATCTCAATGTGCTCCCTCTACCTTAGCCCAGGCCTGTGTAAAGCATTTTTCTGAGGGGCACGGACGTGTCTAAGCCCTCTGCATCCAAACGGATTATATACTCTGCGTGTCTCTACACTACTCTAGTCACCTTTCAAAAAATGGTCCTTCATATTGTTATAACCCTCGAACGATCTGGCCACAGATCAATAAGTCTTGGGTTCAAATCTAGGCCCTGGCATCTAATCTGGAGCATATTTCATCCATTCATCTTTCTTAAACTACTGCTATAATGTCATTCTATTGTCTAAACTGTACATTATTTTTCACGAATGTACTGTTCTAGCGAGCTGATAAATTGCGATTGACCAAACAATTTTTCTGTTGAACAATCGTCCTTCTGTTACGAAATCGACAATCGCAGTCAATGCCAATCATGAGCAATAAACAGGTCACAACCACAATGGATGATGAACTGAAAGCCTGACGCCCGACGGAAAGCCCCAACAAAAACAGATACAAATTTCTTATCAAAACAAGCGTAGATCACAAAATCCACTTTTAGAAACTGAAACTTTCTCGTGAATCCCACGAAACCCAGTTTGCAAAGCGTATCCTATCCATCAACAACGCACTGGGTGTTACTTGTTTCAAACACCATGGTAACATCGCTGCGTATCCTATCCTTTCAGTATCCAATAATTTGAACGATTGTGTCATATTCCACATTTAAATGACCATTATCGTCTGTGTAAAATCCACTGATGACGTCATTCTATTGTTCTCTCACGACATTATTTTTCTGTAGTGTAGTGGCTTTGAGTCATAAGGACGTGGATTTTACATAAGTTAATGACCTCGGAAAACGACATTACCGGATAACAATGGGTCCTCGGGCTCCATTATTATCCGGTAATGTCGTGTTCCTCGGACATTAACTTACACACATAATCCATGCGAAGTAGCCCAGGCGCATTGATCCGAAGCACGACATTCTTGCAATCCGAAGATGAACTAAACTGACTTGTGGTTGCAGCGTCCGACTTTCTTTCATGTCAAGGCGAACCACTGTTTCAGCTTAGCTCGCGTATGACTCAAGTTTACTATTGCTACAACAATACATTTCGTGGGTGCTCAGATAGAATATGAACCGACTTCAGTCAGCTATTTTATTGGTTTCGGAAGCGAGAGATGCAATTTACATCTTAAAAGAACTCTTATTCACGCTACATGGTCCAGGTGAGGCTCACCGACCGTACTTTAGAATACCCGTGTAAGAGTTCATTCTTGAAAAGATATGTACTGTTACATGGGCATTCTTCTTACCATCGTCCTGCAAGGTTTCTTGGGTCCGTTTAGACTGTGTGTGCACAAAAGCGGCCTGAACACCAATTCATTCATTCGTTGAACAATCCGTCCGCCAATCCGTGCGGCAACCACCCTTCTTTCAAATCGTTCTCACGACTACGTCATTCGCCTCTCTATTCAGTCTTTCTCTCTAGTTTGACACAGTACCCACCGGAAACATCACAAATGTATACTTTCCTACTTAACTAATTAATTATCCTATCATTTAGTGGGCCAATTGATAACCACATTGTAACGGTGCGACGATAGATAAATCTTATGGGGGGCACTTATACTTCCTGATAAGGAGCGGGTAGAACAACTACAACTACATTAACTGTGGTAAAGATCTATGGTAGTTCAAAGTATATATGGTGTTAATAATATTAATATACACTAAATTTACATTATTTTGCAACCTATCAACTTTTCATGGTAAGTTTAGCATGTGAAACCTATCAATTTTTTATAGTAAGCGTATGTTCTAAAGTTTCGATCAACCTTAAAACGTCGGAATAGTAGACTAATCAGCGTCCATCATTTTAACCAATCAGCGTTGAGTTGATTTGATAGTATGTGCAAAATGGTCACGGGTCCATCGTCATCGTTGGCAGGGTGCTCAATTTTGATTTGACTCGTAGAGTGGCGGGCCATGCTTCGGGAAGCGGCAATTGATGGTGTAACTTGATACAGCTGCTGTCTTAGAAACTCACGGTCACTGAAGAGTGTATGGACAGGACTGCCGCACTACAGAACGGCCGTATGGGTTAGGGTGGGTGGGGTGGCGGTTTATAGGGGTGGTGGGGAGGGGTGGAGGAGGCGAGGTGCGTGAAGCTAGCAGCTGGGTCGATTGGCGAGCTATGTGCATACTGTGCAGCAGGGGATGGAGGCGCGGGATGGTGATGGCAAAATATTTTTGGCACAGCTACAGGCTTCAGCCTCAGCTTTATAGGTTCGTTTGGTCCTCTGCCTAGAAGATATGTATGCTAAGTACGTAGGCAGTGCCTACTCACACGGGCAATCTTGCCGCAAAGGCTGCTGGTCGCCTAGTGGATTGCGGTAGAAAGGGGTTCTATGTTTGCGGTCCTTTTTTGCACTTGAATTGTTACAGCTAACAGATGAACAGTACATCATTTTGTTCGAAATGCATCGAAAATTCAAATTTATGTCAAATTCGCTTGTCTTTATTCAGGTGTTAAGCTGACAGCTGTTCCAAAGACGCACCGCCTTTCGCGTGTAAATTTTTGGTTTAGCGGAGGGTCGTCGTCGGTGACGTTAAAGCCCTGCGTGTGATTGGCTAACTCTGGTCACGTGGTTAGAATATGTCGACACCCGCCTGATGGGCGAAAATCAGCGTTTTATACTGTTGATGTGCGATTTTCTTGATGATGGTCCATTTTTAAACAAAACGATTAACGGCAAATAGCTTTTATACCAACAGAGTTTAACTAACATATCATATTGCAGCCGCCCGGTATTTTCTTTTAAGATCATGAATCATGAAGTATTATTATTGTCTTGGAGAAATCTCTTGCATGTTCCGTGTTACTCTAATAGTACCACCTCGGCTGACAACGTGTTCGACGAAATAGATTCTATGTTTAAACTTGTCGTACAGCGATTCATCAATATGTCATCCGCAAGTTTTAGACGTGAATATCTGTGTCATCTTAAAGAAAACCAAAGCACACCATAAGCAAATACGGATGCGTTCTTGGTCAAAGTATGCAGTTGATAAACTTTCTTGCTCTGGTGCTAGTCAAAGTGAGAACGCAAAGGGTCTTTTGTTGGTAAAGTTACTTAAAAGAAGGCAAAATCTGGAAGTAATATCAACGTGTCCCGTACTATTGAATATCCATGTGGCATATGTCGGAATGTATGCATTAATATCTGTGTGATGTGTGGTAAGTGCGAAAGTTGGAATCATTTTAAATGTGTAGGATTAAAGGGAAATGAATCGGTATTGCAAAAAGATGAATGGATTGGCCAATTTTGTATATAAGCGTAATAAATATTAATCTATACGTGTAACTATAGCTTTATGTTATTATTATTATTAATAAACGGATATACTATGTGAATGTTTATAAACCAAATTAAACAGCTTTTGCGTACAGAAACATATATATTGACTTATGCAAGAAATAAAAAACCAAATAAACAGTATTAAATAACAGTATTTAAATTTATCACTTGCTGCATGTATCCGTCATATACAAGTATGCGGTTGTCATTCAATCGAAAAATATAAATCGACCCGAGGTCAGATATATGCAGATCTGCGGAAATATACGTTAATATTTACAAACTCAACAGGATGTCAAAAGTTATTTTCGGAAGTACCCGGTAGAACTTCCGGTCTATCTTCGGCAAACTTCGAAATCGGCCATTCTCTCAAGATCTCGAAAACATGCTGGAGTACGAAAAACAACATTTTCATGTAATAATGCACATTTACAGGCGTTAACTTTTGTCCCAGGATAAGGCAGAAGCCAGGTGTTATCGTTGGTACGAATGTTTGGTGTCAAAATTTGTTCAATCCAAGTAACTGTCAAAAGGTGCATTTCCCCTTTTACTATTCTTATAGAGCTACACACTGGCGAAGCTTGACACAAGCCTCGGTGCCTTTAACTACAGCTATGATATCATGACATTTATAAATCGATATATTCGTAGGCCTATCTACAAAGCTACTGTTACCTGAAGATGCCGAAATATCAGTAGAGATTCTAGCTCCAAATGTGGTTCTACTCGCTGGTGCGCTCCATTGTTGGAGCATTCAGCGCTCTGGCCACCTGAGAGCATTGAGTGTTCTGGCCACCTGAGAGCCTAACGGCACGTGGATCGGTGGTTCGAGCCCTGCTGTGGCCACGTCTGTGTGGTCGCAGGATAAAGATTCCAGGTCTTTCTTCGCAAAGAGTAGGGGGTTACCCCGGGAATATGGCTTCGCTCTTCCATTCTTTCTCCCATTGACGCGATATGGCCAGAATTGGTTAAAGCGTCCTGAATATACAACCAACCAACCGTTGTTGGAGGATACTGTACGGATAGTCATTATTGTGCGACCCGTGCCTCCAGTATGTGGGGCCTCGCACGCCAAAGCAACGTTTATTTTGAAAACAAAATTCAGCGCCACAAGAAAAACAGCCCCTCCCCCCTGTCGAATAGCTCTGGGGCCGTATTCATAATCGTCACTTAGGCTACGTCACTAGACTAAGTGAAGTGAAAGATGTGCCCAGCGATTATTGAGTTCAAAATACATAAGTAGTCACCCAGAAAGTGGATTTTCTGAATTAAGAATGTGCTAAAATTATATTGAAGACGATTTCTGAATCATAAACACCACCAGAACGGGCTGATGAGTATAAGACGAACATGCTCTTTTCGTGCGTAGCTTACGACGGGATTATAAATACGGCCCCTGCACTCTACCACACTCCCAGAATAAGTGTCAAATGCTTTCAAATGCTCAACGTGGTGGACCCCTATACCCGGATCTGCCAGTGAATGACAGTTGATTTAATGTCATTGCTGATTGTCTTCTATTCAGGTTATACTATAATAAGACTTGATGTATGACGGTTCAGTCGTCCCAGGGCCCCCACGCCCCACCAGGCGGGGGCCTGGCCTCTTGATTTTTGTCTTTCACCAATGCCGTCACGGCTGTCTTGTCGTATTCTGCCAGTTTCTCCAGCATCATCATCACGATGTCTGGGCGGTCAGCAGACAGGTCGTGTCTCTCTTCCGGGTCCTCAGCGATGTTGAAGAGCCAGATATTCTTCCCAGCCCGGATCTCTGCGTCCCACGTGATTTCGACCTGGTCGGGGTGTGCAGTCCCGGGAAGAGGAGTGCGCTCCGTGTCTCCTGCGAGGGGTGTGGATTGAAATCATATAGACATAGTGGCTATACATTCAGGCTATACATTCAGGTCTTATACTATATCGCGGCCTGCAGTTTCTTCGTAAATCTAACACGCCCTAAACATCAGTAAATCGAAATCTGATTCCATAACCACAATAAGGGCCCCCAGCATGCATCATATACAGATACTTGTTCATTCCTTCCCCGCCACTTCTTAAAACTGTAGGCTTTCATTACAATAGACCGATCCAGGCTGCCTACCATTCACTGACGTCACTGTTGCTTTTATCCAATCATGTCGTGAAAAAAGGTCTTCCCTGTGCGTTATGTCGGACAAACAAATCGAACAAACAAAGCAGCATGTCAATTTCTTGTTAGGTTCACAGATGAGTACTTCTCACTTGTACCTACCATCAGCTATGATTCTCAATTACATATTCACGACTAAGGAAAAAAGACTCAGACGTGGGTGGGGCTTAGTGTCGGAGCCAGTTCGCTGGGAACCAGCCTGCCTGTCCGAAACAGACCGCTGGTAACGGGTATCCTCCATTTTAGAAAGGGCCGGAATTCCGGTCTTTTTCCTTAGTCGCCAAATTTAAAAAAACATAACTGATGTTCCCATACTGCACCTCATAAGTGTTTCTTTATACCTTCACGAAACCTCGCATTGTAATTTATCTAAGGAAATATCTAATTACGACATATGCTGACTTATAAGACGGGAGTCTGACCTCGAAACCATGGAAAGCCAAAGTGGAATTTAATCGACTGATGAATGCAACTGATCGTGAGACCTTGCGGAGAGGAGACAGTATGAACATGATCAAGTTCAAAATTGCGGGTAGGTGTCAGACGTCTTACCACGTGTTTTAAATTATGAAAAAGAAAGAAAACAGTTACATATGTTTGTACGTGCGTGCGCGTCCGTCTTCCCTCCTTTGCAATACTACATTTCAATAATGAACGTGTGTTTTAGATCTTTTCTAGCTGACCATTAAACACATGGAATGTTACCGAATTGTACAACAGGATGTCATGTTATTTTGTGGTAAAAGGATGAAATTTGGCTCACATGTTAGAAATTCATGTCTAATCGAATTTAGTTAAGTGTCGAGTCAGATTTGATCCCCGACGGCCATGGCGGCCATGTTTTAAAATGGTGGACAATGTCACCAATTATAAGCGATATCTTGGACTCACAATAAGAAGGATAAAACTGTTATTTTGATGTCTGTCCAAGGTTTTTGTGTAAGACAAAACACACAAATATCTTCTGTTTAATTCAGCGGCCCCGAAAACATAAACATAAAATATGAGTTCGATCGTCGATTTGCGAGATATTGAGCGTTTTTTGGGTAGTTTTGCCCGCCCAAAGCCGCCAGGGGTAAAGTCGACTTGATATTCGCTAACTTTAAATGTGTGCTAACTTTCATGCTTTTACCACCAAATGCACAACTCGACCTAATTTGTCGTTTAGCCGCTGAACTATCACGGAATATAGGCAATGTTTCCGTTTCGTCAACACAATTATAACCAGTAATGACGACGAGGACGCCATCAGCTTCGTATAATATTCAAGTTGCCAAAATATCCTCCTCCCGCAAAAAATTCAATGTCTCTCTATTCCTAATCTCTATGTTTCATATGCTATGTGAAATCCAAATTATTATCCAATTTACTTCACATTGTAATATGTTTTTAAATAATAGGACACATGTCGAACTCATGTAAAGACATGTATACAACAATTTTACTGTTAATTTCTTGAAGATATGAAAATTTATTTTGGCTTGCCATAGCATCTGCACGATAACTGGCGCTCGACCAATCACGGAGGCTTAAAAATTACAAGTTACCGGCCCAGTGAGCTGCTAGCAGCTCTAGGCTGGTTCCCAGCCTACCGAGCCAGGGGCCGTATTCATAATATCCTCGCATTATAAGCACGAAAAAGTGCGTTTTCGTCTTAGCCTCACCAGCTCGTTGTGGTGGTGCTCATGATTAAGAAATCGTATTCAATATAATTTTAGCACTTTCTTAATTCAGAAAATCCACTTCTTGGGTGACTACTTATGTATTTTGAACCTGATAATCGCTTGATAAATCTTCCACTTAGCGCTAAGTCTCGTGCCGTAGCCTAAGTGGCAATTATGAATACGAATTTTAGCACTTTCTTAATCAGAAAATCCACTTTTTGGGTGACTACTTATGTATTTTGAACCTGATAATCGCTTGATAAATCTTCCACTTAGCGCTAAGTCTCGTGGCGTAGCCTAAGTGTCGATTATGAATACGGCCCCAGGATCGGTCTATTCACGTAACATATACACGTACCTGGGCCGCCGGTCAATATTTTCCACGTACCGACCCTAAGTGCAGCTCTCAAACGGTTGTCGAAGGGGCTTCCGGCGAGTTTCTCACCCTGTCTGTTTCCTATTGAGTCAATGTTGTGCAGGATTTCCGTTCTATTACTAGGTGCACCTTCGCTGTGAATAAACCGTACCGTTGAGAATTTATCACGTAACGTTATCTTAAATGAAATGGACTTTAGACCCCCGTTGTGCACATAAAGGCAAAATTTAACCCAGAAACCTCCCGAAACAAATTAACTGTATTTGTATCAAGCTCGCCCCAGAAGTGGGTACCAGGGGCCGTATTCATAATCCACTCATAAGTTACGCACAAAAATTGCATTTTTGCTTTAGCCTCACCAGCTCGTTGTGGTGGTGCTCATGATCAGGACATCTCCTTTAATATAATTGTAACACCTTCTTAATTGAAAAAATGTACTTCTTGGGTGACTAGGCCTACTTATGTATTTTGAACCCGATAATCGCTCGACAAATCTTCCACTTGGCGCTAAGTCTAGTGACATAGCCTAAGTTGCGTTTATGAATACGGCCCCAAGACCGCGAGTTAGAACCCACGACCAATTGATCTGCAGGTCAGGTTACATACCAACTGAGCTACCCTTTCACCCGTTGCTACCCACGATAAATAAAGTCTCATCTTATTTATCTTATCTTTTCTCAGGGAGGCTCCCGCTTGTCAAAATCATCAATCCAAATAGATACGTTTTGTAGGTCTATGCCCTGTGACGTCATAAAAGCGCCCGATCGGAAGTTGCTCAATAATTATTATATGCGACATATATTTGCCTGGCCGAACATTTGGAACATGTTATCACGCCTAAACAGTGCCCTTCGCCGAGCTGTCACAATGTAAGAATACATTTGATTAGTAGATTGGATAACAATAATTCTTCTAATGCAGATACCTGTGGTACACACTTTGACTTGCTATTCGAGCTCAGCCCGGATAATGCCATGTCATAGCCGTTAGTGGTCCAGTTACAAGGTGCAGGGTAGTTAACAGTGTCCATCCCAATTACATAAGGGCGTGTTCGATTTACCTGCAACCGACGGGAAACCGAAACCGTTTTGGAAATGTGTTTCAACGGTTTGCCCACCTAAAGGCGAACGCAGTTCCATTTGTTTACAGTTTCAGCATGTATATTGGCAATGGCCGTGTGCTAATGAAGTTATGCCTCACGTCTGTTTCAGTTTTTACCCGCGATTGGACTGTCCGTTAATAAATAAGTATCATACTTTTGTCCAGAAGTCTCCATTCATTACAGTTATGATTGATTAGGGTGTATGTGTTGATTGAACTGACAATTTTGTGGAACCGAAAAACCGTCAAATTAGCTCTCTCGATAGTTTTACGGTTTCGAGCAAACCGGTTTCTGTTCTCCTGTCGAACAGTCAGTTCGGCAAACCGGTTTTCTTTTCATGTAAATCGAACACGCCCTTAGAGTTCTGTTTCTTGACTATTTCTGGTAACCACGCAGTCATGCATGGTGAGCGCAATGAACCCACATGGACATAATATTATAACCAAAACATGCGTCGCTAAAAACCTTGCATCTTATTTAAACCGGCGGTAGCACACGGTGGTTCATAATGAATCCGTGTTTTAGACCCCAAGTATGTGAACACCGGGGCTAGCCTGGGTCAAGGAACCTCCCAGGACGCTCAAGGATGAATGCATGAAACATGGTATAGATTAGGTACCGGGCCGGATGCGAACCCAGGACGCATTTGATCAACGGTCTATTGTGCTTAAAACGACACCAGGCAGGCCCCTCGCGATGGTTGAAAGGGGTGTTCTGTTATAAATACTCATGTCCGAATACCTTAATGTCGGCCAAATATTGTATCCATCCAGGGTTTCTCCCGACGTATTTCCACCAGCGAAGTTGATTAAAGTCGGGTACCAATCAGAGACGTGTAGCAACTCGTGACTGGTGGCGCCGCCTCGCGGGAGGGCCGGCCCGCTGACGAAGGCCGCGCCACGGACTCCGCCCTCCCAGTAGGTCGCCTTGGACCCCCTGAGGGGCCAGTTGTAGCCTCCCACCCGTGGCTGTCCGCCGTTATCTAAAATGGAGAGGTGGGCATAATGGTTAGTTGCCTATTCAGGACGTTTAACCAATTTTGCGTCAATGGGATAACAAAGGGAAGAGCGCAGCCAGGAGTCAGGAGCCAGGGGTAACCGCGCATTCTTTGAGAAGATCTTTATCCTACGAACACACAGACATGACCACAAAGGGGCTCAAACCACCGATCCACGTGTCTTTAGGCTCTCGGGTGGCATAATGGAAATATACTTCCTAAAACTTTATATATATTATATTTAATTATATTTAAATTGTATTGATAAAGCGTTTGTGACAATGTGCAATGCTTGATTATGTCATAAAAATGAAAATAGTTGATATATCTGGTTTAAAAAATGTAATTACCGACACGCAATCCAATAATACAACAGATAGTATATCTGTTTTTTTAAGTATTTGCCGACATGCGCACTCCTATAATACAAACTGGCCTTGCGCTCCAAAAAAGGATGGGGGGGGGGGGGGGAGTGAGTCCGACTCTGTCAATGACCCAATTGGATCCCCCAGTAATTCATTACAGATGGTAATAGTGACCAACCCGTTGAGAATATCACAAGTGTGTTGTCCCAGAGTCCAGTTGCCTGCAGAGTGGCTTGAATATTTCCCACAGCCTCATCTAAAGCTATGGTCATACCTGGGATAATAACATGCACTAGGTGGATTAGCAACGCTAACACCGTCACATAGAGATGAATAATAATAATAATAATAGTTAGTGCCTAAAATAGTAATAGCAAATTTATATCATTGCATTTAGTGGATGGAACTTTGCTATCATGCCAAAACTGGCCCAAATAATCTGTAAAGCAGCCGTCGAGCTTAAACTGCCGGTAAATGCCACCTACAGAAAACTTGAAACTGCGTAATTCGAATACTCTCTCCACTAATTAGGAGATTTTCATTTCTTATAATAACTATTACTAGTACTATTACTACTACTACTACTACCATTACTACTACTACTAATAATAATAATGGTATTACTGTTACTTGTAATAATAATAGTATTACTGCTAATTATAATAATAATAGTATTACTGCTACTTATAATAATAATAGTATTACTGCTACTTATAATAATGATACTACTAATAATATCTGTCATGAATTTCACAGAAATCAGAAATACGGAGCAGGTTGGCATGGAGCAAGAGCCGAGGCTTATTCGTTCAAAAAACAAAAAAAAACGAAACAAGAACTCAGTGGGACACTGATGATGACGAAAATCGACGTTGGGTCAAAAAGCGTGTCTTTTGAAACATGCTGAACAAAACGGCGACGTTATACGATGATTGTTAATTCACTTATTAATAGCTAAGGCTATTTCTTCATTCCAGTAGCTACACTATTGCACATACCGAGTCCCTTGGTTTGAACTTTAAATTGAAAAGAATCAGCGGCATGGGTAAACGGTGTTACCAATGGCCCTTTCTGTCTTATTATAACTACTTATAGAGCCATAGTGTGGTAGCGGTCGCCTAAGTAGGTGGGCATATTGGAATATATACGGCATTCAGCGGCCAATTTGGGCTAAAAATGGCCTTCTATTGCCAATTTGGGCCCAATAACGCCTTCAACGGGCAACGTACGCACCTTAGATGTTATGAACGCAAATTGGGCGATGCGGGCACTACTTTACACCATGTGCGCACTGTAAAAAATCGATATTAACATAGTTTTCAAGGTAAAACCGTGCTTTTACTTCCGTCATTCCTGGAAACGGAAGTAAGATTGGAACGTTCCCTTTGTATTTATTATTCAGATGGCCATTCCACAACTCGTGATGAATTTGGAAGTCGATATCTGAAGGCGTTCGAACCCAAATTGTCCACTGAAGGCTGTATTGGGCTCGCTGAAAGCGCAATTTAGCCCAAATTGGACCCCTAGGATGCGGATGCTGGATGATCACAATCTAACGGCTGCTGTTCAACGCGGGCTGTTCACCCAGATAGAGGGCGATATTTCGAGTGAATACGTCTAAATCCCGACTTTCTACGTGTGTTTGGTCATGCCGTAATCCCTGTTCTCAGACGCATCATTGCGTCTGAGAACTCTAGCGGCCAAACTAAGCCTCCTAGGGCAATTCTGTGGCGATTTAGCTTACCTTTCTCTCTCGCTTCATGCCACATCTGGGCTTCCTAGTTCATATATTAACCGAGTTATGGCCCTTCAAAGCTAAAAACGCCCCAAAACGCGAGGTGGACGTCAACTATTCCTGTCATATCGATGATATTTGGCACACATGACGTCACTGACGCTTACCAAATGAAACAAATTGGCTTTCTAACTGTTCATGTTACCTACTTATGAAATAATAGTGATATTACCTAGTGGCTAAATAGGTGAAAATAAATTGATTTCGCAGTTTCGTCGGGTAACGTCAACTTCGACGTCATTTTTGACGCGCACGTTTCGGTACCGCGAAAAAAGTTACCCGCAGCAGCATTTGTCTCTGGATATTAGGTACAACGTCAAATAAATCGGAAGTCGCCATGAGGTATAATAACCGAGTAATGGTCTTTGTAAAACTATAACGTCATGACGTCATGGTGACGTCATGACGCGACGCACGACAACGTCTAAGTAGCAATGCGCCAAAGTTTACTGTCACAACTCATTAGAGAGCTAGACGATAGAAAGACTAGTCCTTTAGCTATGGCTTGACGAAATGGCCAAAAGTTAATCTTATCAATTTATCATTGCGGGGATACGGAGACCGACGACAACATCAAAGAACACTGCAGGCGAAGTGATGTAGCAACTAATATGCTTCCTTTACTAGTTCTCCGAAGATGAATGTTTCCTACCATTTGGCGCAAAGGTCACAGCTCTAGCGTGTGTTTGTAATTTTTTACGTTTTTTTCAGGATGGACACAATCTCCATTCACTCATCATTGGCGGCCCCGCAAAGGTGTCGTCCCACTTCGAAGCGCTCTAGCGCCGTAACTAGACAACATCCACCTGATTGAAGCATTAAGTCATCTGTATATGCTCATTGGTAACTAGTTGGTGAAAAGATTACAATTTTAGCATTTTTATCTGATTTTTGATGGCAAGAATCTGTATGTTTATCATAAGGCCAGTGGCTTCGTTGCCATGGAAGTCTCGTCTCGATTTTTAAGGATTAAATGGCAACCAATATCAATCTATGTCACATCAAATAATATTTCCTCCACCAAATTTGCATGTATTTGATGTATTACAAGCAAATACCAAGATATTTAGTGATTGCACATATGTGCCGAATAGCACAATTGTGACAATTCGTCATTTTTGGCCTATTTTATAGCCTATATTGGTTACAAAAGAGCTCATAGAACAAAAGTTAGTTCAGTAACATATCGTTTTTTTGTTATTTTTGTATTCACCATGACGCTAGGTTTCAGCAGGCAGTTTTTTGTGGAAGTCTGTCGACCACTTTTTATAGGGGATTTTAAAACATGGAGAAAAAAACACATTTATAGGATTTTCCCATTGACCGCCATGTTAAAGCCAATTTGACCAAAATGCCCAAAACTTTTTTTTTAGTGAAGTGACATATATTTTGTATTACATTTTCAGGTAAATCCATACATGATACTTATCTAGAGAAAAAATCAAAAAAATCTGTCGACGAATTTTTTTAGACCCCCCACCCGCTCTCGACCTTAAGGTGATATTAACTCACTGTGTGGTGAAGGAGACTGAGATAGCTTGAGCGGAAGTAGGTCATATTCACTCAAGTCCCTTTTTCCCCATCGGATCCCATGTTAAACGATTTCGACTACATACCAAAAAGTAATATGGCTATGACACCATGTTGACAGATTTGATTTGGCTTAGCATTATCCACCCACAGCTGCAAGCATTAAGTGATGGCTGGAGTAAGACGCCCGTGGAAGCCTCTGCTAGCACCAAAAAGCCGTATCTTTCACCATTGGCCAAATTTCAAAAAAATCCTGTGACGTCACTTTTTACTCCAATTGCATATTCTAAGCACTATGGGTACTATGTATCATGTTTAACTAAGGAAAAAATCGCGGTGTTGCTTGATGGAGGCAATTGTGAAATACACTACAAAACATTTTCCCCAGCTTAAAGATACAGCGCTTTAACATGGCAAGTCCCATAGAGAACTGCCGTCGGCCCTGGAACCGGAAGTAAGATAGGAACGTATTATTTTTAGTTTGCCGCTATACGAGGAATCACTGTTTCTACAATATGACGCCAGTCCTGAATTTTTATGATTTTTTCCGACTTTTGACAATTTTTTGTAAGTACCAAAAGTGACGTCATCGTGACGGCACGTGACGCATAGGAAAACTCTAAGATCTGTATCAAGTCATCTTAACTCATATTTCTAGGACATATTTGAACACCATAGCGATAGCTTGAAGGTTAATGTGTCAAAAAGCAAAAAAGCTGACAGAGGTCATTTAGTGCGTTTTCCGGAAAAATTATGACCTCATTTTACTCGAAAATGAGTATTACGCATCAAAAAGTGGACAATACCTGAAAATTGCACCTCGAATGCTGGCACGTTTTAAAACTAATCAGAGATCTCTAGCGTCAATATTAACGGAGATGTAAGCGTTTTTAGAAAAAATCGCTGTGACCTTGACCTTTGACCTTTTGATGTGCGCGACAAATATGTTGTAGCCCTACTGAGTAGCTATTAGATACTAAAGACTGCGAACCGATGCATGTAGGTGTTAGGCCGTAAGAAGACTTCCCGTTTTTGCGGTGAAACAGACATACACGCAGACAAACAAACACGACCAAGTGACATATGACGAAAATTTCAATTTTCGTCATAAAAAACAACAACAAAAGAAAAGGACAATTAGAAACAGGAACAGTAATACGACAATCTATAATTGCAATAGTATTGACAGAAACAATAGGGTTATTACATATAAACTATGTTACAGTTGTAAACAAATAGCGCAATATCGCTTCCTGCATAAAACGAGACGGGAGAGAGAACAACAAAATGGAGATGGACCAATGGGCCTGATTCTTACCGGCATGAATCCGTCGGTTGTAGTCCTCAATGTGTGTGACGTTGGTCGTGTAGCGGTCGGGCACTTGCAGGGGGGTATGGACGGCTTGGAAGGCCAGATACATAAACAACGGCTGCAATGAGTAATGGACAACGTGGAGAAGCTTACGACGATTCCCTGCCTGTGTCATTGCAAGGTCAGTATCTCAGGCATTATACATTTTGTGATTCGACCAGGCAAATTATATTTTACTTTACAATTTTTCCTTATTTTCCTCACGTGTTAAAAAAGTAATGCGTGTACCTTGGAAGGAGTCACGCTCACGTGATTTTTCATTATCTGTATGGCGCGGTCTCGGAATAACTCGGTGGAGTAACCCGTGGCGTTCCAAAGATGCTTTTCGTTGTAATGAAAATCCAGCGCCCCCACCGAACTGTGATTGTAGTAGTCCTGACCCGCTTTGTAATATCCTGAAAACCAACAACATGGGTAACAGGGAGCAATATGACAGCAATTAACAATAGAATTAGGTATTGTCAACCTCGGGTGTGTTCATGTGTCCCTGTAATTCGGGCACATTGTGCGACATAACTGGTAAGGTTTAAATAGATGATAGCATGGATTATCACATGTATATTTATCTCAGCCGCTCATGTCATTTTATCATTGTCGGTCGATGTACATTGTTGACTTTTACATGACACTCATGACGTTTTTTTTGGTTTGGTTTTGGTTGAGATAACGTGATAATGTATGTTTTTTGGACGTTGCCCGAACGTTTTCAGATGACGTCCGACATTCAGTACAGTATTAACATTGTGTCTTCTGTGAGAAACAACTGCGTATATGATGAATTAATCAGAAGCATGATTGTCAAATACAATCAATTACATATTGTCTTCCTGATGACTAATTTTTTAGGTAACGTTGTCCTAACGTTGGAAAAACGTCCACTTTCGACTTCTCACCATTTTGTATTTATAACCACTGCTACACGCAGCCAAGTTTCACTACACATGGCAAAGGTTTAATTTTTATAAATAAAGGCCAGAAAATATTACTTCAATGTATGCGACGAACGTTGTAACAACGTTGTCCTGATATTAACTTTGAGATGACGTCATTACAACCAAAAACCAATGTGCGCAAACGTTGTGTGTTAGCTGGGTACAACGTAACCTGTATCGCGCTTCACAAGTTGCTGCTGAATTAGATACCATTTGATGATGAGTGAAACTTTTAAAGCAGCCTACTTAAATGCGCCATCTTACTATTTTGTACATTTCAGAATCAAGACTAAATGCATCTCAAAATTATGATGCATGCATGTTTTATATCTCGTTGAGTCTGTTGTTGCTTCTCTGCAGATTGCCCACAGGCTTTCAGGATTTAAATGCAAGACAGAATATACTTATTTGACATGGAGAAGAGATTGGTAATAATAGTAATGTGTGTCCTTGTGTTTATATGTAACAGTTGTCCTCATCCTTAAACGACTAGCTGGCTGACTCGAGATGGAGGTTGGGATGGTCGTGCGTTCGACTCCCCCGGGGACAAAACCGGCTATTTGCCGAAATTCTTAATCTATTCCTTCACAAATCTGGAGTGTAATTTCATTAAAAATGAAAATCTTGACACCAAACCACGTTCAAAAACATAGTTCTTGTAATAAAAATAAAGAAAAATATAGGTAAGGGGGCAAATTTTCCTAGAAACAGGTCCTGAAGCTTGAAGATGTTATTTCACAAATATTTCTAGGCACAGCTTATTTCACACCAATTATCAGCAATTTAGGCTTCGTATTCACATTTTAATCAATATGGTGATATATAATGGTCTCCGATGTAATTATGACGTACACTAATGTTTTTTTAACTATTTACATGTGTTTGCGACTTTACAGATGTTTTTTTTTCCGAATTTATCACGGAGAACCCTTCCTCGGGGAAATAAACTATGAACGTCACGAGTTGGGGATTCCCTTTTCAGTGACACCCGCTGATATTTGCCGATGTTTGCCGACGTCTTCTCTAAATCGCCGAAGCTTATTATACTGTGCACTTTTCATTTTACCTATATATGTCACCAATTATTTTGCTGTGATTTATTCCTGTTTTGTTCCATTAAGACACGTAAAAGCTCAAGGCTACAGCTTCTAAATCGCCGAGGCTTATTATGGGGGGCCTAAAGTAGCAAGATATGTTTCGCGGCATTAGCGCTGATGACTAAATAAGCCTATCTTTGACCGACAGAACTTACCAAAGTCGTCACGTCGATTACCTGTCGTTTGGTCTAGGTTTATACTCACTGGATGCCTAGATTGGCGTTTCAAATCAGCATAGATGAACCGTCGTGAGAAGTATTAGACATCCTCAGCTTATCTGACAATTACGCTACCTCCATACTGCACCCCGTCAACTTGCACCCCGTCAACGTCTTGGCACGGTGAATGCCTAGTTACAACAAATTTAATATAGTATTTGCTTCCCAAATGTGTATTCATCCTTTGCCAAAGTGCGAATCGAATCCTCTGTGCGTGGGCAGATAGTCTCTCTTGTAGAAGCCCAGATGCCATTTTCCCACAATGTGAGTAGCGTAATCCAGCTCTCTAAGTCTGTCGGCCAACGTTGGGTATTGCAGGGGTAGGCCGCAGCGACAGGTGGACGGCATCGTGACGGACTGTAGCCCCGTGTGAATCTCAAAGAACGAGGAAATAGCAAGAAATATCTTGAAATAAGCCACGTATTTACATGAGGGAATCATGTGAATATATCTCGGACAATATTGAGATAAGAAGCATGGGGACATTCTGTCGCCACTGGCATTTTCTAATACACGTAACGCCATGCATAGCGAGCCGTGCATAACCTACGAATACCACTAAACTGTGTTATTAAGCCTAGCTCACACTGTGCCGGTGTTGGCTACGGTTTACCCCTGTCCTCCCCGGTCCTTTCCGGTCTATATACCGGGACAAACCGGGGCCATCTCGCAACATTTTGGCGCGAAAACAGTAGGGCAAGGTGTTACTACGGTGTTGGTACGGTATGCTACGGTGTCGCCACGGTGGATGCTGGTGCTACTACGGTTTTACTAAGGATTGACTACGAATCATCACGGTAGGCCAAGGTTCATCCAGGTACCACTAAGGTATCCCCACGGTTTGTCCCGGTTTACCAAGGTTATGCTACGGTCCACCAAGGTGGTACTACGGTCCACCAAGGTGGTACTACGGTCGTGCCCGGTCGTGCCACGGTTTCACTACGTTCTCACTACGGTGACGCTAGGGTAACCGTGTCAGGGCGTTGCCGGTACTTGAAGATTCTCTCACCATCAGTGAGTTTCATGAGCCAGGTCCTCATGGCGAAGGCCTCATCAGCTGCTATGAAGTATGGTATGTCCTTGTCATCACCAGCCAGTGCATTGGGAGGGGGGAGTCCTATGGTTCCTTTCTCACTGGCCTCCTTCATGTGTGAGTTGTTGAATACCTGGGCATCTCTGGAAGATCCATTGGCACCAACGTCCACCCAGGTGAATTTGTAGTCTGCGTCCACCAGAGCCATGAGGATGATTGAATGGAAGCCCTTGTAGTTGTAGTAGATTGATCCCCCTTTGTTTGGACACCTAATGGCTATGTGTTTGCCATCCAGAGCACCGATACAATTATGGAACTGCCATCTCTGCAGGAATTTCTCAGCTATAGATGTCCATTCTTGTGGGGTGGTTGGACATTCTATAACTTCTTCAGCATATTCAACTATGATGGCTTCGCACACTTCACGAATTAACAGCGAAATGGTGTTGTCAGGTACCCGGAACCATACACGAGTGAGGGGTAGTTATCCCTTGCGGCTAGGTGTTACCTCAGTGTTACTGCCTTCAACTTCAAACTATGTGTCTTGCTTCGTGATTCTGTTCTCCAGTCGTAGGAGTAGTTCTATAAACATATCTGGATCCACACGTAGGAAGTTCTGGAAGGATCCCACATCTTCAACACGCAATTCATTCATCAGACGTGTGTATTGCCCTAGTGTCTCTTTTTCAGCCTCTCGGCCCAAGGTCTCACCCACACAGTTCTCTGTTTTCTGGCCCTCTTTGTTTTCATTTTTCTGTTTTGCTGAATGACTTAGAGCATCGCCATGCTTTTTGCAGCCTGCTGTCTGTTCAACCACAGTTGCCATTTCATCAGCTGAACTCTGTTCCAGCAGTTGTTGACAAGATCTATGATGCGTCTCTTTCCAGGGATGAAGCACCAGGTGATTTGAAACAAATATTATCCCACTTTAATACTAACCTAGTCCTGCCGTGAATCACCGTGGCCCCAGAACGGTCACCCCCGGTTGCCTACGGATAGCCCCGGTAGCTTGCACGGTGGTACTACGGCGGAGCCCGGTTGTACTACGGTGGCACTAAGGTTTCACAAGGTTTGAAAATACCGGGGCTCGGTCCCGGTTCATGCCGGTAGTTTTGAACAGTTCAAAACCACTGGGGCGACCTACGGTTCACCACGTTACATCCCGGATTACCCCGGATTGACTACGGACTAAAACCCTGTGCTACGGTTGCACAGGGTTGTCCAAGGTTGTCCCCGGTTTCAGAACCGGGATAAACTGGGACTATGAACCGGCACAGTATGAGCTAAATAATCTGCTTTTACTCACATCTATGATGGGGCAACATATGCCGTGTAAATGAGGAAATGGCTTTCCATACTGAATACTGCATACATAAGCAACTGTACAGACCTGGTATCTACCGGTCATCAGCTGCCCCCTGGTCGGTGCGCATGTCGGCTGGACATAGTAGTTCTCCAGCTTCACCCCAGACTCCGCCAGGGCGTCCAGGTTGGGCGTCGGGAACTCTGCTCCATGGTAACCAATGTCCCTCCAGCCAAGATCATCCGCCATAATGAAAACAATGTTTGGACGCCTTGATGGGGCTGGCCGGAGATCAAATGAAAAGCTGGTACGATTGGTACCCAATATCGCTAATAATACGATTGTCATTATGGAAAACAGCAGTAGAAGTGTGAATGGTGTAACTGGCTTCATCTTCTTTTCGGAAATAGAATAGTTACTTTGGCTTCCAAGGCCTTAAAGCCACGTACACCCGGTGTGATATAGCGATCAATTGGATAAGCAATAATCAATTGCAATAATCAACTGTTGTATGCTATTAAACGCACCTACAAACACCATTCATAATAAGGACTCGCATTGCAAATCGTTCGTTTCTCTGCTTTAATCTGATAATAATCGACGGCATACCTTTTCTGTATTTCTCATGACTAATGCATCCGCCTTATAAAACTATATTTCGCATGAATCGTAATACGCATTATAAGGTTTCAAAACATGCTAAATGCGTCGTAGATATGCTCTGTGCTTGTGTTCATTACTGGCTAAGGAGCGGGTACTTAATGTTTGACATTTCCCAGACAGGCAGCACAAATAACTGTACGCCAATTACACTTTGCCTCTCGCCAAAATATATCTATAGTCATTGTTTCTTTAGCATTATTTTTGCCTGGATGTTCCGATTCTCATGTCTTATCGAACATTTTGTGCTTACCCTTGCCATCTTCCATGCGTCAACTTGTTGCCATCTGATCAATGAACGTACTTACTTACAAGACTTCGTTTTCAAATATTTTGCAACCGCCCTGATCAAATTAAAGATGGCGGACACGGTATGCATTTCTAAAGGGTGGAATTTGAATGGCCATTCTGTTTTCTGGAGAAACTGGAAGGTAACGACACGTAGCCTTAGATCCGTCCGTTCATATCTTGTTGGTACAACACAGATAATGTCACAGCCTTTACCGTCAGTGTGGGGGATAAACAGATTGTCGAGTGTATCAATATGTACCGTATTCAGTCAACTCAACATCGAAAGTTTAGCTATAACCAATCGATAAATTGAGGCGACTATTGATGCTACCGTCGGTGGATTATAAGAGAATCACGGACGGAATATAGACCACAACACGGTTATCGATCTCCTTGGGTAAAGTGTATCAATATGTACGGCACTCATTCATGTCAATATGGACAGTTCATCTATGACCAATTGCTAATCGAGCGACTATATAGTGGAGAAAAAATTACGATGACGTTTCCCAGTACTGAATATATCCATATAACCCTTGCGTAGATAGTAGATAGCCATGTTTTTTGTTTTTGTGCATCTATTTTATTTCAACGAAATGAAAATTTGTCATTTACAATTAGAAACACAATTACAGACATAAATAGACTTCATTGAGCTGTTAATATTCGTACAATTCTTTCAATATCTTCACAAAGTTATAAAAACTTTGGTACTAATATATAAGTTGATAAAAACCTCTCTAATAACCTTATGGTATACGAGATAGGTTTTGTTTGACTATTATTATATCTGTTTCTATCCAACATCGGTCGATGGAAAAGCATATAAGACAGACGATTATACTAGTAACACCATTTTGCTCCCTAAAACCGAAAACTATGGATACATTTAACTGTTGATACGTAGAATCTGGCTTAATTTCATCCATATAAGTCTGCACTCTCGGCATTGTAATATCATATGACTAATTGAATGTTTTTCGTTACATACATTGCAAAGGTCCGTTTGCCGCTTGTTACATTTAAAAAGGTAGCTCCCACATGCTATGATTCTATGGAAAAGTATAAAATTTAATTCAGCTATTTTCACATCCTATATATTAATTATGCGAGAACATGGTGAAGTCAATATCATATGATGATTTTCTTTATTACAAAACATAAATAAAATTGTCTCGACGTACGCACTGGAACATCAACAACAGCAGGATGCACCACGTCCTCACCTTTCCTATGCATTTGGCAAAATACCTTTATGTAGGTCTCAATGCGTCTTTTATGTAATGCTGCAATTTGAAATAATCAGATTTATTGCCTAATCTGGCATATACCTCTTGGTGCTTAAAAATGCCAGTGACATCTAAAACATCTTTTACAAATATGATACCACATTGGATTCAGTGCTTACTGTATAAGCATTGTTTTACTTGTTTACCCTTCTTAGAAGTTCTTTGCGCTGTTGTAGGCAAGAAGCGCCTCTTTATAAAAGTCGGGGATCTCATTCAAATATGGAAATTCGTCCTTATTTCGAAAGGTCATATCCGTAAATTTTAAATCGTGACAGACCGTGAGGTATGACAGTGAGATGAAGGCCCATTCTTGTTCATTTAACAATCTAGGAATCCATGATGCACTTAACGCCCGAAAGTTTGGTGGAATGTCAGTCATCTCCAATCCTCCTTTGGTCCAATCGAGGTTCGTCTGCGTACTTTGTCTACCCCTTTTAAACAGGCCGGAGAGCCATTGTATACCTGCATGTGGCATATATTTCGTATGTTTTATCCGTATTTAGTCTAAGACCAGACACCAAAGACATTTACAACAATTAAAGCTCTTTCTATATCTTCCACATTTTTCAGCAACAACGAACAGTCATCCGCCAGTTGCGAAATAAATTCTCAGTTGATTTACCGCCGTATTTCAACCAGAGACCTACGATCTGCCTGCAGTTTACAGTGTTAATGGCTAGTACTTCGGTGCATAGTATAAATAGTAGAGCGCATACGGGACAGCCTTGACGAATCCCCCGAGTTTGTATCATAAATTCAAACTCTTGTTTACACATAATTGATACAAAAAAAATCCTGCCTAATGCTTTTAAATTGTGTGTACAATTAAGTAAACTATTTTTTAATGCTGTTGTATCCGTTTTTAGCAAATGAACCCTACCAACAGTTGACGTCGGAGGCCAACACCTACGCCCGGCCCCCTAACCGAGACCAAGGGGTTCCAGTGTCGCAGCCAGGGCCCAGCTCGCTTAAAACGCGAAAGGGCCCTGACGTCAAACAGTTGACAGCTGCGGCGGTGGAAAGCGATGTCCGGCTAAACAAATATCTATTGAAAAACACGAAACTGGAATGCAAGAACTTAAAGTTAAATAACCAAATTCTCTGTGCCAAGCTGGCAGCCCTGGGTCTTGTGCCGGAATCGGATTCCGATGCTGGCTAGATAATGCTTATTTTCAGCCCCCACCCCCCCTCCCCTCGCCCCCTAATGCATTATATTTAGCTGAATTTTCGTCAACACTCAGTCTGTGGCTGATTTTATTTGCTTATTCGGCCACACTTATTTGGATGTAATAAGTAATTCATTTCTATGTCATTTATATTTTTATATCATTATTAGGACATGATGATTTATATTTATTACATTTTGTACTAGCTCATTGCCCACCCTTATTTTACATTATTAAGCATTAGTTCATACGCTTGGTAGGTCCTGATGATGTATTACTGTTATTATATTTACTCTTGTCATTTTACTTTGAAATCGGCGATGTAATAATTAATTAATTTCTGTGCAATGTATATTTATTGAACCAAATTTACGTTAATCTTTAGCTTATATACATTCAAGACATTTTTTTAACACCATTTTGAATTAATTATATATAATATTTACGGGATGTTTGAGCCAGTTAGGGGTGATGCGAGGTTTGGGGTGGTTAAGCCAGGTAGGGTGATGAGCGGTTTAGTGGGGTGAAGCTAGGTATGTTGTGCGGGGTTTGGGAGGGGGGTTAAGCTAGGTAGGGTGTGCGAGGTTTGGGGGGGGGAGGAGTTAAGCTAGGTAGTGGTGGCGAGAAGTTTGGGATTGGACCAAATTTGGGGGGGGGGGGGGGGGGTTAAGCTAGGTCGGGGTGGCGAGAAGTTTGGGATTGATCTATTTGAAATTGGGGAAAAAAGGATTTGTTGTAACGGTTGGTTTTATATGCATGGGAAGCAGCAGGTGTTTATACAGTAAAATACATAACACAACCTGGATATACGCGTGTTGTGGTTAAATTGTGCGTGCGAGGCGAAAGACGTGGTATTTAATGGTATTCATGTGAATTTGATTCTTAATCGGTGCATGGACCAGTAGTCCTCAATTCGATTAATTTTACACGTTTGCAAAGATTTGTCGATATTTCTTTTTTTTTGGCTAATTGTAATTGAAGGCAAGGATGCATTATGACATGAAATCTTTCATGTCTGCCGGATTGCGAGAACGCATTTTTGTTCATTAATAGAATAAGTATCATTACCTGCACATTGATACTGTTGTATCCTTTCCTGCAAATGTAATCGTTTTCCCTTTCACAGGGGGCCTGAATCTTGATTTGCGTCCCATCAATCAGTCCTAGGACCGAAGGGAAACCTGAAAAATCGGAAACCCTTTATATATATATATCATTTAGTGACAATTTGTTAATAGTCAATCATATATCTGGCCAGTACTTACAACCAAAAGCTCTGTGGGTAGTATACCATAATAATCTGATATCCCTTATTAATATTATGTGTTCACTATTTGGGACAAATACATGATTTCATATAAAGCATCTTCATTGGTCCAAACTGAGGGAAGCTTCTTCCAGCTTTACTTACACCAAAAATATAAAGTGATATATTAAACATCAGTAAGCTACATGTATATATATAACTTAGAATTGACTCAATACAAAAAGGATATATTTTGAAGTATATCGCAAGCATGTATACTAAGTACTGTAATAAACATTTTACCAATATTTATGAAAAGTTCATGCAATTAAAATCCAGTGATGATATTAACTATATTAATGGTTATACATTGGTACATTATATTGACAGTAGGTATTAGACTGATTACCATTCAAGACACCAGAATGGGGTTCGAACCCATACTTGCACTGCCAAAGGCAGTGCTGTGCTACTAGTACACTATCTGGTTCAACATATTGTTTGTTACTTAAAATTATACAAAAAACATATGAAACAGTGTTTTAGCATGTTTAGCTTAAATATGCATGCATGAAGTGCCACGAGACTTTTCAAGACAAAACAATATGAATGGCAATTACAATTATGACAATGAAATTAATAACATCAAAACTAAAATTCATCAAAATTGTACAATTGTTAGAATTATAACTTGTCTAAAATAATACAAATATATCCAACATAATACAAATTTATCCAACATAATACAAATCTATCCGACATAATACAAATCTATCCAACATAATTAGTACAACCAATCATAGAGTATGGAGTGGCTGCACCATATATCGAGAAAAATATAGATGCAATTGAAACTATCCAGAGGCAAGCTACCTGTATGGTTCCCAAACTAACGCTGCTACCCTATGAAGAACAAAATATTGTGGTATTTCTATATTATGTATTTCAATATTATGCTAAGACAGTTTAACTTGTTTGATATACAAATTCTAAATATACTGGTAAACAGTGATCTTATCTTAAGAGTATATCCAACTACAATGAAGGACATGAACTTTTAGATTATGTGCAGGAAGGCTTTAACGTAGTAAGATCATTTATTCTGAATTATAACAAATTAATCATCTTGGTATGCCTTATTAACCATACAAGACAGGGATTTTTTTAGCCTTCCAGATATTAGTGCTTAATAACAGTTATCGAACTGTGATCTTGCATTCAAAATTTCTAGATTTTTCCCTGCAGAAATATTTTTTTCATCATTTTCCCAGCTTTCCCTGATCTGGGGGAACCGGTCTAGTCTCTCCTTATTATCTATAAGTATAAGGCCTTTTAATAAGTCTTCTACCTAATTTGTTTTATTCATATTTATATATATGAAGGAGAAAAAGTAACTTTACCTCTGGAATAGCCTTAAAATGATCCGCTAATGATATGGTAGATTGATTATAGGCCTATAACACAACATGATGAAACTTATCATTTGATTTCTATAACCACATAAACCAGCAAATCAGTCTGGCCCATTGGCATTGCGCCATCAATTAAAAGTCACTGACCTGCCACATCATAAAAAACCTTCACGCACGGTTTGCGCTGCATCGCCAGAAGGAAAGAAAATACCCCCCCCCCCCTGAGACCAGCCATCACCCTGAGTGTATCGAAAACTGTTCTGTATACGGTGGACTTCGCCACCCCTACAAGATCGCCAACGACCAAATAGAATGTACCTATGGCGAGAAACCGCAGGGCCAGGCAGAGTTGGAAAACGACGGGGAGGGAACGACATAGAATTATACGTGCGATAAAACAATACAAACTGACGTTTTGCAAAACTCGTGAAGGGGAACAAGGTTATGAAATTTACCAAATATCACATGTCATTCGATGTAAGAATGAACAAGGAAAACAGATCGACTTTTTACACCATTCGTACGAAACTAAGAGGCAGTGTGATTTACCACTATATCGAATCTATATGTTCTACGACTACGAAACTAAATAGGAACACAGGCGTACCGGCTATGCAATATCTCTAAATATCCACTAACTTATTTACATGTACTTAGGTCAGAATCAGAATCAGTGTCATTTATTAGATCAAGTACATTAATAACCCATAATAAATTTACAACAGTTCAGTTCAGACTTGACCAGGAGACCGCCTGCGCGGTCGCTTTCATGAGGGCCACCTCAGTTAGGATAATTACATTGACGATGGGTGAACTTCTGAATGATAGGAGCAATTACAACGAATAATAAACACACGACAGAAGAACAGAAATCAAAACATGGACGATTCTGGGAAAGCATATTATACTGTTTGACAAGCGTAACAATTTGGAATAGTACAGTTAGTGCTTGGCGTGGATATCTTATCTGCCACCTGCTCCGGAGCCAATTTAATAGATTGGGTAAACTATTTCGTATGCATCTACGAGCCAATTCATGTTGGTTGGAATGAGTACGATACTGATTACAATGCCTTGTGTGATAACGATGAATGTCGGAATGTTTAGTGGGTGCCATGATGGAGAAATAATTATTTTTTAATTTAAAATAAAACTTTAACTGTTGTAGGACGTAAATTTCCTCCAGTTTTAATAAATTTAATTGCTTGAAAATAGGTTCGGTACGCGCATTATACTTGCTACAGGTAATTGTTCTCACTGCTCTCTTTTGGATCTTTGCTATAGGTTTACTTTTATATCCCCAAACTAATAGCCCATAATTAAGACACGCTAATATTATTGTATTATATGGCAAAAATAAGATGTGTTGCGGTATGTATTGCTTAAGTCGGTTTGGTATTCTTACGCGCGCGGCGAGTTTTTATCTGCTTAAGTTGTTTGTGTGAGCATGCCATGTACGATGCTCATCTATTGTTACTCCCAATAGATTAAAGAATCAACACATTCTATTTGCATATTGTTTATCATAATCTGAGGATTTTTTGCATTTTTTTGCGGTGTGTTGAATACCATAAATTTAGATTTTTTAGTATTTAGAGACAACTTGTATATTATTAGCCATTCATTGATCTTAGATAGTTCCTCATTTATTTTGTTTATCCCTTCTTCTGATTGTGGATTAATGCCGAATGTGCTTAAAGTAGTTGTTAATGTTGTGTCATCAGCATATATTATGGCTTTATACAGGGAACTTGGCTTTGGCAGATCATTTATATATATAATAAAGAGGAGTGGCCCCAGGATAGACCCTGGTGGTACACCAGTTGTAATAGGCAATTGAATCGATTTAGTATCATCTATTTGGCCGTCTTGTCGTTTACTTAAATAGCTTTCAAGTAGCGAATTTGCTTTTCCAGTTATCCCGTAATAGTTGAGCTTTTGCAAGAGTCTGTCACGGTTTAGGGTATCAAAGGCTTTAAACAGATCTATATACACATTTAGGGGAATTTCCCCCCCGATCAAGTGTATTTATTGTATGGTAAATTACTTCGGTAATGGCCAGCTGTGCTGAGTGGGATTCCCTGAAACCATACTGACTGAATTAAGTGCTGAAACCCCTGAGGAAAATTTATTTTTTCGAATACTTGCTGGAAGCAAAGAGATCGAAAGGGAATTTTCCACGTTTTCCCGTTCCCCTGCTTCATAGACTGGTACTGCCTTCGCTATTTTGAGTTCATCCGGAAATATACCAGTAGCCATGCAGTGACTGGTTGATGATGAGATGTAGAGGTTAACTGATTGAGTCTTTAATATATGTATTAGCATAATACAAGATATTCCATCATGGCCAGAATTAGGTTTTGGCTTCAGTTCGTTTATAACATTTAGGACACCCTTAGAGTTTATGAGTTTGAATTTTATTTCTACACAGATTTTTGTTAATTGAACTTCATCGGCCAATTTCGGACCTATATCGATATAATACTCGTTAAACTTCCGTGCTATATCAGATCGCCCTTCAACGAAATTGCCATTTATGTTAAACATTCAAGGAGATCTTCCTTTACTGAATGTTTATTTAATATAGTGCTTATAGTTTTCCATGTACCTTTCATGTCACTTTTATCTTTGTAATTAATGCTGCGTAATGAGTCTTCCTGGCCATACGGACACTGTTGTTAAGCATCCGATTGTACTTCCCCAAATGTATCTTGAGCGTTTGATAGTCTGCACTGTTTGCTCGTGTTACTTTTAGTTGTTTTATACATTTTATCTCTCAAGTTTATAGATTTTATTATTGTCACGGATTCATGGTTTTTCGAGTTATGGTTTTGAGTTATCGATGTCAGTTTCATCTGTGTGAAGGAGTGCCACAGTTGGCCAAGCAATTAAGTTGTGTGAGCGTTCTAGATGTCAACATCTGGGAAGGTCTAATTGCGTGACTGTGTACGAGTTAATTTTAGTGTCTTTAGTTAATTGCAGTAGAGATGGAAGTGACAGTAGCCGGTATATGTAGAACAGCAGTATAGAGCTAAACAGAGACAGATGACAGATGAGGTTACTGTGGTGAGGCTGTGTGCCATAGCGTTGTTAGGCTGTGTGCCATAGCGTTGTTAGGCTGCGTGCCTTGATATTGTGAGGCTGTGTGCCATGATATTGTGAGGCTGTGTGCCATGATATTGTGAGGCTGTGTGCCAGGTTTTGTATATTGTGCGGCTATGTGCCAAGGTGACAAGCTGAGAAGATGTTGTGAGAGCTGGGTGCCAGATATGTTAACGGAAATGGTGAATGTTCACCTGTGAATGCTGAGAGAAGCGGACTTGTACGAAAGAATTCTAGCTGCCATGTATGACGAAAACGAGAAAGAAAGAGGAGGAAAGAAAGAAGAATTTTATTGTATCATGTAAATACAATCTTTCGCCCTCAATTTTGTCCATTGTTGTTGATACGTTATAAATTACCCCTAGACGAACGTGACAATTATGCCTTTAGTTATCCATGGATTTTTTATTTTGTTTGTGGAATTTAACGTATTTTCTTCCGTGATTTCTTCATCTGTGATGCGCTTAAGTTCTGTCAAAGGATACTTATACTTTATGTTCGGGTCCTGATTTAAGTCGGGCAATAAATCGTTTATCTTTGAATCAAACAATTTAGTTTTTATATTTTCCATGTATTTAGGATTATAGTGTATCACCCTAACTGTTTTTGGTGGTTTCTCTTGTATTCTGTGTCTCAGGCACATGAAGTAGGGCATGTGATCTGAGACCTGTTTCATCAATATGCCAGCATTAACGCGGTTTAGATCATACATATTCTTACATTTGAGATTGTCTATTAGGGTTGCTCTGCGTAATGAGAACCTGATAGGAAGAGTTATTAGTGGAATATAACTAAATTAAATTCGCCCGCCACTATAACATTCTTACTTGCCTTTGGCAGGTCATTTATATATATAATAAAAAGGAGTGGCCCCAGGATAGTCGATAGAGGATTTTGCGCAAAGATTTAACGATAGGATTTAATCCTCTTAATCTGAAATTTGGTCAAACTACTGGTAGTTTTATCCCGCCATGTGTATATATAGCTATATTTGTGGTCATTTGTTTTATCTGCTGGCACATAATAATCAATATACTATGGGTAGAATATAAAATTGTCTAACCGTATTAGTTTGTTTGTCTTCAAGACCACAAATTGCACAATGTGTCACGTTTATAATTTCAGGGTTTCATACATTTAGTACTTGATTTTGACACATATCTGGTAATCAGGGCCACATGTTCATCAAGTGATACTTACATTCCAGTATCATCTCTAGTATGGGTGATAAATAAATGATTTTACAAAAACCGAAGAAAAAAGTATCATATATATCTTAGTGACTCAATTTTGATTGTCTGCAAATGACCCTTACACTTGTGTGTGTTATATAATTAGTCGAATGGACCACGTGCAGAGTTGAGTCAAGCACCCAAGTCATAGGTTACTTCTAACTCATGAAGGATGTGAGGCCATAGAAAGATATCTATTCTGCATGAAATTACTGACATTTAAGTGTTTTGTTACTTTCAGGGTTTCATCTATTTAGTCTAAGTTGGTTTAAGTGAACATTATCTTGATGGTTCAGTTATGGGCATTATGATAATGTAACCATTCAGTGCAAATACGGTTATTAATTCCATAATGTTAACAGTGTATTATTACGCAATCTGGCATTGACCCTTTGCATAATATATTGACTTACTCTCTAGTTATACGGTCACAGGACCGTACTCAGTACTTCATCACTGATCACTTCAAATGATTGGCTTTGACATGACAGTTTATGTTTATCCATATGTTGCATATTTAAGCTCCATAGTTTTCATTACCTTCCGAGTACCAATCTTGTTGAGTTACGCATTTGAAATGGAGAGATATTAGCTATTATTATAGATTAGCTGCAGGAAAAACTGCAATATTGACATTCTACCTAGATATACTCAGGTAATGCGGTCCTTTAGTGTAGAATAGTATAACGTTTTCAGTAGAAAAATAGTTGAGCTCGCCCTTTTAGCTTCCTCTCATGGTTCGCCATAGTGCAAACAGCACAATACGCCGTAAAGAATGAGTCACAGGGCGAAGAGCTGCCAGATGTTTCACAGTTTGTTTACAAGGAGACTGTTTATAGACTGGAAAAGACGGGTACTAAGATTACTTATTATTGTATTAGAGATAATTTAGTTGGGGAAAATGTAGTCAAACCTAAATGTTGTAAGCACACAGATGGAGATCAAAACTATTCAAATATCCTTAGCGGAACTTTCAATTGTTAACAGACACAGCGAGTAGGGTGTTTCAATATAATTTTTTGAACGACTGTCTTGTAAATAATTATTGGCCTAAAATATGGAGAATTCGAATCTTTGATGCCTGTACTCTTTGCGGTAAGGATATTGAAAATATTGTGCATTTATTTGGGAATTGTGTACAAGTACAAAACTTCTGGAGCGCTGTGGCACGCTGTGGAAGGATAAGGGATAAGGGGGAGAAATTAATATTTGAAGGTTTCATAAGGTTTATGAAAGATTATATCAATCAAGATTCCTGCAGACGGATAGAATAATTTTGTAAATTAAATTAAATTCAGATAAATAAGTAAATTAGCTGTTTTGTGTGGACTTATCTGGAAAAGATTAGTCATTTGTGGTTGTTGTCTTTCGTGAGTCTTTATAGGATGCGACATGACATATGTGGACCTGTTCGAGACCAGCCTTAACCACGTGATTGGTGAAACCCTGGCGGACATAGGTAAAGTTCCCATGATTTGGTGCATATACACCCTGTATGATCGTAAACCTGTGTAATGAATATATATATATACCAGATATGTATATATCAGTGTCTAAGAATGTGCCCATGTCTAAAATTGCTTGTCATAGATGCGTATTTAACGTAGATATCTGATATGTTGTTGAATTCGGCGATGAGGCGTTAAATATAGAATTGATAACTGTCAAATGTTCATATACTTTGTGCTTTCTGATCTAACCCCCTGCAATCTGGACTTTAACACTGACTTATGCGTTTCATTGCTTGTCTAGAAAAAGACCAGATTATATTAGACCACCTGGCTGGCCTCAGCTCGGCTGGGCTCGACTGATCACACCGTGACATTTGGCGGAGTCAAGCGAGTCAAAATACTGTTCATTATCAAGATAATGCACACTTTTTGTGTTCATTATCAAGACAATGTCGTTAATTATATAAATACGTCACACTTACGATAATAGCTTACCGCCACATGCTTATCAGGGGCGATGGTGTCCGCCTCTGATGATCTTGAACGTTGTATTATCGGCAATAAAGTTGCCCGATCCGACTACTTCCTTAACTCCATGTGTTATTCTATTGCAGTACAGGGAACGATCGATCTGCGGGCGAGCCAGTTATATCAAATTTTCATAGCGCAAAGAACAAATAGCATTATTAAAAAGTAGATAGAGACTGAAAAGTCATATGGCTTCGCATTGACTAAGCATTGTTTATGGAGCTGTTATTGGATAATGGTCGGTGCATGCACCAGTATACCATTATATTAATGTCAATGTACTCATTGTTGGAAAAAGGACGAAAAGGAATCAGTGTACGGATACAAAACCAGAGACGTAGGCGGAGTCCAGTGATGCAGTCAGCATCCGGATCCGAGAGGCAGTCGAGGTCCGTAATATGCGGATCCAGACAGGTTCTCGGGGAGAGACTCCGAGAGAACGAGACTGTGGGCCGGGTTCTGATGTACTCTATTTGTGTAATGCGATTTATTGGGTGTCATTTTGAGTTATTTTCTTCCTCGCCCTCAAGTCCGACAGCCGCCTACACCACCGTGATGTCGGCCGAACACGACTTTAAGGCAGGATTATTCTGTATTGATGAAAAGCAGAGTTTTCAATGTTACATTTCAATGAAACCATGTGCATGGCGACATCTCAAGGGAAGCCAGGCGGTAACAACTTTAAGTTTTGTTCATTGTCCTGCCGTGCTTGCGTGCTTACCTGTGTCGGTTAACTTCTTTCTTGGGCGACGGTTCATACATGTGCAACGTGCCGGGGGGTTGGGGGTTGGGGGGGGGGGGGGGGCTCGTAGAGCTCGTAGCCAACTCTCCCCATGGAGTCAATGGAATTGTTTCTTGTGTCACAAGATGCCCCAGCATTACTACCATTTGATCAGTTATTCACATCTCCTCTACTTCGTCGAAAAACTTGGTCACAAGTTCAATACAATGGACACCAGCAGTTGAGGAAGAAATTTATGTCTGTCAATATGTATTTCCATGATTTATCTTTATATATCACACCACAATTCATACAAACACAATGCATGCACAGGCAATTACCAATCCATCCCCCTAAGCGTATATCTAAGGGCTACAGCGCATTCAAAGACATGACATGCTAAAACATAGGCCAGTACAATGCATCTCAAGGGGCCACCTCGCATTAAAGCATGACCATCATACATCCCAAGGGGCTACCTTGCATTAAAGCATAGGCACCATGCATCCCAAGGGGGTACTACGCATTAAAGCATAGGCAAAATATATCCCAAGGGGCTACCTCGCATTAAAGTATAGGCACCATGCATCCCAAGGGGGTACTACGCATTAAAGCATAGGCACCATACATCCCAAGGGGCTACTACGCATTAAAGCATAGGCACCATACATCAGAGTCAGAGTCAGTCAGAATACATTTATTTGACCAAGAGAAATATATATGGCAACAAGGGTTAATTTCGTGACAGACTTAAATAAAGAAATAACTTGGTCGGGAGACTCCCATTAAGGCCTGGAAGACCGCTATCATGGGAGTCACCCTGATTCAAGAAATATATAATTGAACTAAGAGGTCAACAAATAGTGAAGAAAAAATACAAAAAATACAAAAAAAAAAAAAAAAAAATGCCAACAGGTGAATATGAGAAACTTTGTTTTATAATCAATACAAGTAATTCATAATAATAATACCCCGGTAATAATAATAATAATGAAAATAATAATTTAGTCTCTGAAATCCCAAGGGGGTACTGCGCACTAAAGCGTAGGCACCATACATCCCAAGGGGGTACTACGCATTAAAGTATAGGCACCATACATTCCAAGGGGCTACTACGCATTAAAGTATAGGCACCATGCATCCCAAGGGGTAATACGCATTAAAGCATAGGCACTATAGTTGCGGCAATCACGCAGTGTGGAAATAACAGGTGTAACCCCTGGAGTCAGCAGCAGTGTCTCCCTCAAGCTCCTTGATGCCAATTTATTTAGGCCAGCGTGGGTCCTAAGCGTCATCTAGCCTTCGTAGGCCATGAGCGATAATGAGCGAAAGCAGAGCTAGCATTCTTAAATATTAAGTAACTTGCATCCCTAATTACCTAACAGTTACTAGTAAACGCATATCACCACCAAGTGACGCTGACCACAAAGTAACTACAGCTATTCGTTAAAGGGTGTTACTAAACATGTAGTCAGAGCTTGAAGAGGGCTGCGTTACACTTCTGGCCATGGCAGTGCCCGAAAGTGATTTCCACCCCTTACCCTTGTGCTCTATATGTCTGGTATAGTTATGGACGTATTAAACGGCGATGTTTTAATTAAATACATCCGTTTAACATCCGCGCCTTCTGTTTTTGTTTATCGACGATTCATTTATCACGTCAAACTGAGATGTATAGTTAACAATTATTGGATTTATATAACGGTTTTGGCGCATCGACATTAGTCATAGTGTCAAGATAAGTAGTGGGCGTTCAGGTCATTAAGTTTGCTGAAAGGTGGTGAGGGAGTGACATAATGGATAGTGTTTTTACTATCGGAATGGAGTGCGGTGAGGTTACGATACAATACTATAGTCATAATCATCACAATTGGGTTCATTTCTTATTTTATCATTGACCACCGCAGTCAATAGCTTATTACGGGCTCATAAAAAACCTAAATGGCCGTTTATGAACTGGTTGAGTCGTTTTAAATTAAGTCATGTTCCCTATTAGCCAGTCTGATCACATGATGTTTCGCCTCAGCTTGCTCCCTCACTTATGACACAGATGCCGCACGTCATTAAGTTTACTATCGCATTGTCCTTTTGTGTCTCTGAGTAACTCCGCCCGTTAAAATACTTTACTATTCCATCTAAACCGCAATATATAAGAGGATCTAATTATATTTTTCTGTCAAGTTATATATGAGACAGATTGGGCTTTCCAGGACTTGTTCGTAGATTAAGAATCGCGGCGTACTAGAGGCACAATCATGGTATGAGTGATGGATCGAGGCTCTAGTCATCCCAGGGTACCATCGGACCGCCGGGCTTAGGCCGATTGTCTGCGATATTGGTAAAGATCAAGGGGGGAACGGATGTGGCGTCGTATTCAGCCAGTTTCTCCAGCATTTCCATGACAATGTCGGGGTGATCATCAGATAGGTCGTGCCTCTCCTCCGGGTCTTTTTCGAGGTCAAAAAGCCAGATGTTTTTGTCACGATTAGCGTGCGGCGCCAATTCTGTCTCATTCGGGTTTTTACCGGGTGGCTGGGTCCAGTCCCCTCTCCCTGCGGAACGAATGGGGCGAAATTGAAAACAAGTTGGTCATTGGTTGTCCATTCAATGTGGTTATGCCAGCTGTTTAAAAGCATACGCACATGCTATTAAGGCTGTTCATTTATTCGTGATTTCTTCACTGTGAGATGTCTTCCTTAATGACAGTTCCAGATATGTATTCTTTACTGTCAGTTTCAGAAACGTATGGCTTCATGTCAATCCCATGCATGTATTCTTTAATGTCCATCATTTATAATTTTTCAATTATTTATTTAAGTATTATATGAGACGGATCCAATGCCCGATTCTTTCACAGCTCACTTTTTTCAATTAGTCATAAGGCATCTACGCTTTGAATATATCCTCTCAAGCTAATAATTTGCAAGGCCAAACTGTGATAGTCACATCGGGGACACATATAAAATAATATACCCAATGCAACATTTAGTTTATGTTTATCATGCAAAAAACGCATCTGGCAAACCACGCAATAACAAACCAAGCTTCTAATACTGAGGTTCCAAGCTTACCCGGATGTCCTGTTAGGATCTTCAGGTTGTCTACACGCAGCGCGGCCCTTAGGTGGTTGTCGAACGGACTCCCTTCCATACGAACTCCTTTCATCTTTTGTAACGGGTTTATATGGTGCAGTATTTCCCGTCGTGGGCTGGGCTCATCATCCCTGGTGACAAATATTCCCATTTACATACGCATTAGCAACGTTGGTAACGTCGCCATCGTTTAACACACATAGCCAGAAGTATGGGCACACATCTGTGTATATATTATCGTTAAATGGAGAATAATGTTGTAGAACTGTAGGTGACCTGATATAACGTAGCAATAAGCAAGATATGGAACTATGAAAGTGTGTCTCCATTTTCATACGATATTAGGATCTATAATCTTTGTATGGGCTTTCATGACACTAGATCCCGGGTCTGTTTCACTGATTAACTTCGAGCTCGTAACCCTGTCTTTTTACATGTTAAGTTAACGGCTGATGGTAAGTTTACGACGGTAATACCGTATGCAGACATCTTTGGGCAATCTCTATTCCATCTAACGTTATTCAAATACATGAGCAATTTATGATAATTTATGATATATACTGATAAATTCAACATGCGTCCTTCCCCTTCAGCACGGTAGTACAAATTCTAAATATCACGTGATCTTTGTGAAATGATCCACTCGGTTTATTTCATTAAGATATAGCAACTTTTGCTCATACAAGTTTAAAAGCGGTATTCCCGGATGACGAGGGACAGGCAGTGTTGAATTTATCATACATATATTGCAATCATGATTAGTGATAATATTTCTTTAAAAAATGCATCAATGCACAATGCACAATACTTGCTGTATAACGATTGCTTCCATTTCTGGTGCGCTTACGATTTGCCGTTGAATTGACATACAAAATATCTGGATATGAGCTCGTAACTATTAATCAAACGATCCCCAGATATTAATGCCGATTGAAGATTTAGAATATATTATTATCCTAGCAATAGATATATGAACAGAAGTTAACGATCCATTATATATATAATACAAACTTTATGGAGTTCCAGACATTCAGGCCATCCAGGTCCATCCCGGACGTGTCGCCGCCCGCCAAGCTAACTATAGTGGGGAACCAGTCGGTCACGTGCATCATTCCGTGACTAGTGGCGCCCTTCCGTGCCAGATATGGGCCACTAACGAACCCGAGGGCTTTGATTCCACCCTCGAAGAAATCGCCCTTGCTGCCGCGAAGAGGCCAGTTGGTAGCCCCATGCATGCGGCTGCCCCCGTTGTCTGCAGCACAGAGTACAGTGAACCAACAAAAAGCGATAATAGTATGCGGATATGCAGTTACAATACGTGACAGTTCCCCGCTTTCGTGTCATAGTCATTCTGCCATGTTAGGACAAACCATTGCTAAACCATTGGACATGGAAGATAGACCTCGTATGAAGAGTTTAGAAATCACATGAACTGTAGCTTTGAGGGTAAGCCACTTGGGTGCATACGACGGCTAAACTTGGGTACACAACACCCCCCGGAAAATGAGATTGCCCTATGCCGGTGCCAGGATTCGTTAACACGACCTCTTGATCGGCAGCTCAGCCTACTGAGATGTGAAAATTTCCTGATATTTAAGATAGTATCAAATTTTTTCGAGGGTTGGCGTATACAAGATATTGATTCACTCGCTAAATGGTATTTACGTTGCTGACAGAAGTATTAAGACCTAAGAAAATGTTAGGTTCGATCGGGTAGAGATTCACACACCTGAGGAAAAGACCAATAGAGTATTGTCCCAGAGTCCACTTTTTTGCAGAGATTTTTTGACATCACCTACAGCTTTGTCCAGTGCTGCCAACATGCCTGTCATGATAATAACATAACATATTATATCAGCATATGTCAGCAGGTGTTACATGCAGATTTGTGCACATATATGTCAAACTTCAATTTGTTTCATGGGAGCGAGTGATTTGGCGAGATATACAACACTGTGTCTTTGCTAACATAGAATAACATTCAGGCAACGGCAACTTCGTTTACTGAAAATGCCATGAAACAAGCCCGCATATAACATACATCTGCATATAACATACATCTGTATATAACATACATCTGCATACAACACACACCTGTATATGACATACATCTGTATATAACATACATCTGTATATAACATATATCTGTATACAACATACATCGCCATATAACACACACCTGCATATGACATACATCTGTATATAACATACATCTGTATATAACATACATCTGTATATAACATACATCGGCATATAACATACATCTGCATATAACATACATCTTTATATAACATACATCTGTATATAACATACATCTGTATACAACATTCACCTGTATATGACATACATCTGTATGTAACAAAGATCTGCATATAACATACATCTGTATATAACATACATCTGTATATAACATACATCTGTATACTACATTCACCTGTATATGACATACATCTGTATATAACAAACATCTGCATATAACATACATCTGTATATAACATACATCTGTATATAACATACATCTGTATATAACATACATCTGTATATAACACATCTGTATATAATAAACATCTGTAAATAACATACATTTGTATACAACATACATCTGTTTATAACATACATCGGAATATAACACACATCTGTATATAACATAAATCTGTGTATAACATACATCTGTATACAACATACACCTGTATATGACATACATCTGTATATAACATACATCTGTATACAACATACACCTGTATATGACATACATCTGTATATAACACATCTGCGTATAACAAACATCTGTATATAACATACATCTGTATATAACATACATCTGTATATAACAAATCTGTGTATAACAAACATCTGTATATAACATACATCTGTATACAACATACATCTGTATATAACATACCTCTGTATATAACATACATCTGTATATAACATACATCTGTATATAACATACATCTGTATATAACACATCTGCGTATAACGCAATCACATAAACATACACCCACATGTAACACAATCGCATATAACCCATCTGCATATGAGACACTTGTGCATAGCACACACTTGCATAGACCATGCACGCATATAGTACACACGCATATAATACGCACGCATATAGTACGCACGCATGTAATGCGCACGCATATAATACGCACGCATATAATACGCACGCATATAATACGCACGCATATAATACGCATGCATATAATACGCACCGGCATACGTTCTGCGAGTCGGGTCCTCGATGCGTGAGTAAGGCGCCTCGTATCTCTCAGGCACTTGCATCGGCGAGTGGACAGCTTGAAACGCCAAGTACAGAAATAAAGGCTGCAATGTAAAGAAATAAATATCAACCGCGGAATCCAGCTGGGGTGGTTAACACCTCAAATCTCTCGCCCTGTTTGTACAGCTGTTCCAAAGTTTATAATGTCTTTTACACACAATGAATCCTGGACGATATTCGATCCACACGGATGTGGTTTACTTGTTGTGTTGTGCGTATCCGATCTCTGCTTGGGCTCGGGTTACAAAGTATATTTCGTGTTAGTGTACGCAAACACATAACCAAATATATTTCTTTTGGAGCCATATAGATAACGTTTTATTTTAAGGGTGTTGTGTGTGACACCAAAGAAAATGTGATGTGACATTGTGTATACAATGATTTAAACATTGTGCATACAATGATTAGAACATTGTGCATACAATGATTAGAACATTGTGCATACAATGATTAGAACATTATGCATACAATGATTACAATATTGTGTATACAGTGATTACAATATTGTGTATACAATGATTTGAACATGGTGTATACAATGATTTGAACATTGTGCATACAATTATTTGAACGTTGTGCATACAATGATCTGAATATTGTGTATACGATGATCTGAACATTGTGTATACAATGATCTGAACATTGTGCATACAATGTTTAGAACATTGTGCATACAATGATTTGAACATTGTGCATACAATGATTTGAACGTTGTGCATACAATGATCTGAATATTGTGTATACTATGATCTGAACATTGTGCATACAATGATTTGAACATTGTGCATACAATGATTTGAACGTTGTGCATACAATGATCTGAATATTGTGAATACGATGATCTGAACATTGTGTATACAATGATCTGAACATTGTGCATGCAATGATTAGAAAATTGTGTATACGATGGCGTGATACTTTTCGGCTGTCCTGACTCGGGCATAAACCATGCCACGGTGATGTATTGCATTCATACTGTAATTTAATAATCACCAATCAATAAGTAATATATATATAGGAAAACAGAGACGTGCCAGCGTGCGGCAGCTAAAACTTACGGTCTCGATAGATCCACCTGGTTCAGTGATTCTACGTTAATTTGGACATCGCAAACTGTTTGCAATAGTGCATAAACTAGGGTGGATGGCAGACATAAAGAAAATACAATTTTACAAAATTCAATACGCATTTACAGTTTCTAATGATACCCCCACTCTGTACCTTCACTTAGTCTTGCAATCGATAGCGTATCCCATTTACTGTATATGAACTGCTTGGCTTTGTCACTGATAAGGGTACTAGCCATAGCTAGAGTTTCCAGTGTATAACATTGAAGAATTATTTTACAAAATATTGCGATATACATATATTTTCCCCAACATCGACAATCGTAAATATATTTCTTTGCAAGAAGAATTATATGATTTGTCAGCATACAACCCCCTCCAGAAATATCGCCCAAACAAACTATTGATGAGTTTAATTCGAGGGTAACCTTTAGTTGCATTTAAACCATCCTATCAAGTCTGTCCAAAATTGTCTTACAATCCTGCAATCCCAAAACATACGTAGTTTCTACCTTGTTATTACAAACGGAGCACATCTCTGAATCTCTCAGTTTACATAGGTATCAAAATCTGTTGGTCGGTAGCACTCTAGTAATTACCTTATATTGAAAGGATAGCAAACGGGCATCTATCGCGCATTTTGTTGACAGTTGATGAAATTTGCCCCAGTCTTGATCTTGGATACTCGTACTGTATGTTTGACACCATTTGTTTTCACTTTGGACGATTACTTCAATTGAGGCCAGTAGTTTATGGCACACAAACTTACATATTCTTTTCCTTTTGAAAATTTCGCCAATTTAAATCTTTTCAAAAGCAATTTTCTTGGACCCATTTTCTTTATAATATTCTCTCCGTTGTTTGGGAATGCTATTAATCAGACCTTAATAGTCCAATACATTTATACGAGTGCTGAATTTTTGCTGAAAATCACATTGCTTCATAATTACATCATCGCTACCCAGTATATCTTTTAAATATATAATCCCGTGCCTCACAAACTCTGCTTTCCGCATAATCAAGTTATGAGACTTCATAAAAAAGGTGTCCCATAAGGGATTACACTCGATGTCATTATCACTGTATAATCACTGTATAATTCTTTAAAAGCCTGGCTATCCAGTTCCCAAAACAATGTTTTCTTACAGTTAACCCACTCACGGAAAATTCAATTGGAAGCCCGTCGGTCCCTGGTGAACTGTGTGTCATTGCCTTAACTACCTTCCTCACCTCCTCTAGAGTGATGCCCCCCTCGCATGACATTTTCTGTTCGTCGTTTATTTGGCATATATTTTCTTTTGTTAAGAAGTGTTTAACATTTCCCTGAAAGTCGGCGTTTGAAAGCTTTTCATCATACAAGTTTTGGAAATACTGTTTTGGTGGGCTAATATCTCTACTGGATCTCTAACTTCCTTCCCATTGCATTGGAGCATCTTTATCTGCTTTGTAACAAAATTCTTTCTCTCGAGACCTAAGAAGTATTTAGTTGGTTTTTCTTATGTCTTCCAACGCTGAAATCATTCTTGCAACCCCTGTTTTGTCTCATCATAGCAACACTCTTTTTGTCTTGTTAACTTTTCGATATCTTCTGTCAGTTGCATTTCCCCTTTGCGCAGTCTGCCTTTTCTTAAATGAACTATAACATATGCTATTACCCCTAAGGTCCATTTTTACCATCTCAAACAACATTTGTGGGTTAATTTCTTTACCATCGTATGATTTATGATATCTTATACTCCCTTTGATACATTTACACGTATGTTCTCAACAAATGTTACATCGTGCAGCAGCGAAGAGTTTAGTTTCCAAAAACCACGACCCCTGGTATTATTTTTAAGATCGACATTAATCGTTACGTTGGAGTGATCTGTCATGAAACCGTGGCTTATATCAGTTGCTCCTTCAGATTATGAACATCGGAGCTTACAAGAAGGAAGTCCAGGCGAGCTCGTTGGCTCTTCCTTTGTGGATTTGTCCACGTATAGCGTCTCATTTTAGGATGCAGATGTCGCCACGTATCATGTAAATCCATTGCATCTGACAATTTAATTACGTTTGCTCTTGTTCTTTTGTTGTTTTTATGCTTATAACCAGTAGTATCTAGTTCATATTCCATCACAAGGTTCCAATCGCCACAGATTATGGTTGAAGCATTATTATATTCGTAGAACATTGGTTGGTCCTGATTTGGACCATAAACTGTGACCAGTGTTAATCTATAATCACATATGGTAATATCCAGAATCACATAATTTCCCCCTTTATCCACATCAAACTCATGGATTTCATAGTCAAGCGACTCTCGGAACAACACTGCAACCCCTCTGCTCTCATTATTGTTTGAGCAAAAAATACCTCTACCGCCCCAGTCTGCCTTAAATTTCGCTTCAGATATTTCATCACCGTGTGTACCTTGTAGGCAACACACATCATATCGCTTGTCCTTTATCCCATTAGAACTTCGTTTCTCTTTCTATTCGTTGCCAAACCACGAACATTCATGCTAAAAAAGGTAGTTCCCGCCATAATGGTATCTTACACAAAAAAAGCTTAACCACTTGGGCAGTGTCCTTGTCTGTTTTAGACGGTAGGACGCTGTTTTCTGTGTTAGGTTTGATCAATTTTCCCTTTGGCACAATTCGTTTTCTGCATTGAACCAGTCATGAACTTGGTACACGTTGAAAATGCCTTTTCCTGCCGATCCGCCTGTGTTTGTTATTAAATTGTAGATAGTTATACACATAATAATTATCACGAACGGCTCGTCTGCGCGAGTGCTATGTAAAGTTATATCAGGTTCTATGGGCGTGGTGTGTAAAGTTCAATAAACGATTTCCATTCGATTTCAAATAAAAGATTCAATACTATTCCTATTAAAGCAAAGGCATAAAACATGCGCACAAACAAGGCCTGCACGCATTTTTCCCACGTCGAAAGTTGGCCGTTTTTCCATATTGAACCCATTTGTTTCTAGCGTCCTATATATAGGACGCTCAAGTTTGACCAACGTGCTGAAATGTAACACATATATACAATCCGTCATGTCTAGTTATCGTTCAAACGGGGCCCTTCTGAATATTACTAGCAAAGGACGCGATATTGTGTTGCTCAGAAAGTCATCAATTGGCACAGGACATTTGGCATTCACCGAAGTGTTGCCGTACTGTGGTTACCCACTTTTATGAATGTAATAAACAACTTACTGAAGCCCGTATTAATGTTTCTGTATATGATGTTGTCTTCTGATAATATCTGCCAAATCGAATGTACTTTGTCAGTTCTGAAATACTAAATTAGTCTATGGAAACTTTCGTTCTGCTGGTGTCCTAAAACGCCTAGAACGCCAATTTGGGCCAATTATTTTGCTAACCCTTTATCCGTTTCACTAATTTGTGCAAAATATTATTCAGGGAGGGGGCGGGGGGTGGGGGCGGAGGGTCGGCTTGGAGGAGGGGGACTCAGCTTGAAGTGGGGGGGCGGGGGGTCTGCTTGGAAGGGGGCAGAAGCGATTTTTCCTCAAATGATACTGTATCCACGTTGAATCAGTTATCCAATATTTAATATAGGCGCAACGCGGTACGTTATTCAACGTAAGCAGTGATTTCTATATTGATTATATTTATATAGATAGCCCGCGACCGGAGCCATTGCTCGGCGACCGGAGCCATAGTCCAGCACAGGGAGCCACAGTCATGTGCAGAGAGCCGCAGTCCACGTCCGGAGCCATTGCCCGGCGCCATAAGTCGGCGACCAGAGCCCCAGCCCCCGCCGGGAACCATAGTCCAGCGCCCGGAACCATAGTCCAGCGTCCGGAACCCTAGCCCGGCGACGGAGCCATAGTCTAGCGCAGAAAGTTATAGCTCGCGCCCGAAGCCATAGCCCAGAGCCATAGCCCAGAGCCAAATCCCGCGCCCGGAGCCATAACCCGCACCCAGAGCCATAGTCCAGCGCAGAGAGCCATAGCCCGGTCCCTGAGCCACAACCCGGAGCCTGGAGCTCTAGTCCAACATACGGAGCAGTAGTCCGCGATCTGAGCCATAGCCGGCGCATGGAGCCACAGCCCCCGCCCGGTGCCATAGTCCAGCGTAGGTAGCCATAGCCCGCACCCCGGAGCCATAGAACGCGCGATGAGCCATAGCCCGGAGCCATAGCCTGCCCCCGGAGCCATAGTCCAGCGCATGGAGTTAAAGCCAGGAGCCATAGCCCGCACTCGGAGCAAAGGGCTCCTTTCGTCCTGTATATAGGGCGCCTACAAAAAACTTGCATGTTCAAATAAAGCAAATGATTTCAGATTGCAGCCATGTCTTTTTGCCGTTCGTGATGATAACAAACAGCAACAAAATTAAAACTTTGTCGATGCGGTCTATCCCTGGGCATGAATGGGAAATATTGCTTCACGCATTACTCACGCTCACCAGTTACCAGAATAACACATTCGGAGGATTCTAATATGAGCGGTGAACCCGGAAAGGACTTACGTGGGAAGTGTCTTCTGAATGGTTTTCGATAATCTTCACTGCGCGGTCTCTGTACAAGTGGGTAGTGTATCCCGTATCATTGCACAGATGGTTCTCATTGTCGTGAAAGTCGTGGTATTGTCCACCCATATGAGTGTAGTAATCTCCCCCCGCTCCGTAGAAACCTGCAACCAGAAGTATTCACCATATGGGTACACATTCCGTTCCCCGGGATCGGGCTTTTCATGTCACCGGCAACTGGGAATGAGGAAAATAATTCTTCGTGAGCTGGGAATGAGGAAAATAGTTCTTCGTGAACTGGGAATGGGATAGTAGCCGAGGGTCGTGAACAATGATTTTCAGTAACTCTGAACAGTTACTGAGAATTTTAACACTAAATAACCGTGAATTAGGAAATCGACAATTTATATTATGCATCCGCCTCTTCCATTGTATACGGGGAGTTCCCCATGAAATTAATCGTGACCTGGGAATAAAGAAATATTTATTGTCGTGATTTTGGAACCCCCCCCCCCCCCTTGCCCCTACCCACATATGGAGGCTGGGTGTGCTTAGTTTGTATTCATGTTCATTTTCAAATGACTAAAAGACAAACCCGAAGATGACATGCAAACGCCTAAGCGCATCCGGTGATAAAAGCATTGACCACTCTGACTGGCATCCAGCCGTTCTCAGGGATATGATAATACGCATCAGCTTACCATAGTGTGTGTCAAAGCCTCTGTGTGTAGGCAGATGAGCCCTCTTGTGGAAGCCCAAATGCCATTTTCCTATGATATGTGTCGCGTAGCCGTTTTCTTTCAGCTTATTTGCCATGGTCGGGAATTGCAGAGGCAATGCACCTCTGCCGTAACCGGGCATCTTGCTGGTCTGAAGGCCTGTATGAATCTGTAACGAAAATAATGTGAAACAGACATTAAGTTAAAACAAGGACATACAACAGGAACAAAAAAGGAATAATATTTATTTTATGAATAATGCCAACTAGGTCATTTGGGTAAATTAGTATTTATTAAAGAAGACTGATATAATGAATGCATTTGTATATTGCTTTGAGTCTTACCGATCGCATCGGGTAGCAAACATGTTCCCCGACGCGTCCGATTCACAATTGTGCTAAGGCATATGCACATGGTACCACTGAATGAACGCGTATAGGCTATCAGGGCGGCCACACACTGGACGCGCCAGCGCCAGCGCGTATATTGTCCAAGAGCTAGACTGGTGTAGCGCTGCGTGCTGCGCGCCCCGGCATTGATATACGATAATATAGTAACCACGAGCCACAAAAATGTATGCTCTTGAAAGGAGGGTCAAGACCCACAGCAGACGACAGGGCCTCGTTCGCAAGCGACCGCTTATGACGATTTAACTGCCGACCACCTAGTCGACCGGAACAAACCACCCAGGGTTCCTCTGGTCGATTGTCGTCCAAGATGGCGGAGGGAAATGAGCAGTGAGTGCTTTTCGAGTCATCTTTATGGCGAAAGCTTGATCTGTAACTTCGTTTGCAAGTTTATATACATTTAAACGAATTAAAATATGGCATGGTTCATACATAATTTTTTATTTTGCTAATTTATAATGTTTTCGTGCTAAATGTTCACATGATCAAACTAACTGTACGCTCGTTCACAGTGCCCTGATCTCTACTGCATTTTTTTTTGGGGGTGGGGGGGGGGGGGTCCTTGGCCTCCGGTCGCCAAGCCGATACTGACAGAGTGGGGCTCTAGTCTCCTTCGTAGAGAAGATTAGGCCCCAGCTTGCCCGTAACACGGGGTAAAATGTTCTCTATAATACAATTCTTATTTGATCAGGCGCCGCAGCGCATTCCCTGTCAAATAATTCCCGCAGGGACCCAAAAGTGTTTTGGAGCCGGATGCTGGATGAGCACAATCTAACGGCTGCTGTTCAACGCGGGCTGTTTTCCCAGATATAGGGCGCCATTTTGAGTGAATACGTCCAAACTGCGACCTTCTACGTGTGCTTTGTCACGCCCTAATCTCTCTTCGCAGACTCATCGTAAATTACGTGGCCCTCAAGCGGCGAAACTAAGCGCTAGGCTAAAAGCGAATGCGGATTTCTTACTCAAGTCGACGTTGGCCCGTCTTTTGCAACCGATTCCCGCTTTTTATCGTAGCTATTAGGCGAACGGCGGTCATCGCAACCCGAAGGAATGCCGGTCGATATCGCCATTGACTCACAATGAGAGCGCCAGCCAGGGGGTGCACCTCTTGCGAGCATACTAGCCGCCAAACTAAGCATCCCAGGGCAATTCTATAGTGGCTTCACTATCTAGTCTATATTTTTCGCTCACTTCGTGCCAAATCGGGGCATACTAGTTCAAATATTAACCGAGTAATGGCCTTCCGTAACTCAAGTTCACAACGACACTTGACACGAAGTGGACGGCAACTATTCCCGTCATCTCGATGCCATTTTGCACACATGATATCACTAACATTGGTACATACTCCACCACAAATGGATCATCTACCTGCATTCATGTAGTCACAGCGATTTTTTGTAATTTTAACGAAACTAGTTTTTGATTAGCCGATTACTCAAAAAACTTTCAGTATCGGTAAAAACTGAGCCAGAGCTGCGTTTCAACCTTTTCTGAAGAATACTCTCAAACAATCAGCGAATCTCTAGACCCAATATCAACGGAGTTACAAGGGAAAATATGTTTCGTGACCGAGCTGTGACCTTGACCTTGCTGAGACCAATGCTATGTCTTACGCAATGTGTCGTTTGTCTGACTTGTCCCTTTCATGTCCAGGTAATTTTCCAGCCAAAGTGCTCTCGTAGGGTTCCATGTTAAAGTTTGGGATTTTTTTGCAGACGAACTATTTGAGCGATTTGCAAAATGTAAAGACTGGATGCAAGATACATATAGGTCCAGTCGGTGAAATAATTGGCAGCGTAATTAAATAAAAACTGAATGTTATAGCGATTTTCCACCTCGCGCTGCCAGTCATTTGGCGTATCGAGGCTTTATTATGGGATTGGTCACCTCGCGCTGTCAGTCATTTGGCGTATTGAGGCTTTATAATGGGATTGGCTGGCCACCTCGCGCTGGCAGTCATTTGGCGTATCGAGGCTTTACAATGGGATTGGTCACCTCGCGCTGCCAGTCATTTGGCGTATCGAGGCTTTATAATGGGATTGGTCACCTCGCGCTGCCAGTCATTTGGCGTATCGAGGGTTTGTAATGGGATTGGTCACCTCGCGCTGTCAGTCATTTGGCGTATCGAGGCTTTATAATGGGATTGGCCACCTCGCGCTGTCAGTCATTTGGCGTATCGAGGCTTTATAATGGGATTGGTCACCTCTCGCTGCCAGTCATTTGGCGTATCGAGGCTATATAATGGGATTGGTCACCTCGCGCTGTCAGTCATTTGGCGTATCGAGGCTTTATAATGGGATTGGCCACCTCGCGCTGCCAGTCATTTGGCGTATCGAGGCTTTATAATGGGATTGGTCACCTCGCGCTGTCAGTCATTTGGCGTATCGAGGCTTTATAATGGGATTGGCCACCTCGCGCTGTCAGTCATTTGGCGTATCGAGGCTTTATAATGGGATTGGTCACCTCTCGCTGCCAGTCATTTGGCGTATCGAGGCTTTATAATGGGATTGGTCACCTCGCGCTGTCAGTCATTTGGCGTATCGAGGCTTTATAATGGGATTGGTCACCTCGCGCTGCCAGTCATTTGGCGTATCGAGGCTTTGTAATGGGATTGGCTGGCCACCTCGCGCTGCCAGTCATTTGGCGTATCGAGGCTTTATAATGGGATTGGCCACCTCGCGCTGCCAGTCATTTGGCGTATCGAGGCTTTATTATGGAATTGGCCACCTCACGCTGCCAGTCATTTGGCGTATCGAGGCTTTATAATGGGATTGGCCACCTCACGCTGCCAGTCATTTGACGTATCGAGGCTTTATAATGGGATTGGCCACCTCACGCTGTCAGTCATTTTGCGGATCGAGGCTTTATAATGGGATTGGCCACCTCGCGCTGTCAGTCATTTGGCGTATCGAGGCTTTATAATGGGATTGGTCACCTCGCGCTGCCAGTCATTTGGCGTATCGAGGCTTTATAATGGGATTGGTCACCTCGCGCTGTCAGTCATTTGGCGTATCGAGGCTTTATAATGGGATTGGTCACCTCGCGCTGCCAGTCATTTGGCGTATCGAGGCTTTGTAATGGGATTGGCTGGCCACCTCGCGCTGCCAGTCATTTGGCGTATCGAGGCTTTATAATGGGATTGGCCACCTCGCGCTGCCAGTCATTTGGCGTATCGAGGCTTTATTATGGAATTGGCCACCTCGCGCTGCCAGTCATTTGGCGTATCGAGGCTTTATAATGGGATTGGCCACCTCACGCTGTCAGTCATTTTGCGGATCGAGGCTTTATAATGGGATTGGCCACCTCGCGCTGTCAGTCATTGGGCGTATCGAGGCTTTATAATGGGATTGGCTACCTCGCGCTGCCAGTCATTTGGCGTATCGAGGCTTTATAATGGGATTGGCCATGTTAAAGTGGGATTATTCTTTTGCTTCCACACTGCTGGTTCGATTTCGGTGACATTTGGCACACATGATGTCACTAACATTGGTACATATTACACCATATATTAGTTGTTGTGAATACTTATACAGCTATTTTAAGGGGTATACATCAGTACATTTGCGGAAGCAATTCACTTTGCCAGGTCAAGTTAATTTGTGACTTTTAGCACGCTACATCGTTAAGATTAGTCAACCATAACCTATAATGATCTTACAGGATGTGCCCCATGATCTACTGGCCGGATTGGGACGAACTTGGACGATGTGATTAATGCATCCATGACCCGCACGTGAAGAATGTGAATGATTTGGTTTGTATATAAACCCCTCGTGATAGTGAACCTGGTAACTGTTCGACATAGAACACCCGATTAACCTGTTCCTACGTTTCATTTCAAAGTATCATGTTCGTTCAGATCAGCCACGATTGAGGGCTTTTGAACGCCATATTATCATCACCATTGGAAAAAAAGTCTATACAAATACCGGATAGTCATTCATTACTGACAGAAGTCTAAAGACTTCTGTCAGTCTAAAGACTTCTGTCAGTATACTACTCAGTTCGGTTTGTAAATTTGTATGTTTGTCAGCTAGCTTTGCTTGTCACATCGATACAGGTCGCAATTCGACAGCTACGGTCATCGGTCTTTACCAAAAGGTAGATTGGTGGAATGGCTCGGTCAAGTTCGTTAATGGCATATATAGGTCAAAGGTCAAGGTCACAGCGATTTTTTATAAAAAAAAGTTAACAACGCATATATCTCCGTTAATATTAGAGATAGAGATCTTGGGTAAGTTTCAGAATGTGCAGCCCATCAAGGGGCATCTTTCGTGTATTGTTCACTTTTTGACGCGTCATACTCATTTTCGGAAAACACACTAAATCACCTCTGTCAGTTGTGTGGCTTTTAGACACATTTAAAACCAAGTTATCGCTATAAGGAGCTGACATGTCATAGAAATATGAATAAGAATAACCTCTATAGAATCTTAGGTCTCTCCAGTGCGTCACGTGACGCCACGATGACGTCACTTTTGGTACATTAAAAAAATTGTCAAAAATCGAAAAAAATGCAAAAAATGCTAGACTAGCGTCATATTGTGGGGAAAGTGATCTCCTGTAGAGCTGGATAGTAAAAACAATACGTTCCAATCTTACTTCCGGTTCCAGAGCGGCGGGAAGTTGTCTATGGGACTTCCCATGTTAAAGCCCTCCAAATCTCAAGCTGGGAAAATATGTTTTGTCGCATATTTCACAAGTGCCTTCGTCAAACACTACCCGGATTTTTTCTTTGATTCAATATGGTACCTAGTAGAAACAATGGATACCATATGGTATTTGAATAAGTAATGACGTCAGAGGATTTTTTTGAAATTTGGCCAATGGTAAAAGATGGGGATTTTTAGCGCTGGCAAGGGCTCCCACGGGCGACCTATGCCAGTTATCATTCAATGCTTGCAGTTGTGGATGGACCGGACTGAGATGAGCCACCAACGGTAAACATGGTGACATAACATACTAACTGTTTGGTATAGAGTCGAAAACGTTTAACATGGAACCCTATAGGGAAAATCTAATTTCATTCAATTTGACATACTTTCGTTTGAGCGATCTCACTTTGCTTTACCATGGTGAGAGATGTGGACGAGTACAAGAGTCCCAGGGTAGGCTGACGGCAAACGCGTGTCTCAGTTTCGTTTCCATGGCAACCGGACATTTGCCCAATGATAAAGTATACAAATTCCCTCTAATTTAGAAAATTCGTAAAAAATCGGAAAAATTAGCTAGACCTTCGATCGTTGCGTATAATGGTAGGGAAGATATGTATCCAGATTACTACTGGCAGTAAAGCATTATTATTCTTTACATCTTAGCTGCAGAGTCCTTTCTTCGTCTGCTCGTTTTTCATTTATCCGCAATGATGAAGAATAGCAATTTTCGGTAATTAGGTGAAGCTATGTCTGAAGGACTAACAGTCCTACCGCCGTTCTAATCAACGTTTGGGATTGAGGGTACACATGTTCGTGTCTAGATGTTTGGACGTTGCCGTGCGTCATGCCATGACGTCACCATGACGTGATGACGTCATAATTTTATAACCTCTATTACTCGACTATTATACCTCGTAGCGACTACCGGTTGATTTGAGGCTGTACCTTATATCAAGGGGCAACTGCCGCGATGCGTAACTTTTTTTTGCGGTACTGAAACGTGTGCGTCAAAAATGACGTCATAGCTAACGTGCTCCTAAGAAATGTTGGGTTTGCTTTATTTTCAGCCACTTTGGCAATAGCTGTCATAACCCGAGTTGATAAGTAGGTATATTAAAGACATAGAAGCCATCTTGAGCATTTTTGCGAACGTCAAATGACGTCATGTCTCATCACGATGACGTATTATTAGATAAAAATAAAATTCGTAGCGTCATTCATAATGAGTCGAGCAATCGCTCTTGAGAACAAAAGTTCATGTTCACTTAAACTCTAATACGGCATTAAATTGGCGGCCGGAAGATGCGTCACATGACGTGATTGTCACGTCATAGGCACAATCGACGGTTTACCTGTAATTCCGTTAATATCTGTTAATTGCGCATTGCACATTGCTCAAAATAGAGCCTGCGGTGCGCACGTTGTCGGATGAATGCGCTATTTGGCTCAGATGTGTCCCTTTATACGCTCTGTTTAGCTCGAATTGTCCCCCGTATAGGCGCTGTTTATCCAAAATTGCCCCCTATATGCGCTGTTCAGCTCAAATGGCCGGGTATATTCGCTATTTAGCATAAATTGCGCGTTACATGCGCTTTATAACCGACAATTACCGCTACATGCGCAATTGAGCCGAAATTGCCCGTTATACGCGCAATTTATCCCAAATTGCCCGTTATACGCGCTGTTAAACCCGAATTGCTCCTTAGATGCCCAGTGTACCTTAAATTTCCTGTTATACTTGCTATTTAGCCCAAATTGCCAGTTACGTGCGATATTTAGCTCAAATCGCCCGCCGAAAGCTCTATTTTGCGAACAAAAGCTCCATTTTGCAATCAGAAAGCTCTATTTCGTCAACAGAAAGCTTTATTTTGTAAACAGAAAGCTCTATTAGGCGCGACCTTTGGATCCGAAGTCCAACGCTATACCCACTGAGCCAGCCAGACAGCGTTAACGTTGGAGCGTCGCATGTGATTCATGTCCAAAGGCCGGGTCGCGCAGTTTCGGGCGTTGACAATATTCGTAAAAGTATAGCTTTCAAAATGTAGTTTTTCCCACAATATCCTGATATCGGCCTTCCATAAGGTCTACCGCATCACCCCACGCTTCCGCCTCAATCTTTATATCGACTCAAACCCCAACGAAACATGTTCACGACGATGCTTCGACGTGTGGTGGCAAGTGTTAATGCTTCAAACCCAGCTCTAAACGAACCCGTCATTAGGTAATTAGGCAATGAAAACGGATCTATCTGAGGCTATATAGCATTACTCCGCGGTAATTAGGTACTATGGAAAGCCATATGCACCATTGCATATCAAAAATTCAAAATCACCAGCCTCTCACTTTTAGTACTCAAAAATCAGGAAAGCAAGTTAGAACCGCGATTGTTACGGTACTTAGTAGGGCTGAACTATACATGAACATACCTGTGCTCACAAATGACCTATTGCCCTTACCCAGGGAACCATGGCGCCGCACAAAGGAGACCCCCCCTTGCTCGTTCGCCAATGATGAGAGAATGGGGAAATGGATTCATGGCACTTTCGATTCCCTCACTGTTGCCCCTTGTAGGTGCGATTGTAGGCTAAAATACCCGTTTGTATGAATTATTTCAAGCTACATTGACCGCTGCAATGAATTCTCCTGATCGTCTGTAAGAAAATCACTTCTGTCAGTAAGCCTCAGCGTCCGGCTGATTTCGGCTCTTGTTTTCTAACGTACTTTATCGAATTAGAGTTCGAGTAATACACATATGTTATAGTTAAAGATTGTAGATATCTGCGGGCCGGATTGATACAAGCATGGAACACGGGACTGACACATACGTGGCCACAACATAAGTATTGCATACATTATTTGTTTTGTATATATTAAATGTAGTGCGGTGACGTAAAGCATGATGGGTAATTTGTCGCAAAAGACACGGTGACGATGGTTAGTTTTATGTCGTACCTTATTCCATGGTACGACATAAAACGCCAAAAGTCGCCGTCTAACATTAAATAGTGGTAGGTCATGCTTCAAAGTAGCTGCAAATGTTTCACAAAGGTCGGTAGCAGGCAGGTAGGTGACTGATTTGGACATTCAGCCATTAGTTTTGCAAATACAAAGAGTTGAAGTGGGTGTTGACGCTCGTATAACGTTTACCAGGCCTGTCTCTAACTTATCACGGGGTTGCCGTTAGAGCCAGGCAGCATTTGCTGTCTGTGCGGTGTAGCAGCGCATATTGGCGCGGCTGGCGCTGATCGAATAAAGATGTCCAGAAAAAGCCCTGACATTGCAAGTTAAGATAATAAATCAATGTATTTTCTTTCCGCCAGGTCAGTAAATTGCATAAGGATTATGGAAAGATGCACATTTTGTTAGATAGTTAAAAACTGTGCGCAATATATACGCGAAAATATGCGCGGCAACACCGCACATACAGCAAATGCTGCTCGGCTCTAACGGCACACATGCTGCTTAGAGGCAGGCCTGGTAAGTATAACGTATAACCTGTTCTTATTTAGCTCGTCGCGGCGCATTCCAGGCCTTCAGCATAGCCTTCTCCTATTGGCCTGACGCAAAAAAAAGAGGTGGGAGGGGGGGGGGGGGCGGGGCTGCCTGTTGTAGTGATTAGCGCACTCGACCGCAGGTCAATAGATCCTCGGTTCGAATCCGGGCTCGGGCACATAATCTGGGGCATGTTTCATTCCTTCATCGTCCAGAAGGTTCCTTGGCCCGATTTAGCCTTCATGTGCAAAAAGGCTCCTAAACCACCAACATTTCATACAATTTCCATAGAGTTTCCAAAGAAAGCGCACGTCGCGGCAGTGCAGGGTACAGAGATCAAGGTCTCCCTGGGTGAGTCCAACATCAGCTCCATCTCGGCTGAACGGGCACGTTGGGCAGACCTTCACACCTCCTGCTGCTAATGTTATTGTCCAAAGGGTTGACTCCGCCGCTACTTCGCAGCAGGCAACAGGTGCGAGAGTCAATATGCCGGCAAAGCTGCCAACGTTTCTTAACTGCGAAGTTTAAATCTTTGAATATCACCTTAAATAGTGCCATTCCGTCGGTATCACTTCATATATCGCTTCTAGGAGTATTCTTACAGAATATATTCTAGAATTCCTCAAACCCCTCGTTCGCTTGACGCAGAAAACGTATGTGTGTCCAGAGCTCATTGTTGTGCGTGCCGTCAGTTGTAAGACTGGTATGGAAACTGTTCAAACTCGATGGAGACTATGGAAACTCCATAGCAATTCTATAAGAACTGTTTAGGAAAAGGTTTAGAATTTCCATAGAAAAATCGATAGAAACCTTTAGAATAGTTTTTAGTGGAATTCTGTAAGATATTTGCCAACGGAGTGTAAGGAAGTCTTATAAATTTAATGCCATGCTTCGCGTAATAAATATAGGAAGAGAGAATTACCTTTATGTACCCTTTCACATAAAGAGTACTTCGATAAACCTGCAAACGTACCTGATCATAACCGGCTACGAAAGGAAAAGAATGGCTCTGTCGAAATATTATCTCTATATACTTTTGATAGAAACCAATTGCTCTATAGAAGTATCCCTACACCTTCAACAGAAATATTTGTTTCTATAGAAATATCTGTTTACGTTCTATAGAAAATAATTGTTTTATAGAATTATGTACAAAGGTTCTATAGAAAATCATACTTCTATAGATTTTTCTATAGAAATGCTATATAGTTCTATAAAATGTGGTGTGCGAGCTAGCATAGCGATAACGGATGAATAAGGCACTGGCCCACACATGGCTGAACAAGGTATGCATTCACCCACAACATTTTTTATCAAGCTTATTCGAGCAACTACGGTAATTAAAACGCATGATACTGAAAATATCAATACAATGGATGGCCAAAGAAATAAGCCGACAATATTATCACGCGAATCAGTGCGTCAATCTGACCTGGTATCTGCCCGTCATCAGCTGGCCCCGTGTCGGAGCGCAGCAATGCTGGACGTAGTAGTTCTCCAGCTTGACCCCGCCCTCCGCCAGGGCGTCCAGGTTGGGCGTCTTGATGTCTGATCCGTGGTAGCCGACATCATTCCAGCCCAAGTCGTCCGCCAATATAAACACGATGTGCGGCCGCGTCTCCTTCTGAAGACGTCGAATCGTTTTCTCAAACGTACCGATATTCGTTGTGGATGTCCACCACACGCAGAGGGCCGCCGCCACGAGGCAAGCGATCTGAAACTTCCTCCATTTCATTTTAACGAGGCGTGATCTGTCCCGCGCCAGAGAGAAACCAGTCCGTTGCCGACGCCTGCAACTTGCTAAAAGTACTTATGTTTTCGGATTAACAGCTTGCCTGTTCTTTATTGATGCCATATATTTGGAATCCTGTGATCTGAAAAACATTACATTGCTATTAGTAGCTGAATGCGTAGTTTCTGGGTGACCTTTAGAAATTGAATAATTAAAAAGCTGTATTGGCGTTGGCCGATAAAAAGCGATGGATTATGGATTGAATGAACGGGTTATCGCGAGTCGTAACGGTTTAATCAATTTCTGGACAATGTTACGTTTCTTTTATTAGATGGTAGTGAGTCATCCGTTAGAAATGCTTTACGGAAACTGAAGGCCTTCCATTACTGCTCTGGACTGAAAATTAATGTTGACAGAACTAACGCTATATGGCTTGGGAATTTTGAACAAGAAAAACAGAACATATGTCCAGATTTGCCATTGACTTGGGTAAAGGAGTTTCGGTTGTTAGGAATAAGTTTTTATGTTGACTTAAAGAAGATGGTAATGATAAATTATGAGTCCAAAATTGCCGAATTTGAAAAGATATTGAATGCATACAGTAAACGAAGGCTTTCGCTCCGTGGTCGGGTCATAGTAGTAAAAACTCTTGCCTTGCCGAAATTGATACATGTGATGTCTGCTCTACCTATGCCGGAGAAGCGTTATCTAGACAAAATTGACGGTGCCATTCGAAATTTTGTTTGGAACAAGAAAAAACCTAAGCTCTCGTTAAATAGAATGGCCCAGTCAATAGAAAAGGGGGGCGTTAACCTTACGCATACAAAATTGATGTTGCAAGCTTTGAAATTGACTTGGATTCAAAAACTTATCCGGCAAGATGGAGCATGGCAAGATTTGTTCTGTGACACTATTTGTGGTGAAAAAGTACATTGTTGGGAATTAGATTTGCGTTCAATAAGAAAATTTATTATGGTAGAAAACTCATTTTGGGCTGATGTTTTTAATTCCTGGTACTGCTACCGGCAAGTGAGCAAGGATATTGAGATTACCCGTAATGTGTTGGAGTATCCTTTGTGGAATACTTATTTTATGACTAATAAAAATGTTATATGTAGAAAGACCGAATTTATCAAGAAAGGTATAGTTTTTGCTAATGATGTTATTAACGAACAAGGGGAGTTCATTGGCTGGAATGACTTTTGCATAAAGTTCGATATCCGCATAAATTTTGCGGATTTCTACGGGCTGATCCATTATATTCCCAGAGAATGGAAATATGAAATGTTAAGTGGAGGTGTACAGCTAAAATCAGTTGTTTGTAAATTTACGAATCATATAAAGCAGATGAAGCGTATGTGCAACGAAACTTATAAAACATTAGTTAAATCACTGATATACGGGCGGAATAATGAGCGTAAATAGTCAGATATTTTAGGTGTACAAATAAAAAAGGGATACATGGAAAACATTATATAAATTACCGGTGAACGCCACTACGGATGAGAGAATGAGAAGTTTTCAGTTCATGATTTTACACAGAACGAATAGGTTCTTATACATGAGTAAAATAGTTAACTCTGATATGTGTGGCTTTTGCGGTAACGAGTGTAAAACGATCGAACATCTATTTTATTATTGTCAACCAGTGAAGTCATTATGGTCAGAATTTATAGCTTTGTTTAGAAATGTCACTGAAGAAGACATTGGCACATTCATTTCGGCTCAGACTGTGATGTTAGGAGTGACAACCTCGCCTCTTTGTCGCCTGCTTAACCATATAATTATCATTGAAAAAAAATATATCTATCAGTGTAAATGGGCTCATGTTACCCTTATTTTTTGTGGCTTGATAATTTGTATTCAATATTATTAGGATATAGAAAAATTAGGAATAACAGAACAATATCGTAGCGAGACAATATTTCTAAGAAAATGGAAACCTGTCATCCCTCTTCTAGCATGATCCCTCTCCTGCACAGTTGTATATTCTCAACGATATAACATGTATTCTGTTTGTCTGATGTCACAACTTGCGTACGATTATGGAAAAAAAAAAATCTGGACAATGATTTAAGCCACATTCCACAAAATATCGGCGTATACAGAATAATCACCTATACCAGTAAAGACATGTTCAACAGTTTTCTCTTGTGACTTTCAAACCATGATCCGTGCGCTGCTAATACATTTATGGCAAACCGTATGTGCCATAAGTACCTGTTACACATGTATAATAAACTACTTGTTAGATGGACGGATTGTATAATCAATGCCCGTCGTCATATTTTACACGCTAATGTCTTATCTCACGCTCAGTGATTAACGAGAATGCAGAGAGAAGACCTGGAGAACGGGGCATCCATCCACATGAATCGGTCTGCAAGGGACAGTTATAACAAATTATGGTCCATTATGAATTTATGATCATAGTGATAATGTCCATGATGTCCATAATGGTCATAATGATCATATCCATAATGATCATAATTAGTATATCCCTAATGACCTAAAGTCACCGATGTCCACTACAATCTAGTATCCGTTCGATTCATTATTTTGTTCACCGTTTGTCAGTGAACCCACTGTATTCCTAGAAGCATTGGTCCGTGAACCTACTATATAGCTAGGAACATTGGTCAGTTAACCTACTATATAACTAGGACCATTGGTCAGTGAACCTACTATATAGCTAGGAACATTGGTCAGTGGACCTCCTATATTGCCAGAAACATTGGTCCGAGAACCACTATATTGACAGAAACATTGGTCAGATAACGTACCATATTGATAGAAACATTGGTCAGTGAATCTCCTATATTGCCAGAAACATCGGTCAGTGAACCTCCTATATTACAAGAAACATTGGTCAGAGAACCACTATACTGACAGAAACATTGGTCAGATAACCTACCATATTGATAGAAACATTGGTCAGTGAACCTCCTATATTGCCAGAAAACATTGGTCAGTGAACCTCCTATATTGCCAGAAACATTGGTCAGAGAACCACTATATTGACAGAAACATTGGTCAGAGAACCACTATATTGCTTGAAACATTGGTCAGATAACCTACCATATTGATAGAAACATTGGCCAGTGAACCTCATATATTGCCAGAAACATTGGTCAGGGAACCACTATATTGCCAGAAACATTGGTCCGATAACCTCCTATGTTGCCAGAAACATTGGTCAATGAAACCACTGTATTGACAGAAACATTGGTCAGATAACGTACCATATTGATAGAAACATTGGCCAGTGATATTGCCAGAAACATTGGTCAGATAACCTCCTATATTGCCAGAAACATTGGTCAATGAAACCACTGTATTGACAGAAACATTGGTCAGATAACGTACCATATTGATAGAAACATTGGTCAGTGAACCCCTATATTGCCAGAAACATTGGTCAGAAAACCGCTTTATTGCCAGAAGCATTGGTCAGAGAACCACTATAAGGACAGAAACATTGGTCAGATGACGTACCATATTGATAGAAACATTGGTCAGTGGACCTCCTATATTGCCAGAAAACATTGGTCAGAGATCCACTATATTGCCAGAAACATTGGTCAGATAACCACTATATTGACAGAAACATTGGTCAGTGAACCTCCCATATTGCCAGAAACATTGGTCAGTGAACCACTATATTGACAGAAACATTGGTCAGATAACGTACCATATCGATAGAAACGTTGGTCAGTGAACCTCCTATATTGACAGAAACATTGGTCGGATAACGTACCATATGGATAGAAACATTGGTCCGTGAACCCCCTTTAGTGCCAGAAACATTGGTCAAAACCATTTTATTGCCAGAAACATTGGTCAGATAACCACTATATTGACAGAAACAGTGGTCAGATAACCTACCATTTTGATAGAAACATTGGTCAGTGAACCTCCTATATTGCCAGAAACATTGGTCAGTAAACCTCTTATATTGCCAGAAACATTGGTCAGAGAACCACTATATTGACAGAAACATTGGTCAGATAACCTACCATATCGATAGAAACATTGGTCAGTGAACCCCTATATTGCCAGAAACATTGGTCAGAAAACCGCTTTATTGCCAGAAGCATTGGTCAGAGAACCACTATATTGACAGAAACATTGGTCAGATGACGTACCATATTGATAGAAACATTGATCAGTGGACCTCCTATATTGCCAGAAAACATTGGTCGGATAACGTACCATATTGATAGAAACATTGGTCAGTGAACCCCCTTTAGTGCCAGAAACATTGGTCAAAACCATTTTATTGCCAGAAACATTGGTCAGATAACCACTATATTGACAGAAACATTGGTCAGATAACCTACCATTTTGATAGAAACATTGGTCAGTGAACCTCCTATATTGCCAGAAAACATTGGTCAGTGTACCTCCTATATTGCCAGAAACATTGGTCAGAGAACCACTATATTGACAGAAACATTGGTCAGAGAACCACTATATTGCTAGAAACATTGGTCAGATAACCTACCATATTGATTGAAACATTGGCCAGTGAACCTCATATATTGCCAGAAACGTTGGCCAGGGAACCACTGTATTGACAGAAACATTGGTCAGATAACCTCCTATATTGCCAGAAACATTGGTCAGTAAAACCACTGTATTGTCAGAAACATTGGTCAGATAACGTACCATATCGATGGAAACATTGGTCAGTGAACCCCTATATTGCCAGAAACATTGGTCAGAAAACCGCTTTATTGCCAGAAGCATTGGCCAGAGAACCACTATATTGACAGAAACATTGGTCAGATGACGTACCATATTGACAGAAACATTGATCAGTGGACCTCCTATATTGCCAGAAAACATTGGTCAGAGAACCACTATATTGCCAGAAACATTGGTCAGAGAACCACTATATTGACAGAAACATTGGTCAGTGAACATCCCATATTGCCAGAAACATTGGTCAGTAAACCACTATATTGACAGAAACTTTGGTCAGATAACGTACCATATCGATAGAAACATTGGTCAGTGAACCTCCTATTTTGCCAGAAAACATTGGTCAGTGAACCTATATTGACAGAAACATTGGTCAGATAACGTGCCATATTGATAGAAACATTGGTCAATGAACCCCCTTTAGTGCCAGAAACATTGGTCAAAACCATTTTATTGCCGGAAACATTGGTCAGATAACCACTATATTGACAGAAACATTGGTCAGATAACGTGCCATATTGATAGAAACATTGGTCAGTGAACCCCCTATAGTGCCAGAAAACATTGGTCAGTGAACCTCCTATATTGACAGAAACATTGGTCAGAAAACCACTTTAGTGCCAGAAACATTGGTCAGAGAACCAATATATTGACAGAAACATTGGTCAGATGACGTACCATATTGATAGAAACATTGGTCAGTGAACCTCCTATATTGCCAGAAACATTGGTCAGAGAACACTATATTGACAGAAACATTGGTCAGAGGACGTACCATATTGATGGAAACATTGGTCAGTAAACCTCCTATATTGCCAGGAAACATTGGTAAGTGAACCTCATATATTGCCAGAAACATTGATCAGACAACCACTATATTGACAGAAACATTGGTCAGATAACGTACCATATTGATAGAAACATTGGTCAGTGAATCTCCTATATTGTCAGAAACATTGGTCAGTGAACCACTATATTCACAGAAACATTCGTCAGATAACGTAACATATTGCCAGAAAACATTGGTCAGTAAACCTCCTATATTGCCAGAAACAACAACAACAACAACAGCAACATTTGTCAGTGAAACCACTATATTCCAGAAGCATTTGACAATGAGCGCAATATATTGCTAGAAGCATGAGCCAGAGAACCCACCATGTTGCTAAGTTGCTAAAACATTTGGCAATGAAACTTCTATATTGCTAAAAACATTGTCAATGATACGTTGATTGTATATTCAGGACACTTTAACCACTTTTTGTCATATCGCGTCAATGGGAGAAGGAAGGGGGAGTGGAGCCAAGCCCCCCACCCGGGGGTAACCCCCTACTCTTTGCGAAGAAAGCTATGAGACCTGTATCGTGCGACCACACAGACATGGACACAGCGGGGCTCGAACTACCGATACACGCGCCGTTTGGCTCTCAGTTGGGGCAGAGCACCCAAGGCGAGCACTCAACAAGCGATCAACCACAAACAGCATCGATTGTCGATAACTTTTTGCAATTCCCGTGAAAGCGTGTAGTTTGTAGTGCCTAATAAACGTGAGCATGGACCTAATTGTCAATATCATTTGAAGCACAACGTGCATTTCAGTCGGTGAGGCGAGGTGGTGGTGAGGCGTTGAGGCGCTGAGGTGGTGAGGCGGTGAGTCGGTGAGGCGAGGTGATGGTGAGGCGTTGAGGCGGTGAGGTGGGGAGGCGGGGTGGTGGTGAGGATGTGAGGCGGTGAGGCGGTGAGGCGGTGAGGTGGTGAGGCGGTGAGGCGGTGAGGCTGTGGTGGCGGTCAGGCGGTGAGGCGGGGTAGCGGTGAGGCGGGGGAATCACTTATCATGCCCCATCTGCCAGCGACCGTTACCCAGGCAATCACTTATCATGCCCCATTTGCCAGCGACCTGTACCCAGGGAATCAGTTATCACGCCCCATCTGGCAGCGACCTGTACCCAGGGAATCACTTATCATGCCCCATCTGCCAGCGATCTGTACCCAGGGAATCAGATATCATGCTCCATCTGCCGGCGACCTGTACCCAGGGAATCACTTATCATGCCCCATCTGCCGGCGATCTGTACCCAGGGAATCAGATATCATGCCCCATCTGCCGGCGATCTGTACCCAGGGAATCAGATGTCATGCCCCATCTGCCAGCGATCTGTACCCAGGAAATCAGTTATCATGCCCCATCTGCCGGCGATCTGTACCCAGGGAATCAGTTATCATGCCCCATCTGCCAGCGACCTGTACCCAGGGAATCAGATATCATGCCCCATCTGCCGGCGACCTGTACCCAGGGAATCACTTATCATGCCCCATCTGCCGGCGATCTGTACCCAGGGAATCAGATATCATGCCCCATCTGCCAGCGACCTGTACCCAGGGAATCAGATATTATGCCCCATCTGCCGGCGATCTGTACCCAGGGAATCAGTTATCATGCCCCATCTGCCAGCGATCTGTACCCAGGAAATCAGTTATCATGCCCCATCTGCCAGCAATCTGTACCCAGGGAATCAGTTATCATGCCCCATCTGCCAGCGACCTGTATCCAGGCAATCACTTATCATGCCCCATTTGCCAGCGATCTGTACCCAGGGAATCAGTTATGAATCATGCCCAATCTGCCAGCGACCTGTACCCAGGGGATCAGTTATCATGCCCCATTTGCCAGCGACCTGTAACAAGGGAATCACTGCAGCCAATGACTTGATGTCTTCAACATTTTCGGGATCAGGATGCATTCCGTGCTCGTCAAACACGACTCCGAAGAAAGATATGCTGTTCTCGTTGATTAAGCATTTTTCAATGTTGAAGACTAGTTCATTGTCTTTTGCAACTTTCATTAATTCGAGTAGATTTTCATCATGTTCGGCCTGAGTTGTGCCATAGACTACGACATCGTCTGTGATTCCAGTTGCTCCTTCACACTTCTCGAGGATCTGATCCATTCTTTGTTGAAAAACATCTTTACTCATTACAAGCCCAAACGGCATTCGAAGGAAGCAAAATCTGCCAAATGGCGAATTGAACGTTGTGAGTTTTTGGCTGTTTTCGTCCAACTCTACAGACCAATACCCATTTTTGGCATCCCACTTCGAAAAGTGTTTTGCTCCTGCTAACTGGTGTGTTAGTTCTTCTAGTGTTGGAGTTCGGTGGTGACACCGTTTAATTGCAGTGTTTAGATCTTTTGGATCTAGGCATAACCGTAATTTGCCGTTAGCCTTCTGACTGTGAGACTATTCACCCAGTCTGTTGGCTCATCTACCTTGCGGATGAAAAAATTCCCGGCGACCTTGACACTGAGTCCATTGGTCCCCAATCTATGAGAGGCGATCGGAGTTCAGGCGAAACAATATTGTCCCAGCCACTTTATTATATTTTATGGTATATACACTTGGTCTGTAAGCTTAGAGTTATTGTAAAGCCCCGTCCATGTGGCCACAGCTGAAGGTTCTGAAGTGACCTTTACTTGTCTATCTTAATTGCATCCAATTTGTAAAAAATGGCTTTCCATCAATACTAATGTGTTATCATAAACACCGCAGTGCGTGAGTTGACGTGGTCAAATGATGTGGCCAGATCTAGGTATATAGATGTTGTTTGGTACGTCCCTTTTTATCCATACTCGAAAGTTCTGTCGATCAATTCTAGCACAGCAAGTTCAGTTGAATATATATATATATATATAGCGCCTACCTTAACATATTTATTTTTAGTATGATGCGAGCAAATCTAGATAACGTCAGAGACCTTGATCACCTTGCGGATGATGCTCTGTTTTACCATAGAGTCGAGTTCGCTCACTTCGACACTTCCGAGGTGCATGAATGACGGGATGTACGGATGGATCTGTAACCATGTGATATTTTCCCGGGAAATGGCCTATTTTATCGGATTGATCCGGGTATTTCTCTTTCAGAACCTCCAAGTTTGTACTTCCAGTCTGTATATTACAGTGCAATGTGATGAGTTTGAGTTCTCGAGAAGAGGGGAGTCCCAGGAAGGCTGGACCATCTGTTTCAACAAAATATAATTCAGTTTCTTGCCAATCGCTCTCATTATGTTGACTTGGCAAAGTCATTTTACCATTTTGCACTATGTTAGTCCCATTGTAGGCAGTTAGGACTGTGGTTGATGTCGTCAACATTCCATTTCTAGGCTTCCCTTCTGCATCCAGATATGATGGACACATCTGCCTGTAGATACGAAGAGGCAGAGTGTTTCCTTGTGCTCCGGTATCCATGTTAACCGTCAAGTTTGCTGGAACATGCGGTTTATTGGGTAGTTTTATCTGGAGTTTAGTGAAGATCTCATCACGTCCATCTTGGTTAATGGTGTCGATTGTTATTTCTGAGAACGACATTTGCTCAAAATCATCTGTCACACCACTAGAGTCATATTGTTGATCATATTGTTGGTCATATTGTTGGTCATATTGTTCTTGCTGATTCATATAGTGAATATTGCTGTTTTTATGATATGGAGGTCTGCCACGTCCATATCCTCTGTGATATCCTCCTCGAGGTTTCCAGCCTCTTTGTCTGGATCGTGTATCCCTTGACCTTGACCTGCGTCCTTGCCATGCATTTTTAGACAAACAAAATTTAGCCCAATGACTCGGCTTGTGACAAGATAAACATATCTTTCCATATGCTGGGCAACTTTCTTTTCTTGTTCTCTCATGACTACGACCACATTTCTTGCATAATGAAGTTGTAACAGCATGTACATTGGTCATATCTATTGACCCTTGGGCATCTGCCAGGCGTTGCATGTCACATATGGAAGCTTCATAGTTACGTCCCATGTCAAGAACATTATTCCGTGTTAATGTTTTATCTTTCCCAAGAAGGTCCTTTTGAAGGTCTTTGTGCTTTGTTCCAGCAATGATTTGCTCTATTATAAAACATAAGACTGCAAAGCGATGGTTTTGACGTTGTACTGCCTCGAATATGTTACGCTCCATATGCAAGAAAACAATAACTGCTGCGTCGATTTCTATAATATTGGGCATGTCACTCCTTCCTGGCAATCCCTTGAAAGTGCGAAAATTTCCGCGAAATCGAAGCGACAGTTTCTGCGTAATCATTGAAATAATATCGCCATATCTTCAAATTATCAACTTTAAAGAATTCTCAAGACACATATAACATTTCCTTATTTTTTACTCTAATAGAGTAAAATATTTTACTTAAGAATTTTCGAGAAAGACTTTTAGAATTCTTAAGCAAATTATTGAGAATTCTTGAAAATTCTTAAGAATTTGCTGAAGAATTTACTTAAGAATCTTTTTGAACACGGCCCCTGATCATGAGACCCCCTGCGCGGTCGCTTTCATGAGGGCCACCTCAGTTAGGATAATTACCTTGACGATGGGTGGACTTCTGAATGATCAGGTGCAAATACAACAAATAATAAACACACGAAAGAGGAACAGAAATCAAAACATTTATGATAAATAAAAGAAACACGGGAACAAAAATAATGCATGTACACCTAGCACGATTTCAAAAACATGTGGGGAGGGGCGGGGGGGGGGGGGGGGGGAGGGGCCATGATAGAGAAATACGGTGGTAGTTTATTATTTTTTAATTTAAAATAAAACTTTAACTGTTGTAGGAGGTGACTGTCCTCCAATTTTAATAAAAAGTTGTTTGGAAATAGGTTAGGTACGTGCATCATACTCGCTACAGGTAATTGTTCTCACTGCTCTATTTTAGATCTTTGCTGTAGGTTTACTTTTATATCCCCAAACTAATAGCCCTTAATTAACACACGATAATATTATTGTATTATATGGCAAAAGTAAGATGTCTTGCGGTATGTTTTGCTTAAGTCGGTTTAGTATTCCTACGCGCGCGGCGAGTTTTTATCTACTTAAGTTGTTTGTGTGAGCATGCCATGTACGGTGCTTATCTATTGTTACTCCCAATAGATTAAAAGAATCAACACATTCTATCTGCATATTGTTTATCATAATCTGAGAATTTTTTGCAATTTTTTGCGGTGTGTGGAATACCATAAATTTATATTTTTTATATTTAGAGACAACTTGTTTATTATTAGCCATTCATTGCTCTTACATAGTTCCTCATTTATTTTGTTTATCCCTTCTTCTGTTTGTGGATTAATGTGCTTAAGGTAGTGGTCAATGTTGTGTCATCAGCATATATTATGGCTTTATACAGGGAACTTGCCTTTGGCAGGTCATTTATTTATATAATAAAGAGGAGTGGCCCCAGGATAGACCCTTGGGGTACACTAGTTGTAATAAGCAATTGACTCGATTTAGTATCATCTATTTGGACGTCTTGTCGTGTCGTGTAGCGAATTTGCTGTTCCAGTTACCCCGCAATAGTTGAGCTTTTGCAAGAGCATGTCATGGTTTAGGGTATCAGAGGCTTTAAACGGATCTAGATACACATTTAGGGGAATTTCCCTCCGATCAAGTGTGTTTATTGTATGGTCAATTACTTCGATAATGGCCAGCTGTGCTGAGTGGGATTCCCTGAAACCATACTGACTGAATTCTGACTAAAGTGCTGAAACACCTTATTATTTTTAGAATACTTTTCCACGTTTTCCCGTTCCCCTGCTTTATAGACTTGTGTACTACCTTCGCTATTTTGAGTTCATCCGGAAATATACCAGTAGCCATGCAGTGACTGGTTGATGATGAGATGTAGAGCTTAACTGATTGAGTCTTTAATATATGTATTAGCATAATACAAGATATTCCATCATGGCCAGAACTAGGTTTTGGTTTCAGTTCGTTTATAACATTTAAGACATCCTTAGAGTTTATGAGTTTGAATTTCATCTCTAGACGGATTCTTCAGATAATGACTAAATGATTGTTTTGTTAATTGAATTTCCTCGGCCAATTTGGGACCTATATCGATATAATACTCGGTAAACTTCCGTGCTGTATCAGATCGCCCTTCAACGAAATTGCCATTTATGTTAAAGCATTCAAGGAGATCTTCCTTTACTGAATGTTTATTTAATATAGTGCTTATAGTTTTCCATGTACCTTTCATGTCACCTTTATCTTTGTTAAATAATGCTTCGTAATGAGTCTTCCTGGCCATACGGACTGACTCTACCTCCGCAAATGTATCTTGAGCGTTTCATAATCTGCACTGTCTGCTGGTGTTACTTTTAGTTTTTTTTATACATTTTGTCTCTAAAGTTTATAGATTTGATTATGCCTCCAGTTATCCATGGATTTTTGTTTTTGTTTTTGGAATTTCACGTATTTTACCGTGATTTGTTCATCTGTGATGCGCTTAAGTTCTGTTAAAGGATAATTATAATTTATGCTAGGGTCCTGATTTAAGTCGGGCGATAAATCGTTTATCATTGAATCAGTCAATGTAGTGTTTATATTCCATGTAGTTAGGATTATAGTGTAACACCCTGACTGTTTTGGCGGCTTCACTTGTATTCTGTGTCTGAGACACATGAAGTAGAGCACGTGATCTGAGATCTGTTTCATCAATATGTCAGCATTAACGCGGTTTAGATCATGCATATTCTTACATTTGAAATTGTTTATTATGGTTGCTCTGCTTAATGAGCACCTGGTAGGAAGAGTTATTAGTGGAATATAACTCTGCGTTGTTATCATGTCATAATAGGCAGTGATGGCTTGTTTCTCGTTGAGAGAGGTCTATCTTAAAGTCGCCCGCCACTATAACATCACAGTCGTTATTATCATATCTGGACAGTGTTTGTTCCAGTTTGGTAGTGAAGGTACTGTAATTTTCATTATTTTTGCATGGCGGTCAATAAATGTTCCCCAGGCTAATTATCTTTTCCTTATATCGATCAGTTACTTCAATGAGCAAAGAATCCCAGATATCAGATTCAACTAAAGGTGGAACAATTTTATATTTAAAATCGGTATTTAGATATATGCTTAAGCCGCCGTGTTCACTGCATGTTTTCCCTCGCGATATCATCGAGTAGCCCTTTAGTTGCAGCTGCGACTTATCAGATGATTCACTTAGCCATGTTTCTTGTATGCATAGGGCACTTAGTGTTACGCCGTCTTCGTTAAGTTGGTTTATAAGTATCTCTAACTGATCCATTTTGGCAGATAATGAAGCGGTGTTTAGGCTAAGCACAGTGAAGCTCCCTCGTGCGTCCCTAAGGCTTTCCGCAAAGTCATTGTATTCGTAATATGGAGAATGCTTAATGGTCACCCAGTCTTCATCCGTGCACTCGTTTTGGAGTTGGTTTTGGCGCAGTATATTCTCTAACGAGTTTCTCTCTAACCCTCCAAATTCTTTGAGTAGTTCAGGACGATCATGGGAGGGTTTCGGTGGATGAGGGTTGGATAGGGAGTGGATGGGTGGTTGGAGTGGGGGGGGGGGGACGTTAATGATATCGGAAAAGATGATAGGACGAAAACGAATTTAACATCCATACACCGTGAGCAAACATAACATGTAGCATGTGAGCTTTATCTTTAGGGCAAAATGCGTACTGAATGCTACCTATATATATCTAACAAACATTGCGATCATGATACCTGATCAGGGCAGGTATTTCAGTAAGATATAGTAAGGTATCAACAGGGATATATTCTAATGTCTTGTCCATGGTAAATATCACTATCATAGTTATTTGGAAAGATTAGGGTAGTTACTATAGGATTACTATGAGAGTTACTATACTATATGCTATGTGGTTCTATTAGTTCTAAATCAGAAATAAAAATTGTTTGCCAAAATCTCCATAGAGAAAAACTGAACTATACACATTTGAAAAATACTGGATAGACCCCCCCCCACCCCCCCCGGCCTCTGAATACTGGACACTGACAATTTACGGTTTGCTTTATGATTTTCACGGGCTGTTTTTTTTTGTTTTTTTTATAAACTTTATTTATTTAACGAGGTTACCGATAGCGAATACACATATCAACGGCCACCTCGAATGCGGGCTGTTCGGGTAGCATCGAGCTCAGTCAATTCCCATGCAGGGTTTTATTTGCTATTATTGCTACTTACGTTCAGGATTTAATCATCTTAATCTGAAATTAGGTCAAACTATCGATAGATTTATCCAGCCATGTGTATATATGGCTATATTTGTGGTCACTTGTTTTATCTGCAGGCACATAATAATCAATATCTTATGGGTAGAATATAAACTTGTCTAACCATATTAGTTTGTTTGTATTTAAGACCTCAAATTGCACAATGTGTCACATTTATTATTTCAGGGTCTCATACATTTAGTCCTTGATTTTGACACATATCTGGTAATCAGGGCCACATGTTCATCAAGTGATGCTTACATTCCAGTATCATCTCTAGTATTGGTGATAAATAAATGATTTTACAGAAAAGAAAAGAAAAAAAAGTATCATCTATATCTTAGTGACTCAATTTTGATTGTTCGCAAATGACACTTTTACTTATGTGTGTTATATAATTAGTCGAATGGGTCACGTGCAGAGTTGAGTCAAGCACCCAAGTCATAGGTTACTTCTACCATATGAAAGATGTGAGGCCAAAGATATCTATTCTGTATGAAAGTACTGACATTTAAATGTTTTGATACTTTCGGGGTTTCATCTATTTAGTCTAAGTTGGTTTTAGTGAACATTATCTTGATGGTTCCATTCCATGGTAACCATTCAGTGCAAATACGGTTATTAATCCCATAATGTTAACAGTGTATTATCACGCAATCTGACATTGACCCTTTGCATAGTATATTGACTTACTCTCTAGTTATACGGTCACAGGACCGTACTCAGTACTCAGTGTTCTGCCACTTTTATTTAATTAATTTGACAATTTGCTTGTCATGTAGTGCCTTTTTCACTGGGCAAATAAATTTGCCCTTTTCAATTCTATACATTGTGTTCTGTTCTCTTGCCTGAAAACAAGCTGCGGGCGAGCCAGCTTATCATTACGAATTCGTAGCGAGTAACATAAAAATTATTATATTACTTTTTGTTTCTTAACATCGACACGATCAATAGTCGTTCTCACAGGAATCCCACAGCATTATCGTTTATCCCCATGCCTAGGTCACGTGCTACGAAGCGTTACGCGGGGTTACATATGACCCTTATTTTTATTCGCCATGTTTTCCTCGGGAGTGAATTAGTATCTTTGGTCTGGTTAGCCGTCTCTACCCGGGACTCTTACCGTAATGGGTGTCAAAACCTCGACTGGTCGGAATGTACTTCCGGCTGGCGAACCCCAAGTGCCACTTGCCCACCATGTGAGTCGCGTAGCCCTGGTCTCGTAGTTTGTCCGCCAGGGTCGGTAGTTCAAGCGGCAGACCACACGGGCACGTGGCAGGGAGATTATTCGACTGGAAACCGTAGTGAATCTGGTGGATATAAGCAACATAAACTGCGTGCGGGTATATAATGTGTAAGCTGAACAGTACTATAGTAGTATGTGGCATGACCAGTGATTCGTTGGCATGGGGGGATATCAACTCTGAATCGCGAATCCCCAAGAATTAGGGAGAGTTATATTGAATCTCCAAGATAATGAATGATCAAGACCGGGCGCGAAAAAAAGACACCTTAAATGTGATATCGCGAATATCGAGAAATTCACAGACTGCTGTTGAACCAAGTATTGTACTGACAACGATCCCAACAAATTGCCAACAGCTAATCGCGAATCCCCACGCATTCCTGGATGCCAATCGCAGAGACTGGATAATTAAGGTATTCTCTCCACTGTGGCATCAGGTTATGGGTGCAGACAGTAAGAAGACTATTTTCCGCGATGTTTGGTGCAGTATGCAGAATGCAGCCTTCCCCTCGTCCACCAAGTATATATTATTGAGGTAGCAATAAGACATTTAACATGCCTTTTTACATGACCGATGGCAAAATGTTTCAGTAAACTTATGTATCCTACAGGTATAGAATTGTAATGCGTGCATGGTACTAGCCTAACCTGGTATCTACCGGTCAACAAATGTCCTCGGGTGGGCGAACAGAGTGGCTGGACATAGTGGTTCTCCAGCTTCACCCCGGACTCCGCAAGGGCGTCCAGATTGGGCGTCTGGATCTCCGACCCGTGATAACCAATTGCATTCCAGCCTAAATCATCGGCTAAAATGAACACGATATTGGGCTTTAGTGCTTCGATGCGGCACAGGGTAGCCGAGAGGAACATCAAAAGCGGAAACATATTGGCTTGAAGGCAACGTTGTATGGCGACACATCTGGCTGGAACGCAAAGAAATAACAAAATGCCCCGTTAAACACAGTTATCTGGACTGATCGACCGACCAAGTAGCTTGCCGTAAATCTATTACGAGAACATTTTAAAATATAGAAGTGTCGATCATGAAACATCTAAAAACCAGCAGCGCGCTTAAATTGACGCTATAAGATGACGCCATGGCTGTAAACCAACGGTCCCAGGGTTAGTTATTGCGCACGGTGCACTCAAGCCAAATATATAGTATATTACGACATTGCCTGCCGCGTACTTTTTTGGGATCCAAGTGACGAATGGAAGTTTGCACTATAATTGTGGATGTAAATAAATTCAATCATTTATAAATGAATACATTTTGAAATGGTGTTCTTGCTAACATGCCAGCCCCATCACATCCCTTTGCGGTAATTAATCAACGTACGTATCCATCGGGTAGCAGATGGATGTGAGACGTCGTATTCCATCATGACTGAATTAGGACACTGGCAAGTTAATCTAAGTTGTGTTTAACAATTAGTGTCCCCTTAGGCGGAGGGCGGTGCAGATGTTTTATGTTAATCGATTTATCGGTCGATGGGATGTATCCATACATATTTTATTGTCGACAGCAGCGTTATCCGACATCGTCTATCTGTAGCCCAAAGAAAAATTCATTAAAACAACGAGAACAAACAAACAATGTATACAAAAAACTATTATCGCTACTAGGGGTGTTTTCGGCGGCCGCTGACATTTGCTAATGCCACGTGACCTTCTATCGGTCATAAACAATGTCGCAGCATCTACTATAATACAAAGGCGTGTGCCTTTACCATGCGTGGTGGCACGAGTAACAGTTTTGACACCGATTCGGGAAGGTTTATCTGTATTATACTAGAATTACACAGTCACCTGTTATACACTCAGATATCTCTGCATGGGTCTATGTTGTTAAAAACCCTTCTTTTACCAGATTGGAATACCTCCTAAGGAAAGTGTGTTGATAAATTATGCATATACCATTGCGTTACATATGTTTACCTCTTAAACATAAAGGTAGATACATGATAACCACGTTAATAACCACATGTGAATAGATCAAACCATGAGTACCATAAGTACATTTTCAAGACAATATTATGAAAAGGTGCATTTTCCTGCATCATGTATGAACAAATGTAAGAATGGCAATTATAATAGTAAAAAGAATATTATATGAGACTTAAAATGGTGATAAAACTTGTCTTCTTTAGATGAAATAGTCACAATTAATTTTACAACTGTATTGAATTCATATAATGGCAGGAGGTTATTAAATTATTTTTTATTTAGAAAAGTTAAGTAATTTATAATAAATGAAATACAAATACATGTTTTAGTAGAGAATAAGTATATAACATTTTTTACCGGTTGACAAAATGAGAAATATTACAATTGAGATTTAGGAGTTTATCAAATGGTTACTTTTTCCCATTATATATATATATGCATAGCTTGCACGTCATGTAATAATCATTTAAAAGGCGCCTTTCATCAGGTACTTAAATCATTCATATCTTTTAGCAAACTATGATAAACATAAACATACAGACTAGTCTCCTGAACAATGCATAAAATTATCAACCAGTTAAACCTTGAGCACATCCATATGAAATTTTACCATAGTATACCATGACACATACCATAGTTTACTGTGGTATACCGTGGTACTCAATGGTACATCACTGGATCATCGTTCTATACCATGGTACTGCAGTTAGATGTACCATGGTATACCGACGTCCGTAGGTTAATTATCATGGTATTTCATAATATACGTTAAGTACCATGGTATACCACGGTGCGATCTGGGTGTACCATGGTACAATTGTATGTACAAGTACCACAGTGCATAATGAGCATATACAACTGCAACGAAGTGCTTGTAGTGTTATATGTTCAGGACGCTTTACACAATTATGATCACATCGGGTCAATGTTTAAAACGAAGGAGTGTGCATGGAGCTATTGTGGCGGGTAAATTTTGCCTCTGCTCCTATAAACCAATATGATGTTGTTCTGCGACCACACCAACATGAATGGTCACAGCAGAGCTTAACCTTGTTCAAATTGATAAAAAAACGAGTGAAAATTATACTTTCGTATCGTTTATCGCAACATTTGGAATTTTGTCATTCTTTACCGGTGGCTTTCGCCAGGTGGCGTTTCGCTTATCGCGTGTCAATGGTTGGGTTTACTGAGCGCCGCCAACCGAATTATATTGTTTTGACGACTGTGCACATGCGCACAATGTCTCCTATGGATGACCAACGGATCAAAGGTCTCTGCTCGTTCGTCAAAAAATAAAGGATATCGTCGTAATCACGGAGACTTAAACCAACACAACAACGTAAGTTGCAAGATCCATTCTTCCAGAAACTACTGCCACACTCAAAGAAGTTCTCCCCTTTAAACCGCTTCTCGCCACGCATGTTTGAGCGGTACAGTACAGGGTCTAATGGTTTGGACTTCACCTTTTTTGGATTCAATGATTTGTTTTATTTACAAAAGATCTTTCTTGTAAAAATGGTTCCTCCTATTTGGTTGCTTTTTGTGAATTGCCTTTTTTTTATCTTCAGCTATTTGATAATTTGTCTTTTAAGTTATGTGTAAGTGGAAGAAATTGTCATAAGTCAGCTTGTGGCCACACCGGCTCTCCATACTTGATGTTCGAGACTGAGTTGTTGTTTCGCAGATCTATCATGATTGGGGCAGTGTCACTGACATTGACTGACACTGTCACTATAATCTGATAATTGTCAGTGATTCGAAAAAGGTTACTCATGCCGCCACCAAGCAATGTAAATGTACTAGAATATCTAGCAGAGTGAACCCGCAGTAAATTTGTCAAGTACAAGGTCGGTAGACCTAGTAGAGTTAGGGAAACAACACAGATCTTTGAGACAGAATTCTTCGTTCAAACAAACGACACCACCAAGTAGGCGATAATACACCATGATGCCAATCGAAAAGCGAACGGTACCTTGCGTCGAAGAACACTTCGGTGCTATTCGTATCTTGGGCAGTTTTTCGAATATGATATAGTCTAATCACTTTGTCGTAGAAACATTTGCCCCCTTGGTTGTTTCTCACAGTCATCTAAACCGAATTCGAAGTGTTCGGACGAAGTGTTGTAAACCCCCCCCTCGGCAGTTTGATATGACCCGCCGAGGAAGTTCCCGGCATCACTGTGGCTCCATCTGGTGGATTACGCGGCGACTATGCTGCTGCCATCTGGCGAATGATGTATTATCGCCCGCAGTGTCACTTTGTTGAGTTTAGATTGACAGATTTGTCGCACCGTTGTTGATTGCCGCACCATCGAAAATGGCGCGTTTTAAAGAAAAATTAACCAGCAAGCCTAACTGTAAGCGATTGAAGAACTTATCGGGATGTCAGAATTTCAACGAACTGAAAGAAATAGTCCAAACCGGCGATTCGGATAGCTTTGAGAATGCAGCTGACAGTTACTAGCCCAAACGCACAGTGACAGAGACGGAGTCTAGATTTAATCCAATCATAGTTCACAACAATCCACAAGAGTCCGTCATAGCCCAAAAAATCGATAAACGGCGTGAGAGACCGGTAGTATCGCTCAGGTGTCCACGGTTTTTCGAATATATGAAAATGAGTATGTGCTGCTATAGAATCTCGCTTCGCTCTATATGAAAACATCCAAGCGTATCAAAGATAACAAAAATGGGTGGGGTAGCGGAAAAGGGTTGGCTAAAATACAATAAGTCAATGCGTGTTACATTCAATTGGGCGCGTTTTTTCGGCGAAATGATGTTTCGCAGCTTGCCATTCTAGTCGCAGAAAACACGAGATTGCTAGCCGGTGCGTTGTAAACTGGCTGCGCTAAAGTTCCAGGGGCTACCATATGATTTCTGAAGTTATTAATATAACTTTGGACGGATTTGGCAATGTTAGTGCCATCGCTCGTGTGTTCGGTGTATTATCATTTGGCGGCAGACTTTGGGTTTACAAGTTATTATCACATGTGACAATTATCAAGGAAGCTAGGAGATAAGTGCCACTGGGTAGTTTTCCATTCGGGCGTCAAGCTTCTAGTTCATCATCCAAAAATGGTTGTGAATTGTTTCAGAAAAGCTCACTTATTGCTCATAATTGGCATTGACTGCGATTGTCGATTTCGTAAAAGAAGGAGTTTCCAAGATTTGCGTGAAGCTTATGTTATAAGGAAATGATTGTTGAATCAAAAGCTGAAAAATCTAAGGACTACCAAGACATTATCAAAATAAAAAAACGACGTCTCTATCGCCAACATTTAGTCCGATAGGTAAATACGGATACAAACAACAACAAATCCCACACATGTTGGCTAATGATTGTCAGAACTTTGCAGTTTATTCGTGCGGAATGCCGCCAATCAGCAAGTCTATTGAATAAAGATACAGTATTAAGTTCAGACATGCTAGTCAGTGGTTAAGACAAAGGTTGACATTTCTGATATCATATAGCATCGTCTTCATGGCTTCTGAAACACGGAAATGTTTCTTGTCGCAGTGCCGAAGCCAGTGGGACAAAACGTATAACACAGTTATCAAATGAATTCTTCTTCATTTGTCCAAGCGGTCGCCTGAGGTGAGCAAAGAGGCGATACCATTATTATGGCAATAAAGATACACCATTTTTGTTGACATTGCGTACCAGTGTGACGTTAACAAGATGTCTATGGCATCAGTGACAATGCCAATATTTTTGGTTAATTGATACAGAAAGGTGCATCATAGTGATACATTGCCTTTGATGGATCCCGTGCCCATATATTATTAGGTGGAGGGCAAGGGGGATTTGCTTTCCTCGAGATTGGGCTTTGCATTTCACCGTAAATGGGAATGAGAAAAATAATTTGTCGTGGACTGCAAATGGAGTATTAGCCGACCGCCGTGATCAAGGGATTTCATTAATCGTGAACTGGGAATTTTAATAATACATAACCGTGAATCGGGAAATCATCCATCTAGTATCGTGTATCCATCCTTCCGTTGCATGCGGAGAGTTCTGCTTTTAATTCATCGGGGTATGGGAATAAAGACATTTATTCTTCGCGATCTGGGAACACGACCCCGCTTGCCCCCCCCCCCTCTCCACCACCCCTACCCTTATTACACTACGACCCTATTATATAACTATGTCATATGTTGAATAATATAGCTTTTGTTTGCATTTCTCTCAATATCACGATCGGCTTTCCAACGGGACAGGGTGGTCGGGTGAGTCCAGCCAGGGACCCCAATAGTCACGCCCGTTGTGTGCCGGGTGGCCTTGCTTGTCGAGAGTCGGTACGATTGGGGCCAGGGACGAAGCTTCGTACTTAGCCAGAGTCTCCAGCAGTCTCGTCACGACGTGAGGATGGGAATCTGAGAGGTCCAGTCTCTCTTCCGAATTAATGAATTAATAATGGTAATAGTAAAAGACTCACAACATATTGGATCTGATTGGGAGGTAGTTCTGTCCATTGTTTGCAATGGATCATATCGTCATTGGTAAATAAGATAACAATTCTGTACATCGGGTAGAATGAATTATAGCGCCATTGGTTACTAAGATAGCAATTCTGTAAATCGGGTAGAATGAATCCTAACGCCATTGGCTACTAAGATAGCAATTCTGTAACTCGGGTAGAATGAATCCTAACGCCATTGCTAAACTAAGATATGAATTCTGTACATCGGGTAGAATGAATCATAACGACATTGGTAAAATAAGATAGGAATTATGTACATCGGGTAGAATGAATCATAACGACATTGATTACAAAGATAGCAATTCTGTACATCGGGTAGAATAAATCATAACGCCATTGGCTACTAAGATAGCAATTCTGTACATCGGGTAGAATGAATCATAACGCCATTGGTAAACTAAGACAGCAATTCTGTACATTGGGTAGAATGAATCATAACGCCATTGGTTACTAAGATAGCAATTCGGCACATCTGGTAGAATGAATCATAACGACATTGATTACAAAGATAGCAATTCTGTACATCGGGTAGAATAAATTATAACGCCATTGGCTACTAAGATAGCAATTCTGTACATCGGGTAGAATGAATCATAACGCCATTGGTAAACTAAGACAGCAATTCTGTACATTGGGTAGAATGAATCATCACGCCATTGGTTACTAAGATAGCAATTCGGCACATCTGGTAGAATGAATCATAACGCCATTGGCTACTAAGATAGCAATTCTTTACATCGGGTAGAATGAATCATAACGACATTGGTAAACTAAGATAGGAATTCTGTACATCGGGCAGAATGAATCATAACGACATTGGTAAACTAAGATATAAATTCTGTACATTGGGTAAAATGGATAATAACATCTTTGGTAAACTAGGATAGGAATTCTGTACATCGGGTAGAATAAATCATAACGACATTGGTAAACTAAGATAGCAATTCTGTACTTCGGGTAAAATGAATCATAACGTCATTGGTAAACTAAGATAGCAATTCTGTCCATTTGTTGCAATGGATAATGACGCCATTGGTTACTAAGGTAGCAATTATGTGCATCGGGTAGAACGAATCATAACGCCACTGTGAGATTGAAAAACTAAGATAGAAATGCTGTACATCGGGTGGAATGAATAATGACGACATTGGCGAAATAAGTTGGCAGTTGTGAGTTTGTTACGGCTAATACTGCATGACAAAACATATTAAACCATCTCAAAGTGCATTGCCTAATTAGGTTATACAGTCCATTTTTTAGCAAACCATTTACTCCAGTAACAGAGCATACACAGTTAGGCTTGTGTTAGCCAACGTTATATGCTTGGCTTTTTAAATTGACGAAAGTACCTGGATCGCCGGTGATAAGCTTCCAGCTGTCCACTCTCACTGCTGCCCTCTGACGGTTATCAAAGGGAGAATCCGGGTATCTGGAACCCTTGAGGTCGTGGAGGGGGTCGATATTGTGCAGTATCTCCGGGCGAGGACTGGGCTCTCCTGTGCTGCTCCAGCGATACGGATACGTGAAATATGGAGTCATAACGTCACCGTACCTTTGGCTACATTCAATAATAGTGTATCAATCAGTATGCCTAGGTACGATCATCGGATAGGATTCATTGATTGATTGAAGCAAGACGCTCGAGTCATATCGTAACAATGGGAACAGTCAAGGACAGTAGTAGCACGAGGATTAACCCTTTACTCTTGACGCAGACGAGTTACAATGATATGTTATCTGATAAAACATCGCTTTTTCCTGTAATGACATCAAATAAAACCAAAGTATATTCTGTATTTTCTTGACCACGTTACGTTTTCCATGAGAAATTGTCAATGACCAAACGATCTAAATTGAATCTCTCAGTTGCAATTCACTTATCGCTATCCTGATTGGATAAAGGTTATATTACAGTGAACAAAACTAAAACTAAAGCGCAAATTCTTTTAGGTTTTCCTGTCAGACGGTATAAAACGTTACAAAGTGGCATTCGTGTGTACTACGTCATCAAGCTGTGTGTATTGTTGATGTTTCTTGACACCTCAACTCAAGCTGGATATGATAATGTATACATTTTTAAAGAGTAAGCATTGAGAGATTTAGATTCAGATTCAGACCTTTTATTTGCAATCTATATAGAATTAATACATTTTACATGTTATATTTTACATATGTCGGAGGAGACCCTCACTAAGGCATAAGCCGCTGGCATGAGGGCCACCCAGGGTAGAGCACATTCAGTATGTGTGTTTCAGGAGTACGCACGGTGCATGATTTACAAGTTCCTACTTAACTGGAACTGGATTATTATATAAACAAATACAAGTAGAAAATAAAATAATAACATAGAACAATGACAACAAAAGGGAAAAAAAAGTAAAAAAAAAAGTGTTCATTAAACAAAAACAACCACGTCCATGCCACTCAATAATACGTTTGCAACGTTATTAAAACTAGCGATATACGATCAATACTAATTCAATACATTGTCAGATACATTTTTACAGAAATAGAATACGTATCGATACGTATACGTATAAAGCAAAGAAAAACAACACTGCATTTATGGTAGTAATATCTACGCCAACCGATTACAAATTTTAGCAGTTACGCAAGTTACAATAAATCTGGTAGTTTTCTATAGCATTATGTTTCACATACTTTACAAAACTGTCTAGACTGTGGGTATATATTTTGTCTAAGATAATTGGTGGTTCGACATTGAGTGTTGATATGACGCTATGTCGGATACACTTTGTGGCAAAAACATGACGCACTCTTGCGGTTTGTACGTGTGTTTGATTCCTTATGTTATAGTCATATCTGTCAGAGGGATATTGTATAGAAATTCTATCAAAATAGTTTGGTAAGTGATTATTTTTTAACTTAAAAACAAATTTTAGCATTTGCACACGGTGAAGATCATGAAGCTTTGGGAGTTTGCGATTCTTAAACAGAGGTTCTGTGTGGGCATTGTATCGGCTACGGGAAACAATTCTCACAGCCTTTTTCTGCAGTAGCATTAACTTTTCCAATCGGTATCCCCAGATAAGAATTCCATAGTTCAAATGTGTAAGCAACGATGAATTGTACAATATGAGAAGCGTAGTTTCGGGGAGGGTGTGCTTGAATTTATTTAAGATGCCTACAGTTGATCTGTGTGTTTGTGCCAAGATAGGTGTTTATCGAGGGTTACACCTAGTAATTTAAATTCATCAACACACACTAACGGTTTGTTTCCTACGACAAGGTGCGGAATTTCTACCTTTCTCTGTGGTGTATGGAATACCATGAATTTAGACTTATCAGCATTTAAGACGAGGCTATTTAATGACAGCCACTCATTTATTTTGCCCAGTTCGCTATCAATACATGTGCGTTATTCGTACCAGATAAACTTAGTGTGCTCAACAAAGTCGTGTCATCAGCATAAAAGATAAAGTGAAATAATTTGCTGGCACAGGTAATGTCATTGATATAGATAATGAAGAAGAGAGGGCTCAGGATAGAACCTTGCGGAACCCCCATGTTGATATGTTTTTGCTCCGAATTAACATTTTCAAGACATACGAATTGCTTACGATTAAAAACAAAATTTTCGATGAGATTCAAGGACATTCCATTTACACCATAATATTTTAATTTTGTAATAAGGATTTCGTAGTTAATGGTATCGAAAGCCTTAGAAACGTCGAGGAAAATATTTATGGGTATTTTATTTGCATCCATTAGGTTAATTGTTCTGTCCAGTATTTCTAGCACGGCAAGTTCAGTGGAGACAACGCATGTGCACCTTCTGTATCTAACTAACATTGACTAGTTGACTTTAGTGTTAATAGTGAAGAAATAGTCTACAATTGTAAACAGACCGCAAAGATTCCAAATTATCAAGGTGCCATCAGTAGTGTTAAATATTAGCGAGCGTAAGCGAGCTCCTAAAGTAATATGCATGGGTATTAAAAGTCCATTTCAAGCATAGGCTTAGGACTTTTACGATTCGGAGTTAATATCAGCTGTACGTAAATATATTCAGACAAAGAGAGGTCGAAGCCTATTATGCCATGTCTTTTATAATTAAATCAGCTGTTTTATAGATGTACCATGTACGTACTGTAACATTAGTCTGGAAATAACCAAATAAAAAATAAATAAGAAACAACATTGAACTACCTCAGGGTTTCCCACATGTCATGGTCGTCAAAAACAAGGTCAGAAGGGTCCCCGCCAGCAAACCTGAGCAGGGTAGGGAACCAGTTAGTCACGTGCATGAGGTCTCTGCTCGTCACGCCCCCTCGCGGCAGGACGGGCCCCGCGACGAAGCTGACTGCGCGAACAGCTCCATCGAACATAGTCGACTTGTGGCCTCTCAGCGGCCAGTTGTTACCACCAAACTTAGGTTGACCTCCGTTATCTAATAACAATTTAACTGGATTGTGATATCTTATATCATTGCATTGACGTTATGTGGCTGTGGAATACCAGGATATATCCAAAATGGCCTCGCACTGAGTGACATCATTGGTGAGACCCAGGTTATTGCAGTTTAATGAACACCACATTATGGCCTCACACTGAGTTACATCATTGGTCAGACCCAGGCTATTACAAAATAATGAACGCCACAGAATGGCCGCACACTGAGTAACATCATTGAGCAGACCCAGGTTATTGCAGTTATGCACGCCGCAAAATAGCCTCACACTGAGTGACATCATTGGTCAGACCGAGGCTATTACAGATTAATGAACGCCACACTGAGCGGTCAGACCCAGGTTATTTCGTTCTAGACAGACACTCGAAAGCTTGCACAGTGTCAAGTGTGATCTTATACAAAAGAAGTACACTTTAGGACATTTAAAAAAGACGAAGTGGCGACCCATCCAACAATTTTTGATGTAGAACATACAATTTTAATGTTATGTGTATTGTGCGTGATACAACGTTTTCATATGTGCTGTAATTTAAATCAAAAATAACAAGAAAAACAAACAGGAGTACTAGTTGATTGATGCATAGTACAGAAACATGTATTTAAATATCCGTTACAGGCTATATACTCTGTGCATTAAAAATTGTCAGTGTACAATTCATTTTTACTCCGTATAAAAAAAACCTCAAACAGCATCAATTCTGCCCAGGAATACCACGAAGAGTTGTGGACGTACCGGATGAAAATACCAATATGGTGTTCTTCCACATGTCATGTTTCATGAGCGATTTCTTAATTTGTCCAGCAGCGTCATCTAGAGCTACCAACATTCCTGAAAAAATAAATTAAAGTTGGTTATAACAGTAATTAATAATAAATTGTTAGTCCATAATAGGTCCATTCCAATGTCTCACAGTGAGCGTCGTACTTGGTGATTATCCCCTGATAACGCAGATGACACCCCCGCCACCCCCCTCGCCCCTCTGTCACCCAGAGGTTAATGGAGGGGGGGGGGGGGCAAGGGGTGAAGGGTCATGTTTCCCGATCACGAAGAATAACATTTATTTATACCCAGGACACGATGAATTAAAAACTAGAACGCCTAGTATACACAAGAAGGGCAGATACATGACATAAATTAGTGATTTCCCGATTCACGGGTATTTAATATTACGATTCTTAGTTCAGGATTAATGAAAATCCTTGATCACGACGGTCAGCCAATATCCCATTTCCAGTTCACGAAGAATTATTTGCCTCATTCCCATTTCACGGTGAAATGAAAACCTCATTCCCGATGAAACGCAAATACCCCTTGCACCCCTCCCCCCCCCCCCCACACACCTCGGTTAATCGTGACAAAGGGTCTATTAGTTGAAAGTGATTAAAAAATCCACGTATCTATAAACAATACTGCAAATTGTAAATTCTCACCCGCGAAGATTCTCCGTTTCTCATCATTTATAAACGAATGTTGATTGATAAATTCCTCCAGGGCTTCCAGGGGGGCGTGCACATATTGGAACGGCAAATACAGAAACATCGGCTGTAATGTGTAACATACGCAATTGATGTCAATTAATACGCCCAATGTTACAGGTGATCCAATCGACTTTAGTCCTACCACCCACTGTCATTTCGTGGTTACCAAAATCGTGGCTGCGGCTTTGAAGCCGATGTTGTAATATGCAATTAGATTATATCGTTAGCATGAGCCTTTGTTCGCGGATTGTAACATGTTACATGTAAAGAAGATTTGTTTATCTTAAATATGATATTACAGACAATCTTGTAGTGTTTCAGACACTGAATCGCCTGTTATTTAACTTGTTAATCAGCCCCTAAAGAGAGACATGATTATATGGAAAAATTATCCAATATATGGTACTCAAGAGATGCGCCTCCTAGCGACTGGTAGCCCAGATATCACTTCCGGTGTAGCATAGTAACCTGTCCGGCGTGATAAGGTGTCCGGCGCGATAAGGTGTCCGGCTGACGTGTGCGCATGCGCAGCGAATGGGCTCGCTATGTAAATAGGGCATGTATGTTAGCTTTAGGGTTAAGTTAGGTTAGGTTAGGGTTAGGTTAGGACCAGGGTTAGGGTTAAGGTAAGAATTGGGGTTCTGGTTAGGGCTAGTTACATAAATGAAGCGTGGCCGGACTGGTTATCACGGTCGGACAGGTTACTATGTTACACCGGTCGTGCCTTGTGGGGGTGGTGTTTGGTGTGGTCGTCCAGAAGACGAATGGTCCTCTCCTTAAAGAGATCGGTTGAGTATCCCTCCTCGTCGTAGAGAACCTCTCCATATTGGTGAAAGTCGACGTAGCCATGCTCAACATGCGTATAGTAGTCTTCATAAGCTTGGTAATGACCTGTTTCATTGAGGTGAAACGAAATGTGCGTAACATGACACGTAATCAGCAAGCTCTGTACCTCCAACTACGTCAGGCGACTGCAGGTACGCGATAGATGTGACCTGGCAGATGCCACTCTCTGCCTTCGACTCACTTCGCTAGGGATCCATTATATCTCTGTTGTCGCCTACGTCCTCAATGCATTTTCACCCTTGCTCGCCAGGGCGGCGCTGCGCAAATCGATAGCAAAAATGCGTCGCGCATTGCAACAAATTAGTGCTGGGACCCATCCTTAGCCTTATTACACATGAAATCAGGTGATGAAAAGAAAGAATTCAATCACAATTATAACAATTTGGAAAGGGTACAAGATTTTTTTGCTATATTAAATGCACAAAGCTCGTTATTTTAAAGTTTTATTCTTGAAAACTATAATCTTGCAAGAAATTACAGCTGGAGTGACCATTTTTCAAGAGTCTTGAAATACCCCGGCCGACAGCAGCGGTAAAAGCTAGCTTGCGTAGCGCCAACGTGTGCGGAGTTTGGGCAGATGCATCTAGCTGGGATGTATGCACATCTAAAATAACAGCAGCATGGATTTTTTATGAATACCATACTGCAGATTTCCCTTCTTTTTCTCCTGTTTTTTCGCTACAGATTTTATTTCGGTTATCACGGCAATCGCATGTGAAAAACGACTAGATTCGGTCAGCGCCTCACTTTCTCTGTGAGGATATCGCGCATGACATAGCATAATGGGTGTCGAAGCCTCGACTGGTCGGGATGTACTTCCGGCTTGAGAACCCCAAGTGCCACTTGCCCACCATGTGAGTCGCGTAGCCCTGGTCTCGTAGTTTGTCCGCCAGGGTCGGGTATTTCACAGGCAGACCACACGGACACATGGCAGGCAGGTTATTGGACTGAAGACCGTAGTGAATCTGCAATTGAACATGTTCATGCCATGGCGATTTTGCACCATATCGCATTTAAAACGGCAAAATATATATGCGGGATATTTGCGCTAAAGCAACATATGTAGATTTGCCATCTTTAAACAATTTGGATTTAAATGCCATGAGAACTATCCCACAACTATCAGAATAATTTTTTTTATTTGACCAAGAGACATATATATGGCAACAGGGATTAATTTCGTGACAGACTTAAATAAAGAAATATCATGCGTATATATCTGTGGTGGCATATTTATACCACTTGCTATATCGCATTCTCGCCTGGCACAAAAAGGGCGCTCACGCGAGAACGCGAGAAGGCCATCGATGGCGATAACGTGAGAATGGGAGATCGCGAGAACGCAAGGGCGAGATCGCTTAAAATTTCGCTCAAATTTCATGTTTGTATTGTCAATTTTGTATTAATATGAAGCATACATTACTATGAAGCATACATTACTATGAAGCATACATTACTATGAGGCATACAATAATATGAAGCATACATTAATAAGAAGCATACATTAGGGTCTTTCCCTGTTAAATAATATTTTCCAACAGAATTAGCTTTTATCACCATTTAGGGGTATTAACGATGTCTTGAACTATGTCTTAGACAAACCATTACACACACACTTTCGGGTTGCTACTGAAACAACCATGTAGGCCTATCTAGCTTTCTCAGCAAAATAGGGGATGTCGGCTTGGGACACAATTGATATTCATTATCCTATTATCACACATAATATAGAGATTGGTAAGCGTGCTTCACATCCGCGGGAGGGGAGGGGGGGCAGAATAGATACCAAAATGTACAAGGAGGTGCCTATGGAAGCCCCAAAATGTTGCCTATCAAAGTACCAAAAACAGTGTAAAATTAGGGCCCATCCACGTACCAGTTGAGATAGTCGCACGACTTTGGCAAAATCTACTGTGACGAAAATCTTAAGGATCGGCCCCTCTCCAGCTTGAACATTGAGCGGACCCATTGACATACCAACTGCCCCCCAAAGTAGACCCAAGCAGGTACCAAAAGCGCATCATTTAGGACCCATTGGCGTGCCAAAATGCACGACAAAGACGCCCTTTCCAGCGGCACGTCCCCAGCAGTCAATTACGTTGAGATACCCCCATATCGCCCCTTTTTCATGCAGATTCGGAATCAAACTCTTGCTGAGGTTATCACCCATGCGCAAACACTGCGCATGTTTGCTTCAGTTGATTTCAGTAAATGCGTCCAGAGAACAGGCAGGGGGCGATTTTAAAAGCCGGCGTCACTGATCCAGTGAAGCAATGTGTGTTTATCCGAATTGATCATGGGCTTTCGGCCTTTAACTTCAAGACATAATATTTGTAAACTGGACGTTGGTCAGTTCGTTAACTTGAATGTAGATGGTATTTAACATGTATACAAACATAACTTTTAACTGCATGCCATCCGAGCAAAATGAAAGATATATATATATAGAGAGAGAAAGCAATATATAGCCGAAGAAAATGACTAATTTGTCTAATTCAGAAGTGCTGCTTCAACGTTTCTTTTGCTTCAAACCCGACATGCGTTCGCAGCCGATATCTAGATCTACGATATATCATTGATAAACGTCCTTCTCATTGTATCACAAATTATTATATATAACTGCGACATTCGTTTACACGTGGCCTGTATTTTCTTAAATTGTTTTACTTCGTGATGTTAAATCAAGACAACAGAAGCAATTTCCTTGCGAGCGTTTTTTAAGTACGCCACCAGATTTGCCTGGTATCTACCCGTCAACAGCTGCCCTCGAGTTGGCGAACAGAGTGGCTGGACATAGTGGTTCTCCAGCTTCACCCCGGACTCCGCCAGGGCGTCCAGATTGGGCGTCTTGATCTCCGACCCGCGATAACCAATATCATTCCAGCCCACATCGTCAGCCAAGATGAACACAATATTTGGCTTTCGGGCTGCGACGCAGTGCAAATACGTCAGGCAAAACGTCATATAGACGACGAGGGGACGTCTGATTGTTCCGGACATAGTTGATTGTGGGTCTGGGGGGTTTATGCGGCCGGATGACATGTTTATATACATTTGTGATGTTGGAGTGGTACGATGGGAGTGATAGATATCATTGACCAATATCGCTGCGAGCATCACGCAAAGCTTTGGCTTTGGTATTTAGACGTGCCATTCGTCACAATCATTAACCTTTGCAATAGGCGCCTCGTCATGTCAGTTTCACCCATAAGGGAGCAAAATGATGCCGGGTCTGACACCACATCGATTGACAAACAAATGCACTAATCATTACAAATACATTAAATTGGACTGTGCTATTGACAATATGTGACTGCAGCTACAGCTTTTATCTGACCTCTGCGCGTGATGCTACATGGATTGCATGGTCTGTCTGTCTGTCTGTCGGGGCATTATCTGTCGAATGCCTAAAGATATCGTAGATTTCGTAGATGGGCAATATAACTCAAAAATCAACGTCACGATGACGTCATACGTCCAAAACACATTTTCCGCTCTAGCTCTCTTAATATTAAGTTTTCGCGCCACGGGCTCTTGAAAATTAAACAAAAATGATTTTTTTTGTTTTTTATAAAGTTTGAGATATCGACTCCTCCTTCTGCCCAGACAATGCCACGGCCCACCGTCAGGCTAAGTTTGTAGATGGGCAATGTAGGTCAAAGTTCAGGTCACAGGAATTTTTCAAATTTTGCTTAACCATTGAAAGATAGGACCAAAAATCGGAAAAATCACTACTACTGTCTCAGTTTTTATTTATGACGCTCACAATTATCCCATAGGTACCTTATATATCGCCTAAAAATTATGAAAATCGCCTGAACAGTTTTTCTGTGAAAAATTCTCAAAATTTTAACATGGGACCCTACGGGAGCATTTTGGCGGGAACATGGTGTCCTCAATTTCTCCATAAAGGGGACAAGTCAGACAAACAACACCTTGCGTGTGACATGAAATTATTGTTTCGGCGCGTTGTGCTATATTGGTCCAGGTCACGCATCCAATGTCAAGGTCACAGCAAGGTCAAGGTCACGAAACATGTGTTCCCGCGTAACTCCGCGTAACTCTAGTCTAGAGATCCGCGGTTTGCTTCAGAGTATTCTTCAGAGACAGGCGCAAAAGTAGAGTGCCCTCAGATCTCACCTCACATTTATAGTTTTTGCGTTATTGGATGATCAAATTGTTTTCTAATAAAAATTAGAAAAGATTGCGTTGACTACATGCATGCAGGTAGATTACCTATGTGTGGTGGAATATCTACCAATATTACTAACATCATGTGTGCCAAATGCCATCGAAATCGAAACAGTGGTTTGGACGCAAAGAAACAATCAAACATTAACATGGCCAATCCCATTATAGAGATATGACGCGTAAGTCCGCAATGACGCAATGACGCAATTTTATAGACAAAAAGTGACGCCAGCAGGCCGAATGTTTTATCAACCAAAATGTGTTTTCAGCATAAAAACGAAAAAAAAACCCAACAAAATCAGCAGCCAGCTGGGTTTGAACACCCAAACGTCATACTCCAAGTCAAAGCCTTATCCACTACGCCAAACTGTCGCGTCGCATATGGCGGCTACTGCTTCAGAAGGCACCAAACCCGCTCGATCAGTCATTTTTCATACGAAATCCTGCTCTCAGTCCTGCATAGGCTCGACCGAATTAATGTCCTGCTTTTTGGCTGAAAAGAGACTCAATTTCATCCACTTCCTTTGAAATGTTATGCCCTGACAGCAATTTAACCTTAAAAAGGTGCACACAAAAATTGGCAGGTGTATCATTTTGATATCTAAGATGGCATCTAAAGACTTAGCTTTGTCAACAAAACCTTCTACAGAGTGGACTTCTCTCTGTAGAAGGTTTTGTTGACAAAGCTACTAGTACTAAAGTTTAAGTCTTAATTTGCAAAGAAAAAGGACAACACAAATGTGGGGTGGGGGGCTGTAGGCAGACGTGCACAATGACCCAAAGCCTCTTCGATCTCTCTGGACCAGACACCACTCACAATCAGATAGAAAATATTAACAATAATTTTGTTCGCAAAATCCAAATTCATCAAGGCAAATTTACTTTAGGTCACCATCACTGGCACAATCACAAACATTAACAAAAGTTCAATGAAAGATATTTTACAAGTAAACTAAAATCATCACAAAATATTTTGTTCCCAATACAATTACTTTTGACTGAAAATCAGCTATTTTTGCATGCCAGTAGTATCAATCAGTACCTTAAGTGAGAGGGAGTTTATTTTATTATATATATTTATAATATTCCTTAGGCTTATTATGAGCCAAGCATATAGGTATTAAACAATTATATGTTATATATTAGGCATGTTATATGTTAATAACTTAATAACTGCATGTCATTTATCCACTTGCTGTCTGTTAGTTAGCCTAGTTAGTTAGTTAGTTAGCCTAGTTCTATGAGAAAAATTAAGTGTTTGCCAAAAAAATACAGAGTAAAATTGCTCAAGTGTTACTGTCAGCCTAAAGTTGTTTATTAGGTGCCTGTTTTTTTATTTCCGTTCCCATGCGGAAATACCAATGAACATATGAAGTATATCACACAATCTGCTGTTGACCACATGTAGTTTTGCATGCCAGTTTTTTTTATTAATGATCATAGGAGTATACTCAGTATTTCATCACTTAATTATCACTTCAATCTGTGTTGTTATTTGAATTAAACATACAGGCCTACATTTTCATTTGCTTTGGCATGCAGTTTATGTATATCCACCTCATTACAGATTTAAACACCCATATAGTTTTCATACCCTTCCCAGTAGCTGCATTAGTTATGCATTATGTATCCACTTATATTAGCGATCATTATAGACTGATTACTCTGATCGTTCAGCCAGGAAAGGTGAGGGGACATCCGCCATGCTCACAAATATATCAATAACATTCATTAAGTTTCAAATTTAAATACCTTGGTACATATATCATTGGGATTTATTCCGAATCGCAATCCCTCAGTGGAGTAATCAAAAAGAATTGGCGAAAACTTATATTAAAATGAACACATTTCAAGATTTATACTTGGTCTGGAGATTCAAATAAGATTGATTAAAACTTCGTATGGTCGCTTTCATGCTAGCTACTAGAATTCTCATTTGTAATGTAGCTTTCTATTGCGTTGAAAGCTGGGGGTATCGAAAGTATGAGAACATTTACAAATGAGGTTCAGAAAAAACTAGGAACAGTGGTCATCCATTTCCTAAAATATTAAGTTATCTGTTAATCAAATAATTCTACGTCAGTTTATTACGAAAGTTCATAAATAGAAAAGTTGTATTGTATCAATCATACTATACTTATCAATTTAATAATTCCTTGCGTAGTGATACAAGCTGAAATTCAAGCAAAACGTATTATAACGGAGGCGGTGGGGAGGAGGAGGTAACCTCGTCAGCATCTGTTGTCCGAATGACCGACTGGGTAGAACTTCTTGCCGCCAGCCAGCAGCCGGTCTCTCATTGGTTGACTTCAGTAAACAGCGGGTTGCTAGAAGCGTCAACGTGAAAGTCCATTCTTGTTTCTGTACTGGAGGGGGGTTTTGTTTCCTTACGGCTGAAATAACATCTGCGCAAACACATAAACTTAATTCTGAATTTCAGAATTGTTATTTATGTTGCTCGCTACGAATTCGTAAAGATAAATAAGCTGGCTCGCCCGCAGCTTGTTTTCTGGCAAGAAAACAGAACACAATGTATGGAATTGAAAAGGGCAAATTTATTTGCCGAATGAGAAAGACACTACATGAATTGTCAAATTAATTAAATAAAAGTGGCGGAACACTTCGCCACTAACTGGCGGAACACTTCGCCAGTAATTGGCGGAACGCATCGCCAATAAACGTGAATAGACCACGTGACCCTATTATGGGTTGGCGTAACCAATTGACATGTATTGTATGAAGGCGGAACACATCGCCATGTACGTAGGTTGCACACATCAGCATGTACGTATGCCAAATACATTATCCAAATATATATTGACTGATCACCTTATAATTGGTAAAAGTGGATAGGCTGACAATACGTGGTAAATTTCGCACGTTTAAGTAAAAGCGAACTTAAAAATGAATTAAGACCACTCAGAATTAATGTGTTAGCCTAAAATTGACATATCATTTTCAGTCAGCTTGAGTTACCACGTACTAAATTTTCAATTGAGCTGATTACTCTGATCGTTCAGCCAGGAAAGGTGAGGGGGCATCCGCCACAGCTGATTATACATGACCAGATGGATGATCAGCACCCCCACCCAAGGGCGTAGCCAGCGTGAATCTTCATGTAACTTACATACACGGGATCTCACCAGTCTTTACCGGCTGAGGAAACTGCTTTTAACCATTACTGCGGTGTTCAAATAGTAAATTAAATTATTCACATTTTGCTTGTTACAAATAAGTTTTGTAATTTCTTAGTCCCAGCTGTATTAAACACACATCTTTTCAGATGACATGTGGCTGATTATATGATGCATGATTCCCTAGGTTAGGCAAATGTACTTCTGGCCTTGACATCGTTGTTCGAACAATAAATTAAATTGATCATATAATGGTTGCAACAAATAAGCAAAGTGTGGTTTCTCAGCCCCGGCTGAGCTAAATACACCTACTCTACATACGGCTGGTTATAAAGGAAATGATTACCGCGGCGGAGCAAACCCTATTCAATTCATACCGGGGACCCCGGCGCATGATCGTAAAACGTATTATTGATACAGAAAATATATATACTATTGTTAAGGGTCTGAAACTATACAACATATTGTTATAATTGCCTTATGATTGCATAATCGATATGGATGCGTTGGGCAACTTTTGGTCCTCAGCCCCGGCTGAGCAGACTTCTTGCCCTTCACCAAAACACTTCTCATCATGCCTGCATTTTACTTACAGGCCACCTCATCCATTGTTGCCCGCACGGCTGTCATAAGCTCACTGGAATCTGAAACTATACAACATATTGTAATTCATTGAGACAGCATCGCATCATGGATATGGAGGCGTTGGGCAACTTTTTGTCCCTAGCCCCGGCTGAGCAGACTTATTGCCCTTCACCAAAACACACTTCTCATCATGCCTGCATGTTACTTCCAGGCCACTTCATCCATTGTTGTCCGCACGGCTGTCCTACGCTTGCTGGAATCTGAAACTATACAACATATTGTAATTCATCGAGACATCACCGCATCATGGATATGAAGGCGTTGGGCAATTTTTTGTCCTCAGCCCCGGCTGAACAGACTTATTGCCCTTCACCAAAACACACTTCTCACCCTGCCTGCATGTTACTTACAGGCCACCTCATCGTTGCCCTGACAGCTATCATAATAGCAATAGGAACTAAAACTAAACAAGATCTTGTAATCATCTTTATATTATCTCATAATGGATATGGAAGCGTTTTGGCAACTATTGCTCCTCAGCCCTGTCTGAGGAGACTTATTGCCTTTAACTATTTTCAGATTACCATCTTACAACTATACCGCTTAAAAGTGTCAGATGACTAGGCCGTTTTGTCTGCAAGTTATAAATGGACACAGTGCAATCAAGAAACTAGCATACTCAACTGTCGCCTTTGCTGGCTTGTTTCAGCATAGTCATTTCGTATTTCCTATATTGTAACAAATGCATTATAGGTAAGTTGACGCATGATCATGCTCTGCCCTTCATTGTTTCTCAACATGGGAAATGGATTCTCAGTTAACAGCCAAACAAATAGAGTACACTTCGGGTACTATATAATATAGATCTAAGCGTAATATTCGCAATTCTTCAGTCACCAGTCATAGTTACTGTATATATATATAACAAAGACTACTCCGAATCCTATATCCAAGAGTATGAATAGTTTGATACGTTCAAAGACTACTCCATATGCTCTAAAATATATATATATAATACAAGGATTCAGAAATGTATCCAGAAAAGGGTCAATAATTTAGCAGCCAGGCTTCTCTACTTACGGAACAAGTTTTGTTTCGTGGACATATCAGGTTAACAATTGGTGACACACCGCAATTACTGTAACTCGTGATACGCTTTATAATCTTTACCCGCCAATGAACGGCGCCGTACACGAGTTGCATGAACAATCCCATCGGACATTGCGCTAGATATGCTGGTCAATGAACATTTTTCTGGTAAATATAAATTAACACCGATCCCATATGTTGAATGACACAATTTTACTTTTTTTCGGACGGCGCCAGAGTAAACGAGATTAATTAATTTCGTAAATTTCAGTCCCGGGCCAAATCTTGTTTCAATATCTTATTTTAATATTAATAATTAATATCCCCCGAGATTTTGCCTCCGGGAGAATGTGATACATTAGAATGTCCGATCGCTCTCTGGTGGCTATTCTTACATCACTCACCCTCCTGGAGCATGATAAATTAAATATATAGAGGAGTTGAGCCGAGGCATCTGGGTAATTCGTCTTGGCTGTAGTACGTCTAGTACACCCTAATGACAAAGTATAGGACAACAGTAGCAATGAACATATAGATGCGGTGGACTATAAGTAGGAAAATAGTAGCCAAAAGTAAGCCAAAGATTGTACTCAAGACGGCATATGTAGCAACATTATTCATGCTCATTCATTCTAAACGAATGACAAAAATTTACATTACCGGTACATTTTGAGAAATTATTTTTATCTTGATTTTAAAGATATGAGGCCAAATCGAAACGCCACTGACTATTGACTTTCGCAATAACACAAGCAATTCACTGCAATTTTAAAAGTGGCCTCGAACGACAAAAACTTTAAAAAAAAGTTTAAACACATTTTTAAACAATTGAAATTTAAAAGTAGGTATTTTGAACAAAAAGTTTGAAAGTATGATTGAAATTTTTTAAAAAGAAAAGTACAATCACTAGGCAGCCTGTGGTTATTGACCACAGCTGCCATCATGTCATCAGTTATGCCGTCGCAGTCCATTTGCTGGGGTCGTTCTATCAGACGCATCACGCATTTAGACTTCTTTCTCCAAGACTGAGTTGGCCTCGGTGCAGGTAGAGGGTTGAGCGCTTATTGCTCGGGGTGGCATACTTAAAAACTCTGAACAATTCAACTAGAATGGTAAGTGTGAGTAGGCCCTAGCCTACTTTCTTTTGGCATTCTGAACTGCTCATTGAAGTGAGCGAAACTATAAATCATTTGCCGGACAAGAAATATATTTTCAAAAGTATGGCTATGCGTTAGCCCTACCGATTTCCAAACCCAAATTTATTTCTAACCCGCTTCCTTGGGTTTCTTCAAATTAAAATGCACGATACCCGTTGGAATAAATTGCACCTTATAATCCGCTAAACAGAAGATCAAAACACGAAAGTTATGTCAATAAATGTTAGGCACAAGTGTGAGTTAAAATATTATGGCTCATAGGCCCAGGGGTGTTGCAGGATCTTGACTCATTGTCAAGAAATCTACTATATTGGCTTGCCCCAGGCTTTGGTAAAAAGGAGACTTGAGAAGTAGAATTGTGAATACTTGGGTTATTATCCCTTGTATCACAATGGCTCCTTATTATATTCTTAAAACAGTGAGCCATTAATACAATTTCTAATTGAATATAAGTGTATTTACCTCTAACCTCGTCAGCGTCTGTTGTCCGAATGACCGACTGGGTAGAACTTCCGCCAGCCAGCAGCCGGTCTCTCATTGGTTGACTTCAGTAAACAGCGGGTTGCTAGAAGCGTCAACGTGGAAGTCCATTCTTGTTTCTGTACTGGAGGGGGGCTTTGTTTCCTTACGGCTTAAATAACGCCTTTGCGAACACATAAACTTAATTCTGAATTTCAGAATTGTTTTTTCTAGATACATATCCAGGTAATTCAGACAATCAGTACGCCTACTTTAGTCTAGAAATAGTAGAACTTTTTCGATCCAAAAATAGTTGCGCTCGCCCTTTTAGGTTTTACCTATATGACCGATACTAGTAAGAGAACTGCTATTTGCTGACGACGCAGCACTGGTTGTGCACTCATAAAGCCAGCGGCAGAGACTTATGGATGGACTCTCAAATGCGTGTGCTTTATTCTCTTTGACGATTAGTGTTAAGAAAACAGTCGTGCTGAGCCAAGGGGCTATTACACCACCAGTGATTACCCTAAATAACATGCCTTTACAAGTGGTGAATAAGTTTTGTTACCTGGGAAGTACAGTCACGGATAATTTATCCCTGGACGAAGAAATAAACACTCTCCTTGGGAAGGCAGCCACAACCTTTGGTAGGTTAAACAAACGTGCTTGGAAAAATTCAAAACTAACCATTCGCTCTAAAATGCTAATCTACATGGCGTGTGTTCTAAGTAGCCTGCTGTACGTGTTTGCAAGCGTGCCATGAAGGCTTTTGGCATTGATACAAATTCTTGGGAGGACCTAGCATTCGAAAAGAGGGAATGGTCACGTGTCTTGCGTGAATGGCCCACCACGATGGGATCTGGTTTGACAAACTGGACTTGAAACGCCAATCTAGGCACCCAGTGAGTACAAACCAAGACCTATCGACAGGTCATCGATGCGGCGACTGCGGGAAGTTCTTCGGTCACAGATAGGCTTGTTCAGTCATAGGCGCAAATGCCGCGACGCAAATCGTATCAATTAAAATCTAACAAAGCTGCAAAATTCATCGTCTTTCGCTGACGGACGGATGCCCCTCCCCCCCCCCCCCCCCAAATAAAATGTACCATGGGCAGATGGCCTTTCAGTATAATAAAGTTCCAAATGACGGATGCTACACCAGACATGGGATGATCGCATTTTAAATATAATCAATTTTGATACTTGGAAAGTTCACAATTTTAATCTTGTTTAATATTGGTTTGGTTCTATGTTGTTAATAAATGAAAATGTTCCTGCCACCGTCCGCCTGTGATGGCTGACGAGTCATCAATCATCAGCCTCCACCAACACCACAGCCACCCTCTCCAAATAGCTGGTAGCAAATTTTGCGAAACTACGGCACGGGAGTGTCCTTATCCCCAGCCGCAGGTCGACGTTACGTTCGCCCACCGGCTACAGTTATTACCGACTTGCGGTGACATATCGGCTGGCAGCTGTAAATCATGAAGAACACGACATGAATGTCACTATATACAAAATCTTACATTCCATAAATAACACGAGAGGATATATAATCAAACACGAGATCAATATATACACTATTTCGTGTACCAAGAAGACAAGAGGATATAATGTCACGTGATGCGATTCATCATGCGGCCTCACATGTCCCACTTTTGGGTTGTGTTGTCATCAGAAAACAATCAACAGGTAGCTACGTAGATACAGACACACTGATGTTTTTCGTATGCAGCGTACATCATTCGGACGTAAAATTGCGCATCGACCTCTTGCCCGCCCAAACTAAAAAGGTCAAAATACAAATACGATAGATGTTGTTTTATTTCTGTTTCAAATGCCATCATGCCCAAAGTACGTAATATAAACGAATCAATGAAAACGAAATACAAAATGAAAGAACGAATGTTGGGCGTACACAGTAAATTATCAAGTATTGATCAAAAGTGTAAATATACATAGCCAAATTCCTTTGAGTTCTAATATTGGTGCAAGTCATTAATATGAGAAAGTTTTTAAAGGTTGGTGGGTTCCAAAGAGTGCTTTCTATGTATAGTTCCCTGAGATCTCTATAGCGCGGGCAACACAATATGGCATGGTATTTGTCATCGAGAATGGCAATATCTATTTGTTTACAATAAATGCAGATTCTATCTGCTAATAATGTTCCATTTCTTCTTCCGAGCTCTACTGCAAGACGATGGCCGGAACACCTGAAACGCGACAATGCCAATACGAATCAGTCCTTGAATCATCCAAAATTTCTTTTCTTTATATATGTATTCAACGCATACCAGACTGCCAAATGAAGTCTTCTAGCCTTGCCCGTGTTATCAATTTACCACAGGTTTTCAACTTAGTAGTAAACGTCATCAGCGCCTCGCGATGCTTTGTTGTAAGTAGCAGTACCGAGACAGAGTTCCTCGGTGTCACGGGATAGAGACTTTTGCCACAACACAGTCGAAACGTTGAGGGTTATTAGCGTAGCCTTGGCTCGATATATAACTCTCAGACTATTTCGAAAACTGTGGCGCCAGTGCCAAAGTTCAATGTTCGTTCCCCCCTCTGTGGTTCAGTTTCTGAGGGTCGACAAGTACGTCTCTAGGGTACTGGTCGCTGGCAGTTGGGGCATGATAACTGATTCCCTGGGTACAGGTCGCTGGCAGATGGCGCATGATAACTGATTCCCTGGTTACAGGTCGCTAGCAGATGGAGCATGATAAGTGATTCCCTAGGTACAGGTCGCTGGCAGATGGGGCATGATAACTGATTCCCTGGGTACAGATCGCCGGCAGATGGGGCATGATAACTGATTCCTTGGTTACAGGTAGCTTGCAGATGGGGCAGATATCTGATTTCCTGGGTACAGGTCGCCGGCAGATGGAGCATGATAAGTGATTCCCTAGGTACAGGTCGCTGGCAGATGGGGCATGATAACTGATTCCCTGGGTACAGGTCGCCGGCAGATGGGGCATGATAACTGATTCCCTGGGTACAGATCGCCGGCAGAGGGGGCATGATATGAGATTCCCTGGGCACAGGTCGCTGGCAGATGGGGCATGATAACTGATTCCTGGGGTAACGGTCGCTGGCAGATGGGGCATGATAACCGATTCTCTGGGTAACGGTCGCTGGCAGATGGGGCATGATAACTGATTCCCTGGGTACAGATCGCCGGCAGATGGGGCATGATATCTGATTCCCTGGGCACAGGTCGCTGGCAGATAGGTCATGATAAGTGATTGCCTGGCTACAGGTTGCTGGCAGATGGGGCATGATAACTGATTCCCTGGGTACAGGTCGCTGGCAGATGGGGCAAGATAAGTGATTCCCCCGCCTCACCGCTACCCCGCCTGACCGCCTGACCGCCACCACAGCCTCACCGCCTCACCGCCTCACCGCCTCACATCCTCACCACCACCCCGCCTCACCACCTCACCGCCTCACCGCCTCACCGCTTCACCGCCTCACCGCCTCACCGCCTCACCGCCACCCCAGCCTCACCACCTCACCGCCTAACCGCCTCACCGCCTCTCCGCCTCACCGCCGCACCGCCTCACCCCCTCACCACCTCATCGCCTCACCACCTCACCGCCACACCACCTCACCACCTCATCGCCTCACCGCCTCACCGCCTCACCACCACACCGCCACACCGCCACACCGCCACACCGCCACACCCCCTCACCGCCTCACCGCCTCACCACCTCACCGCCACACCGCCACACCGCCACACCGCCACACCGCCACACCGCCCCACCGCATCACCATCACCATCAATTTCATTATTTTTCGCGGAATTATCTTCGTTAACAGATTCCAGATATTTATGTTTCTCGTTAAATAAGAAATGCGCGTTGTGCTTTAAATGATATTGACAATTAGGTCCATGCTCACTTTATTAAGCACTACAAACTCCACGCTTTCACGCGAATTGCGAAAAGTTATCGACAATCGATGCTGTTTGTGGCTGATCGCTTGTTGAGTGCTCGCCTTGTGTGCTCTGGCCAACTGAGAGCCCAACGGCGCGTGTATCGGTAGTTCGAGCCCCGCTGTGTCCATGTCTGTGTGGTCGCACGATACAGGTCTCATATCTTTCTTCGCAAAGAGTAGGGGGTTACCCCCGTGGGGGGGGGGGGGGGGGGGGCTTGGCTCCACTCCCCCTTTCTTCTCCCATTGACGCGATATGACAAAAAGTGGTTAAAGTGTCCTGAATATACAATCAACGTATCATTGACAATGTTTTTAGCAATATAGAGGTTTCATTGCCAAATGTTTTAGCAACTTAGCAACATGGTGGGTTCTGTGGCTCATGCTTCTAGCAATATATTGCGCTCATTGTCAAATGCTTCTGGAATATAGTGGTTTCACTAACAAATGTTGCTGTTGTTGTTGTTGTTTCTGGCAATATAGGAGGTTCACTGACCAATGTTTTCTGGCAATATAGGAGGTCAACTGACCAATGTCTCTATCAATATAGTGGTTCTCTGACCAATGTTTCTGTCAATATAGTGGTTCTCTGACCAATGTTTCTTTCAATAAAGGGGTCTTCTGACCAATGTTTCTAGCAATATAGGAGGTTCATTGACAATGTTTCTAGCAATATAGGAGGTTCATTGACAATGTTTCTATCAATATGTTACATCATCTGACCAATGTTTCTGTCAATATAGTGGTTCACTGACCAATGTTTCTGGCAATATAGGAGATTCACTGACCAATGTTTCCATCAATATGGTACGTTATCTGACCAATGTTTCTGTCAATATAGTGCTTCTCTGACCAATGTTTTTGGCAATAAAGGAGGTTCACTGACCAATGTTTCTATCAATATGGTACCTCATCTGACCAATGTTTCTGTCAATATAGTGGTTCTCTGACCAATGCTTCTGGCAATAAAGTGTGTTTCCGACCAATGTTTCTGGCAATATAAGGGTTCACTGACCAATGTTTCTATCAATATGGTACGTCATCGGACCAATGTTTCTGTCAATATAGTGGTTCACTGACCAATGTTTCTGGCAATATAGGGGGTTCACTGACCAATGTTTCTGTCAATATAGTGGTTCTCTGACCAATGTTTCTGTTATTATAGTGGTTCTCTGACCAATGTTTCTGTCAATATAGTGGCTCTCTGACCAATGTTTCTGGCACTATAGGAGGTTCACTGACCAATGTTTTCTGGCAATATAGGAGGTTCACTGACCAATGTTTCTATCAATAGAGTGGTCCTCTGACCAATGTTTCTGGCAATATGGAACGTTATCTGACCAATGTTTCTAGCAATATAGTGGTTCTCCGACCAATGTTTCTGTCAATATAGTGGTTCTCCGACCAATGTTTCTGGAAATATAGGAGGTTCACTGACCAATGTTTTCTGGCAATACAGGAGGTTCACTGGCCAATGTTTCTATCAAAATGGTAGGTTATCTGACCAATGTTTCTGTCAGCATAGTGGTTCTCTGACCAATGTTTCTGTCAATATTGTGTTTCTCTGACCAATGTTTCTGGCAATATAGGAGGTCCACTGACCAATGTTTTCCGGCAATATAGGAGGTTCACTGACCAATGTTTATCAATATGGTAGGTTATCTGACCAATGTTTCTGTCAATATTGTGTTTCTCTGACCAATGTTTCTGGCAATATAGGAGGTCCACTGACCAATGTTTTCCGGCAATATAGGAGGTTCACTGACCAATGTTTATCAATATGGTAGGTTATCTGACCAATGTTTCTGGGAATATAGTGGTTCTCTGACTAATGTTCATAGCAATATAGTAGTTTCACTGACCAATGTTCCTAGCTATATAGTAGGTTCACGGACCAATGCCTCTAGGAATACAGTGGGTTCACTGACAAACGGCGAACAAAATACTGAATCGAACGGATACTAGATTGTATTGGACATCGGTGACTTTAGGTCATTAGGGATATTCTAATTATGATCATCATGGATATGATCATTATGATCATTATGGACATGATCATTATGATGATTACGAACATTATCATTACAATTATGGACATTATCATTACGATCATGGACATTATCACTATGATCATAAATTCATAATGGACTCTATCATTATGACCAAATTTGTTATAACTGTCCCTTGCAGACCGATCCATGTGGATGGATGCCCCGTTCTCCAGGTCTTCTCTCTGCGTTCTCGTTAATCACTGAGCATGAGATAAGCCATTAGCGTGTAAAATATGACGACGGGCATTGATTATACATCTCGTCCATCTAAGAAGTCGTTTTTTGTTATACATGTGTCACAGGTATTTATGGCACATGCGGTTTGCCATACATGGATTAGCAGCGCATGGATCATGGTTTGAAAGTCACAAGAGAAAACTGTTACACATGCCTTTAATGGTATAGGTGATTATTCTGTATACGCTGATATTTTGTGGAATGTGGCTTAAATCATTGTCCAGAAATTGATTAAACCATTACGACTCGCGATAACCCGTTCATTCAATCCATAATTCATCGCTTTTTATTGATCAACGCCAATACAGCTTTTCAATGATTCATTTTCTAAAGGTCAACCAGAAACTACGCATTCAGCGACTAATAGCAACGTAACGTTTTCCAGATAACAGGATTCCAAATATATGACATCAATGAAAAACAGCAAGCTACTAATCCGAAAACATTAGTACATTAGCAAGTTGCAGGCGTCGGCAACGGACTGGTTTCTCTCTGGCGCGGGACAGATCACGCCTCGTTAAAATGAAATGGAGGAAGTTTCAGATCGCTTGCCTCGTGGCGGCGGCCCTCTGCGTGTGGTGGACATCCACAACGAATATCGGTACGTTTGAGAAGACCATTCGACGTCTTCAGAAGGAGACGCGGCCGCACATCGTGTTTATATTGGCGGACGACTTGGGCTGGAATGATGTCGGCTACCACGGATCAGACATCAAGACGCCCAACCTGGACGCCCTGGCGGAGGGCGGGGTCAAGCTGGAGAACTACTACGTCCAGCATTGCTGCGCTCCGACACGGGGCCAGCTGATGACGGGCAGATACCAGGTCAGATTGACGCACTGATTCGCGTGATAATATTGTCGGCTTATTTCTTTGGCCATCTATATGGCTGTGAGCTCAAGAATTGTATTGATATTTTCAGTATCATGCGTTTTAATTACCGTAGTTGCTCGAATAAGCTTGATAATTTTTTTTTGTGGGTGAATGCATACCTTGTTCAGCCATGTGTGGGTCAGTGCCTTATTCATCCGTTATCGCTATGCTAGTCCGCACACGACACCAGACACTGTCTTCAGACGTTTGTCCACGCGCTTCTCTTGAAGACGGTAAGAGGGGAAGTTTGGCTCCAATGGCCTTTGCAGCCAACACCACCGTCATTCTAGTCTTGTCATGCCCAGCTGACTTCAACGGCACTGACTTTCCTACGAACTCGACGGTGGTGTTAGCAGCCATATCAAGTCAGACAGGTGTCTCGTCCATTGCTCCGATTCTTATTCATTTGAATTTGTCGCTGTTAGAAAGCCAGCCCAAGATATAACCTTATATTACTTAGTATAGCCGTAACTGCATAATATATATCTTTATGCGTACTCAAGGTACACATATAAACATGGAATGAGCAAGTTAGGTTAAACAATGCCGTCTGCCTGAACAATAAACGATCTTAACCAAACAATAAGACAATAGAAGCTCAGGTTAATACAGTCATGGTTGGACGCCTGTTTAACTAGTGCACAATACATTAAAGGGAAATGCCGGGCCCATATCATTTACATTTCCAGTTAAACTATAGGGAATTAACTAAACATTACACAGAATATATATTTTTTTTATGATACATTAGTGAATTTTCAAGCACTTTTGCACGACCACCCAACTTGCCATTGTCACCCGTCTCAGTGCACCAATGATGACGTCACCGGCGATGAAGCGGTCAGTAGGTTTAGACGACTACTACCACCGGAAGCTATAATAATTGGCGAGTCGGACGAAGAAGTTGAAGTAAGCACCGAATTTACACCAACTGCTGATTTAATCGGGGACCAGTTTTAACCTGTATGGGTTGACGATGGTGGATTAGGCATTAATCCCGGGATATACCGTTTATTCGTTTTTCCTTTTGCTTCTGAACATTATAAAAGCAGAATTTTCCCTTTTTCAATGTTTCACAAAAGGTAAAGCAGAAAAGGGTTTCGGCAATTGTTTTTCCCATTACCGTTTTGGAAAATAAAAAAGCAAAAAAACCATTAGAAACCATTTGCCTTTTTTGAAAGAGCAAAGCAAAAATAGGTAACACTTGCGCGATACCTTTTACCTTTTGTAAAGTACATAACGGAAATAGGTAACACTTGCGTGATATCTTTTACTCTTTTGTAAAGTACAAAGCGGAAATAGGTAACACTCGCGCGATACCGTTTTACTCTTTTCGCAAAAATAAATAACACTAGAGGGAATCTGTTTCGAGCTCCGGGCTATGGCTCCAGCCTCAGGCACCGGGCTATGGCTCCAGCCTCAGGCACCGGGCTATGGCTCCTGGCTCAGCTTCCGGGCTATGGCTCTCGGTGCCGGGCTATGGCTCTCGGTGCCGGGCTATGGCTCTCGGCGCCGGGCTATGGCTCTCGGTGCCGGGCTATGGCTCCGGGCCATAGCTCCGGGCGTCGGGCTATGGCTCCGGGCTATGGCTCTCGGTCCCGGATTCTCGACGCTAGACTATGGTTTTGAGCTCCGGGCTATGGCCCCGGGCTCATGCTCCGGGCTATGGCCCCGGGCTCATGCTCCGGGCTATGGCCCCGGGCTCATGCTCCGGGCTATGGCCCCGGGCTCATGCTCCGGGCTATGGCCCCGGGCTCATGCTCCGGGCTATGGCCCCGGGCTCATGCTCCGGGCTATGGCCCCGGGCTCATGCTCCGGGCTATGGCCCCGGGCTCATGCTCCGGGCTATGGCCCCGGGCTCATGCACCGGGCTATGGCCCCGGGCTCAGGTCCCGGGCTATGGCCTCGGGCTCATGCTCCGGGCTATGGCCTCGGGCTCATGCTCCGGGCTATGGCCTCGGGCTCATGCTCCGGGCTATGGCCTCGGGCTCATGCTCCGGGCTATGGCCCCGGGCTCAGGTCCCGGGCTATGGCCTCGGGCTCATGCTCCGGGCTATGGCCTCGGGCTCATGCTCCGGGCTATGGCCCCGGGCTCAGGTCCCGGGCTATGGGCTATAGATCCGGTATCTGGGATTCCCGACGCTAGAGTATGGCTTTGACCTCCGGGATATGGCTTCGAGCTATGGCCCCAGGCTCAGGCTTCGGGATATGGCTCTGTGCGACGGGCTATGGCTCTCGGTACCGGGCTATGGCTCCGGGCTGTGGCTTTGGGCATCGGGATATGACTCTCGATGCTGGGCTCTGGCTCCGAGCTATGGCTCCGGGTGTCAGGCTATGGCTCTGGTTTCCCGGCTATGGCTCTGGGCGTTGGGCTATGGGTCTCAGTGCCGGGCTATGGCTCCGGGCTACGGCTCTCGGTGCCGGCATATGGCTCTCTGTGTCCGGCTATGGCTCCGAGCTATTGCTCTGGGCGTCGGGTTATGGCTCCGCGCGTGGGCTATGGCTCCCTGCGCTGGACTATGGCTCTGTGCACCGCGCCGAAATCGAGAACGCGAGGGCGATAACGCGAGGCCCAGAATGCGAGATCGGGAAAACGCGAGGGCTAGATCGCGAAGGCGAAAACTCGAGATTGATTTCGCCTGGCATTCTCGTGATCTCGCGGTTTCACTCTCGCAATCTCGCGATCGCGCCATCGCGATCTCGCCATCGCGATCTCGCCCTCGCGTTCTTGCGATCTCGCTCTCGCCTTCTTGCAATCTCGATCTCGCGTTCGTGCGATCTCGCCCTCGCGTTCGTGCGATCTCGCCCTCGCGATTTCACCCTTGCGATCTTAATTTTAGCGCAGCGCACTTGAAGTTCAAGGAAAAGATAAAACGGTATCGCGCGAGAGTTACCTATTTTCGTCTTGCTCCTTTCAAAAAGGGCAAACGGTTTCTGATGACTTTTACCTTTTTTTGCTTTCTGATGTTTCAAAACGGTAATTGGAAAAGAAATTGCCCAACCCCTTTTCTGCTTTACCTTTTGTAAAACAGAAAATTTAAAAAGGGAAAATTCTGCTTTCATAATGTTCAGAGGCAAAAGGAAAAACGAATAAACGGTATATCCTGGGATTGGCATTGTTTATACAGGTCGTTGACGACGCATCGCGTGGTCGGTGAAGCCGTGCTGCATTAGAAGGGAGGACGGGCGCAGTTGGGGGCCGGGTCGGGGTGGAGTCATGGGTTCATCGTCATTGTTGGCAGAGTGCTCAATTTTGACTCGTAGAGCAGGCCATGGGTCAGGAAGCGGCCGCTGGGGTGGGGGGGGGGGGGGGCACTACATTACTACAGTGGTGGGGGTGTGCCGCCCATGCCGTAGAGAGGATTTGGAGAGTGAGGGTAAAGTGCCCGATTTTGTGGTCACTGAGAAATTTTTTTTTCCTTAAAAATGACATCTAAAATAGATACTGACAACATTGTGGTTAAAAAGGCATATAAAATAGACATTGATATCCATGACAAAGTGTCTCGCCTTTGTAAATTTATGTCACAGCAATGACAATGAAAGTCAGTGAGCTCATGGGCGGCTTGATCAAAGAAATAAAAAACTGTGCGGCCCGAAAAGGGTCCTGCGGTGAAATGAAATAAAATGACCAAACAAAACTGAAATTTTACATGCCGTAGACCAACATTACATTTGCATAAGATGGCCGGCCGAAATGTAAAGGGTGGGTGGGGGGCACTAGAAACTTGCGACTGTGGGGGGGGGGGGGTGGGGGGGGGCTCCGAAATTGCGACCGGAGGGCCCAAAAATTTATTGTCGAACCTACGGACCAATGTTCCAAAAAAAGGAGGGCGGCGGATCAAAGGGGTCCGGACCCCCCACTCCCCTTTTTGAGAAAGAATATCGTTTCTCAACGCAAAATTTATGCCCCGTCCCCGCCCCCTGGATCCGCCCCTGGCCTGGTTTTTCAGGGCTAGTACGTATTTGAAACTTTGTTTTATTTGGCTTGGTCGCGGTGGAGGCATGTCCCGATGGAGATAAGATAAGTGATCCCGACTGGATGTTATTTATACCACAATAGAATAACAGAGACAACAGAGGCACAATATTTTAGTTTAAACTATCAACTCTCGATAAACAGGGGTCTAGAAGGGGGTGTCCAGTGTCGATTTTTCAAAATTCTCACTGTCGCATGTCGATTATTCAAGACGTTCAGTGTGACTGTCGCTTTTTCTGAAATGCCACTCTCTGTATCGATGTTGAATTTTCAAATATATCTGTGTCGTGTGTCGCCATTTACCCCTTGCAGACCCCTATCAACTGTAATGCCAAAGGCACGACTCGATCAGCGCTACCGCCTAACGCCGTATTACCCCCTGCGAAAACTTTTACTACGTGTTGGGCGATACGAGTAACAGTGATGGAACAGCCTGCAATGTAATTTGCATATGGACGAAGGAGCGAGAAAACGGCACAGGTTACAACCAATCAGAAGGCTCTAACAAATCCGCACAGTTGGCTGAAAAACGTCTTGATGCAGCGATTTGAATGTGTGTTTGAATGGGATTACGTGATATTTTCGTGAGTAAAGTGTTGAGGCATTGAGTGAATCGAGGAAACCGCGCAGTCGTGGCATTTTGTTGACGAAATCGACAGATGTTGTTCGGGCTGAGTTTTCTGGCTGCAAAACGGGTTTCCTACCTTCTCTCTTTATATGACATATGTGTAAAGCCGCCCCCCCCCCTCCCGCCCCACCCACCCACGATTGAGGCACCTGTGCTCACACGAGCAATCTTGAGTAGCCATTGCCGCAAATGCTGCGGGTCGCCTAGTGGACAGCTGTAGAATGATATCCTGTTTTTAATGTCCTTTTGTGCACTTGAATTGTTAGTCAACAGCTGAACAGCACACCATTTTGTTCTAAATGCATCGATGTTTCAAGTTCTTGCGTCAAATTCGCTTGTCAATATTCATGCGAGGTGTTAGGCCGACAGCTTGTTCCAAAGACGCACCCCTCGCATGTAAGCAAAGCGTTGGTTCAGCGGAAGGTAGTCGTCAGTGACGTCAACGCCTTGCGTGTGATTGGCTAACTCTGGTCATGTGTTCAAAACATGTCGACACCCGCTTGATGGGCGAAAGTGTGTATTTTATACTGTCGATGTGCGATTTTCTCGATAATGCTTTCTTTTTAAACAGAACGATTAATGGCAAATAGATTTTATACCAACAGAGATTTATTTTATATCACATTGCAGATCCCGAGTATTTTCTTTTAATTATTCTTCGTAAATCAGCAGCGTTTGCGTCTTGTTCCCCATGGATATGGCTTGAATTCCTAAATAGTGCAAATTCGCAAGTGGAGTTAGTTGTTTCTAAGTGCGTAGTTTCGTTCTTACCATAAAGCATATACTTGACATCAGGCGTACGACTCAAATTCAAATGAAACTTGTCCAACCCATACTTCTGACATACAAAGGTTATACTTTTGCCAATTGCAGTCTGGCTTCCATTAATAGCATGTTTTTGGCACATAGAAACATATTTATTATTCGACCTTCCAAGATGACTAAGAAATGTTAGGAAACGTTTATGGATATGCACGTCAGCGGAATGGTCATTGCATATGAGATGGAGCAGATGACAATGGGTGGTATTTGTGATGTCCCATATCCTACGAACGCACTTGCGCCATGCAACTAAAAACCTTTCCACACTAGCATGATTGAGGTCCCAGAGCGGGCAGCCATATCATGGCATGCAAAAAGATTTAAATAATGTTTATTTGTTATCCGCATAGACATGTCCCAATTGAGCCAATGTGATATTGACCCGTATGTAAAAATCATGTGTGCATTTCTCGATGTCATTAAAAGTCTGACCCAAATGTTTTTTTAGGTGCACAACCGCAGGTACATTCCTCAGTATTGATCCGTTGAACGTTATGGTAGTATCAACATTTTATGCATTTGATAAAACAATGTTTTTGCTTTTGGTGGGATTAAAGTTAACATTGAATTCCTTGGAAAAGGTATCAGCTATATTTACCTGTAGCAAAACATTTTATAGAACTATATAGCATTTCTATGGAAAAATCTATAGAAGTATGATTTTCTATAGAACGTTTGTATATAATTCGATAAAACAATTATTTTCTATACAACGTAAACAGATATTTCTATAGAAATAAATATTTCTATAGAAGGTGTGGGCATACTTCTATAGAGCAATTGGTTTCTATCGATAGTATATAGAGATAATATTTCGACAGAGCCATTCTTTTCGTTTCGTAGCCGGTTATGAACTCTTCCTATATTTATTACGCGAAGCATGGCATTAAGTTTATAAGACTTCCTTACACCCCGTTGGCAAATATCTTGCGGAATTCCACTAAAAACAATTCTAAAGGTTGTTATCGATTTTTCTATGGAAATTCTAAAACTTTTCTTATACTGTTCTTAAAGAATTTCTATGGAGTTTCCATAGTCCAAGTCCATAGCTAAAAAACTAAAAAAGTTATGTACATTTTTGGCAGCATTAAGTAACGTTAGCCGTACTGAATGTTAGTAAAAATGACCGCGGGTATCCACCAATATTTTTCGAAGGCCGACTTTAACAGTCCTTAACATCCTCTGGCTTGAGGGCGGTGGGTTTGATCAATCCACCCCGTCGGATCCGCCCCTAGGTTGATTCGGCAAAAGATATGTATTTCGTCGGAAAGCCAGACTTTTACAGTGTATTCTCAAGTTCCCAAGGCTGTGGTTGCAACTCCCGTAACCCCCTCTAGATCCGCCCCTGACCCAGCGGAGAATTATAGGGAAGCACTTTGAGCGCGGGACTCAACGAGCATACAGGATAAGCGCCACCTGTACGAAGTTGCGCAAGAGAGCTACAAAACCCCCCTCTATGACGGAGAGTGAGCAACAAAACAGCGCCCCTAGCGCCAGAGTTGTATAATCCCCACACCAACAACTGGCTAATCGAGTAAATATGCGTGGCGAACGCCAAAAGTCGCCTTGTAACATTAAATAGTGGTAGGTCATGCTTCAAAAGCAGCTGCAAATGTTTCACAAAAGTTCGTAGAAGGCAGGTAGGTGACTGATTTGGACATTCAGCCATTAGTTTTGCAAATCGAAGGAGCTGAAGTGGGTTATTTAGCTCGTCGCGGCGCATCCCGGGCCTTCAGCATAGCCTTCTATTGGCCTGACGCAAAAAGAAAAATCGATAGAAACCTTTAATTTTTTTATCGAATTTCTATACGATATTTTCTTACGGGTAGCATACAATATAGGGAACATATATATAGGCCACCGCGCCTCACCGCCACCCCGCCTCACCGCCACCCCGCCAACCCGCCACCTCGCCACCCCGCCACCCCGCCACCCCGCCTCACCGCCTCACCGTCCCCCCGCCACCCCGCCTCACCGCCACCCCGCCTCACCGCCACCCCTCCACCCCGCCTCACCGCCACCCAGCCTCAATATGCTTCACATTGCGCAGTTTTAAACTAAGACAAAAATCTTCAAACTATCCATAGCAAAGAGAAGGTCACAACGATTCACCGTAAACGGTCACAACGATTTACGGCAAAAGGCTTCGACATTTTTCATATTCATTATATATGTTATGTCAACTTGAATTGGATTTCAACTAGTTATAAAGTCACAGCGCGAGTTTTGCTGTTCGATAGACATGATATTGGCAATCTGTAGCAATCCTTCGTTATTATTACCCGTGGCGGCAGGGTGTTACCCAGAAGGTTTTTTTTGCCAGCCAAAAAGTGTTCTGTGTGCACATAAAACATGGAGTCAGCCGGTCAGGGTGCATTTTGAGCTCACAATTTACAATTCTATAAACAAAAGTAGTCTTCAATGTCATGCAAAATTGTGATTTTCTGCTAAACCTCCTAACATAAAGGTCCTTTTTGGGCGGGTAAACAGCACCTGAGTGCCCGCCAAATTGAAAATCTGCCCGCCAAAATTGAAACTGCCCGCCCATCTGGCGGGCAGGCGGGGATTTGGCTAATACCCTGCGTGGCGGGCTGCTGCAGCTGAAGGTCGGGTTGCTGAAGTTGCTGACTGGTGCTATTTGTATATTCATCTCAATGAAAAAAAATATATATATATATTCATCACACTACTTTTGTGATTCCAGCCTTTATTTACCCGTCATCACCATTGACCAAATGAGTGGCAGGAACAAGAGGTCCTTGTGGGAATTCATATTCCGCAAATTTTATCACATATTTACATGTTTAATGCCGGGGCGGCCCCATTGACTAGCGTTGTAGATCCGCAACAAAATGCTTCAAGATATATATACTTGCACGAACAAATATCCTTTGACCGAACTCCAAATTTACATTGTGAAGTCATACATCCCCTAAAGATAAAACAAACCATCGTCTCCAATTCGGTAAAGTACGTCAGAAAATGAATGACCATCCGGTATTTGTATAGACCTTTTTTCCAATGGTGATGATAATATGGCGTTCAAAAGCCCTCAATCGTGGCTGATCTGAACGAACATGATACTTTGAAATGAAACGTAGGAACAGGTTAATCGGGTGTTCTATGTCGAACAGTTACCAGGTTCACAATCACGAGGGGTTTATATACAAACCAAATCATTCACATTCTTCACGTGTGGGTCATGGATGCATTAATCACATCGTCCAAGTTCGTCCCAATCCGGCAAGTAGATCATGGGGCACATCCTGTAAGATCATTATAGGTTATGGTTGACTAATCTTAACGATGTAGCGTGCTAAAGTCACAAAATAACTTCATATGGCAAAGTGAATTGCTTCCGCAAATATACTGATGTATACCCCTTTAAAATAGCTGTATAAGTCTTCACAACAATTAATATATGGTGTAATATGTACCAATGTTAGTGACATCATGTGTGCCAAATGTCACCGAAATCGAACCAGCAGTGTGGAAGCAAAAGAATAATCCCGCTTTAACATGGCCAATCCCATTATAAAGCCTCGATACGCCAAATGACTGGCAGCGCGAGGTGGCCAATCCCATAATAAAGCCTCGATACGCCAAATGACTGACAGCGCGAGGTGGCCAATCCCATTAGAAAGCTTCGATACGCCAAATGACTGGCAGCGTGAGGTGACCAATCCCATTATAAAGCCTCGATACGCCAAATGACTGGCAGCGCGAGGTAAAAAACCCCATAATAAAGCCTCGATACGCCAAATGACTGGCAGCGCGAGGTGGCCAGCCAATCGCATTATAAAACCTCGATACGCCAAATGACTGGCAGCGCGAGGTGGCCAATCCCATTATAAAACCTCGATACGCCAAATGACTGGCAGCGCGAGGTGGCCAATCCCATTATAAAGCCTCGATACGCCAAATAGCTGACAGCCCGAGGTGGCCAATCCCATTAGAAAGCCTCGATACGCCAAATGACTGGCAGCGTGAGGTGACCAATCCCATTATTATGCCTCGATACGCCAAATGACTGGCAGCGCGAGGTAAAAAACCCAATAATAAAGCCTCGATACGCCAAAATAACTGGCAGCGTGAGGTGGCCAATACCATAATAAAGCCTCGATACGCCAAATGACTGGCAGCGCGAGGTGGCCAATCCCATTATAAAACCTCGATACGCCCAATGACTGACAGCGCGAGGTGGAAAATCCAATAATAAAGCCTCGATACGCGAAATGAGTGGCAGCGCGAGGTGGCCAGCCAATCCCATTATAAAGCCTCGATACGCCAAATGACTGGCAGCGCGAGGTGGAAAATCCCATTATAAAGCCTCGATACGCCAAATGACTGGCAGCGCGAGGTTGAAAATCCAATAATAAAGCCTCGATACGCCAAATGACTGGCAGCGCGAGGTAGCCAATCCCATTATAAAGCCTCGATACGCCAAATGACTGGCAACTCGAGGTGGAAAATCCCACAATAAAGCCTCGATACGACAAATGACTGGCAGCGCAAGGTGGCCAGCCAATCCCATTATAAAGCATCGATATGCCAAATGACTGGCAGCGCGAGGTGGCAAGCCAATCCCATTATAAAGCATCGATATGCCAAATGACTGGCAGCGCGAGGTGGCCAATCCCATAATAAAGCCTCGATCCGCCAAATGACAGGCAGCTCGAGGTGGAAAATCCCATAATAAAGCCTCGATACGCCAAATGACTGGCAGCGCGAGGTGACCAGCCAATCCCATTATAAAGCATCGATATGCCAAATGACTGGCAGCGCGAGGTGGCCAATCCCATTAGAAAACCTCGATACGCCAAATGACTGGCAGCGCGAGGTAAAAAACCCAATAATAAAGCCTCGATACGCCAAATGACTGGCAGCGTGAGGTGGCCAATCCCATAATAAAGCCTCGATACGCCAAATGACTGGCAGCGTGAGGTGGCCAATCCCATTAGAATGCCTCGATACACCAAATGACTGGCAGCGTGAGGTGGCCAATCCCATTATAATGCCTCGATACGCCAAATGACTGGCAGCGCGAGGTGGCCAATTCCATTATAAAACCTTGATACGCCAAATGACTGACAGCGCGAGGTACAAAATCCCATAATAAAGCCTCGATACGCCAAATGACTATTAGCGTGAGGTGGCCAATCCCATTATAAAGCCTCGATACACCAAATGACTGGCAGCGTGAGGTGGCCAATTCCATTACAAATCCTCGATACGCCAAATGACTGGCAGCGCGAGGTTCCCAGCCAATCCCATTATAAAGCCTCGATACGCCAAATGACTGGTAGCGTGAGGTGGCCAATCCCATTATGAAGCCTCGATACGCCAAATGACTGGCAGCGTGAGGTGGCCAATCCCATTATAAAGCCTCGATACACCAAATGACTGGCAGCGTGAGGTGGCCAATTCCATTATAAATCCTCGAAACGCCAAATGACTGGCAGCGCGAGGTTCCCAGCCAATCCCATTATAAAGCCTCGATACGCCAAATGACTGGCAGCGCGAGGTGGAAAATCCCATAATAAAGCCTCGATACGCCAAATGACTGGCAGCGTGAGGTGGCCAGCCAATCCCATTATAAAGCCTCGATACGCCAAATGACTGGCAGCGCGCGGTGGAAAATCCCATATTAAAGCCTCGATACGCCAAATGACTGGCAGCGCGAGGTGACCAATCCCATTATAAAGCCTCGATACGCCAAATGACTGGCAGCGCGAGGTGGCCGGCCAATTCCATTATAAAGCCTCGATACGCCAAATGACTGGCAGCGCGAGGTGGAAAATCCCATTATAAAGCCTCGATACGCCAAATGACTGGCAGCGCGAGATGGCCAGCCAATCCCATTATAAAGCCTCGATATCCCAAATGACTGGCAGCGCGAGGTGGCCAGCCAATCCCATTATAAAGCCTCGAAACGCCAAATGACTGGCAGCGTGAGGTGGCCAATCCCATTATAAAGCCTCGATACGCCAAATGACTGGCAGCGTGAGGTGGCCAATCCCATTTTAAAGCCTCGATAAACCAAATGACTGGCAGCGTGAAGTGGCCAATCCCATTATAATGCCTCGATACGCCAAATGAATGACAGCGCTAGGTGGCCAATTCCATTATAAATCCTCGATACGCCAAATGACTGGCAGCGCAAGGTTCCCAGCCAATCCCATTATAAAGCCTCGATACGCCAAATGACTGGCAGCATGAAGTGGCCAGCCAATCCCATTATAAAGCCTCGATACGCCAAATGACTGGCAGCGCGCGGTGGAAAATCCCATATTAAAGCCTCGATACGCCAAATGACTGGCAGCGTGAAGTGGCCAGCCAATCCCATTATAAAGCCTCGATACGCCAAATGACTGGCAGCGCGCGGTGGAAAATCCCATTATAAAGCCTCGATACGCCAAATGACTGGCAACGCGAGGTGGTCAGCCAATCCCATTATAAAGCCTCGATACGCCAAATGACTGGCAGCGCGAGGTGACCAATCCCATTATAAAGCCTCGATACGCCAAATGACTGGCAACGCGAGGTGGCCGGCCAATCCCATTATAAAGCCTCGATACGCCAAATGACTGGCAGCGCGAATTGGAAAATCCCATTATAATGCCTCGATACGCCAAATGACTGACAGCGCGAGGTGGCCAGCCAATCCCATTATAAAGCCTCGATACGCCAAATGACTGGTAGCGTGAGTTGGCCAATCCCATTATAAAGCCTCGATACACCAAACGACTGGCAGTGTGAGGTGGCCAATCCCATTATAAATCCTCGATACGCCAAATGACTGGCAGCGCGAGGTGGAAAATCCCATAATAAAGCCTCGATACGCCAAATGACTAGCAGCGTGAGGTGGCCAGCCAATCGCATTATAAAACCTCGATACGCCAAATGACTGGCAGCGCGAGGTGGCCAAACCCATTATAAAGCCTCGATACGCCAAATGACGGGCAGCGCGAGGCGGCCAACCCCATTATAAAGCCTCGATACGCCAAATGACTGACAGCGCGAGGTGGCCAAACCCATTATAAAGCCTCGATACACCAAATGACGGGCAGCGCGAGGTGGCCAATCCCATTATAAAGCCTCGATACGCCAAATGACTGGCAGCGCGAGGTGGCCAACCCCATTATAAAGCCTCGATACGCCAAATGACTGACAGCGCGAGGTGGCCAATCCCATTATAAAGCTTCGATACGCCGAATGACTGGCAGCGCGAGGTGACCAATCCCATTATAAAGCCTCGATACGCCAAATGACTGACAGTGCGAGGTGACCAATCCCATTATAAAGCCTCGATACGCCAAATGACTGGCAGCGCGAGGTGACCAATCCCATTATAAAGCCTCGATACGCCAAATGACTGGCAGCGCGAGGTGGCCAATCCCATTATAAAACCTCGATACGCCAAATGACTGGCAGCGCGAGGTGATCAATCCCATTATAAAGCTTCGATACGCCAAATGACTGGCAGCGCGAGGTGGCCAGCCCATCCCATAATAAAGCCTCGATACGCCAAATGACTGACAGCGTGAGTTGGTCAATCCTATTATAAATCCGCGATACGCCAAATGACTGGCAGCGCGAGGTGATCAATCCCATTATAAAGCCTCGATACGCCAAATGACTGGCAGCGCGAGGTGGCCAATCCCATTATAAAACCTCGATACGCCAAATGACGGGCAGCGCGAGGTGACCAATCCCATTATAAAGCCTCGATACGCCAAATGACTGACAGTGCGAGGTGACCAATCCCATTATAAAGCCTCGATACGCCAAATGACGGGCAGCGCGAGGTGACCAATCCCATTATAAAACCTCGATACGCCAAATGACTGGCAGCGCGAGGTGATCAATCCCATTATAAAGCCTCGATACGCCAAATGACTGGCAGCGCGAGGTGGCCAATCCCATTATAAAACCTCGATACGCCAAATGACTGGCAGCGCGAGGTGAACAATCCCATTATAAAGCCTCGATGCGCCAAATGACTGACAGCGCGAGGTGACCAATCCCATTATAAAGCCTTGATACGCCAAATGACTGACAGTGCGAGGTGACCAATCCCATTATAAAGCCTCGATACGGCAAATGACTGGCAGCGCGAGGTGACCAATCCCATTATAAAGCCTCGATACGCCAAATGACTGACAGCGCGAGGTGACCAATCCCATTATAAATCCTCGATACGCCAATTGACTGGCAGCGCGAGGTGGAAAATCCCATAATAAAGCCTCGATACGCCAAATGACTGGCAGCGTGAGGTGGCCAGCCAATCCCATTATAAAGCCTCGATACGCCAAATGACTGGCAGCGCGAGGTGGCCAGCCAATCCCATTATAAAGCCTCGATACGCCAAATGACTGGCAGCGCGAGGTGGCCAATCCCATTATAAATCCGCGATACGCCAAATGACTGGCAGCGCGAGGTGGAAAATCCCATAATGAAGCCTCGATACGCCAAATGACTGGCAGCGTGAGGTGGCCAATCCAATAATAAAGCCTCGATACGCCAAATGACTGACAGCGCGAGGTGACCAATCCCATTATAAAGCCTCGATACGCCAAATGACTGACAGCGCGAGGTGACCAATCCCATTATAAATCCTCGATACGCCAATTGACTGGCAGCGCGAGGTGGAAAATCCCATAATAAAGCCTCGATACGCCAAATGACTGGCAGCGTGAGGTGGCCAGCCAATCCCATTATAAAGCCTCGATACGCCAAATGACTGGCAGCGCGAGGTGGCCAGCCAATCCCATTATAAAGCCTCGATACGCCAAATGACTGGCAGCGCGAGGTGGCCAATCCCATTATAAATCCGCGATACGCCAAATGACTGGCAGCGCGAGGTGGAAAATCCCATAATGAAGCCTCGATACGCCAAATGACTGGCAGCGTGAGGTGGCCAATCCAATAATAAAGCCTCGATACGCCAAATGACTGACAGTGCGAGGTGACCAATCCTATTATAAAGCCTCGATACGCCAAATGACGTGCAGCGCGAGGTGACCAATCCCATTATAAAACCTCGATACGCCAAATGACTGGCAGCGCGAGGTGGCCAATCCCATTATAAAGCTTCGATACGCCGAATGACTGGCAGCGCGAGGTGACCAATCCCATTATAAAGCCTCGATACACCAAATGACTGACAGTGCGAGGTGACCAATCCCATTATAAAGCCTCGATACGCCAAATGACTGGCAGCGCGAGGTGACCAATCCCATTATAAAACCTCGATACGCTAAATGACTGGCAGCGCGAGGTGACCAATCCCATTATAAAGCCTCGATACGCCAAATGACTGGCAGCGCGAGGTGACCAATCCCATTATAAAGCCTCGATACGCCAAATGACTGACAGTGCGAGGTGACCAATCCCATTATAAAGCCTCGATACGCCAAATGACTGGCAGCGCGAGGTGACCAATCCCATTATAAAACCTCGATACGCTAAATGACTGGCAGCGCGAGGTGACCAATCCCATTATAAAGCCTCGATACGCCAAATGACTGGCAGAGCGAGGTGGCCAATCCCATTATAAAACCTCGATACGCCAAATGACTGGCAGCGCGATGTGATCAATCCCATTATAAAGCTTCGATACGCCAAATGACTGGCAGCGCGAGGTGGCCAGCCAATCCCATAATAAAGCCTCGATACGCCAAATGACTGGCAGCGCGAGGTGGCCAATCCCATTATAAAACCTCGATACGCTAAATGACTGGCAGCGCGAGGTGACCAATCCCATTATAAAGCCTCGATACGCCAAATGACTGGCAGAGCGAGGTGGCCAATCCCATTATAAAACCTTGATACGCCAAATGACTGGCAGCGCGATGTGATCAATCCCATTATAAAGCTTCGATACGCCAAATGACTGGCAGCGCGAGGTGGCCAGCCAATCCCATAATAAAGCCTCGATACGCCAAATGACTGGCAGCGCGAGGTGACCAATCCCATTATGAAGCCTCGATACGCCAAATGAGTGGCAGCGCGAGGTGGCCAATCCCATTATAAAGCCTCGATACGCCAAATGACTGACAGTGCGAGGTGACCAATCCCATTATAAATCCTCGATACGCCAAATGACTGACAGCGCGAGGTGACCAATCCCATTACGAAACCTCGATACGCCAAATGACTGGCAGCGCGAGGTGACCAATCCCAGTACAAAGCCTCAATACGCCAAATGACTGGCAGCCCGAGGTGGAAAATCGCTATAACATTCAGTTTTCATTTAATTACACTGCCAATTATTGCACGTATTGGGCCTATATATATCTTGCATCCTGTCTTGACATTTTGCAAATCGCTCAAATAGTTTGTCTGCAAAAAAATCCCAAACTTTAACATGGAACCCTACGAGAGCACTTTGGCTGGAAAATTACCTCGACATGAAAGGGACAAGTCAAACAAACGACACTTTGCGTAAGACATAGCACTGGTCTCAGAAAGGTCAAGGTCACAGCTCGGTCACGAAACATATTTTCCCTAGTAACTCCGTTGATATTGGGTCTAGAGATTCGCTGATTGTTTGAGAGTATTCTTCAGAAAAGGTGGAAACGCAGCTCTGGCTCAGTTTTTTCCGATACTGAAAGTTTTTTGAGTGATCGGCTAATCAGAAACTAGTTTCGTTAAAATTACAAAAAATCGCTGTGACTACATGAATGCAGGTAGATGATCCATTTGTGGTGGAGTATGTACCAATGTTAGTGATATCATGTGTGCAAAATGGCATCGAGATGACAGGAATAGCTGACGTCCACCTCGTGTCAAGTGTCGTTTTGAACTTGAGTTATGGAAGGCCATAACTCGGTTAATATTTGAACTAGTATGCCCCGATTTGGCACGAAGTGGGCGTAAAATATAGACTAGATTGTGAAGCCACTATAGAATTGCCCTGGGATGCTTAGTTTGGCGGCTAGTATGCTCGCAAGAGGTGCACCCCCCTGGCTGGCGCTCTCTTTATGAGTCAATGGCGATATCGACCGGCATTCCTTCGGGTTGCGATGACCGCCGTTCGCCTAATAGATACGATAAAAAAGCGGGAATCGGTTGCAAAAGACGGGCCAACGTCGACTTGAGTAAGAAATCCGCATTCGCTTTTAGCCTAGCCCTTAGTTTCGCCGCTTGAGGGCTACGTAATTTACGATGAGTCTGCGAAGAGGGATTAGGGCGTGACAAAGCACAAGTCGAACGTCGCAGTTTGGACGTATTCACTCAAAATGGCGCCCTGTATCTGGGAAAACAAACCGCGTTGAACAGCAGCCGTTAGATAGTGCTCATCCAGCATCCGGGTCCAAAACACTTTTGGGTCCCTGCGGGAATTATTTGACAGGGCAGGCGCTGCGGGGCCTGATCAAATAAGAATTGTATTATAGGGAACATTTTGCTACCCGAACATTGCTACCCGACGCGATCGATAAGACTCAAAGCAAGATAAAAATGCATTCATTATATCAGTCTTCCTTAATAAATACTAATTTACCCAAATGACCTAGTTGGCATTATTCATAAAATAAATATTATTCCTTTTTTGTTCCTGTTGTATGTCCTTGTTTTAACTGAAGGTTTGTTTCACATTATGTTCGTTACAGATTCATACAGGCCTTCAGACCAGCAAGATGCCCGGTTACGGCAGAGGTGCATTGCCTCTGCAATTCCCAACCATGGCAAATAAGCTGAAAGAAAACGGCTACGCGACACATATCATAGGAAAATGGCATCTGGGCTTCCACAAGAGGGCTCATCTGCCTACACACAGAGGCTTTGACACACACTATGGTAAGCTGACGCGTATTATCATGTCCCTGAGAACGGCTGGATGCCAGTCAGAGTGGTCAATGCTTTTATCACCGGATGCGCTTAGGCGTTCGCATGTCATCTTCGGGTTTGTCTTTTAGTCATTTGAAAATGAACATACAAACTAAGCACACCCAGCCTCCATATGTGGGTAGGAGCAAGGGGGGGGGGGGGGTCGGGTTCCAAAATCACGAGAATAAAAATCCTTATTCCCAGATCACGATTAATTACATCGGGAACTCCCCGTATACAATAAAAAAGGGGCGGATGCATAATATAAATTGTCGATTGCCCAATTCACGGTTATTTAGTGTTAAAATTCTCAGAAACAATTCAGGATTACTGAAAATCATTGTTCACGACCGTCGGCTACTATCCCATTCCCAGTTCACGAAGAACTATTTTCCACATTCCCAGCTGACGAAGAACAATTTTCCTCATTCCCAGCTCACGAAGAATTATTTTCCTCCTTCCCAGTTGCCGGTGACATGAAAAGCCCGATCCCGGGGAACGGAATGTGTACCCATATGGTGAATACTTCTGGTTGCAGGTTTCTACGGAGCGGGGGGAGATTACTACACTCATATGGGTGGACAATACCACGACTTTCACGACAATGAGAACCATCTGTGCAATGATACGGGATACACTACCCACTTGTACAGAGACCGCGCAGTGAAGATTATCGAAAATCATTCAGAAGACACTTCTCACGTAAGTCCTTTCCGGGTTCACCGCTCATATTAGAATCCTCCGAATGTGTTATTCTGGTAACTGGTGAGCCTGAGTAATGCGTGAAGCAATATTTCCCATTCATGCCCAGGGATAGACCCCATCGACAAAGTTTTAATTTTGTTGCTGTTTGTTATCATCACGAACGGCAAAAAGACATGGCTGCAATCTGAAAGCATTTGCTTTATTTGAACATGCAAATTTTTTGTAGGCGCCCTATATATAGGACGCATGGAGCCCTTTGCTCCGAGTGCGGGCAATGGCTCCTGGCTATGACTCCATGCGCTGGACTATGGCTCCGGGTGCAGGCTATGGCTCCGGGATATGGCTCATCGCGCGATCTATGGCTCCGGGGTGCGGGCTATGGCTACCTACGCTGGACTATGGCACCGCGGGGGGGCTGTTGCTCCGGTCGCCGGTCTATGGCTCCGGTCGCCGGTCTATGGCTCCATGCGCCGGCTATGGCTCAGATCGCGGACTACTGCTCCGTATGTTGGACTAGAGCTCCAGGCTCCGGGTTGTGGCTCAGGGACCGGGCTATGGCTCTCTGCGCTGGACTATGGCTCTGGGTGCGGGTTATGGCTCCGGGCGCGGGCTTTGGCTCTGGGCTATGGCTCCGGGCTATGACTTCGGGCGCGGGCTATAACTTTCTGCGCTAGACTATGGCTCCGTCGCCGGGCTAGGGTTCCGGGCGCTGGACTATGGTTCCGGGCGCTGGACTATGGTTCCCGGCGGGGGCTGGGGCTCTGGTCGCCGACTTATGGCGCCGGGCAATGGCACCGGACGTGGACTGCGGCTCTCTGCACATGACTGTGGCTCCCTGTGCTGGACTATGGCTCCGGTCGCCGAGCAATGGCTCCGGTCGCGGGCTATCTATATAAATATAATCAATATAGAAATCACTGCTTACGTTGAATAACGTACCGCGTTGCGCCTATATTAAATATTGGATAACTGATTCAACGTGAATACAGTATCATTTGAGAAGAAATCGCCTCTGCCCCCTTCCAAGCAGACCCCCCCCCCACTTCAAGCTGAGCCCCCCTCCTCCAAGCCGACCGTCCGCCCCCACCCCCCGCCCCCTCCCTGAATAATATTTTGCACAAATTAGTGAAACGGATAAAGAGTTAGCAAAATAATTGGCCCAAATTGGCGTTCTAGGCGTTTTAGGACACCAGCAGAACGAAAGTTTCCATAGACTAATTTAGTATTTCAGAACTGACAAAGTACATTCGATTTGGCAGATAATATCAGAAGACAACACCATATACAGAAACATTAATACGGGCTTCAGTAAGTTGTTGGTTACATTCCTAAAAGTGGGTAACCACAGTACGGCAACACTTCGGTGAATGCCAAATGTCCTGTGCCAATTGATGACTTTCTGAGCAACACAATATCGCGTCCTTTGCTAGTAATATTCAGAAGGGCCCCGTTTGAACGATAACTAGACATGACGGATTGTATATATGTGTTACATTTCAGCACGTTGGTCAAACTTGAGCGTCCTATATATAGGACGCTAGAAACAAATGGGTTCAATATGGAAAAACGGCCAACTTTCGACGTGGGGAAAATGCGTGCAGGCCTTGTTTGTGCGCATGTTTTATGCCTTTGCTTTAATGGGATTAGTATTGAATCTATTACTTGGAATCGAATGGAAATCGTTTATTGAACTTTAGGCACAACACCCATAGAACCTAATATAACTTTACATAACACTCGCGCCGACGAAGTGCATTGTACACAGCTGCTGCGGCATGACTGCCTGACAGCATAAAGCTATGAAAAAAAGCTATTCTAATAAAGGTTTGACCGCCAGGGGGCGAAGGTATAACTTTACGTGGTTATATTACGTGGTATGAGTGATTATTAGCAATGATGATAACAACTGAAACATGCGAAGTGGATATGGTATAAAAGAGTAACTTTGTAACTATTTACTTGTAGTAAAGGTAATCCATGAGTGGAAATTCTGTTAAGCCTTGCGGGAGACGAGCGGGGGGGGGGGGTGGAGACAGAATAGCCGTTCATGATGATTAATTATTTGTATAATTATCTACAATTTAAAAACAAACACACGCGGTGATCGGCAGGAAAAGGCATTTTCAACGTGTACCAAGTTCATGACTGGTTCAATGCAGAAAACGAATTGTGCCAAAGGGAAAATTGGTCAAACCTAACACAGAAAACAGCGTTCTAGCGTCTAAAACAGACAAGGACACTGCCCAGGTGGTTAAGCTTCTTTTATGTAAGATACCATTATGGCGGGAACTACCTTTGTTAGCATGAATGTTCGTGGTTTGGCAACGAATAGAAAGAGAAACGAAGTTTTTAATTGGATAAAGGACAAGAGATTTGATGTGTGTTGTCTACAAGATTCACACAGTGATGAAGTATCTGAAGCAAAATTTAAGGCAGACTGGGGCGGTAGAGGTATTTTTTGCTCAAACAATAATGAGAGCAGAGGGGTTGCAGTGTTGTTCCGAGAGTCGCTTGACAATGAAATCCATGAGTTTGATGTGGATAAAGGGGGAAATTATGTGATTCTGGATATTACCATATGTGATTATAGATTAACACTGGTCACAGTTTATGGTCCAAATCAGAACCAACCAATATTCTACGAAAGCCTCTACGATAAAATAGCGGCATATAATAATGCTTCAACCATAATCTGTGGCGATTGGAACCTTGTGATGGAATATGAACGACATACTACTAGTTATATAGATAACAAAAAAGCAAGAGCAAACGTAATTGAATTGTCAGGTGCAATGGATTTACATGATACGTGGCGACATCTGCATGCTAAAATGAGACGCTATACGTGGACAAATCCACACAGGGAGAGCCAACGGGCTCGCCTGGACTTCTTCCTTGTAAGCTCCGATGTTCATAATCTGAGGGAGCAACTGATATAAGCCATGGTTTCATGACAGATCACTCCAACGTAACAATTAATGTCGATCTTAAAAATAATACCAGGGGTCGTGGTTTTTGGAGACTAAACTCTTCGCTGCTGTACGATGTAACATATGTTGAGAACATACGTAAATGTATCAGAAGGAGTATAAGATATCATAAATCATACGGTGGTGAAGAAATTAACCCACAAATGTTGTTTCAGATGGGAAAAAGGGACATTAGGTGTCATAGCATATGTTATAGTTCATTTAAGAAAAGGCAGACTGCGCAGCGGGAAATGCAACTGACAGAAGATATCCATAAGTTAACAAGAGAAATAGAGTGTTGCTATGATGAGACAAAACAGGGGTTGCAAAAATGATGTCAGCGTTGGAAGACATACGAAAAAACAACTAAATACTTCTTAGGTCTCGAGAGAAAGAATTTTGTTAAAAAGCAGATAAAGATGCTCAAATGCAATGGGAAGGAAGTTAGAGATCCAGTAGAGATATAAGCCCACCAACACAGTATTTCCAAAACTTGTATGATGAAAAGCTTTCAAACGCCGACTTTCAGGGGAATGTTAAACACTTCTTAACAAAAGAAAATATATGCCAAATGAACGACGAACAGAAAATGTCATGCGAGGGGGGCATCACTCTAGAGGAGGTGAGGGAGGTACTTAAGGCAATGACACACAGGTCACCAGGCACCGACGGGCTTCCAATTGAACTTTAAAAAGTTTTTTTGGAGGAATATTGGTCACATTGCGATGGACAGTCTCAACTACTATATTTCACAGAGATACTAAACGCATATAATTTTGGGGAACCATTTAAAAATTGGGTTCATGTCATGTATAAGAATGCGCATAGTTGTGTCATCAACAATAGAACATTTTCTGATATTTTTAGACTAGGTCGAGGTTCCCGACAGAGTGACCTCCTATCCCTATATCTTTTCCTCCTTGAAATTGAACCTATAGCAATGGCGGTGCAGAATAACCTTAACATTAAAGACATCCAGATCAGGGACATTGAGCATAAATTAGGGCAGTTCGCTGACGACACTTTCGTACTTTTAGACGGAACAGAGAAATCGATGCTGGAATTATTTGGTGTACTAATTAGATTTTATAAATGTTCTGGTTTAAAAGTGAATGTCGAAAAAACACAGGCTGGGACGAAAAGCTGAATTTAAAAAAATTATATGTCCCGATCTCCAGGCAAATTGGTCCCAACAATTCAACCTACTAGGAATCACATATCAAAATGATGCGGATAGCATTATTGAAGACAACTATGACCTCAAAACAGTAGAAGTGGACAAAATGCTACGCAGATATAGCAAGGGCAATTCTCATGTTTCCTGGAAAAGAACGATATCACAATTCTGCACCACTTATATAATACTTGTCCGTGTGAAGCTGTTTTCGCACTTCTTCCGCAAGCCTTCGATGTTCCAGCCCAGAAGGGTAGCTTCAGTAGTAGTAGAGCTACAGATAATAGGATTGATGACTCCATGCGTTCGGTTGTCACAAGGGCGTCTGCCAGAATCCTATTGGTTTGCACCAACCGGGATTAAGTCGGGCTCATCCTGATTCAACTTAAATGCACGGCGTCCTACCATCAGTTTGTAGTATCGTAGGAACACTTGCTGCTCTGGATTAGCCTGGCACTTGGCTCCTAGGAAGGTTCCTAGCTTGCGACGTACTTCTCGGACGCCACGGCTGTAGTCTTCGCCAACACCCGCTCCAGAGGCGCGATTATCCTGTAGCAGACCTCGTGTCGTGCGCAGGGCTTCTTCATTCTGCTTCTAACTGGCGAACTTAACAATGAGTGCCCGGGGGCGTTCTTCTATCGTTTCAGTGGCGTCATCACTGGATGGGGCGACAGGTGGCCGCTTCTTGCCAAGTCGATGGCCCCGTTCCATGTCCACCGGTGTATCCATTCCCAATTTCTCCCGAAAGGAAGTTTTCACTTTCTCCTCGCCTGCACAACCGGTCTTCCATATCGTTCAGGCGTTCTTCTAAGTCTCTTCTGTAGGAAATCGTCATCGAAGGTCAAGGTGGACTGCTTAGAGTTTTTCTTAATTGGCCCGGGGTTCGATTCGATGTCGCCACCGGCCAGCAGCAGGTTTCGTATGTGTCGCACTGTCACGCTTGGGGCCATATCGAACGGGCCCACGGGCCGATCAGCTGTCGCTGCCGCCTTGTTCCACACATGATTGGTTTCAGGTGGAGCGCATGCTGGTGTCGCTTGACTGGACGCCGTGCACAACACAGCGTACAGCACACACAGTCGTACAAGGAATATGAACATGCCACAGGCGATGGCGTCCGGTTCACACTTGGGCTTCATGATAGGCATAGAATTTGTCCCAATCCTCGCCAGCCAGACCTCCGTGGAAACACCTATCTCGCGTTCTCTGTGCGATCCACCCTAGTTCAGGCACTATTGCAAACCGTTTGCAATATCCAAATTAACGTAGAATCACTGAACCTGGTGGATCTATCGAGACCGTAAGTTTTAGCTGCCGCACGCTGGCACGTGCCACCGTTGCATGGTTTATGCCCGAGTCAGGACAGCCGAAAAGTATCACGCCATCGTATACACAATGTTCTAATCATTGTATGCACAATGTTCTAATCATTGTATACCCACTGTTCAAATCATTGTATACACACTGTTCAAATCTGTATACACAATGTTCAAATCGTTGCATACGCAATTTTCATATCATTGTATACACAATGTTCAAATCATTGTATACACAATGTTCAAATCATTGCATACACAATGTTCCAATCATTGTATGCACAATCTTGTAATCATTGTATGCGCAGTTGTAATCCCTGTATGCACAATGTTCTAATCATTGCATGCACAATGTTCAGATCATTGTATACACATTGTTCAGACCATTGTATACACAATATTCAGATCATTGTACGCACGCCGTTCAAATCATTGTATGCACAATGTTCTAATCATTGTATACACAATATTGTAATCATTGTATGCACAATGTTCAAATCATTGTATACACAATGTCACATCACATTTTCTTTGGTGTCACACACAACACCCTTAAAATAAAACGTTATCTATATGACTTTCAAATAAATGTATTTGGTTATGTGTTTGCGTGCACTAACTAACACGAAATATACTTTGTAACCCGCGCCCAAGCACAGATCGGATACGCACAACGCAACAAGTAAACCACATCCGTGTGGATCGAATATCGTCCAAGATTCATTGTGTGTAAAAGACATTATAAACTTTGGAACAGCTGTACAGACAGGATGAGAGATTTGAGGTGCTAACCACCCTAGCAGGATTCCACGGTTGATATTTATTTCTTTACATTGCAGCCTTTATTTCTGTACTTGGCGTTTCAAGCCGTCCACTCGCCGATGCAAGTGCCTGAGAGATACGAGGCGCCGTACTCACGCATCGAGGACCCGACTCGCAGAGCGTATGCCGGTGGGTATTATATGCATGCGTATTATATGCGTGCGTATTATATGCGTGCGTATTATATGCGTGCGTATTATATTGTGCGTATTATATGCGTGCGCATTACATGCGTGCGTACTATATGCGTGCGTATTATATGCGTGCGTATTATATGCGTGCATGGTCTATGCAAGTGTGTGCTATGCGCGAGTGTCTCATATGCAGATGGGTTATATGCGATTGTGTTACATGTGGGTGTATGTTTATGTGATTGCGTTATACGCAGATGTGTTATATACAGATGTACCTTATATACAGATGTATGTTATATACAGATGTATGTTATATACATATGTATGTTGTATACAGATTATGTTATATACAGATGTTTGTTATATACAGATGTGTTATATACAGATGTATGTTATATACAGATGTATGTTAAATACAAATGTATGTTATATGCAGATGTTTGTTATATACAGATGTATGTTATATACAAATGTATGTTATATACAGATGTATGTTATATGCCGATGTATGTCATATACAGATGTATGTTATATACAGATGTGTGTTATATGCCGATGTGTGTTATATGCCGATGTATGTTACATACAGATGTATGTTATATACAGATGTATGTCATATACAGGTGTGTGCTGTATGCAGATGTACGTTATATACAGATGTATGTTATATGCAGATGTATATATATGCGGGCTTGTTCTATGGCATTTTCAGTAAACGAAGTTGCCGTTGCCTGAATGTTATTCTATGTTAGCAAAGACAGTGTTGTATATCTCGCCAAATGATTCGCTCCCATGAAACAAATTGAAACAAATGAAACAAACGAAACAAGCAAGTTTGACATATATGTGCACAAATCTGCATGTAACACCTGCTGACATATGCTGATATAATATGTTATGCTATTATCATGACAGGCATGTTGGCAGCCCTGGACGAAGCTGTAGGTGATGTCAAAAAATCTCTGCAAAAAAGTGGACTCTGGGACAATACTCTGTTGGTCTTTTCCACAGGTGTGTGAATCTTTACCCGATGAAACCTAACATTTTCTTAGGTCTTAATACTTCTGTCAGCAACGTAAATACCATTTAGCGAGTGAATCAATATCTTGTATAAGTCAACTCTCGAAAAAAATTGATAATATCTTAAATATCAGGAAATTTTCACATCTCAGTAGGCTGAGCTGCCGAACAAGAGGTCGTGTTAACGAATCCTGGCACCGGCATAGGACAATCTCATTTTCCGGGGGGGTGTTGTGTACCCAAGTTTAGCCGTCGTATGCACCCAAGTGGCTTACCCTCAAAGCAACAGTTCATATGATTTCTAAACTCTTCATACGAGGTCTATCTTCCATGTCCAATGGTTTAGCAATGGTTTGTCCTAACATGGCAGAATGACTATGACACGAAAGCGGGGAACTGTCACGTATTGTAACTGCATATCCGCAAACTATTATCGCTTTTTGTTGGTTCACTGTACTCTGTGCTGCAGACAACGGGGGCAGCCGCACGCATGGGGCTACCAACTGGCCTCTTCGCGGCAACAAGGGCGATTTCTTCGAGGGTGGAATCAAAGCCCTCGGGTTCGTTAGTGGCCCATATCTGGCACGGAAGGGCGCCACTAGTCACGGAATGATGCACGTGACCGACTGGTTCCCCACTTTAGTTAGCTTGGCGGGCGGCGACACGTCCGGGATGGACCTGGATGGCCTGAATGTCTGGAACTCCATAAAGTTTGTATTATATATATAATGGATCGTTAACTTCTGTTCATATATCTATTGCTAGGATAATAATATATTCTAACTCTTCAATCGGCATTAACATCTGGGGATCGTTTGATTAATAGTTACTCATATCCAGATATTTTGCATGTCAATTCAACGGCAAATCGTAAGCGCACCAGAAATGGAAGCAATCGTTATACAGCGAGTATTGTGCATTGTGCATTGATGCATTTTTTAAAGAAATATTATGATACATATATTGCAATTATGATTGGTTACATATATTGCAATCATGATCACCAATCATGATTGCAATATATGTATGACAAATCCAACGCTGCCTGTCCCTCGTCATCCGGGAATACCGCTTTTAAACTTGTATGAGCAAAAGTCGTAATGAAATAAACCGAGCGGATCATTTCACAAAGATCACGTGATATTTAGAATTTGTACCACCGTGCTGAAGGGGAATGATGCATGTTGAATTTATCATAAGTATATATCATAAATTATCATAAATTGCTCATGTATTTGAATAACGTTAGATGGAATAGAGATTGCCCCAAGATGTCTGCATACGGTATTACCGTCGTGAACTTACCATCTGCCGTTAACTTAACATGTAAAAAGACAGGGTTACGAGCTGGAAAGTTAATCAGTGAAACAGACCCGGGATCTAGTATCATGAAAGCCCATGAAAAGATTATAAATGCTAATATCGTATGAAAATGGAGACACACTTTCATAGTTCCATATCTTGCTTATTGCTACGTTATATCAGGTCACCTACAGTTCTACAACATTATTCTCCATTTAAGGATAATATATACACAGATGTGTGCCCATACTTCTGGCTATGTGTGTTAAACGATGGCGACGTTACCAACGTTGCTGATGCGTATGTAAATGGGAATATTTGTCACCAGGGATGATGAGCCCAGCCCACGACGGGAAATACTGCACCATATAAACCCGTTACAAAAGATGAAAGGAGTTCGTATGGAAGGCAGTCCGTTCGACAACCACCTAAGGGCCGCGCTGCGTGTAGACAACCTGAAGATCCTAACAGGACATCCGGGTAAGCATGAAATCTCAGTATTAGAAGCTTGGTTTGTTATTGCGTGGTTTGCCAGATGCGTTTTTTGCAAGATAAACATAAACTAAATGTTGTATTGGGTATATTATTTTATATGTGTCCCCGATGTGACTATCACAGTTTGGCCTTGCAAATTATTAGCATGACAGGATATATTCAAAGCGTAAATGCCTTATGACTAATTGAAAATAGTGAGCTGTGAAAGAATCGGGCATTAGATCCGTCTCATATAATACTTAAATAAATAATTGAAAAATTATAAATGATTGACATTATAGAATACATGCATGAGATTGACATGAAGCCACACGTTTCTGAAACTGACAGTAAAGAATGCATATCTGGAACTGTCATTAAGGAAGACATCTCACAGTGAAGAAATCACGAATAAATGAACAGCCTTAATAGCATGTGCGTATGCTTTTACACAGCTGGCATAACCACATTGAATGGACAACCAATGACCAACTTGTTTTCAATTTCGCCCCATTCGTTCCGCAGGGAGAGGGGACTGGACCCAGCCACCCGGTAAAAACCCGAATGAGACAGAATTGGCGCCGCACGCTAATCGTGACAAAAACATCTGGCTTTTTGACCTCGAAAAAGACCCGGAGGAGAGGCACGACCTATCTGATGATCACCCCGACATTGTCATGGAAATGCTGGAGAAACTGGCTGAATACGACGCCACATCCGTTCCCCCCTTGATCTTTACCAATATCGCAGACAATCGGCCTAAGCCCGGCGGTCCGATGGTACCCTGGGATGACTAGAGCCTCGATCCATCACTCATACCATGATTGTGCCTCTAGTACGCGGCGATGCTTAATCTACGAACAAGTCCTGGAAAGCCCGAACTGTCTCATATATAACTTGACAGATAAATATAATTAGATTCTGTTATATATTGCGGTTTAGATGGAATAGTAAAGCATTTTAACGGGCGGAGTTACTCAGAGACACAAAAGGACAATGCGATAGTAAAGTTAATGACGTGCGGCATCTGTATCATAGGTGAGGGAGCAAGCTGAGGCGAAACATCATGTGATCAGACTGGCTAATAGGGAACATGACTTAATTTAAAACGACTCAACCAGTTCATAAACGGCCACTTAGGTTTTTTATGAGCCCGTAATAAGCTATTGACTGCGGTGGTCAATGATAAATTAAGAAATGAACCCAATTGTGATGATTATGACTATAGTATTGTATCGTAGCCTCACCGCACTCCATTTCGATAGTAAAAACACTATCCATTATGTCACTCCCTCGCCACCTTTCAGCAAACGTAATGACGTGAGCGCCCACTACTTATCTAATGTCGATACGCCAAAACCGTTATATAAATCCAATAATCGTTAACTATACATCTCAGTTTGACGTGATATATGAATCGTCGATAAACAAAAACAGAAGGCGCGGATGTTAAACGGATGTGTTGAATTAAAACATCGCCGTTTAATATGTCCATAAATATACCAGGCATATGGAGCGCGAGGGTAAGCGGTGGAGTTCGCTTTCGGGCACTGCCATGGCCAGATTTGTAACGCGGCCCTCTTCAAGCTCTAACTACACGTTTAGTTACACCTTTTAACGAATAGCTGTAGGTGCTTTGTGGTCCACGTCACCTGGTTGTGATATGCGTTTACTAGTGAATAACTGTTACGTAATTAGGGATGCAAGTTACTTAATATTTATGAAATGCTAGCTCTGCTTTCCCTTATTATCGCTCATTGCCTACGAAGGCTAGATGACGCTTAGGGCCCACGCTTGCGTAAATAAATTGGCATCAAGGGGCTTGAAGGAGATGCTACTGCTAACTCCAGGGGTTACACTTGTTATGTCTACGCTGCTTGACTGCCGCAACTACAGTAGGTGTGCCCCCTAGGCCGTTTAGTGTGAGGTAGCCCTAGGGGAGCCTGGTATCTATGCTTTAATGCGCAATGTCCCTGTGGGATATATTTTGCCTATGCTTTAATGCGTAGTACCCCCTTGGGATGCATGGTGCTTATGCTTTAATGCAAGTTAGCCCCTTGGGATGCATGGTGCCTATACTTTAATGCGAGGGAGCCCCTTCGGATATATGTTGCCTATATTTACTGCGTAGTATCCCCTTGAGATGCATGGTGCCTATGCTTTAATGCAAGGTAGCGCCTTGAGATGCATGATGGTCATGCTTTAATGCGAGGTGGCCCCTTGAGATGCATTGTACTGGGCTATGTTTTAATATGTCATGTCTTTGAATGCGCTGTAGCCCTTAGATATACGTTTAGGGGGAGGGATTGGTACTTGCCTGTGCATGCATTGTGTTTGTATGACTTGTGGTGTGATATATAAAAATAAATCATGGAAATACATATTGACATACATACTTGTGACCAAGTTTTTCGACGAAGTAGAGGAGATGTGAATAACTGACCAAATGGAAGTAATGCTGGGGCATCTTGTGACACGAGAAGCAATTCCGTTGACTCCATAGGGAGAGTTTGCTACGAGCACGCTCTACGAGCCCCCCCCACCCCCCCTCGGCGCGTTACACATGTATGAACCGTCGCCCAAGAAAGAAGTTAACCGACACAGGTAAGCACGCAAGCACGGCAGGACGATGAACAAAACTTAAAGTTGGTACCGCCTGGCTTCCCTTGAGATGTCGCCATGCACATGGTTTCATTGAAATGTAACATTGAAAACTCTGCTTTTCATAAAGATGGAATAATCCTGCCTTAAAGTCGTGTTCGGCCGACATCACGGTGGTGTAGGCGGCTGTCGGACGAGGAGGAAAATAACTCAAAATGACACCCAATAAATCGCATTACACAAATAGAGTACATCAGAACCCGGCCCACAGTCTCCTTCTCTCTGAGTCTCTCCCCGAGCACCTGTCTGGATCCGCATATGACGGACCTCGACTGCCTCTCGGATCCGGATGCACACTGCATCACTGGGCTCCGCCTACGTCTCTGGCTGTGTATCCGTACACTGATTTCCTTTTCGTCCTTTTTGCAACAATGAGTACATAATGGTATACTGGTGCATGCACCGACCATTACCCAATAACAGCTCCATAAACAATGCTTAATCAATAAGAAGCCATATGACTTTTCAGTCTCTATCTACTTTATAATAATACTATTTGTTCCTCACGCTATGAAAATGTGATATAACTGGCTCGCCCGCAGGTTGATTGTTCCCTTTATTGCAATAGAATAACACATGGAGTTAAGGGAGTAGTCGGATCGGGCAACTTTATTGCCGATAATACAAAGTTCAAGATCATCAGAGGCGGACACCATCGCCCCTGATAAGCATGTGGCGGTAAACTATTATCACTGTAAATGTGACGTATTTATATAATTAACGATGTTGTCTTGATAATGAACGCAAAGAGTGTGCATTATCTTGATAATGAACAGTATTTTGAGTCGCTTGACTCCGCCAAATGTCACGGTGTGATCAGTCGAGCCCAGCTGAGCTGAGGCGAGCCAGGTGGCGTAATATAATCTGAACTTTTTCAAAACAAGCAATGACATGCATATATATATATATATATATATATATATATATACTAGCCGCCCCGCTCGATCCGCTCGCGGAACGTGTAGCGCTGTTTCCCTCATGTAGTCCGCTTCACTGCAAAATTGGACACTGCGGTAACTGGTGTCTAGCGCTGTTTCTGCATGTAGTCCGCTTATTTAAACTGTCAACTGTAACATTGGACGGTGCGATAACCGATGTCTAGCTCTGTTTCCGCATGTAGTCCTCTTAACTGTAAAGTTGGATACTGCGGTAACCGATGTCTAGCGCTGTTTCCGGCATGTAGTCCCCTTAATTTTAAAGTTGGATACTGTGGTAACATATGTCAAGCTCTGTTTCCGCACGTTGTCCGTTTAACTGTTAACTTGGATACTGCGGTAACTGATGCATAGCGCTGTTTTCGCATGTAGTCCCCTTAACTGTAAAAGTCGGATACCGCGGTAGCTGATCTCTAGCACTGTTTCCGCTTAACTGTAAGATAGGGTACTGCGGTAACTGGTGTCAAGCACTGTTGTTAACTTGGATACTGCGGTAGCTGATGTCCAGCGCTGTTTCCGCATGTAGTCCGTTTAATTGTAAAATAGAGCATGTAGTCTGCTTGACTGAAAAGTTGCATACTGTGGTAACTTATGTCTAGCGCTGTTGCCGTATGTACTCCACTTAACTGCAAAATTGGACACTGTTGCTTTGATGACGGTTTGGGCATTTCTACCAGTATGACAACCGGCTTGCCACAGATATCTGATATGTTGTTGAATTCGGCGATGAGGCGTTAGATATAGAATTGATAACTGTCAAATGTTCATATACTTTAACATTGACTTATGCATTTCATTGCTTGTCTTGAAAAAGTTCAGATTATATTAGACCACCTGGCTCGCCTCAGCTCAGCTGGGCTCGACTGATCACACCGTGACATTTGGCGGAGTCAAGCGAGTCAAAATACTGTTCAATATCAAGACAATGCACACTCATTTCGTTCATTATCAAGACAATGTCGTTAATTATATAAATACGTCCCATTTACGATAATAGTTTACCGCCACATGCTTATCAGGGGCGATGGTGTCCGCCTCTGATAATCTTAAACTTTGTATTATCGGCAATAAAGTTGCCCGATCCGACTACTCCCTTTTAACTCCATGTGTTATTCTGTTAATAATAATCAGTTTATTGTGCACTGTAGGCTCACAGCCTCAAAGTACAAATATATGTATATGCAAATAACATCAAGTAAATAAGGTAACATTTTGAAACAGTTTTTCCCTTAATTTGTACGCATCGCGGAGAAATAGCACGATGTTATATAGGGTGGGGGTATCTATTGACATCATCAAAAAGGTAAATTCCCAACTCAAGTTCTGCTTCTGGTCTGTGACTTCAGGTAGGTATTTTTTCGTGACGCTTGATACAAAGGGCAAAAACAGATTAGGTGTATCTCATCTTCTATAACACTTTCACCATTATTTTTACAATACATACACAGTATTTCTTCCCTTGGGATTCCTAAATGCCTGCCTTTCTCTATGTTTAGTGGGTGTGTGGAACATCGAAATTGGGCCAGGAGTTTTCGAAGATAGCTTTCCTTAATAGCAAATATATACGGTTCTGTTGCAATACAGGGAACGATCGATCCGCGGGCGAGCCAGTTATATCACATTTTCATAGCGCGAGGAACAAATAGTATTATTATAAAGTCGATAGAGACTGAAAAGTCATATGGCTTCTTATTGATTAAGCATTGTTTATGGAGTTGTTATTGGGTAATGGTCGGTGCATGCACCAGTATATCATTATGTAGTCATTGTTGCAAAAAGGACGAAAAGGAAATCAGTGTACGGACACACAGCCAGAGACGTAGGCGGAGCCCAGTGACGCAGTCAGCATCCGGATCCATGAGGCAGTCGAGGTCCGTCATATGCGAATCCAGACAGGTTCTCGGGGAGAGACTCAGAGAGAAGGAGACTGTGGGCCGGGTTCTGATGTACTCTATTTGTGTAATGCGATTTATTGGGTGTCATTTTGAGTTATTTTCTTCCTCGCCCTCCAGTCCGACAGCCGCCTACACCACCGTGATGTCGGCCGAACACGACTTTAAGGCAGGATTATTCTGTATTTATGAAAAGCAGACTTTTCAATGTTACATTTCAATAAAAACATGTGCATAGTATTGTGGGTCGTACCTCAGGGGAGCTCCGCTCTAGCCGAGGGTGAAGGCACTTTTGGTTGTCTACTTTGTAAATGGCTGAGATGTCTCGGCACGTCCGTTTCCTTCGGTTGTTCGTCTTCGTCTGCCTGTTGTTGTAGATCTGTTTTAGGTGGCGCTACGCTTGAATGGTTTCCATTAGTTACAATAATGCACTCGCTGGGAACCAGCCGGCCAAGTAGATATACCTGTGACCATGTGAGCAGTTCTAGGCTGGCTCCCAACCAGAATTAGTGTATATTCGTTGTTATTCGCCAGGTGGCGGGTCACCGTTTCACAATACTCTCCCCTATTTTCTAAAATGACTCACCATTTATTCCAAATAATAAAGCATGCAGGACTCATAAATACCTAACATTATGAATTCTTTGGCTTAATTCTAATCCAGGTTTTAATATCTTACTATAAAACCAGGTCTCATTATTTGTAATTATATAGCAAGTTTTACGAATGGATATCTATGAAATTATACCTAGGACTTAAAATTAAATTCATTGTAGTATGTTGACAGTCAGAGCATTTCCTTATAGCGGAGTGCGAGTTATAACTGTTGTGTCCTTCTATTTGGAGGAGTTGTGAGCCCGATACATAAAAAGTGGTTGACTCCGGCTACGTACACAAAGTACACGAGGACGACTAGTCCTCCAAGCAAGCCGCTGTGGCTACTGGACCCATATGGGAGCGGACTACGTTACATCTACGGAACTAGAGGACGACGAGAAGGTAGTTTTTACAGAAACCACTTGTCAAGAATCTTGCCTAGTTTAAGCATAAATCAGTATCATATTAGCTGACTAGTATGATCCATATTTGTTTTAAAGAATGCATCAGCCCAATGTAGCCGACTCATTCCATATAGTAGAAAGTCAATCTAAATAGATCAAAATAAGCTTAGCCCTATTGATTCTCCTAACCTAGGCAAATAAGCTTACAACTGTAGCAAGATTCGACTGGTGGGAGCGTCGGTTGGGCAAAGAGAAGCAACTACAGTCTGGCCATGTTCATGCTTTTATTGTGAGCTGCGTTGGACACCAGTCCTAACAGAGCACCCTGTGTGAAAACAGGATAAAAAGATACAAATACAAATACAAATTGAGTTATATGGGTAATTCCTTTACGTTATTATATAATCCATTGCTATTGAAAGATCAATCGGGAGATATGTAATTATGTATAAATGTGTCATAAAATCATAACTGGTATAAATCATGGCGTATTACAAATCATAACGTATTGCGTACCTGACCATCATATATATAAAGTAAATCAGCGTATGTAGAGAGGCGTGTTATGCCACTACTAACCGCATATCGACCCGCGGGTGCTCGCTGTCAGCTGCGCCCGGATATACCGGGACACCCAGCTACCTGCAGATCAACAGACAAAAATCTATAAAACCTACTCGTAATCCAACAGGGGTGGAATTACCCAGTCAGCGCTTAACATTTCCCTGATGCTACACAAAGGTCTATAAATAACTGCCCCCGGGCGTATAACCATATATCCTCGCTGCATACACGCGTATCCCAAAATCTCTTTCATGAGCCTGGGCTGTAAGGCCTCAGATCAAGGACTGGTCTGCCCCCCTGCCTGCGCCTGCCCGCTGCCTGCCCCAGTAGCCGCATACACACTGTACACTACATACAACCCACGCGCCCCCTCACTGTATTTAACCGCAGTTGGTTAACGGTCTCCGCTAGTAACACGATAAAGCATATACACGTATAGATAGCTTATACCTTTCGTAACACCACGCATAGTAATAGACTGCAAATGTAAAATTGTTTGACCCGTTGGTGACCCCGCTCGCCAGGCCGGTCAAGCCCGCTGTATACACACACACACAGGGGCAGCCCGCCCAGAGCCAGAGATAAAGCACAACCATAATCTAACTATTAAAACTGTCCGCGGTAACCACGTAAGTAACCTGTCTAACACGTTGACTTCACATAAAAGATCCTAGGGTACATTTAAACCCGTACAAAAACACCACAGTGGACTAAATGGCAGCACACGATATAGTCAGACATTAAATTCGGTTTTACACGTTAAACACATGTGACAAAGATGGCTGGATTAGGCCGAGCCGTACACACTTAAAAATATAACATAATCGGGATCTTTCACCCAAAATACACACCTCTACGTAACGTAGGTTTTCTCCTCTCGGTGTTGAGATTAACGTGAAGGCCTGCCGGTTGAGGATGTTGCAGATTTTTCCAGATTACAAATGGTTACATCTGCTCCGGACGGCATCTCATTTTCGAATGATCCCACATGCAATCCAGTTTCCGACGAGGACCACCCGCCGTTCGCTAGAGGGCGCTACGCTACCGTCAACCTAACTACTTGCCCACTCGTTAGATGGCGCCACTGGAGCAACTCCGTGGCTCTGCCACACAACCATACAAACAACTAAAAAAATGAAAGAAAAAATGAATACAATAATTTTTGTGATTATACAGACATGCATCAGCCCCATTTTGGCCCACTCATATCTATGTTGTCACAGATAAGAACATTAGTAAAAATAAACATAATCAGTAAATAACTAATTTTGAATTCCAGCTTCAAGGTTTAGGCGCGCTGTTGCCGTAGTGTAAGGCTACGCCTAAGAGATTCATCTAAATTGTTTTTATTTATCCTTGTTATATGTTATATACAATATCGTATCTCTACATAATAATAACGAAGATCCGACAGTGTTAACATGTTTTGAGAATAGAGAGATCTATATAAATTGGGGTCTCTTTCTCAAATAATAAGGCGCTATTGCCATAGTGCAAGGCTACGCCCAGGTGGGTCTCTTCCTCAAATGTATAATAGAGACCTATTAATAATTAGGATAATTTTCCTATTACAACGACAATTCCCCTCCAGTCTATTTCAACTATCAATAGGTTGGGTCTCTTCCTCAAATATACAATAGAGACCCATAAATAGCTAGGATAATTTTCCTATTACAACAACAATTCCTCTCCAGTCTATTTCAACTATCAATAGGTTGGGTCTCTTCCTCAAATATACAATAGAAGCCCATAAATAGCTAGGATAATTTTCCTATTACAACGACAATTCCTCTCCAGTCTATTTCAACTATCAATATAGGTTGGGTCTCTTCCTCAAATATACAATATAAACCCATAAATAGCTAGGATAATTGTCCTATTACAACAACAATTCCTCTCCAGTCTATTTCAACTATCAATAGGTTGGGTCTCTTCCTCAAATATACAATAGAGGCCCATAAATAGCTAGGATAATTTTCCTATTACAACGACAATTCCTCTCCAGTCTATTTCAACTATCAATAGGTTGGGTCTTCCTTAAATATACAATAGAGACCCATAAATAGCTAGGATAATTTTCCTATTACAACAACAATTCCTCTCCAGTCTATTTCAACTATCAATAGGTTGGGTTTCTTCCTTAAATATACAATAGAGACCCCTAAATAGCTAGGATAATTTTCCTATTACAACAATTCCTCTCCAGTCTATTTCAACTATCAATAGGTTGGGTCTCTTCCTCAAATATACAATAGAGACCCATAAAAAGCTAGGATAATTTTCCTATTACAACAACAGTTCCTCTCAAATCTTCTTTGTTAGTAATTCATCCTTTGTGCTAATTAGTACATTTTCTGCTGATTCTAGGACCATGGCAGTTGTCAAGTCTTTTATCTCAGCAATACGTTTAGCTACCAAGTAGATGCAGTGAGGGAAGGTCTCATTTTTGGCGAAGCCGGGAGGTGTCAGATAAGGGGCATCAGTTTCAAGTAACACTCTAGATATCTCGATCTCTCTCACCACGTAATCAAGCGCATGATTTCTACTCAACCGAAGGAGAGTAGGAGATATTCCAATAAACGTGCAAGGAAAAGCATTGGTCCAAAGACTCAAAGTATCCATGTCAGAGGAGAAACAGTGTAAATGTAAAGGTTGAAATTTTGGTATATACTGTTTTAGCAACGAAATCCAATCCCGGTGAGCTCCCATGTTATTTCCTTTATCTGTACAGTGGATGACTAGTGGAAGATTATATTACAAGTGAAGCTCTAATTGACTGATCAGGAGGCCTTTTTGAAGTTCAATTTCTGGTCCGTGATGATAATCCAGACCTAATTCCCCAAGGGCACGTACACAAGGATGGTTAAGGTGAGATCTTTAAAACTGGAGGTCCAGATCTGTATAGGATGCTGCCCTTGATGGGTGAATCCCAAGTGTAATATATGTATTGGGAGGGCAACTCTGAAGTAGATTATCACTCCATTCCTCAGGAAATGAAAAATGTGTCACAGATGCCTGTAAGATGAAATGATCAGGGATACCTTGGGGTCGCGGGACTTCATTTAGATCCTTTATTTCATAGTAACTTGACTTTCTTAACTTGTCAAGGTGAAAATGAGAATCCATGCCAATTGGAGGAATATCACGGATTGTATTGGCAACAACTTCTTCAATTCCAGCAGCGTTAACCAACCGAGCTATTGATTTGAAGGCAATCAGTTGATCTTGATCTAGTTTGGAACAAAGCGATGCTATTGTGCGCCAATGAATCATTGAAGGGATGGACTCCAAGGATTCATTATCACAAGGGGTTAGTTCATTTTTGTTGGTAAATAATTCCATCAAAGAACTTTCCCATTCTGTCCATGTTGTTTCAGTGTCATGTAGGTTCTGTCCGTGCACAAGTTGTAACAAAGTTGGTAAGTCTGGTACATGCAACCAGTAACATAACTGTCGAAAAACACCGTTAATGAGATGCACCCAAGTATCTTGAGAAGAACCAGTGTAATTTGGGTGTGACCAATAACGCGAACAGTTTTGGGTTAATAAGTGATCCAACATCTGATTCAAGTCTGAGGTTTTGTAGTTACAATCAGGGCAGCGATTCTGAGGTAGCAGAAACCAGGGTAAGGGATTTTTTATTACATGCCGTTTAACATGGCGACCAACTTTGTTGTTACAGATGGGGCATGCAAAGTTTTTTTCCCTTTTCAGTGAGAGACTGGATCTCTGTTTTTCTTCAGACTTGTCTTCTGATTTCTGATTCAGTCTAGTCCACTTTCATCACAATCTAATTCTTCTCCAATGGGATTTTCTACAGACATGACCAGTTCTGTAATCAAGAGGTAAGGAAACAGATAAGATAAAAATTGACTACAAGACAAAATCTTGTAAGAAGCGAGGTTTAATAATTTTTCGACCTCGTTTTGAGACTGGATCACTTTTATCAACACCATGCATTGATCCTGAAACAGTATTTTGACCTTTATTCATTTCAGAGCTAGGGATGTCATCAGTAGGTAAAGTTGCAGGTAAGTATGTGACCATATTGTTTAAATTAGCAACATCCTCAGAGATCTCCCTTTCTACATTTTCCTCTTCGATTGAAGGATCGACATCTTCGGTTTGAGAACCAAACTCTAATAGTTTATGACGTAGTCTTTTCATCCAGAAGGGAACTATTCTGTCATGGCAATATTTGATACGATCATGGTGAATTACACTGGCTTTTTTTCTTCCCCTTATTTCATATAGGACTGGCGAGATGCTTGAGGTAATAAGATATGGTCCTGTCCAAATGGGGCGAAGTTTTGAGCTTTGGCCTATACATGTAGAAGAGTCTAGTTTATAGACTAAATCACCAATTTCGTATTTGTGGCTATTGATTTTCACGTCATAATCTCTTTTCTGTCGGTGCAAATTAGTACGTAGACTGGTTCTAGCTAACTCGTGTATGATCGTTAACATCTCAGATAGCTTCTTCAAGTATGCAGGTGGACTTTGATGTGTTTGGTTAACCTGAGCTGTACCCGTAGCAATATCAATAGGTAAGAAAATCTCCCTACCCAACATCATCATGTTTGCACTAAATCCTGTCTGGCGATTTTCCATGGATCTTATGGTACCCGCAAGTAAAGGTAGGTATTCATCCCAACCACTTTGTTTAGTATCTAGAAAACACCGCATTGCTTGTAAAATAGTACGATTGTACCTTTTAACCTGTGCATTTGAGCAGGGATGATATGGTGTTGTCCGTGTTTTAGTAATTTCCAAGAGTTCACAAATGGATTTAAACAACTTGCCATCAAATTGTTTCCCTTGATCACTATGAATCTGTAAGGGGCAACCAAACCTTGAAATGAATCCATCAACAAGAGTTTTAGCTACTATCTCAGCAGTTTGGTTTGGTAGGGGGAAGCATTCAAGCCATTTGGTAAATTGGTCTACAATCATTAGAATGTATTGGTTTCCCTTCTCATCCAGCTCCAGAGAGATCCAGCATGGTATGAGCCAAGTTGGGCCTTCGCTTTTCTGTTAGCCTTTTTGTTGGTGTTGCATTGTGTGCCACCCTTGACGTAAAGTTTACAATCTGTTGACATACCATGCCAGATATATTTTCTTTTGATATTAATTAGGGTTTTGTTATAACCCAGGTGACCAGAATATTTGGTATCATGGTGATGATATAAAATCTCTTCTTTTAATGTAGTTGGAACAATGAGCAACAGACGTTCAGTAAATTCATCTTTCCATATGTAATATAAAACACCATTTTTTAAAATCAGTTGATCTTTGCATAACCAAAAGTGTTTGATACTTCTGTTAGCCATCGCCAATTCAGCTTCTTTTGGCTGTTCACCAAGTTCCAACCATTTAATCAGGGAAGCGATATTAGGATCATTCACCTGTTTTTCTTTTAGCTCTTCATTAGTATAGCTATGAATCCACACGTCTACTCTTTCCTCTTTCTCTTTCTGATTCATTATCACAAACTTCATCAGAACTATTTTCAGAATCTTCATGAGTAGTTGCATTAATTTTTCTAATTGATCTTAGTGCTAAAGGGATAACGTCATCAACATCTTCCTCAAATCTAGACCATTGACAATGGGCCCGTGTACAATATTTACATCCTACACAAGGTAGTGATGTCACGTTTGCTCCAGATTGATAACAGTTACAGTAGTTTAATAAATCTGGTTGTCGTGATAGAGCGTCAGAATTGGTATGTTTACATCCAGGGCGGTGCAAAATCTGCATGTCATAGCAACTGAGTTCCTCTAACCACCTTGCAAGTTGACCTTCAGGATGTTTGAATCTCATTAGCCATGTTAGGCTACTATGGTCTGATCTTACTAGGAATTGTTTCCCAAGTAGATAATGTCTCCATAACCTCACAACAGCAAGTAATTCTTTAGAGTTGTACAATATTTCTTCTGCGCTGGGTTCAATGCATAACTACCATATGAAATGACTCTCTCTTCTCCATTTTGTATTTGAATTAGTTCAGCCCCAATAGCGAAATCAGAAGCATCCGTGTCTAGGATAAAGATACCGTCGTCTTTAGGGTATCCGAGAACAGGTGACGTAATGAGGTTGTCTATTAATTCTTCAAAAGAATTTTGTTGGGCTTGTGTCCATTTGAAGGTAACTTTCTGTGCCTTACTGCCAGTGAGAAGATATAGAGGATAAGCAATGGCTGCAAAGTTTTTTATGTGAGAGCGGTGGTAGTTGGTAAAACCTAAAAAGGATTCTACTTCCTTCACAGATCTTGGTACCGGCCAGTTTTTTACCGTCTCGAAGTCCACTGGACTAATTGAGATTCCCTTTTCATTTACAACCTTGCCCAGGAATTTCACTTCAGTTTGGAAAGTACACATTTTTTTGGCTTGAGTTTTAGGTTATATAATCTGAAACGATCAAATGTAGATTTCAGATTTTCTAATTGGTTCTCAAAACTAGACCCAAGTACATTAATATCATCCAGATATGCCAAAACTTCATTCCATGTCAAACCCCTCAGGACAAATTCCATTGCTCGTTGAAATAATGCAGGAGCATTGCAAAGGCCAAATCCTATTCTAACATATTCATATAAGCCATATTTTGCAATAAAAGCTGTTTTCGAACGATCCTTCTCTTCAATTTTAATTTGCCAGTTGCCAGATGCCATATCTAAAGTGCTCATGTATTTAACATTATTTAGAGCATCAAGACATTCTTCTATTTTAGGAAGAGGGAAAGCGTCTTTGATTGTGACCGCATTGAGTGCACGATAGTCAATACACCAGCGTACGCTCCCATCTTTTTTTCTCACTAAGACAGGTGCCGATGCCCAGGGTGAAGTTGAAGGTTGAATTACTCCACATTCAAGCATTGTTTTGAGATGTTTTTCCTCTTCTTTCTCAAACCCCAAGGGAGTCCGTCTCATTCTTTGTCTTATCGGGGAAGCATCTCCAGTGTCAATTTTATGTTTTATCTCTGTGAGGCAACCCAAATGTGTATCACTTTTAGAAAAGATATCTTCATATTGAATACGAACGTTTTTTAAGAATTTCTTGTTGATTGTTATCTAGTGCAGTGCATGAACGTTCAAAAAGATCTAGCACATGTGAAGGTAATTTTTTGATCTTGTCAGTTTCAGATTCGTTGGTCATCACAGTATTGTGGCCAGTAGATGGCTCATGATTTAGTGATAATGTATGTAGAGTTTGTATTTTGTATGTAGAATCTTCTTTTCTTTCAGTAAAGACTTCATCAAGGTCTACAGAGTTCCCCATTAATTGTCCCTTTTTTAATGAGATGTACTTATCAGTGTGATTGCGCAACAACACAAATTGTTTGTTTTGTCCACTGAGAAGACAGTTTGGAACCTCAAGTCCCTTGAGTGTACTGTTAGGTTCCAACACAAATTCTTTTAAATTAGAATTATTGAATTTTACTCTTGCTTGGACAATGCTGTTTGGTGGTACGACAATTCTTTTGCTTAAGAGAACTTGGTTTACTTGATATTCACCCCCGAACTGATCTTTTTAAACACTGCATGAACTGTTAGATCTCCAATAATACATACATTATTAGATAGATCGACCGTTGCTCCAGTGGCTGTTAAAAATCTAGTCCCAGGATCATAGAGTCGGAAATTGGAGCTATACAGACTGTCCACCAGAATGATTTACCTTCCAAGCAAATTTTAACTTTTTCAGCGATGGAACCATTCATGACGTTACTTCTCTGAGCACCAGATAATTTTACTTTCCCAATAATGTTAGGTGATGTTTTCATCTTGCTGACAAATTCTTCACTGAGAACTGTAATCTGTGCTGCTGTGTCAACGACTACGTTTGTTTTTAACCCATTGACCACGGCAGGTATTAATACAGACATATTGTCATTAGTTGTTTTTAGGATCAACTTACGAATGGATCCTGTATCTTTAATTAAATAATTTCTTATTGCAGGAATGGTAGATATGGGTGTATCACCAGCCCAAGGAACGACCTTGAGTGGCGTACCGGACACATCAAGCGGGGATAGGAATAACGGATTCTCCGAGGGAACAACTGACACAGGTTGAGGACCAGCCCCATGGCCGACCCTGAACTGTGCGTCATCTTCATCGGAAGACGTTGATAATGACACCAATGATTGTTCCTCCAAAGGAGTGACTGACACAGATAGAGGACCAGCTCCATGGCCGACCCTGAACTGTGCGTCATCCCCAACGGAAGGCGTTGATGATGACGTCAATGGTTGGTCCTCCAAAGGAGTGACTGATACAGATAGAGGACCAGCCCAATGGCCGACCCTGAACTGTGCGTCATCCTCATCGGAAGGCGTTGATAATGACACCAATGATTGTTCCTCCAAAGGAGTGACTGACACAGATAGAGGACCAGCCCCATGGCCGACCCTGAACTGTGCGTCATCTTCATCGGAAGGCGTTGATAATGACACAAATGATTTTTCCTCCAAAGGAGTGACTGACACAGATAGAGGACCAGCCCCATGGCCGACCCTGAACTGTGCGTCATCCTCATCGGAAGGCGTTGATAATGACACCAATGATTGTTCCTCCAAAGCAGTGATTGACACAGATAGAGGACCAGCCCCTTGGCCGACCCTGAACTGTGCGTCATCCTCATCGGAAGGCGTTGATGATGACTTCAATGGTTGTCCATCCAAAGGATTGACTGACACAGATAGAGGACCAGCCAAATGGCCGACCCTGAACTGTGCGTCATCCTCTTCGGAAGGCGTTGATGATGACGTCAATGGTTGTTCCTCCAAAGGAGTGACTGACAAATATTGGACCAGCCCGTTGGCCGACCCTGAACTGTGCGTCATCCCCAGTGGAAGGCGATGATGATGACGTCAATGGTTGTTCCTCCAAAGGAGTGACTGACACAGATAGTGGACCAGCCCGTTGGCCGACCCTGAACTGTGCGTCATCCCCAGTGGAAGGCGATGATGATGACGTCAATGACATCAGACCATTAGAGTAATTAGTTGAATGTCGGTCCACACATTCAACTTCTAAGAGTTTGACTGAACTCGTTGAACAAGTTTAGGACTGCTAATTTGGACACGTGGAGGAGTTCTATTGGGACTTGGGGAACGGCTGTTCTTTCTTGGACAAGATGATTGAAAATGTCCCATTTCCCTACATCTGAAACATTTGTATCCCTCTCTTTTTGTCTCATTTTGATTATGGGGAGAGAGCGTCTCTTTTAGTAACTTCAGGATCTCCGCCAAATCTGATTCATACTTCGAATGGTCAGGCGTAGAAGGAATCTTAGAATTCAGTTTAGGACTATCTTCCTGCTTCTTTTCCTGTGATTGGAATTGTACTTGACGAGCCTTATAGAGTGTTTTATGCCCAGTGATGGTATTATAGTTGCTGGAGGAACAACGAACCATATTTACGGCTTCACTGAGGGTGTTTGGTTCCCTATCCATGGCACTGACAGCAGCTCGTTTATCAAGGCATCCATGAAGGAAAGCATCAACTGCCAAATTGTCTAATGTATCTTCTGAGGAGTTGGGATGCCCACCAACAGCTAAATCAAACACTCTTTCAGCAAGGTCGTCCAGTGTCTCATCAACCACCTGATGTATCTCGAACAATTGTCTCCTCAAAGCAGATGGGGGATCAGATCGACCGAAACGATATCCCAGTTTGCCTTTTAGTCTTCTGTAGCTGTTTTGGGTAGATTTGGATTGGCTGTAAAAAAAGGTGAGAGCTTTGCCACTCAAGGAACCAATTAGCCTATCAAGCTGTTCTTCCTCATCCCACTCATGTCTCGAAGCCAGCCATTCTAGTTGGAACTCAAAGGGTTTCCAATTTTGGCTACCATCAAATGTTGGCATTTTGGGGGGTGGTGGACTTCTGACTTCTTCCGCGTTCTCTACCCCTTACCCACTCTTCGTCACTAGAATCAAAATCAGGGGCAGCGGGTGTTGGTCGACCCCTAGCGTAATGGGAATTCCCTGAATGGACAGCTGATTTATGTAGTTTCGCATCAGGTAGAGGTGATTGATCAAATGGGCGACGCCCTGCCTTTTGGGGAGTTTTAGATCGAGATGATCTTTTATGTCTCTCACGTTCTCCATTTTCGTCCCATTTGTCAGCCCCATATCCATCTTCATAGGAATTCAACCTATTCGAAACTCTTTGGTCTGGGAAACGCATCCCACTGTTTTTTGGTTTTACGTCTTGAGAAGAAGGATGTGCAGTTGGAGTCCTTGAGTACTTCTCTCCCCTATTGTCATATTGGTCCAAGAACCCCAAAACGTCACGATCCATGTCGGGGGGAGCATAGAGTCCCTTAGGTGCATGGTTATCAACAGATGAAACCAACAATCTATGTTCCCTAGTTTCAATGTCACTCTTCATTTCGGTCTTGTCATTTTTTGTCAATAAATGAGTACTGAGTTTTTCAAATACTGATTCAATTTTGTCTAATCTGCCACCCATATAGCTAACTGTTGCACCTATGTCGCTAACTGTTGCACCCATGTCGCTAACTGTTGCTGCCAATTCAGAAACATTTATGGGTTTTTCAATTTGGACCGTTGCGTTGTCAAATACAATTAATCCTTTATCAACAAAGCCTTGCCACATTGATGGAGGGATTTCTTGAATAGATTCTAAATCAGTTTGATTTAGATTCTCAAGTTTCTTTTTTCTTAAAGATAAGATTAGTTCTGCGCGAGTGGGGCCTATTCCAGACAAACTAATGAGTAGAGATTTATCAGCAGTATTGATATTGACGGCCATGTTAATTCGTTTTGGACCTGAATCTGCCTGTTATTACAAATGGATTTAGCAAAACTGTAGATTATAAATAACAAAAAGTTGTAAATTAAACCAAAAAAATTACGATCGAAAGTTTCGACAAGTTTTATAGCTCGTTAACAGAAAATTTGATGAATTTAACAGTCTCTTTGTTTAAATTTGGCTTTGGCGGGAAAATCGATCGGAGACAAAGAAAATCACCGATCAGCCTACAACTGTTAATTCCTTTCTCAAGAAATTAATAATCTAAACCTTTTACTTCTGACACCATTATTGTGGGTCGTACCTCAGGGGAGTTTCGCTCTAGCCGAGGGTGAAGGCACTTTTGGTTGTCTACTTTGTAAATGGCTGAGATGTCTCGGCACGTCCGTTTTCTTCGGTTGTTCGTCTTCGTCTGCCTGTTGTTGTAGATCTGTTTCAGGTGGCGCTACGCTTGAATGGTTTTCATTAGTTACAATAATGCACTCGCTGGGAACCAGCCGGCCAAGTAGATCTACCTGTGACCATGTGAGCAGTTCTAGGCTGGCTCCCAACCAGAATTAGTGTATATTCGTTGTTATTCGCCAGGTGGCGGGTCACCGTTTCACAATACTAGCGACATCTCAAGGGAAGCCAGGCGGTAACAACTTTAAGTTTTGTTCATTGTCCTGCCGTGCTTGTGTGCTTACCTGTGTCGGTTAACTTTCTTTATTTTTTTTGGGCGACTGTTCATACATGTGCAACGTGCCGGGGGGTGGGGTGGGGGGGGGGCTCGTAGAGCGTGCTCGTAGCAAACTCTCCCCATGGAGTCAATGGAATTGTTTCTCGTGTCGCAAGATGCCCCAGCATTACTACCATTTGGTCAGTTATTCACATCCCCTCTGTTTCGTCGAAAAACTTGGTCACAAGTATGTATGTCAATATGTATTTCCATGATTTATTTTTATATATCACACCACAAGTCATACAAACACAATGCATGCACAGGCAAGTACCAATCCCTCCCCCTAAGCGTATATCTAAGGGCTACAGCGCATTCAAAGACATGACATGCTAAAACATAGCCCAGTACAATGCATCTCAAGGGGCCACCTCGCATTAAAGCATGACCATCATGCATCCCAAGGGGCTCCCTTGCATTAAAGCATAGGCACCATGCAACCAAAGGGGGTACTACACATTAAAGCATAGGCAAAATATATCCCAAAGGGCTATCTCGCATTAAAGCATAGGCACCATACATCCCAAGGGGCTACCTAGCAGCAGCACCTCCTTCAAACCCCTTGATGCCAATTTATTTACGCAAGCGTGGGCCCCAAGCGTCATCTAGCCTTCGTAGGCAATGAGCGATAATAAGGGAAAGCAGAGCTAGCATTCATAAATATTAAGTAACTTGCATCCCTAATTACGTAACAGTTACTCACTAGTAAACGCATATCACAACCAGGTGACGTGGACCACAAAGTAACTACAGCTATTCGTTAAAGGGTGTTACTAAACGTGTAGTTAGAGCTTGAAGAGGGCTGCGTTACACTTCTGGCCATGGCAGTGCCCGAAAGCGAACTCCACCGCTTACCCTCGTGCTCCATATGTCTGGTATATTTATGGACATATTAAACGGCGATGTTTTAACTCTTTCCCACGCAGAGAAAGTGCCCCGCTAGTGCATTTACTCACACTAGAAACTGACTAAACCAGTGCAGCGAGCCCGCACGCAGAGGCCCAGGCCGAGCGCACCTAGTCCGCAGAGCCGGTCGCTGCCCTAGCCAGCGGCACTGACTGGCTCAAGGCCTATCCTGATGCCAAACGCCTGGTCCCGGGCTTATACGCGCGTTGCGTGCGTGCGCGTGGGGGTCGGTACCAGCTTACTGATAAGTGTACCCGGCCAGCCATATCTAGGTCAGTGCATTCGCACAGTGGTTAGCTGCGCGGGCTTGTATTGGCCTCAGGTAGGGGTATGCTATTCACCCCAAAATATGTTCTATTTATGTTAACACATTGAATGAAACGTTTTATTGTCAAGAATACCCCTAGGTATCATCACGGAAAGTTTCTCGTTGAGGGACCCGGAATTTCGGCTTAAAATGGCAAGGGTAGTTGGAAGGCGTCAAAAGGCGGTTGTGCTGCTTAAGCGTGAAGGCGTCCGAAGGCTTTTATGCGACTTAAGCGCGAAGGCGTCCAAAGGCGGTTGTGCGGCTTAAGTGTGAAGGCGTCAGAAGGCGTCCGTGCGTGGGAAAGAGTTTCAATACATCCGTTTAACATCCGCGCCTTCTGTTTTGTTTATCGACGATTTATTTATCACGTCAAACTTAGATGTATAGTTAACGATTATTGGATCTGAATAACGGTTTTGGCGCATCGACATTAGTCATAGTGTCAAGATAAGTAGTGGGCGTTCAGGTCATTACGTTTGCTGACGGGTGGCGAGGGAGTGACATAATGGATAGTGTTTTTACTATCGGAATGGAGTGCGGTGAGGCTACGATATAATATCATAGTCATAATCATCCCAATTGGGTTCATTTCTTGTTTTATCGTTGACCACCGCAGTCAATAGCTTATTACGGGCTCATAAAAAAAACTAAGTGGCCGTTTATGAACTGGTCTAGTCGTTTTAAAGTAAGTCGTGTTCCCTATTAGCCAGTGTGATCACATGATGTTTCGCCTCAGCTTGCTCCCTCACCTATGACACAGATGCCGCACGTCATTAAGTTTACTATCGCATTGTCCTTTTGTGTCGCTGCGTAACTCCGCCCGTTGAAATACTTTACTATTCCATCTAAACCGCAATATATAACAGGATCTCTAATTATATTTATCTGTCAAGTTATATATGAGACAGTTGGGGCTTTCCAGGACTTGTTCGTAGATTAAGAATCGCGGCGTACTAGAGGCACAATCATGGTATGAGTGATGGATCGAGGCTCTAGTCATCCCAGGGTACGATCGGACCGCCGCGCTTAGGCCGATTGTCTGCGATATTGGTAAAGATCAAGGGGGGAACGGATGTGGCGTCGTATTCGGCCAGTTTCTCCAGCATTTCCATGACAATGTCGGGGTGATCATCAGATAGGTCGTGCCTCTCCTCCGGGTCTTTTTCGAGGTCAAAAAGCCAGATGTTTTTGTCACGATTAGCGTGCGGCGCCAATTCTGTCTCATTCGGGTTTTTACCGGGTGGCTGGGTCCAGTCCCCTCTCCCTGCGGAACGAATGGGGCGAAATTGAAAACAAGTTGGTCATTGGTTGTCCATTCAATGTGGTTATGCCAGCTGTTTAAAAGCATACGCACATGCTTTTAAGGCTGTTCATTTATTCGTGATTTCTTCACTGTGAGATGTCTTCCTTAATGACAGTTCCAGATATGCATTCGTTATAACAAACCAAGCTTCTAATACTGAGATTCCATGCTAACCCGGATGTCCTGTTAGGATCTTCAGGTTGTCTACACGCAGCGCGGCCCTTAGGTGGTTGTCGAACGGACTCCCTTCCATACGAACTCCTTTCATCTTTTGTAACGGGTTTATATGGTGCAGTATTTCCCGCCGTGGGCTGGGCTCATCATCCCTGGTGACAAATATTCCCATTTACATACGCATCAGCCACGTTGGTAAAGTCGCCATCGTTCAACACACATAGCCAGAAGTATGGGCACACATCTGTGTATATATTATCGTTAAATGGAGAATAATGTTGTAGAACTGTAGGTGACCTGATATAACGTAGCAATAAGCAAGATATGGAACTATGAAAGTGTGTCTCCATTTTCATACGATATTAGCATTTATAATCTTTGTATGGGCTTTCATGATACTAGATCCCGGGTCTGTTTCACTGATTAACTTTGAGCTCGTAACACTGCCTTTTTACATGCTAAGTTAACGGCTGATGGTAAGTTTACGACGTATGCAGACATCTTGGGGCAATCTCTATTCCATCTAACGTTATTCAAATACATGAGCAAATTATGATAATTTATGATATATACTTATGATAAATTCAACATGCGTCCTTCCCCTTCAGCACGGTAGTACAAATTCTAAATATCACGTGATCTTTGTGAAATGATCCACTCGGTTTATTTCATTAAGATATCGCAACTTTTGCTCATACAAGTTTAAAAGCGGTATTCCCGGATGACGAGGGACAGGCAGTGTTGAATTTATCATACATATATTGCAATCATGATTGGTGATAATATTTCTTTAAAAAATGCACGAATGCACATTGCACAATACTCGCTGTATAACGATTGCTTCCATTTCTGGTGCGCTTACGATTTGCCGTTGAAGTGACCAGCAAAATATCTGGATATGAGCTCGTAACTATTAATCAAACGATCCCCAGATATTAATGCCGATTGAAGAGTTAGAATATATTATTATCCTAGCAATAGATATATGAACAGAAGCTAACGATCCATTATATATATAATACAAACTTTATGGAGTTCCAGACATTCAGGCCATCCAGGTCCATCCCGGACGTGTCGCCGCCCGCCAAGCTAACTAAAGTGGGGAACCAGTCGGTCACGTGCATCATTCCGTGACTAGTGGCGCCCTTCCGTGCCAGATATGGGCCACTAACAAACCCGAGGGCTTTGATTCCACCCTCGAAGAAATCGCCCTTGTTGCCACGAAGAGGCCAGTTGGTAGCCCCATGCATGCGGCTGCCCCCGTTGTCTGCAGCACAGAGTACAGTGAACCAACAAAAAGCGATAATAGTTTGGGGATATGCAGTTACAATACGTGACAGTTCCCCGCTTTCGTGTCATAGTCATTCTGCCATGTTAGGACAAACCATTGCTAAACCATTGGACATGGAAGATATCCCTCGTATGAAGAGTTTAAAAATCATATGAACTATTACTTTGAGGGTAAGCCATTTGGGTGCATACGACGGCTAAACTTGGGTACACAACACCCCCGGAAAATGAGATTGTCCTATGCCGGTGCCAGGATTCGTTAACACGACCTCTTGATCGGCAGCTCAGCCTACTGAGATGTGAAAATTTCCTGATATTTAAGATAGTATCAAATTTTTTCGAGGGTTGACGTATACAAGATATTGATTCACTCGCTAAATGGTATTTACGTTGCTGACAGAAGTATTAAGACCTAAGAAAATGTTAGGTTCGATCGGGTAGAGATTCACACACCTGAGGAAAAGACCAATAGAGTATTGTCCCAGAGTCCACTTTTTTGCAGAGATTTTTTGACATCACCTACAGCTTTGTCCAGTGCTGCCAACATGCCTGTCATGATAATAACATAACATATTATATCAGCATATGTCAGCAGGTGTTACATGCAGATTTGTGCACATATATGTCAAACTTCAATTTGTTTCATGGGAGCGAGTGATTTGGCGAGATATACAACACTGTGTCTTTGCTAACATAGAATAACATTCAGGCAACGGCAACTTCGTTTACTGAAAATGCCATGAAACAAGCCCGCATATAACATACATCTGCATATAACATACATCTGTATATAACATACATATGGATACAACACGCACCTGTATATGACATACATCTGTATATAACATACATCTGTATATAACATACATCTGTATACAACATACATCGGCATATAACACACACCTGCATATGACATACATCTGTATATAGCATACATCTGTATATAACAAACATCTGTATATAACACACATCTGTATATAACATACATCTGTATATAACATACATCGGCATATAACATACATCTGTATATAACATACATCTGTATACAACATTCACCTGTATATGACATACATCTGTATATAACAAACATCTGCATATAACATACATCTGTATATAACATACATCTGTATATAACATACATCTGTATATAACATACATCTGTATATAACACATCTGTATATAATAAACATCTGTAAATAACATACATTTGTATACAACATACATCTGTATATAACATACATCGGAATATAACACACATTTGTATATAACATAAATCTGTGTATAACATACATCTGTATACAACATACACCTGTATATGACATACATCTGTATATAACATACATCTGTATACAACATACACCTGTATATGACATACATCTGTATATAACAACCATCTGCATATAACATACATCTGTATATAACACATCTGCGTATAACGCAATCACATAAACATACACCCACATGTAACACAATCGCATATAACCCATCTGCATATGAGACACTTGTGCATAGCACACACTTGCATAGACCATGCACGCATATAGTACACACGCATATAATACGCACGCATATAGTACGCACGCATGTAATGCGCACGCAAATAATACGCACGCATATAATACGCACGCATATAATACGCATGCATATAATACGCACCGGCATACGTTCTGCGAGTCGGGTCCTCGATGCGTGAGTACGGTGCCTCGTATCTCTCAGGCACTTGCATTGGCGAGTGGACAGCTTGAAACGCCAAGTACAGAAATAAAGGCTGCAATGTAAAGAAATAAATATCAACCGCGGATCCAGCTGGGGTGGTTAACACCTCAAATCTCTCGCCCTGTTTGTACAGCTGTTCCAAAGTTTATAATGTCTTTTACACACAATGAATCCTGGACGATATTCGATCCACACGGATGTGGTTTACTTGTTGTGTTGTGCGTATCCGATCTCTGCTTGGGCTCGGGTTACAAAATATATTTCGTGTTAGTGTACGCAAACACATAACCAAATATATTTATTTTGGAGCCATATAGATAACGTTTTATTTTAAGGGTGTTGTGTGTGACACCAAAGAAAATGTGATGTGACATTGTGTATACAATGATTTAAACATTGTGCATACAATGATTAGAACATTGTGCATACAATGATTAGAACATTGTGCATACAATGATTACAATATTGTGTATACAGTGATTACAATATTGTGTATACAATGATTTGAACATGGTGTATACAATGATTTGAACATTGTGCATACAATTATTTGAACGTTGTGCATACAATGATCTGAATATTGTGTATACGATGATCTGAACATTGTGTATACAATGATCTGAACATTGTGCATACAATGTTTAGAACATTGTGCATGCAATGATTTGAACATTGTGCATACAATGATTTGAACGTTGTGCATACAATGATCTGAATATTGTGTATACGATGATCTGAACATTGTGCATACAATGATTTGAACATTGTGCATACAATGATTTGAACGTTGTGCATACAATGATCTGAATATTGTGAATACGATGATCTGAACATTGTGTATACAATGATCTGAACATTGTGCATGCAATGATTAGAAAATTGTGTATACGATGGCGTGATACTTTTCGGCTGTCCTGACTCGGGCATAAACCATGCCACGGTGATGTATTGCATTCATACTGTAATTTAATAATCACCAATCAATAAGTAATATATATATAGGAAAACAGAGACGTGCCAGCGTGCGGCAGCTAAAACTTACGGTCTCGATAGATCCGGATGGATTGCAGACATAAAGAAAATACAATTTTACAAAATTCAATACGCATTTACAGTTTCTAATGATACCCCCACTCTGTACCTTCACTTAGTCTTGCAATCGATAGCGTATCCCATTTACTGTATATGAACTGCTTGGCTTTGTCACTGATAAGGGTACTAGCCATAGCTAGAGTTTCCAGTGTATAATATTGAAGAATTATTTTACAAAATATTGCGATATACATATACTTTCCCCAACATCGACAATCGTAAATATATTTCTTTGCAAGAAGAATTATATGATTTGTCAGCATACAACCCCCTCCAGAAATATCGCCCAAACAAACTATTGATGAGTTTAATTCGAGGGCAACCTTTAGTTGCATTTAAACCATCCTATCAAGTCTGTCCAAAATTGTCTTACAATCCTGCAATCCCAAAACATACGTAGTTTCTACCTTGTTATTGCAAACGGAGCACAGCTCTGAATCTCTCAGTTTACATAGGTATAAAAATCTGTTGGTCGGTAGGTAGCACTCTAGTAATTACCTTATATTGAAAGGATAGCAAACGGGCATCTATCGCGCATTTTGTTGACAGTTGATGAAATTTGCCCCAGTCTTGATCTTGGATACTCGTACTGTATGTTTGACACCATTTGTTTTCACTTTGGACGATTACTTCAATTGAGGCCAGTAGTTTATGGCACAAGAACTTACATATTCTTTTCCTTTTGAAAATTTCGCCAATTTAAATCTTTTCCAAAGCAATTTTCTTGGACCGATTTTCAATATAATATTCTCTCCGTTGTTTGGGAATGCTATTAATCAGACCTTAATAGTCCAATACATTTATACGAGTGCTGAATTTTTGTTGAAAATCACATAGCTTCATAATTACATCATCGCTACACAGTATATCTTTTAAATATATAATCCCGTGCCTCACAAACTCTGCTTTCCGCATAATCAAGTTATGAGACTTCATAAAAAAGGTGTCCCATAAGGGATTACACTCGATGTCATTATCACTGTATAATCACTGTATAATTCTTTAAAAGCCTGGCTATCCAGTTCCCAAAACAATGTTTTCTCACAGTTAACCCACTCACGGAAAATTCAATTGGAAGCCCGTCGGTGCCTGGTGAACTGTGTGTCATTGCCTTAACTACCTTCCTCACCTCCTCTAGAGTGATGCCCCCCTCGCATGACATTTCCTGTTCGTCGTTTATTTGGTATATATTTTCTTTTGTTAAGAAGTGTTTAACATTCCCCTGAAAGTTGGCGTTTGAAAGCTTTTCATCATACAAGTTTTGGAAATACTGTTTTGGTGGCCTAATATCTCTACTGGATCTCTAACTTCCTTCCCATTGCATTGGAGCATCTTTATCTGCTTTGTAACAAAATTCTTTCTCTCGAGACCTAAGAAGTATTTAGTTGGTTTTCTTATGTCTTCCAACGCTGAAATCATTCTTGCAACCCCTGTTTTGTCTCATCATAGCAACACTCTATTTGTCTTGTTAACTTTTCGATATCTTCTGTCAGTTGCATTTCCCCGTTGGGCAGTCTGCCTTTTCTTAAATGAACTATAACATATGCTATTACCCCTAAGGTCCATTTTTACCATCTCAAACAACATTTGTGGGTTAATTTCTTTACCATCGTATGATTTATGATATCTTATACTCGGTTTGAGACATTTACACGTATGTTCTAAACAAATGTTACATCGTGCAGCAGCGAAGAGTTTAGTTTTCAAAAACCACGACCCCTGGTATTATTTTTAAGATCGATATTAATCGTTACGTTGGAGTGATCTGTCATGAAACCGTGGCTTATATCAGTTGCTCCTTCAGATTATGAACATCGGAGCTTACAAGAAAGAAGTCCAGGCGAGCTCGTTGGCTCTTCCTGTGTGGATTTGTCCACGTATAGCGTCTCATTTTAGGATGCAGATGTCGCCACGTATCATGTAAATCCATTGCATCTGACAATTTAATTACGTTTGCTCTTGTTCTTTTGTTGTTTTTATGCTTATAACCAGTAGTATCTAGTTCATATTCCACCACAAGGTTCCAATCGCCACAGATTATGGTTGAAGCATTATTATATTCGTAGAACCTTGGTTGGTCCTGATTTGGACCATAAACTGGAACCAGTGTTAATCTATAATCACATATGGTAATATTCAGAATCACATAATTTCCCCCTTCATCCACATCAAACTCATGGATTTCATAGTCAAGCGACTCTCGGAACAACACTGCAACCCCTCTGCTCTCATTATTGTTTGAGCAAAAAATACCTCTACCGCCCCAGCCTGCCTTAAATTTTGCTTCAGATATTTCATCACCGTGTGTACCTTGTAGGCAACACACATCATATCGCTTGTCCTTTATCCAATTAAGACTTCGTTTCTCTTTCTATTCGTTGCCAAACGACGAACATTCATGCTAAAAAAGGTAGTTCCCGCCATAATGGTATCTTACACAAAAAAAGCTTAACCACTTGGGCAGTGTCCTTGTCTGTTTTAGACGGTAGGACGCTGTTTTCTGTGTTAGGTTTGATCAATTTTCCCTTTGGCACAATTCGTTTTCTGCATTGAACCAGTCATGAACTTGGTACACGTTGAAAATGCCTTTTCCTGCCGATCACCGCGTGTGTTTGTTATTAAATTGTAGATAATTATACACATAATATTTATCACGAACGGCATGCACTTCGTCTGCTCGAGTGCTATGTAAAGTTATATCAGGTTCTATGGGCGTTGTGTGTAAAGTTCAATAAACGATTTCCATTCGATTTCAAGTAGTAGATTCAATACTATTCCTATTAAAGAAAAGGCATAAAACATGCGCACAAACAAGGCCTGCACGCATTTTTCCCACGTTGAAAGTTGGCCGTTTTTCCATATTGAACCCATTTGTTCCTACCTAGCGTCCTATATATAGGACGCTCAAGTTTGACCAACGTGCTGAAATGTAACACATATATACAATCCGTCATGTCTAGTTATCGTTCAAACGGGCCCTTCTGAATATTACTAGCAAAGGACGCGATATTGTGTTGCTCAGAAAGTCATCAATTGGCACAGGACATTTGGCTTTCACCGAAGTGTTGCCGTACTGTGGTTACCCACTTTTAGGAATGTAACCAACAACTTACTGAAGCCCGTATTAATGTTTCTGTATATGGTGTTGTCTTCTGATATTATCTGCCAAATCGAATGTACTTTGTCAGTTCTGAAATACTAAATTAGTCTATGGAAACTTTCGTTCTGCTGGTGTCCTAAAACGCCTAGAACGCCAATTTGGGCCAATTATTTTGCTAACCCTTTATCCGTTTCACTAATTTGTGCAAAATATTATTCAGGGAGGGGGCGGGGGGTGGGGGCGGAGGGTCGGCTTGGAGGAGGGGGGCTCAGCTTGAAGTGGGGGGGGGGTGTGCTTGGAAGGGGGCAGAGGCGATTTTTTCTCAAATGATACTGTATCCACGTTGAATCAGTTATCCAATATTTAATATAGGCGCAACGCGGTACGTTATTCAACGTAAGCAGTGATTTCTATATTGATTATATTTATATAGATAGCCCGCGACCGGAGCCATTGCTCGGCGACCGGAACCATAGTCCAGCACAGGGAGCCACAGTCATGTGCAGAGAGCCGCAGTCCACGTCCGGTGCCATTGCCCGGCGCCATAAGTCGGCGACCAGAGCCCCAGCCCCCGCCGGGAACCATAGTCCAGCGCCCGGAACCATAGTCCAGCGCCCGGAACCCTAGCCCGGCGACGGAGCCATAGTCTAGCGCAGAAAGTTATAGCCCGCGCCCGAAGTCATAGCCCAGAGCCATAGCCCAGAGCCAAAGCCCGCGCCCGGAGCCATAACCCGCACCCAGAGTAATAGTCCAGCGCAGAGAGCCATAGCCCGGTCCCTGAGCCACAACCCGGAGCCTGGAGCTCTAGTCCAACATACGGAGCAGTAGTCCGCGATCTGAGCCATAGCCGGCGCATGGAGCCATAGACCGGCGACCGGAGCCATAGACCGCGCGATGAGCCATATCCCGGAGCCATAGCCTGCACCCGGAGCCATAGTCCAGCGCATGGAGTCATAGCCAGGAGCCATAGCCCGCACTCGGAGAAAAGGGCTCCATGCGTCCTATATATAGGGCGCCTACAAAAAATTTGCATGTTCAAATAAAGCAAATGCTTTCAGATTGCAGCCATGTCTTTTTGCCGTTCGTGATGATAACAAACAGCAACAAAATTAAAACTCTGTCGATGGGGTCTATCCCTGGGCACGAATGGGAAATATTACTTCACGCATTACTCAGGCTCACCAGTTACCAGAATAACACATTCGGAGGATTCTAATATGAGCGGTGAACCCGGAAAGGACTTACGTGAGAAGTGTCTTCTGAATGGTTTTCGATAATCTTCACTGCGCGGTCTCTGTACAAGTGGGTAGTGTATCCTGTATCATTGCACAGATGGTTCTCATTGTCGTGAAAGTCGTGGTATTGTCCACCCATATGAGTGTAGTAATCTCCCCCCGCTCCGTAGAAGCCTGCAACCAGAAGTATTCACCATATGGGTACACATTCCGTTCCCCGGGATCGGGCTTTTCATGTCACCGGAAACTGGGAAGGAGGAAAATAATTCTTCGTGAGCTGGGAACCCGAAGATGACATGCAAACGCCTAAGCGCATCCGGTGATAAAAGCATTGACCACTCTGACTGGCATCCAGTCGTCCTCAAAGATATGATAATACGCATCAGCTTACCATAGTGTGTGTCAAAGCCTCTGTGTGTAGGCAGATGAGCCCTCTTGTGGAAGCCCAAATGCCATTTTCCTATGATATGTGTCGCGTAGCCGTTTTCTTTCAGCTTATTTGCCATGGTCGGGAATTGCAGAGGCAATGCACCTCTGCCGTAACCGGGCATCTTGCTGGTCTGAAGGCCTGTATGAATCTGTAACGAAAATAATGTGAAACAAACATTTAGTTAAAACAAGGACACATAACAGGAACAAAAAAGGAATAATATTTATTTTATGAATAATGCCAACTAGGTCATTTGGGTAAATTAGTATTTATTAAAGAAGACTGATATAATGAATGCATTTGTATATTGCTTTGAGTCTTACCGATCGCATTGGGTAGCAAACATGTTACAAGGGAAAATATGTTTCGTGACCGAGCTGTCCCCTTGACCTTGCTGAGACCAATGCTATGTCTTACGCAAAGTGTCGTTTGTCTGACTTGTCCTTTTCATGTCGAGGTAATTCCAGCCAAAGTGCTCCCGTAGGCTTCCATGTTAAAATTTGGGATTTGTTTGCAGACAAACTATTTGAGCGATTTGCAAAATGTAAAGACTTGATGCAAGATATATATAGGCCCAATACGTGAAATAATTGGCAGTGTAATTAAATGAAAACTGAATGTTCTAGCGATTTTCCACCTCGCGCTGCCAGTCACTGGGCGTATCGAGGCTTTTTTTTAGGATTGGTCACCTCGCGCTGTCAGTCATTTGGCGTATCGAGGCTTTATAATGGGATTGGTCACCTCGCGCTGTCAGTCATTTGGCGTATCGAGGCTTTATAATGGGATTGGTCACCTCGCGCTGTGAGTCATTTGGCGTATCGAGGCTTTATAATGGGATTGGCCACCTCGCGCCGCCAGTCATTTGGCGTATCGAGGCTGTATAATGGGATTGGTCACTTCCCGCTGCCAGTCATTTGGCGTATCGAGGCTTTATAATGGGATTGGCTGGCCACTCCCGCTGCCAGTCATTTGGCGTATCGAGGTTTTATAATGGGATTGGCCACCTCGCGCTGCCAGTCATTTGGCGTATCGAGGCTTTATAATGGGATTGGTCACTTCGCGCTGCCAGTCATTTGGCCTATTGAGGCCTTAGAATGGGATTGGTCACTTCGCGCTGTCAGTCATTTGGCGTATCGAGGCTTTATAATGGGAGTGGTCACCTCGCGCTGCCAGTCATTTGGCGTATCGAGGCTTTATAATGGGATTGGCCAACTCGCGCTGCCAGTCATTTGGCGTATCGAGGCTTTATAATGGGATTGGCCACCTCGCGCTGTCAGTCATTTGGCGTATCGAGGCTTTATAATGGGATTGGCCAACTCGCGCTGCCAGTCATTTGGCGTTTCGAGGCTTTATAATGGGATTGGCCAACTCGCGCTGCCAGTCATTTGGCGTATCGAGGCTTTATAATGGGATTGGCCAACTCGCGCTGCCAGTCATTTGGCGTATCGAGGCTTTATAATGGGATTGGCCACCTCGCGCTGTCAGTCATTTGGCGTATCGAGGCTTTATGATGAGATTGGCCACCTCGCGCTGTCAGTCCTTTGGCGTATCGAGGTTTTATAATGGGATTGGCCACCTCACGCTGTCAGTCATTTGGCGTATCGAGGTTTTATAATGGGATTGGCCACCTCGCGCTGCCAGTCATTTGGCGTATCGAGGCTTTATTATGGGATTGGCCACCTCACGCTGTCAGTCATTTGGCGTATCGAGGCTTTATAATGGGATTGGCCACCTCGCGCTGCCAGTCATTTGCGGTATCGAGGCTTTATTATGGGATTAGCCACCTCGCGCTGCCAGTCATTTGGCGTATCGAGGCTTTATAATGGGATTGGCCACCTCACGCTGTCAGTCATTTTGCGGATCGAGGCTTTATAATGGGATTGGCCACCTCGCGCTGTCAGTCTTTGGCGTATCGAGGCTTTTTAATGGGATTGGCTGCCTTGCGCTGCCAGTCATTTGGCGTATCGAGGCTTTATAATGGGATTGGCCACCTTGCGCTGTCAGTCATTTGGCGTATCGAGGCTTTATAATGGGATTAGCCATGTTAAAGCGGGATTATTCTTTTGCTTCCACACTGCTGGTTCGATTTCGGTGACATTTGGCACACATGATGTCACTAACATTGGTACATATTACACCATATATTAGTTGTTGTGAATACTTATACAGCTATTTTAAGGGGTATACATCAGTACATTTGCGGAAGCAATTCACTTTGCCAGGTCAAGTTAATTTGTGACTTTTAGCACGCTACATCATTAAGATTAGTCAACCATAACCTATAATGGTCTTACAGGATGTGCCCCATGATCTACTGGCCGGATTGGGACGAACTTGGACGATGTGATTAATGCATCCATGACCCACACGTGAAGAATGTGAATGATTTGGTTTGTATATAAACCCCTCGTGATAGTGAACTGTGTGGTGTAGCAGCGCATATTGGCGCGGCTGGCGCTGATCGAATAAAGATGTCCAGAAAAAGCCCTGACATTGCAAGTTAAGATAATAAATCAAAGTATTTTCTTTCCGCCAGGTCAGTAAATTGCATAAGGATTATGGAGAGATGCACATTTTGTTGGATAGTTAAAAACTGTGCGCAATATATACGCAAAAATATGCCCGGCAACACCGCACAGATAGCAAATGCTGCTCGGCTCTAACGGCACACATGCTGCTTAGAGGCAAGCCTGGTAAGTATAACGTATAACCTGTTCTTATTTAGCTCGTCGCGGCGCATTCCAGGCCTTCAGCATAGCCTTCTCCCATTGGCCTGACGGAAAAAAAACGAGGTGGGAGGGGGGGGGGGGGGCGGGGCGGCCTATTGTAGTGATTAGCGCACTCGACCGCAGGTCATTAGATCCTCGGTTCGAATCCGGGCTCGGGCACCTAATCTGGGGCATGTTTCATTCCTTCATCGTCCAGAAGGTTCCTTGGCCCGATTTAGCCTTCATGTGCAAAAAGGGTCCTAAACCACCAACATTTCATACAATTTTCATAGAGTTTCCAAAGAAAGCGCACGTCGCGGCAGTGCAGGGTACAGAGATCAAGGTCGCCCCAGGTGAGTCCAACATCAGCTCCATCTCGGCTGAACGGGCACGTTGGGCAGACCTTCACACCTCCTGCTGTTAATGTTATTGTCCAAAGGGTTGACTCCGCCGCTACTCTCACTTCGCAGCAGGCAACAGGTGCGGGAGTCAATATGCCGGCAGAGCTGCCAACGTTTCTTAACTGCGAAGTTTAAATCTTCGAATATCACCTTAAATAGTGCCATGCCGTCGGTATCACTTCATATATCGCTTCTAGGAGTATTCTCACAGAATATATTCCAGAATTCCTCAAACCCCTCGTTCGCTTGACGCAGAAAACGTATGTGTGTCCAGAGCTCATTGTTGTGCGTGCCGTCAGTTGTAAGACTGGTATGGAAACTATTCAAACTCGATGGAGACTATGGAAACTCCATAGCAATTCTATAAGAACTGTATAGGAAAAGGTTTAGAATTTCCATAGAAAAATCGATAGAAACCTTTATAAGAGTTTTTAGTGGAATTCTGTAAGATATTTGCCAACGGAGTGTAAGGAAGTCTTATAAACTTAATGCCATGCTTTGCGTAATGAAAATAGGAAGAGAGAATAACCTTTATGTACCCGTTCACATAAAGAGTACTTCTATAAACCTGCAAACGTACCTGATCATAACCGGCCACGAAAGGAAAAGAATGGCTCTGTCGAAATATTATCTCTATATACTTTCGATAGAAACCAATTGCTCTATAGAAGTATCCCTACACCTTCTATAAAAATATTTGTTTCTATAGAAATATCTGTTTATGTTCTATAGAAAATAATTGTTTTATAGAATTATGTACAAAGGTTCTATAGAAAATCCTACTTCTATAGATTTTTCTATAGAAATGCTATATAGTTCTATAAAATGTTTTGCTACAGGTAAATATGGCTGATACCTTTTCCAAGGAATTCAATGTTTACTTTAATCCCACCAAAAGCAAACTCATTGTTTTATCCAATGCACAATATACAGATACTACCATAACGTTCAACGGATCAATACTGAGGAATGTACCTGCGGTTGTGCACCTAGAAAACCTTTTCGGTCAGACTGTTAATGACATCGAGAAATGCACACATGATTTTTACATACGGGTCAATATCACATTGGCTCAATTGGGACATGTCTATGCGGATACCAAATATACATTATTTAAATCTTTTTGCATGCCATGATATGGCTGCCCGCTCTGGGACCTCAATCGTGCTAGTGTGGAAAGGTTTTTTGTTGCATGGCGCAATTGCGGTCGTAGGATATGGGACATCACAAATACCACCCATTGTCATCTGCTCCATCTCATATGCAATGACCATTCCGCTGACGTGCATATCCATAAACGTTTCCTAACTTTTTTTAGTCATCTTGGAAACACGAATAACAAATATGTTTCTATGTGCCAAAAACATGCTACTAATGGAAGTCAGCCTGCAATTGGCAAAAGTATAACCTTTGTATGTCAGAAGTATGGGTTGGACAAGTTTCATTTGAATTTGAGTCGTACGCCTAATGTCAAGTATATGCTTTATGATAAGAACGAAACTACGCACTTAGGAACAGCTAACGCCATTTGCGAATTTGCACTATTTAGGGATTCAAGCTATAGACATGGGGAACAAGATGCAAACGCTGCTGATTTACAAGGAATAATTAAAAGAAAATACCGGGGGTCTGCAATGTGATATAAAATAAAACTCTGTTGGTATAAAATCTATTTGTCGTTAATCAATCTGTTTAAAAAGAAAGCATTATCGAGAAAATCGCACATCAACAGTATAAAATACACATTTTCGCCCATCAAGCGGGTGTCGACATGTTTTGAACACATGACCAGAGTTAGCCAATCACACGCAAGGCGTTGACGTCACTGACGACTACCTTCCGCTGAACCAACACTTTGCTTACATGCGAGCGGTGCGTCTTTGGAACAAGCTGTCGGCCTAACACCTCTCATGAATAGTGACAAGCGAATTTGACGCAAGAACTTGAAACATCGATGCATTTAGAACAAAATGGTGTGCTGTTCAGCTGTTGACTAACAATTCAAGTGCAAAAAAGGACATTAAAAACAGGATATCATTCTACAGCTGTCCACTCTCGGTGCCGGCCTATGGCTCCGGGCTATGGCTTTGGGCGTCGGGCTATGGCTCTGTGCGCGAGCTATGGCTAAGTGCGCTGCGCTGAAATTGAGATCGCGAGAGTGAGATCGCGAGGGTGAAATCGCGAGATCACGAGAATGCGAAGGCGACATCAATCTCGAGTTTTCGCCTTCGCGATCTAGCCCTCGCGTCTTCCCTATCTCGCATTCTGGGCCTCGCGTTATCGCCCTCGCGTTCTCGATTTCGGCGAGGTGCACATAGCCATAGTCCAGCTCACGGAGCCATAGCCCATGTGCGGAGCCATAACCCGACGCCCAGAGCAATAACTCGGAGCCATAGCCGGGCACAGAGAGCAATAGGCCGGCACCGAGAGCCGTAGCCCGGAGCCATAGCCCGGCACTGAGAGCCATAGCCCAACGCCCAGAGCCATAGCCGGGAAACCAGAGCCATAGCCTGACACCTGGAGCCATAGCTCGGAGCTATAGCCCAGCATCGAGAGTCATATCCCGATGCCCAAAGCCAGGTATCGATAGCCATAGCCCGTCGCACAGAGCCATAGCCCGAAGCCTGAGCCTGGGGCCATAGCTCGAAGCCATAGCCCGGAGCTCGAAGCCATAAACTAGCGTCGGGAATCCCAGATACCGGATCTATAGCCCATAGCCAGGGGCCTGAGCCCGGGGCCATAGCCCGGAGCATGAGCCAAAGGCCATAGCCCGGAGCTCAAAACCATAGTCTAGCGTCGAGAATCCCCAAAACCGGAGCCATAGCCGAGAGCCCGGAGCCGAGAGCCATAGCCCCGGACCGAGAGCCATAGCCCGGAGCCATGGCCCGGAGCCATAGCCCGGCACCGCGAGCCATAGCCCGGAAGCTGAGCCAGAAGCCATAGCCCGGTGCCTGAGGCTGGAGCCATAGCCCGGTGCCTGAGTCCGGAGCCATAGCCCGGAGCTCGAAACAGATTCCCTCTAGGATTATTTATTTTCGCGAAAAGAGTAAAACGGTATCGCGTGAGTGTTACCTATTTCCGTTTTGTATTTTACAAAAGGGTAAAAGATATCGCGCGAGTGTTAACTATTTCCGTTTTGTATTTTACAAAAGGGTAAAAGATGTCGCGCGAGTGTTACCTATTTCCGTTTTGTACTTTGCAAAAAAAGGTAAAAGGTATCGCGCAAGTGTTACCTATAGTCGGCACGGGAACTATTTGCCGCCTCGTTTTCTAATTTGACACGAAATGTTTCATTGACAAGCCCAAAATCAGTTTATATTTGTCAACTTGAACCAAAGACCCAACAGAATTTGGCGTACTCGCAGTCCTGTTGTCAAAAGAACTCACATGATGCCAACATTATGAGTTTCACGCAAACGAAGCAGACAAGTGTCGCTATGGCCGTCGCTCTGTTTACCTTGTCATCTGTCATGTCTGTGGGCGAGAGTATTGCTGGTATTTTGGGCAGGGGGGTTAGGTTGTGTCAATGTCAAGCGGTAACTTGAATTAAGCTTACATGTGTTTATAGTTTTTCTCATATGTACGAACATTGAAGCTACAAACTCATTCCTTTTGCATTGCTTTTTCTTTAAGACGCTAAAATTACTGTTAGTATAGAAACTTTGCATGGGCACATAATGCTCTGTCCCCTTTTCTAGGGCCTGATATTAGACTCTTCCGTGGGCTTACTTCTTTTAACCAATGAAAACGCAGTAATATGACCTTCACCTTACGATGTCATAAAAAGGCGGCTACCAACACACTTTCGTCTCCTATACTTTATGCTAGAGACTATCGTCTTGTGCTGTTATTAAACAAGATACACTTTCAAGTAAGTTAAAATCACAAGGGTCTCGTGTAATGGAGCAAATAAATACATAAATCGTGACTGCAAATGGCGCAGGGACAAAAATATTTACGAAAGCGAGGCGGCAGATATTAAACGCGCCGACTATATTTTCGTTTTGCTCCTTTCAAAAAATGCGAACGGTTTCTGATGACTTTTACCTTTTTTGCTTTTTTATTTTCCAAAACGGTAATTGGAAAAGGAATTGCCGAAACCCTTTTCTGCTTTACCTTTTGTGAAACAAGAAATTGAAAAAGGGAAAATTCTGCTTTTATAATATTCAGAAACAAAAGGAAAAACGAATAAACGGTATAGCCCGGGATTAATGCCTAATCCACCATCGCCAACCCCTACAGGTTAAAACTGGTCCCCGATTAAATCAGCAGTTGGTGTAAATTCGGTGCTTACTTCAACTTCTTCGTCCGACTCGCCAGAAATTATTATAGCTTCCGGTGGTAGTAGTCGTCTAAACCTACTGGTCGCTTCATCGCCGGTCACGTCATCATCGGTGCACTGAGACGGGTGCCCATGGCAAGTTGGGTGGTCGTGCAAGAGTTCTTGAAACTTCACTAATTTATGATTAAAAAAAAAAAATCTGTGTAATGTTTAGTTAATTCCCTATAGTTTAACTGGAAATGTAAATGATATGGGCCCGGCATTTCCCTTTAATGTATTGTGCACTAGTTAAAAAGACATCCAACCATGACTGTATTAACCTGAGCTTCTATTGTCTTATTGTTTGGTTAAGATCGTTCATTGTTCAGGCAGACGGCATTGTTTAGCCTAACTTGCACATTCCATGTTTATATGTGTACCTTGAGTACGCATAAAGATATATATTATGCAGTTACAACTATACTAAGTAATATAAGGTTATATCTTGGGCTGACTTTCTAACAGCGACAAATTCAAATGAATAAGAATCAGAGCAATGGACGAGACACCTGTCTGACTTGATATGGCTGTCTGAAGACAGTGTCTGGTGTGGTGTGCGAGCTAGCATAGCGATAAAGGATGAATAAGGCACTGACCCACACATGGCTGAACAAGGTATGCATTCACCCACAAAAAAAATTATCAAGCTTATTCGAGCAACTACGGTAATTAAAACGCATGATACTGAAAATATCAATACAATTCTTGAGCTCACAGACATATAGATGGCCAAAGAAATAAGCCGCCAATATTATCACGCGAATCAGTGCGTCACTCTGACCTGGTATCTGCCCGTCATCAGCTGGCCCCGTGTCGGAGCGCAGCAATGCTGGACGTAGTAGTTCTCCAGCTTGACCCCGCCCTCCGCCAGGGCGTCCAGGTTGGGCGTCTTGATGTCTGATCCGTGGTAGCCGACATCATTCCAGCCCAAGTCGTCCGCCAATATAAACACGATGTGCGGCCGCGTCTCCTTCTGAAGACGTCGAATCGTTTTCTCAAACGTACCGATATTCGTTGTGGATGTCCACCACACGCAGAGGGCCGCCGCCACGAGGCAAGCGATCTGAAACTTCCTCCATTTCATTTTGACGAGGCGTGATCTGTCCCGCGCCAGAGAGAAACCAGTCCGTTGCCGACGCCTGCAACTTGCTAAAACAGTAAATCCTGTTGTCTGGAAAACATTACGTTGCTATTAGTCGCTATTAGTTTCTGGTTGACCTTTAGAAAACGAATAATTTAAAGGCTGTATTGGCGTTGGCCAATAAGAAGCGATGAATTATGGATTGAATGAACGGGTTATCGCGAGTCGTAACGGTTTAATCAATTTCTGGACAATGTTACGTTTCTTTTATTAGATGGTAGTGAGTCATCCGTTAGAAATGCTTTACGGAAACTGAAGGCCTTCCATTACTGCTCTGGACTGAAAATTAATGTTGACAAAACTACCGCTATATGGCTGGGGAAGTTTGAACAGGAAAAACAGAACATATGTCCAGATTTGCCATTGGCTTGGGTAAAGAAGTTTCGGTTGTTAGGAATAAGTTTTTATGTTGACTTAAAGAAGATGGTAATGATAAATTATGATTCCAAAATTGCCGAATTTGAAAAGATATTGAATGCATACAGTAAACGAAGGCTTTCGCTCCGTGGTCGGATCACAGTAGTAAAAACTCTTGCCTTGCCGAAATTGATACATGTGATGTCTGCTCTACCTATGCCGGAGAAGCGTTATCTAGACAAAATTGACGGTGCCATTCAAAATTTTGTTTGGAACAAGAAAAAACCTAAGCTTTCGTTAAATAGAATAGCCCAGTCAATAGAAGAGGGGGGCGTTAACCTTACGCATACAAAATCTATGTTGCAAGCTTTGAAATTGACTTGGATTCAAAAACTTATCCGGCAAGATGGAGCATGGCAAGATTTGTTCTGTGACACTATTTGTGGTGAAAAAGTACATTGTTGGGAATTAGATTTGCATTCAATAAGAAAATTTATTAAGGTAGAAAACCCATTTTGGGCTGATGTTTTTAATTCCTGGTACTGCTACCGGCAAGTGAGCAAGGATATTGAGATTACCCGTAATGTGTTGGAGTATCCTTTGTGGAATACTTATTTTATGACTAATGACAATTTTATATGTAGAAAGACCGAATTTATCAAGAAAGGTATAGTTTTTGCTAATGATGTTATTAACGAACAAGGGGAGTTCATTGGCTGGAATGACTTTTGCATAAAGTTCGATATCCGCATAAATTTTTTGGAGGATTTCTACGGGCTGATCCATTCTATTCCCAGAGAATGGAAAAAATATGAAATGTTAAGAGGAGGTATAAAGCTAAAATCAGTTGTTTGTAAATTTACGAATCATATAAAGCAGATGAAGCGTATGTGCAACGAAACTTATATAACATTAGTTAAATCACTGATATACGGGCGGAATAATGAGCGTAAATGGTCAGATATTTTAGGTGTACAAATAGAAAGGGATACATGGAAAACATTATATAAATTACCGGTGAACGCCACTACGGATGAGAGAATGAGAAGTTTTCAGTTCATGATTTTACACAAAAAAACCGTAACGAATAGGTTCTTATACATGAGTAAAATAGTTAACTCTGATATGTGTGGCTTTTGCGGTAACGAGTGTAAAACGATAGAACATCTATTTTATTATTGTCAACCAATGAAGTCATTATGGTCAGAATTTATAGCTTTGTTTAGAAATGTCACTGAAGAAGACATTGGCACATTCATTTCGGCTCAGACTGTGATGTTAGGAGTGACAACCTCGCCTCTTTCTCGCCTGCTTAACCATATAATTATCATTGGAAAAAAATATATCTATCAGTGTAAATGGGCTCATGTTACCCCTATTTTTTGTGGCTTGATAATTTGTATTCAATATTATTAGGATATAGAAAAATTTGGAATAACAGAACAATATCGTAGCGAGACAATATTTCTAAGAAAATGGAAACCGGTCACCCCTCTTCTAGCATGATCCCTCTCCTGCACAGTTGTATATTCTTAACGCTATAACATGTATTCTGTCTGTCTGATGTCACAACTTGCGTACGATTATGGAAAAAAAGAAAAAAACCTGGACAACGATATAAGCCACATTCCACAAAATATCAGCGTGTACAGAATAATCACCTATACCAGTAAAGACATGTTCAACAGTTTCTCTTGTGACTTTCAAACCATGATCCGTGCGCTGCTAATACATTTATGGCAAACCGTATGTGCCATAAGTACCTGTTACACATGTATAATAAACTACTTGTTAGATGGACGGGATGTATAATCAATGCCCGTCGTCATATTTTACACGCTAATGGCTTATCATGCTCAGTGATTAACGAAAATGCAGAGAGAAGACCTGGAGAACGGGGCATCGATCCACATGAATCGGTCTGCAAGGGACAGTTATAACAAATTTGGCCATAATGATAGAGTCCATTATGAATTTATGATCATAGTGATAATGTCCATGATGTCCATAATGATCATAATTAGTATATCCCTAATGACCTAAAGTCACCGATGTCCACTACAATCTAGTATCCGTTCGATTCAATATTTTGTTCACCGTTTGTCAGTGAACCCACTGTATTCCTAGAAGCATCGTCCGTAAACCTACTATATAGCTAGGAACACTGGTCAGTGAACCTACTATATAACTAGGACTATTGGTCAGTGAACCTACTATATAGCTAGGAACATTGGTCAGTGGACCTCCTATATTGCCGGAAACATTGGTCAGAGAACCACTATATTCCCAGAAACATTGGTCAGATAACGTACCATATTGATAGAAACATTGGTTAGTGAACCTCCTATATTGCCAGAAACATCGGTCAGTGAACCTCCTATATTACAGGAAACATTGGTCAGAGAACCACTATACTGACAGAAACATTGGTCAGATAACCTACCATTTTGATAGAAACATTGGTCAGTGAACCTCCTATATTGCCAGAAAACATTGGTCAGTGAACCTCCTATATTGCCAGAAACATTGGTCAGAGAACCACTATATTGACAGAAACATTGGTCAGAGAACCACTATATTGCTAGAAACATTGGTCAAATAACCTAACATATTGATAGAAACATTGGCCAATGAACCTCATATATTGCCAGAAACATTGGTCAGGGAACCACTATATTGGCAGAAACATTGGTCAGATAACCTACCATATTGATAGAAACATTGGCCAGTAAACCTCCTATAGTGCCAGAAACATTGGTCAGATAACCTCCTATATTGCCAGAAACATTGGTCAGTGAAACCACTATATTGACAGAAACATTGGTCAGATAACGTACCATATCGATAGAAACATTGGTCAGTGAACCCCTATATTGCCAGAAACATTGGTCAGAAAACCGCTTTATTGCCAGAAGCATTGGTTAGAGAACCACTATATTGACAGAAACATTGGTCAGATGACGTACCATATTGATAGAAACATTGGTCAGTGGACCTCCTATATTGCCAGAAAACATTGGTCAGAGAACCACTATATTGCCAGAAACATTGGTCAGAGAACCACTATATTGACAGAAACATTGGTCAGTGAACCTCCCATCTTGCCAGAAACATTGGTCAGTGAACCACTATATTGACAGAAACATTGGTCAGATAACGTACCATATCGATAGAAACATTGGTCAGTGAACCCCCTATTTTGCCAGAAAACATTGGTCAGTGAACCTATATTGACAGCAACATTGTTCAGAAAACGTACCATATTGATAGAAACATTGGTCAGTGAACCCCCTTTAGTGCCAGAAACATTGGTCAAAACCATTTTATTGCCAGAAACATTGGTCAGATAACCACTATATTGACAGAAACATTGGTCAGACAACCTACCATTTTGATAGAAACATTGATCAGTGAACCTCCTATATTGCCAGAAAACATTGGTCAGTGAACCTCCTATATTGCCAGAAACATTGGTCAGAGAACCACTATATTGACAGAAACATTGGTCAGGGAACCACTATATTGCTAGAAACATTGGTCAGATAACCTACCATATGGATAGAAACATTGGCCAGTGAACCTCATATATTGCCAGAAACATTGGTCAGGGAACCACTATATTGGCAGAAACATTGGTCAGATAACCTCCTATATTGCAAGAAACATTGGTCGGTGAAACCACTGTATTGTCAGAAACATTGGTCAGATAACGTACCATATCGATAGAAACATTGGTCAGTGAACCCCTATATTGCCAGAAACATTGGTCAGAAAACCGCTTTATTGCCAGAAGCATTGGTCAGAGAACCACTATATTGACAGAAACATTGGTCAGATGACGTACCATATTGATAGAAACATTGGTCAGTGGACCTCCTATATTGCCAGAAAATATTGGTCGGAGAACCACTATATTGCCAGAACATTGGTCAGAGAACCACTATATTGACAGAAACATTTGTCAGTGAACCCCCCATATTGCCAGAAACATTGGTCAGTGAACCACTATATTGACAGAAACATTGGTCAGATAACGTACCATATCGATAGAAACGTTGGTCAGTGAACCCCCTATTTTGCCAGAAAACATTGGTCAGTAAACCTATATTGCCAGAAACATTGGTCAGATAACGTACCATATTGATAGAAACATTGGTCAGTGAACCCCCTTTAGTGCCAGAAACATTGGTCAAAACCATTTTATTGCCAGAAACATTGGTCAGATAACCACTATATTGACAGAAACATTGGTCAGATAACGTACCATATTGATAGAAACTTTGGTCAGTGAACCTCCTATATTGACAGAAACATTGGTCAGAAAACCACTTTAGGGCCAGAAACATTGTTCAGAGAACCAATATATTGACAGAAGCATTGGTCAGATGACGTACCATATTGATAGAAACATTGGTCAGTGAACCTCCTATATTGCCAGAAACATTGGTCAGTGAACCACTATATTGACAGAAACATTGGTCAGATAACGTACCATATTGTTAGAAACATTGGTCAGTGAACCCACTATATTGCCAGAAACATTTGTCCGAGAACCAATATATTGCCAGAAACATTGGTCAGATAACGTACTATAATGATAGAAACATTGGTCAGATAACCTACCATATGGATAGAGACATTGGTCAGTAAACCCCCTATTATGCCAGAAACACTAGTCAGAGAAGCACTATATTGACAGAAACATTGGTCAGATAACGTACCATATTGATAGAAACATTGGTCAGTGAACATCCTATACTGCCAGGAAACATTGGTAAGTGAACCTCCTATATTGCCAGAAACATTGATCAGACAACCACTATATTGACAGAAACATTGGTCAGATAACGTACCATATTGATAGAAACATTGGTCAGTGAATCTCCTATATTGTCAGAAACATTGGTCAGAAGACCCCTTTATTGAAAGAAACATTGGTCAGAGAACCACTATATTGATAGAAACATTTGGTCAGTGGACCTCCTATATTGCCAGAAAACATTGGTCAGTGAACCTCCTACATAGTCAGAAACAACAACAACAGCAACATGTGTCAGTGAAACCACTATATTCCAGAAGCATTTGACAATGAGCGCAATATATTGCTAGAAGCATGAGCCAGAGAACCCACCATGTTGCTCAGTTGCTAAAACATTTGGCAATGAAACCGCTATATTGCTAAAAACATTGTCAATGATACGTTGATTGTATATTCAGGACACTTTAACCACTTTTTGTCATATCGCGTTAATGGGAGAAGGAAGGGGGAGTGGAGCCAAGCCCCCCCCCACCCCCCCCCCCCCCGGGGGTAAGCCCCTACTCTTTGCGAAGAAAGATATGAGACCTGTATCGTGTGACCACACAGACATGGACACAGCGGGGCTCGAACTACCGATACACGCGCCGTTTGGCTCTCAGTTGGGCAGAGCACCCAAGGCGAGCACTCAACAAGCGATCAACCACAAACAGCATCGATTGTCGATAACTTTTTGCAATTCCCGTGAAAGCGTGTTCTTTGTAGTGCCTAATAAACGTGAGCATGGACCTAATTGTCAATATCATTTGAAGCACAACGTGCATTTCATATTTAACGAAAAACATAAATATCCGGAATCTGTTAACGAAGATAATTCGGCGAAAACTAATGAAATTGATGGTGATGGTGATGCGGTGAGGCGGTGAGGCGGTGAGGCGGTTGAGCGGTGTGGCGGTGAGGTGGTGAGGCGGTGTGGCGGTGAGGTGGTGAGGCGATGAGGTGGTGAAGGGGTGAGGCGGTACGGCGGTGAGGCGGCGAGGCGGTGAGGCGGTGAGGCGATGAGGTGGTGTGGCGGTGTGGCGGTGAGGTGGTGAGGTGATGAGGTGGTGAGGGGGTGAGGCGATGAGGTGGTGTGGCGGTGTGGCGGTGAGGTGGTGAGGCGATGAGGTGGTGAGGGGGTGAGGCGGTACGGCGGTGAGGCGGAGAGGCGGTGAGACGGTGAGGTGGTGAGGCGGTGAGGTGGTGAGGCGATGAGGTGGTGAGGGGGTGAGGCGGTGAGGCGGTGGAGCGGTGTGGCGGTGAGGTGGTGAGGCGATGAGGTGGTGAGGGGGTGAGGCGGTACGGCGGTGAGGCGGCGAGGCGGTGAGGCGATGAGGTGGTGTAGCGGTGTGGCGATGAGGTGGTGAGGCGATGAGGTGGTGAGGGGGTGAGGCGATGAGGTGGTGTGGCGGTGAGGCGGTGAGGTGGTGAGGCGATGAGGTGGTGAAGGGGTGAGGCGGTACGGCGGTGAGGCGGAGAGGCGGTGAGGCGGTGAGGCGGTGAGGCGGTGAGGTGGTGAGGCTGGGGTGGCGGTGAGGCGGTGAGGCGGTGAGGCGGTGAGGTAGTGAGGCGGTGAGGCGGTGAGGCGGTGAGGTGATGAGGCGGGGTGGTGGTGAAGATGTGAGGCGGTGAGGCGGTGAGGCGGGATAGCGGTGAGGCGGGGGAATCACTTATCATGCCCCATCTGCCAGCCACCTGTACCCAGGCAATCACTTATCATGCCCCATCTGCCAGCGACCTGTACCCAGGGAATCAGTTATCATGCCCCATCTGCCAGCGACCTGTACCCAGGCAATCAGTTATCAAGCCCTCTCTGCCAGCGACCTGTGCCCAGGGAATCAGATATCATGCCCCATCTGCCGGCGACCTGTACCCAGGCAATCAGTTATCAAGCCTTCTCTGCCAGCGACCTGTGCCCAGGGAATCAGATATCATGCCCCATCTGCCGGCGATCTGTACCCATGGAATCAGTGATGAATCATGCCCCATCTGCCAGCGACCTGTACCCAGGGGATCAGTTATCATGCCCCATCTGCCGCCACCTGTAACAAGGAAATCACTGCAGCCAATGACTTGATGTCTTCAACCTTTTCGAGATCAAGATGCACTCCGTGCTCGTCAAACACGACTCCGAAGAAAGGTATGCTTTTCTCGTTGATTAAGCATTTTTCACTGTTGAAGACTAGTCCATTGTCTTTTGCAACTTTCATTAATTAGAGTAGATTTTTATCATGTTCGGCCTGAGTTGTGCCATAGACTACGACATCGTCTGTGATTCCAGTTGCTCCTTCACACTTCTCGAGGATCTGATCCATTCTTTGTTGAAAAACATCTTGACTCATTACAAGTCCAAACGGCATTTGAAGGAAGGAAAATCTACCAAATGGCGAATTGAACGTTGTGAGTTTTTGGCTTTCTTCGTCCAACTCTACAGACCAATACCCATTTTTGGCATCCAACTTCGAAAAATGTTTTGCTCCTGCTAACTGGTGTGTTAGTTCTTCAAGTGTTGGAGTTCGGTGGTGACACCGTTTAATTGCAGTGTTTAGATCTTTGGGATCTAGGCATAAACGTAATTTGCCGTTAGCTTTCCGACTGTAAGTAAGACTATTCACCCAGTCTGTTGGCTCATCTACCTTGCGGATGATGCTCTGTTATACCATAGAGTCGAGTTCGCTCACTTCGACACTTCCGAGGTGCATGAATGACGGGATGTACGGCTGGATCTGTAACAATGTGATATTTTCCCGCGAAATGGCATATTTTATCGAATTGATCCGGTTATTTCTCTTTCAGAACTTCCAAGTTTGTACTTCCAGTGTGAATAATACAGTGCAATGTGATGAGTTTGAGTTCTCGAGAAGAGGGGAGTCCCAGGATGGCTGGACCATCTGTTTCAACAACATAGAACTCAGTCTCTTGCCAATCGCTCTCATCATGTTGACACGGCAAAGTCATTTTACCATATTGCTCTATGTTAGTGCCACTGTAGGCAGTTAAGACTGTGGTTGATTTCGTCAACATTCCATCTCTAGGCTTCCCTTCTGCATCCAGAGATGATGGACACATCTGCCTGTAGATACGAAGAGGCAGAGTATTTTCTTTTGCTCCGGTATCCACTTTAACCGTCAAGTTTGCTGGAACATGCGGTTTATTGGGTAGTTTTATCTGGAGTTTAGTGAAGATCTCATCACGCCCATCTTGGTTAATGGTGTCGATTGTTATTTCTGAGAACGACAATTGCTCAAAATTATCTGTCACACCACTATAGTCATATTGTTGATCAGACTGTTGGTCATTTTGTTCTTGCTGATTTATGTAGTGAATATTGCTGTTTTTATGATATGGAGGTCTGCCACGTCCATATCCTCGGTGATATCCTCCTCGAGGTTTCCAGCCTCTTTGTCTGGATCGTGTATCCCTTGACCCTGACCTGTGTCCTTGCCATGCATTTTCAGACAAACAGAATTTAGCCCAATGATTCGGCTTGTAACAAGATAAACATATCTTTCCATATGCTGGGCAACTTTCTTTTCTTGTTCTCTCATGACCACGTCTACATTTCTTGCATAGGGAAGTTGTAACAGCATGTACATTGGTCATATGTATTGGCCCTTGGGCATCTGCCAGGCGTTGCATGTCACATATGGAAGCTTCATAGGTACGTCCCATGTCAAGGACATTATTCCGTGTTAATGTTTTATCTTTCCCAAGAAGGTCCTTTTGAAGGTCTTTGTGCTTTGTTCCAGCAATGATTTGCTCTATTATCCTCTCATCGGACTCTTTTTTATCATTGAAGTCACACCTCTTAGCCTGTAGACCTAAGCGAGATACAAAGTCACCGATGGTTTCATTCTGGTGTTGAACATACTTTTGTAGATAGTATCCAGCAACTCTGAAGTTGTGCTTTGGTTTCACTTGTTCCTCACATTTCGCCCATACAGTGTCAGGTACTTTAGCATCTGCTTCTGATAAACTCCATGAGTGGAATCTGTTCAAGCCTTCTTCTCCAGCGAGAAGTAGTATGTGGTCGACCTGTTTTTCTACAGCAACATTCTTGACCGAAAAATACAGTTTACACCTTTGCTTGAATAACTTGAAAGTACTAGCTCTATCTGAGCTACACCAGTCCATTCGAGGTGTTGGTGCAGAATCAGCCATTTGGACGATAAGTTCAGACACAACACTTCTAAGGAGATACTATTGACAAGTTCTCAATGTGACAGTTCTGCAGCACGTGTTTATTGAACAGCTGTTGTTTATTTATACAATGCTGTGCTTTCATTGGATGTAAATCTACTTATGACGTCATCCGCCTTGCTGTTGTTTTCTCAGATAAAATGGAGACTGTTTACATTCGCATCAACACTTTAAAGAAGCATTGGTGAAGTTTCCGTCGTTGTACTGGCTTGTTGCACAAATGAATACGTTTCTACAGGCTCTTTGACTTTCCTGTGATGACAATATTGGTGAAAAAGTCAACTCACTCTTTGTTGCGACGAAGTTTAGGTGTCTTGACGCCGGCGAAGGCACGTGGGTGGCTGGCCGGTTGACATGTCACATGACATGGCTGAACTTGAAGTAATTGTCGCTGCATTTGAGGCTGTAATTTGCGCCTATTGTGTTGTTACAGCGTTCAATAGTCACATAGTTTGATATGTCTGAATGTTATTCAGATTCTGGTTCAGTTTCCCTGCTGCCACCATGTCATAAGTTCGTTTATTTATTACTTCAAATATCTTGGACCGGCTATCGGCTACCGGCTCAGTACAACTGACAACATAACAGAATCAACTACAATACAAACCCGGAAGTACTAAAGTACGGATATCATTACAACCCCATCGGCCAGCGACCTGTAACCTGGGAATCACTTATGCCCCATCTGCCAGCGACCGTTACCCAGGAAATAAGTTATCATGCCCCATCTGCCAGCGACCGTTACCCAGGGAATTAGTTATTATGCACCATCTGCCAGCGACCTTTACCCAGGGAATCAGGTATCATGTGCCATCTGCCAGCGATCTGTACCCCAGGGAATCAGTTATCATGCCCCATATGGCAGGGACCTGTACCCAGGGAATCAGTTATCATGCCCCATCTGCCAGCGACCTGTACCCAGGGAATCAGTTTTCATGCCCCATCTGCCAGCGACCTGTACCCAGGCAATCAGTTATAATGCCCCATCTCCCAGCGACCTGTACCCAGGGAATCAGTTATCATGCCCCATCTCCCAGCGACCCGTAACTAGGGAATCACTTATCATGCCCCATCTGCCAGCGACCTGTAACCAGGGAATCACTTATCATGCGCCATCCGCCAGCGATCTGTACCCAGGGAATCAGATATCAAGCCCCATCTGCAAGCGACCTGTTGCCAAGGAATAAGTTATCATGCCCCATCTACCAGCGACCTGTAACCAGGGAATCAGTTATCATTCCCCATCTGCCAGCGACCTGTACCCGGGCATTCACTTATCATGCTCCATCTGCCAGCGACCAGTAACCAAAGAATCAGTTATCATGCCACATCTGCAAGCGCCTTGTACCCAGAGAATCAGTTTTCATGCCCCAACTGCCAGCAACCGTTACCCAGGGAATCAGTTATCGTGCCCCATCTACCAGCGACCGTTACCCAGGTAATCACTTATCATGCCCCATCTGCCAGCGACCTGTCCCCAGGGAATCAGATATCATGCCCCATCTACCAGGAACCGTTACCCAGGGAATCACTTATCATGCCCCATCTGCCAGCGACCTGTCCCCAGAAAATCATTTATCATGCCCCATCTACCAGCGACCTGTAACCAGGGAATCAGTTATCATGCCACATCTGCTAGCGACCTGTACCCAAGGAATCAATTATCATGCCCTATCTGCCAGCGACCTGTGCCCAGGGAATCAGTTATCATTCCCCATCTGCCAGCCACCTGTACCCAGGGAATCAGTTATCATGCCCCATCTGCCAGCGACCTTTAACCAGGGAATCAGTTATCATTCCCCATCTGCCACCGACCTGTACCCAGGGAATCAGTTATCGTGCCCCATCGGCCAGCGACCTGTAACCAGGGAATCATTTATCATTCCCCATCTGCCAGCGACCTGTACCCGGGCATTCACTTATCATGCTCCATCTGCCAGCGACCAGTAACCAAGGAATCACTTATCATGCCACATCTGCCTGCGACCTGTACCCAGGGAATCACTCATCATGCCCCATCTGCAAGCGCCTTGTACCCAGAGAATCAGTTTTCATGCCCCAACTGCCAGCAACCGTTAACCAAGGAATCAATTATCATGCGCCATCTGCCAGCGATCTGTACTCAGGGAATCAGATATCATGCCCCATCTGCACGAGACTTGTACCCAGGGAATCAGTTATCATGCCCCATCTGCCAGCAACCGTTGCCCAGGGAATCAGTTATCGTGCCCCATCTACCAGCGACCTGTACCCAGAAAATCAGTTATTATGCCACATCTGCTAGCGACCTGTACCCAAGGAATCAATTATCATGCCCTATCTGCCAGCGACCGTTACCCAGGGAATGAGTTATCATGCGCCATCTGCCAGCGACCGTCACTCAGGGAATCAGTTATCATGCCCCATCTGCCAGCGCCCTGTAACCAGGGAATCAGTTATCATGCCACATCTGCTAGCGACCTGTACCCAAGGAATCAATTATCATGCCCTATCTGCCAGCGACCTGTACCCAAGGAATCAATTATCATGCCGCATCTGCCAGCGACCTGTAACCAGGGAATCAGTTATCATGCCCCATCTGCCAGCGACCTGTGCCCAGGGAATCAGTTATCATTCCCCATCTGCCAGCGACCTGTACCCGGGTAATCACTGATCATGCTCCATCTGCAAGCGACCAGTAACCAAGGAATCAGTTATCATGCCACATCTGCCAGCGACCTGTACCCAGGGAATTACTTATCAAGCCCCATCTGCAAGCGCCTTGTACCCAGAGAATCAGTTTTCATGCCCCAACTGCCAGCAACCGTTACCCAGGGAATCAGTTATCGTGCCCCAACTACCAGCGACCGTTACCCAGGGAATCAGTTATCATGCCCCATCTGCCAGCAACCGTTACCCAGGGAATCAGATATCATGCCCCATCTGCCAGCAACCGTTACCCAGGGAATCAGTTATCGTGCCCCATCTACCAGCGACCGTTACCCAGGGAATCACTAATCATGCCCCATCTGCCAGCGACCTGTCCCCAGGCAATCAGATATCATGCCCCACCTGCCAGCAACCGTTACCCAGCGAATGAGTTATCATGCCCCATAGGCCAGCGACCTGTACCCAGAAAATCAGTTATCATGCCCCATCTACCAGCGACCTGTAACCAGGGAATCAGTTATCATGCCCCATCTACCAGCGACCTGTAACCAGGGAATCAGTTATCATTCCCCATCTGCCAGCGACCTGTACCCAAGGAATCAATTATCATGCCCTATCTGCCAGCGACCTGTGCCCAGGGAATCAGTTATCATTCCCCATCTGCCAGCCACCTGTACCCAGGGAATCACTTGTCATGCTCCATCTGCCAGCGACCTGTAACCAGGAAATCAGTTATCGTGCCCCATCTACCAGCGACCGTTACCCAGGGAATCACTAATCATGCCCCATCTGCCAGCGACCTGTCCCCAGGCAATCAGATATCATGCCCCATCTGCCAGCAACCGTTACCCAGCGAATGAGTTATCATGCCCCATAGGCCAGCGACCTGTACCCAGAAAATCAGTTATCATGCCCCATCTACCAGCGACCTGTAACCAGGGAATCAGTTATCATGCCCCATCTACCAGCGACCTGTAACCAGGCAATCAGTTATCATTCCCCATCTGCCAGCGACCTGTACCCAAGGAATCAATTATCATGCCCTATCTGCCAGCGACCTGTGCCCAGGGAATCAGTTATCATTCCCCATCTGCCAGCGACCTGTACCCGGGCATTCACTTATCATGCTCCATCTGCCAGCGACCAGTAACCAAGGAATCACTTATCATGCCACATCTGCCTGCGACCTGTACCCAGGGAATCACTCATCATGCCCCATCTGCAAGCGCCTTGTACCCAGAGAATCAGTTTTCATGCCCCAACTGCCAGCAACCGTTACCCAGGGAATCAGTTATCGTGCCCCAACTACCAGCGACCGTTACCCAGGGAATCAGTTATCATGCCCCATCTGCCAGCAACCGTTACCCAGGGAATCAGATATCATGCCCCATCTGCCAGCAACCGTTACCCGGGTAATCACTGATCATGCTCCATCTGCAAGCGACCAGTAACCAAGGAATCAGTTATCATGCCACATCTGCCAGCGACCTGTACCCAGGGAATTACTTATCAAGCCCCATCTGCAAGCGCCTTGTACCCAGAGAATCAGTTTTCATGCCCCAACTGCCAGCAACCGTTACCCAGGGAATCAGTTATCGTGCCCCAACTACCAGCGACCGTTACCCAGGGAATCAGTTATCATGCCCCATCTGCCAGCAACCGTTACCCAGGGAATCAGATATCATGCCCCATCTGCCAGCAACCGTTACCCAGGGAATCAGTTATCGTGCCCCATCTACCAGCGACCGTTACCCAGGGAATCACTAATCATGCCCCATCTGCCAGCGACCTGTCCCCAGGCAATCAGATATCATGCCCCACCTGCCAGCAACCGTTACCCAGCGAATGAGTTATCATGCCCCATAGGCCAGCGACCTGTACCCAGAAAATCAGTTATCATGCCCCATCTACCAGCGACCTGTAACCAGGGAATCAGTTATCATGCCCCATCTACCAGCGACCTGTAACCAGGGAATCAGTTATCATTCCCCATCTGCCAGCGACCTGTACCCAAGGAATCAATTATCATGCCCTATCTGCCAGCGACCTGTGCCCAGGGAATCAGTTATCATTCCCCATCTGCCAGCCACCTGTACCCAGGGAATCACTTGTCATGCTCCATCTGCCAGCGACCTGTAACCAGGGAATCAGTTATCGTGCCCCATCTACCAGCGACCGTTACCCAGGGAATCACTAATCATGCCCCATCTGCCAGCGACCTGTCCCCAGGCAATCAGATATCATGCCCCATCTGCCAGCAACCGTTACCCAGCGAATGAGTTATCATGCCCCATAGGCCAGCGACCTGTACCCAGAAAATCAGTTATCATGCCCCATCTACCAGCGACCTGTAACCAGGGAATCAGTTATCATGCCCCATCTACCAGCGACCTGTAACCAGGCAATCAGTTATCATTCCCCATCTGCCAGCAACCTGTACCCAAGGAATCAATTATCATGCCCTATCTGCCAGCGACCTGTGCCCAGGGAATCAGTTATCATTCCCCATCTGCCAGCCACCTGTACCCAGGGAATCACCTGTCATGCTCCATCTGCCAGCGACCTGTAACCAGGGAATCAGTTATCATGCCCCATCTGCAAGCGACCTTTAACCAGGCAATCAGTTATCATTCCCCATCTGCCAGCGACCTGTACCCAGGGAATCACTTATCATGCCCCATCTGCCAGCGACCTGTACCCAGGGAATCAGTTATCATGCCCCATCTGCCAGCGACCAGTGACCAGGGAATCACTTATCATGCTCCATCTGCCAGCGACATGTACCCAAGGAATCACTTATCATGCGCCATCTGCCAGCGATCTGTACCCAGGGAATCAGATATCATGCACCATCTGCAAGCGAATTGCACCCAGGGAATCAGTTATCATGCCCTATCTGCCAGCAACGGTTACCCAGGGAATTACTTATCATGCCCCCTCTGCCAGCGACCTGTCCCCAGGGAATCAGATATCATGTCCCATCTACCAGCGACCGTTACCCAGGGAATCAGTTTTCATGCCCCATCTGCCAGCAACTGTTACCCAGGGAATGAGTTATCATGCGCCATCTGCCAGCGACCGTCACTCAGGGAATGAGTTATCATGCCCCATAGGCCAGCGACCTGTACCCAGAAAATCAGTTATCATGCCCCATCTGCCAGCGACCTGTAACCAGGGAATCAGTTATCATACCACATCTGCTAGCGACCTGTACCCAAGGAATCAATTCTCATGCTCCATCTGCCAGCGACCAGTAACCAAGGAATCAGTTATCATGCCACATCTGCCAGCGACCTGTACCCAGGGAATCACTTATCATGCCCCATCTGCAAGCGTCTTGTACCCAGGGAATCAGATATCATGCTCCATCTACCAGCAACCGTTACCCAGGTAATCACTTATCATGGCCCATCTGCAAGCGCCTTGTACCCAGGGAATCAGTTATCATGCCCCAACTGTCAGCAACCGTTACCCGGGGAATCAGTTATCGTGCCCCATCTACCAGCGACCGTTACCCAGGGAATCACTTATCATTCCCCATCTGCCAGCGACCTGTCCCCAGGGAATCAGATGTCATGCCCCATCTACCAGCGACCGTTACCCAGGGAATCAGTTATCATGCCCCATCTGCCAGCGACCTTTAACCAGGGAATCAGTTATCATTCCGCATCTGCCAGCAACCTGTACCCAGGGAATCAGTTATCATGCCCCATCTGCCAGCGACCAGTAACCAGGGAATCACTTATCATGCTCCATCTGCCAGCGACATGTACCCAAGGAATCACTTATCATGCGCCATCTGCCAGCGATCTGTACCCAGGGAATCAGATATCATGCCCCATCTGCCAGCAACCGTTACCCAGGGAATCAGTTATCGTGCCCCATCTACCAGCGACCGTTACCCAGGGAATCACTTATCATGCCCCATCTGCCAGCGACCTGTCCCCAGGCAATCAGATATCATGCCCCATCTGCCAGCAACCGTTACCCAGCGAATGAGTTATCATGCCCCATAGGCCAGCGACCTGTACCCAGAAAATCAGTTATCATGCCCCATCTACCAGCGACCTGTAACCAGGGACTCAGTTATCATGCCACATCTGCTAGCGACCTGTACCCAAGGAATCAATTATCATGCCCTATCTGCCAGCGACCTGTGCCCAGGGAATCAGTTATCATTCCCCATCTGCCAGCCACCTGTACCCAGGGAATCACTTGTCATGCTCCATCTGCCAGCGACCTGTAACCAGGGAATCAGTTATCATACCCCATCTGCAAGCGACCTTTAACCAGGCAATCAGTTATCATTCCCCATCTGCCAGCGACCTGTACCCAGGGAATCACTTATCATGCCCCATCTGCCAGCGACCTGTACCCAGGGAATCAGTTATCATGCCCCATCTGCCAGCGACCAGTAACCAGGGAATCACTTATCATGCTCCATCTGCCAGCGACATGTACCCAAGGAATCACTTATCATGCGCCATCTGCCAGCGATCTGTACCCAGGGATTCAGATATCATGCACCATCTGCCAGCGACTTGAACCCAGGGAATCAGTTATCATCCCCCATCTGCCAGCAACCGTTACCCAGGGAATCAGTTATCGTGCCCCATCTACCAGCGACCGTTACCCAGGGAATTACTTATCATGCCCCCTCTGCCAGCGACCTGTCCCCAGGGAATCAGATATCATGCCCCATCAGCCAGCAACTGTTACCCAGGGAATGAGTTATCATGCGCCATCTGCCAGCGACCGTCACTCAGGGAATGAGTTATCATGCCCCATAGGCCAGCGACCTGTACCCAGAAAATCAGTTATCATGCCCCAACTGCCAGCAACCGTTACCCAGGGAATCAGTTATCGTGCCCCATCTACCAGCGACCGTTACCCAGGGAATCACTTATCATGCCCCATCTGCCATCGACCTGTCCCCAGGGAATCAGATGTCATGCCCCATCTACCAGCGACCGTTACCCAGGGAATCAGTTATCATGCCCCATCTGCCAGCGACCTTTAACCAGGGAATCAGTTATCATTCCGCATCTGCCAGCGACCTGTAGCCAGGCAATCAGCTATTATGCCCCATCTGCCAGCGACCTGTACCCAGGAAATCAGTTATCATGCCCCATATGCCAGCGACCAGTAACCGGGGAATCACTTATCATGCTCCATCTGCCAGCGACATGTACCCAAGGAATCACTTATCATGCGCCATCTGCCAGCGATCTGTACCCAGGGAATCAGATATCATGCCTCATCTGCAAGAGACTTGTACCCAGGGAATCAGTTATCATGCCCCATCTGCCAGCAACCGTTACCCAGGGAATCAGTTATCGTGCCCCATCTACCAGTGACCGTTACCCAGGGAATCACTTATCATGCCCCATCTGCCAGCGACCCTTACCCAGGGAATGAGTTATCATGCCCCATCTGCCAGCAACCGTTACCCAGGGAATCACTTATCGTGCCCCATCTACCCGCGACCGTTACCCAGGGAATCACTTATCATGCCCCATCTGCCAGCGACCTGTACCCAGGCAATCAGCTATTGTGCCCCATCCGCCAGCGACCTGTACCCAGGGAATCAGTTATCATGCCCTATCTGCCAGCGACCAGTAACCAGGGAATCACTTATCATGCTCCATCTGCCAGCGACATGTACCCAAGGAATCACTTATCATGCGCCATCTGCCAGCGATCTGTACCCAGGGAATCAGATATCATGCCTCATCTGCAAGCCACTTGTACCCAGGGAATCAGTTATCATGCCCCATCTGCCAGCAACCGTTACCCAGGGAATCAGTTATCGTGCCCCATCTACCAGCGACCGTTACCCAGGGAATCACTTATCATGCCCCATCTGCCAGCGACCTGTCCCCAGGGACTCAGATATCATGTCCCATCTACCAGCGACCCTTACTCAGGGAATCAGTTATCATGCCCCATCTGCCAGCAACCGTTACCCAGGGAATCAGTTATCGTGCCCCATCTACCAGCGACCGTTACCCAGGGAATCACTTATCATGCCCCATCTGCCAGCGACCTGTACCCAGAAAATCAGTTATCATGCCCCATCTGCCAGCGACCTGTAACCAGGGAATCAGATATCATGTCCCATCTACCAGCGACCTGTACCCAAGGAATCAGTTATCATGCCCTATCTGCCAGCGACCTGTGCCCAGGGAATGAGTTATCATGCGCCATCTGCCAGCGACCGTCACTCAGGGAATGAGTTACCGTGCCCCATAGGCCAGCGACCTGTACCCAGAAAATCAGTTATCATGCCCCATCTGCCAGCGACCTGTAACCAGGGAATCAGTTATCATACCACATCTGCTAGCAACCTGTACCCAAGGAATCAATTATCATGCTCCATCTGCCAGCGACCAGTAACCAAGGAATCAGTTATCATGCCACATCTGCCAGCGATCTGTACCCAGGGAATCACTGATCATGCCCCATCTGCAAGCGCCTTGTACCCAGGGAATCAGTTATCATGCCACAACTGCCAGCAACCGTTACCCAGGGAATCAGTTATCGTGCCCCATCTACCAGCGACCGTTACCCAGGGAATCACTTATCATGCCCCATCTGCCAGCGACCTGACCCCAGGGAATCAGATGTCATGCCCCATCTACCAGCGACCGTTACCCAGGGAATCAGTTATCATGCCCCATCTGCCAGCGACCTTTAACCAGGGAATCAGTTATCATTCCGCATCTGCCAGCGACCTATACCCAGGCAATCAGCTATTATGCCCCATCTGCCAGCGACCTGTACCCAGGGAATCAGTTATCATGCCCCATCTGCCAGCGACCAGTAACCAGGGAATCAATTATCATGCTACATCTGCCAGCGACATGTACCCAAGGAATCACTTATCATGCGCCATCTGCCAGCAACCGTTACCCAGGGAATCAGTTATCGTGCCCCATCTACCAGCGACCGTTACCCAGGGAATCACTTATCATGCCCCATCTGCCAGCGACCTGTCCCCAGGGAATCAGATATCATGTCCCATCTACCAGCGACCCTTACTCAGGGAATCAGTTATCATGCCCCATCTGCCAGCAACCGTTACCCAGGGAATCAGTTATCGTGCCCCATCTACCAGCGACCGTTACCCTGGGAATCACTTATCATGCCCCATCTGCCAGCGACCTGTCCCCAGAGAATCAGTTATCATGCCCCATCTGCCAGCGACCTGTAACCAGGGAATCATTTATCATGCCACATCTGCTAGCGACCTGTACCCAAGGAATCAATTATCATTCCCTATCTGCCAGCGACCTGTGCCCAGGGAATCAGTTATCATGCACCATCTGCAAGCGACTTGAACCCAGGGAATCAGTTATTATCCCCCATCTGCCAGCAACCGTCACCCAGGGAATCAGTTATCGTGCCCCATCTACCAGCGACCGTTACCCAGGGAATCACTTATCATGCCCCATCTGCCAGCGACCTGTCCCCAGAGAATCAGTTATCATGCCCCATCTGCCAGGGACCTGTAACCAGGGAATCATTTATCATGCCACATCTGCTAGCGACCTGTACCCAAGGAATCAATTATCATGCCCTATCTGCCAGCGACCTGTGCCCAGGGAATCAGTTATCATGCACCATCTGCAAGCGACTTGAACCCAGGGAATCAGTTATCGTGCCCCATCTACCAGCGACCGTTACCCAGGGAATCACTTATCATGCCCCATCTGCCAGCGACCTGTCCCCAGGGACTCAGATATCATGTCCCATCTACCAGCGACCCTTACTCAGGGAATCAGTTATCATGCCCCATCTGCCAGCAACCGTTACCCAGGGAATCAGTTATCGTGCCCCATCTACCAGCGACCGTTACCCAGGGAATCACTTATCATGCCCCATCTGCCAGCGACCTGTACCCAGAAAATCAGTTATCATGCCCCATCTGCCAGCGACCTGTAACCAGGGAATCAGATATCATGTCCCATCTACCAGCGACCTGTACCCAAGGAATCAGTTATCATGCCCTATCTGCCAGCGACCTGTGCCCAGGGAATGAGTTATCATGCGCCATCTGCCAGCGACCGTCACTCAGGGAATGAGTTACCGTGCCCCATAGGCCAGCGACCTGTACCCAGAAAATCAGTTATCATGCCCCATCTGCCAGCGACCTGTAACCAGGGAATCAGTTATCATACCACATCTGCTAGCAACCTGTACCCAAGGAATCAATTATCATGCTCCATCTGCCAGCGACCAGTAACCAAGGAATCAGTTATCATGCCACATCTGCCAGCGATCTGTACCCAGGGAATCACTGATCATGCCCCATCTGCAAGCGCCTTGTACCCAGGGAATCAGTTATCATGCCACAACTGCCAGCAACCGTTACCCAGGGAATCAGTTATCGTGCCCCATCTACCAGCGACCGTTACCCAGGGAATCACTTATCATGCCCCATCTGCCAGCGACCTGACCCCAGGGAATCAGATGTCATGCCCCATCTACCAGCGACCGTTACCCAGGGAATCAGTTATCATGCCCCATCTGCCAGCGACCTTTAACCAGGGAATCAGTTATCATTCCGCATCTGCCAGCGACCTATACCCAGGCAATCAGCTATTATGCCCCATCTGCCAGCGACCTGTACCCAGGGAATCAGTTATCATGCCCCATCTGCCAGCGACCAGTAACCAGGGAATCAATTATCATGCTACATCTGCCAGCGACATGTACCCAAGGAATCACTTATCATGCGCCATCTGCCAGCAACCGTTACCCAGGGAATCAGTTATCGTGCCCCATCTACCAGCGACCGTTACCCAGGGAATCACTTATCATGCCCCATCTGCCAGCGACCTGTCCCCAGGGAATCAGATATCATGTCCCATCTACCAGCGACCCTTACTCAGGGAATCAGTTATCATGCCCCATCTGCCAGCAACCGTTACCCAGGGAATCAGTTATCGTGCCCCATCTACCAGCGACCGTTACCCTGGGAATCACTTATCATGCCCCATCTGCCAGCGACCTGTCCCCAGAGAATCAGTTATCATGCCCCATCTGCCAGCGACCTGTAACCAGGGAATCATTTATCATGCCACATCTGCTAGCGACCTGTACCCAAGGAATCAATTATCATTCCCTATCTGCCAGCGACCTGTGCCCAGGGAATCAGTTATCATGCACCATCTGCAAGCGACTTGAACCCAGGGAATCAGTTATTATCCCCCATCTGCCAGCAACCGTCACCCAGGGAATCAGTTATCGTGCCCCATCTACCAGCGACCGTTACCCAGGGAATCACTTATCATGCCCCATCTGCCAGCGACCTGTCCCCAGAGAATCAGTTATCATGCCCCATCTGCCAGGGACCTGTAACCAGGGAATCATTTATCATGCCACATCTGCTAGCGACCTGTACCCAAGGAATCAATTATCATGCCCTATCTGCCAGCGACCTGTGCCCAGGGAATCAGTTATCATGCACCATCTGCAAGCGACTTGAACCCAGGGAATCAGTTATCATCCCCCATCTGCCAGCAACCGTTACCCAGGGAATCAGTTATCGTGCCCCATCTACCAGCGACCGTTACCCAGGAAATTACTTATCATGCCCCCTCTGCCAGCGACCTGTCCCCAGGGAATCAGATATCATGCCCCATCTGCCAGCAACTGTTACCCAGGGAATGAGTTATCATGCGACATCTGCCAGCGACCGTCACTCAGGGAATGAGTTATCATGCCCCATAGGCCAGCGACCTGTACCCAGAAAATCAGTTATCATGCCCCATCTGCTAGCGACCTGTAACCAGGGAATCAGTTATCATGCACCATCTGCAAGCGACTTGAACCCAGGGAATCAGTTATCATCCCCCATCTGCCAGCAACCGTTACCCAGGGAATCAGTTATCGTGCCCCATCTACCAGCGACCGTTACCCAGGGAATTACTTATCATGCCCCCTCTGCCAGCGACCTGTCCCCAGGGCATCAGATATCATGCCCCATCTGCCAGCAACTGTTACCCAGGGAATGAGTTATCATGCGCCATCTGCCAGCGACCGTCACTCAGGGAATGAGTTATCATGCCCCATAGGCCAGCGACCTGTACCCAGAAAATCAGTTATCATGCCCCATCTGCCAGCGACCTGTAACCAGGGAATCAGTTATCATGCCCCAACTGCCAGCAACCGTTACCCAGGGAATCAGTTATCGTGCCCCATCTACCAGCGACCGTTACCCAGGGAATCACTTATCATGTCCCATCTGCCAGCGACCTGTCCCCAGGGAATCAGATGTCATGCCCCATCTACCAGCGACCGTTACCCAGGGAATCAGTTATCATGCCCCATCTGCCAGCGACCTTTAACCAGGGAATCAGTTATCATTCCGCATCTGCCAGCGACCTGTACCCAGGCAATCAGCTATTATGCCCCATCTGCCAGCGACCAGTAACCGGGGAATCACTTGTCATGCTCCATCTGCCAGCGACATGTACCCAGGGAATCAGATATCATGCCTCATCTGCAAGAGACTTGTACCCAGGGAATCAGTTATCATGCCCCATCTGCCAGCAACCGTTACCCAGGGAATCAGTTATCGTGCCCCATCTACCAGTGACCGTTACCCAGGGAATCACTTATCATGCCCCATCTGCCAGCGACCCTTACCCAGGGAATGAGTTATCATGCCCCATCTGCCAGCAACCGTTACCCAGGGAATCACTTATCGTGCCCCATCTACCCGCGACCGTTACCCAGGGAATCACTTATCATGCCCCATCTGCCAGCGACCTGTACCCAGGCAATCAGCTATTGTGCCCCATCCGCCAGCGACCTGTACCCAGGGAATCAGTTATCATGCCCTATCTGCCAGCGACCAGTAACCAGGGAATCACTTATCATGCTCCATCTGCCAGCGACATGTACCCAAGGAATCACTTATCATGCGCCATCTGCCAGCGATCTGTACCCAGGGAATCAGATATCATGCCTCATCTGCAAGCCACTTTTACCCAGGGAATCAGTTATCATGCCCCATCTGCCAGCAACCGTTACCCAGGGAATCAGTTATCGTGCCCCATCTACCAGCGACCGTTACCCAGGGAATCACTTATCATGCCCCATCTGCCAGCGACCTGTCCCCAGGGACTCAGATATCATGTCCCATCTACCAGCGACCCTTACTCAGGGAATCAGTTATCATGCCCCATCTGCCAGCAACCGTTACCCAGGGAATCAGTTATCGTGCCCCATCTACCAGCGACCGTTACCCAGGGAATCACTTATCATGCCCCATCTGCCAGCGACCTGTACCCAGAAAATCAGTTATCATGCCCCATCTGCCAGCGACCTGTAACCAGGGAATCAGATATCATGTCCCATCTACCAGCGACCTGTACCCAAGGAATCAGTTATCATGCCCTATCTGCCAGCGACCTGTGCCCAGGGAATGAGTTATCATGCGCCATCTGCCAGCGAACGTCACTCAGGGAATGAGTTACCGTGCCCCATAGGCCAGCGACCTGTACCCAGAAAATCAGTTATCATGCCCCATCTGCCAGCGACCTGTAACCAGGGAATCAGTTATCATACCACATCTGCTAGCGACCTGTACCCAAGGAATCAATTATCATGCTCCATCTGCCAGCGACCAGTAACCAAGGAATCAGTTATCATGCCACATCTGCCAGCGATCTGTACCCAGGGAATCACTTATCATGCCCCATCTGCAAGCGCCTTGTACCCAGGGAATCAGTTATCATGCCACAACTGCCAGCAACCGTTACCCAGGGAATCAGTTATCGTGCCCCATCTACCAGCGACCGTTACCCAGGGAATCACTTATCATGCCCCATCTGCCAGCGACCTGACCCCAGGGAATCAGATGTCATGCCCCATCTACCAGCGACCGTTACCCAGGGAATCAGTTATCATGCCCCATCTGCCAGCGACCTTTAACCAGGGAATCAGTTATCATTCCGCATCTGCCAGCGACCTATACCCAGGCAATCAGCTATTATGCCCCATCTGCCAGCGACCTGTACCCAGGGAATCAGTTATCATGCCCCATCTGCCAGCGACCAGTAACCAGGGAATCAATTATCATGCTCCATCTGCCAGCGACATGTACCCAAGTAATCACTTATCATGCGCCATCTGCCAGCAACCGTTACCCAGGGAATCAGTTATCGTGCCCCATCTACCAGCGACCGTTACCCAGGGAATCACTTATCATGCCCCATCTGCCAGCGACCTGTCCCCAGGGAATCAGATATCATGTCCCATCTACCAGCGACCCTTACTCAGGGAATCAGTTATCATGCCCCATCTGCCAGCAACCGTTACCCAGGGAATCAGTTATCGTGCCCCATCTACCAGCGACCGTTACCCAGGGAATCACTTATCATGCCCCATCTGCCAGCGACCTGTCCCCAGAGAATCAGTTATCATGCCCCATCTGCCAGCGACCTGTAACCAGGGAATCATTTATCATGCCACATCTGCTAGCGACCTGTACCCAAGGAATCAATTATCATGCCCTATCTGCCAGCGACCTGTGCCCAGGGAATCAGTTATCATGCACCATCTGCAAGCGACTTGAACCCAGGGAATCAGTTATCATCCCCCATCTGCCAGCAACCGTTACCCAGGGAATCAGTTATCGTGCCCCATCTACCAGCGACCGTTACCCAGGGAATCACTTATCATGCCCCATCTGCCAGCGACCTGTCCCCAGAGAATCAGTTATCATGCCCCATCTGCCAGCGACCTGTAACCAGGGAATCATTTATCATGCCACATCTGCTAGCGACCTGTACCCAAGGAATCAATTATCATGCCCTATCTGCCAGCAACCGTTACCCAGGGAATCAGTTATCGTGCCCCATCTACCAGCGACCGTTACCCAGGAAATTACTTATCATGCCCCCTCTGCCAGCGACCTGTCCCCAGGGAATCAGATATCATGCCCCATCTGCCAGCAACTGTTACCCAGGGAATGAGTTATCATGCGCCATCTGCCAGCGACCGTCACTCAGGGAATGAGTTATCATGCCCCATAGGCCAGCGACCTGTACCCAGAAAATCAGTTATCATGCCCCATCTGCTAGCGACCTGTAACCAGGGAATCAGTTATCATGCACCATCTGCAAGCGACTTGAACCCAGGGAATCAGTTATCATCCCCCATCTGCCAGCAACCGTTACCCAGGGAATCAGTTATCGTGCCCCATCTACCAGCGACCGTTACCCAGGGAATTACTTATCATGCCCCCTCTGCCAGCGACCTGTCCCCAGGGCATCAGATATCATGCCCCATCTGCCAGCAACTGTTACCCAGGGAATGAGTTATCATGCGCCATCTGCCAGCGACCGTCACTCAGGGAATGAGTTATCATGCCCCATAGGCCAGCGACCTGTACCCAGAAAATCAGTTATCATGCCCCATCTGCCAGCGACCTGTAACCAGGGAATCAGTTATCATGCCCCAACTGCCAGCAACCGTTACCCAGGGAATCAGTTATCGTGCCCCATCTACCAGCGACCGTTACCCAGGGAATCACTTATCATGCCCCATCTGCCAGCGACCTGTCCCCAGGGAATCAGATGTCATGCCCCATCTACCAGCGACCGTTACCAAGGGAATCAGTTATCATGCCCCATCTGCCAGCGACCTTTAACCAGGGAATCAGTTATCATTCCGCATCTGCCAGCGACCTGTACCCAGGCAATCAGTTATCATGCCCCATCTGCCAGCGACCTTTAACCAGGGAATCAGTTATCATGCCCCATCTGCCAGCGACCTGTACCCAGGGAATCAGTTATCATGCCCCATCTGCCAGCGACCAGTAACCGGGGAATCACTTGTCATGCTCCATCTGCCAGCGACATGTACCCAGGGAATCAGATATCATGCCTCATCTGCAAGAGACTTGTACCCAGGGAATCAGTTATCATGCCCCATCTGCCAGCAACCGTTACCCAGGGTATCAGTTATCGTGCCCCATCTACCAGCGACCGTTACCCAGGGAATCACTTATCATGCCCCATCTGCCAGCGACCCTTACCCAGGGAATGAGTTATCATGCCCCATCTGCCAGCAACCGTTACCCAGGGAATCACTTATCGTGCCCCATCTACCCGCGACCGTTACCCAGGGAATCACTTATCATGCCCCATCTGCCAGCGACCTGTACCCAGGCAATCAGCTATTGTGCCCCATCCGCCAGCGACCTGTACCCAGGGAATCAGTTATCATGCCCTATCTGCCAGCGACCAGTAACCAGGGAATCACTTATCATGCTCCATCTGCCAGCGACATGTACCCAAGGAATCAGTTATCATGCCCCATCTGCCAGCAACCGTTACCCAGGGAATCAGTTATCGTGCCCCATCTACCTGCGACCGTTACCCAGGGAATCACTTATCATGCCCCATCTGCCAGCGACCTGTCCCCAGGGAATCAGATATCATGTCCCATCTACCAGCGACCGTTACCCAGGGAATCAGTTATCGTGCCCCATCTACCAGCGACCGTTACCCAGGGAATCACTTATCATGCCCCATCTGCCAGCGACCTGTACCCAGAGAATCAGTTATCATGCCCCATCTGCCAGCGACCTGTAACCAGGGAATCATTTATCATGCCACATCTGCTAGCGACCTGTACCCAAGGAATCAATTATCATGCCCTATCTGCCAGCGACCTGTGCCCAGGGAATCAGTTATCATTCCCCATCTGCCAGCGACCTGTACCCAGGCAATCAGTTATTATACCCCATTTGCCAGCGACCTGTACCCAGGCAATCAGTTATCATGCCTCATCTGCAAGAGACTTGTACCCAGGGAATCAGTTATCGTGCCCCATCTACCAGCGACCGTTACCCAGGGAATCACTTATCATGCCCCATCTGCCAGCGACCTGTCCCCAGGGAGTCAGATATCATGTCCCATCTACCAGCGACCCTTACTCAGGGAATCAGTTATCATGCCCCATCTGCCAGCAACCGTTACCCAGGGAATCAGTTATCGTGCCCCATCTACCAGCGACCGTTACCCAGGGAATCACTTATCATGCCCCATCTGCCAGTGACCTGTACCCAGAAAATCAGTTATCATGCCCCATCTGCCAGCGACCTGTAACCAGGGAATCAGATATCATGTCCCATCTACCAGCGACCTGTACCCAAGGAATCAGTTATCATGCCCTATCTGCCAGCGACCTGTGCCCAGGGAATGAGTTATCATGCGCCATCTGCCGGCGACCGTCACTCAGGGAATGAGTTATCATGCCCCATAGGCCAGCGACCTGTACCCAGAAAATCAGTTATCATGCCCCATCTGCCAGCGACCTGTAACCAGGGAATCAGTTATCATACCACATCTGCTAGCGACCTGTACCCAAGGAATCAATTATCATGCCACATCTGCCAGCGACCTGTACCCAGGGAATCACTTATCATGCCCCATCTGCAAGCGCCTTGTACCCAGGGAATCAGTTATCATGCCACAACTGCCAGCAACCGTTACCCAGGGAATCAGTTATCGTGCCCCATCTACCAGCGACCGTTACCCAGGGAATCACTTATCATGCCCCATCTGCCAGCGACCTGTCCCCAGGGAATCAGATGTCATGCCCCATCTACCAGCGACCGTTACCCAGGGAATCAGTTATCATGCCCCATCTGCCAGCGACCTGTAACCAGGGAATCAGTTATCATTCCGCATCTGCCAGCGACCTATACCCAGGCAATCAGCTATCATGCCCCATCTGCCAGCGACCTGTAACCAGGGAATCAGTTATCATACCACATCTGCTAGCGACCTGTACCCAAGGAATCAATTATCATGCTCCATCTGCCAGCGACATGTACCCAAGGAATCACTTATCATGCGCCATCTGCCAGCGATCTGTACCCAGGGAATCAGATATCATGCCTCATCTGCAAGAGACTTGTACCCAGGGAATCAGTTATCATGCCCCATCTGCCAGCAACCGTTACCCAGGGAATCAGTTATCGTGCCCCATCTACCTGCGACCGTTACCCAGGGAATCACTTATCATGCCCCATCTGCCAGCGACCCTTACCCAGGGAATGAGTTATCATGCCCCATCTGCCAGCAACCGTTACCCAGGGAATCAGTTATCGTGCCCCATCTACCAGCGACCGTTACCCAGGGAATCACTTATCATGCCCCATCTGCCAGCGACCTGTACCCAGGCAATCAGCTATTGTGCCCCATCCGCCAGCGACCTGTACCCAGGGAATCAGTTATCATGCCCTATCTGCCAGCGACCAGTAACCAGGGAATCACTTATCATGCTCCATCTGCCAGCGACATGTACCCAAGGAATCACTTATCATGCGCCATCTGCCAGCAACCGTTACCCAGGGAATCAGTTATCGTGCCCCATCTACCAGCGACCGTTACCCAGGGAATCACTTATCATGCCCCATCTGCCAGCGACCTGTCCCCAGGGAATCAGATATCATGTCCCATCTACCAACGACCCTTACTCAGGGAATCAGTTATCATGCCCCATCTGCCAGCAACCGTTACCCAGGGAATCAGTTATCGTGCCCCATCTGCCAGCAACCTGTACCCAGAGAATCAGTTATCATGCTCCATCTGCCAGCGACCTGTAACCAGGGAATCATTTATCATGCCACATCTGCTAGCGACCTGTACCCAAGGAATCAATTATCATGCCCTATCTGCCAGCGACCTGTGCCCAGGGAATCAGTTATCATTCCCCATCTGCCAGCGACCTGTACCCAGGCAATCAGTTATTATACCCCATTTGCCAGCGACCTGTACCCAGGCAATCAGTTATCATGCCCCATCTGCCAGCGACCTGTACCCTGGGAATCAGATATCGTGTCCCATCTACCAGCGACCTGTCCCCAGGGAATCAGATATCATGTCCCATCTACCAGCGACCCTTACCCAGGGAATGAGTTATCATGCGCCATCTGCCAGCGACCGTCACTCAGGGAATCAGTTATCATGCCTCATCTGCCAGCGACCTGTGACCAGGGAATCAGTTATCATGCCACATCTGCTAGCGACCTGTACCCAAGGAATCAATTATCATGCACTATCTGCCAGCGACCTGTACCCAAGGAATCAATTATCATGCCGCATCTGCCAGCGACCTGTAACCAGGGAATCAGTTATCATGCCCCATCTGCCAGCGACCTGTGACCAGGGAATCAGTTATCATGCCCCATCTGCCAGCGACCTGTAACCAGGGAATCACTTATCATTCCCAATCTGCCAGCGACCTGTGCCCAAGGAATCAATTATCATGCCCCATCTGTCAGCGACCTGTGCCCAGGGAATCAGTTATCATGCCCTATCTGCCAGCGACCTGTAACCAGGGAATCAGTTATCATTCCCAATCTGCCAGCGACCTGTGCCCAGGGAATCAGTTATCATGCCCCATCTGCCAGCGACCTGTAACCAGGCAATCAGTTATTATGCCCCATCTGCAAGCGACCTGTAGCCAAGGAATCAATTATCATGCCCCATCTGCCAGCGACCTGTAACCAGGGAATCAGTTATCATGCCCCATCTGCCAGCGACCTGTAACCAGGCAATCAGTTATTATGCCCCATCTGCCAGCGACCTGTAGCCAAGGAATCAATTATCATGCCCCATCTGCCAGCGACCTGTAACCAGGGAATCAGTTATCATGCCCCATCTGCCAGCGACATGTAGCCAAGGAATCAATTATCATGTCCCATCTGCCAGCGACCTGTAACCAGGGAATCAGTTATCATGCCCCATCTGCCAGCGACCTGTAACCAGGGAATCAGTTATCATGCCCCATCTGCCAGCGACATGTAGCCAAGGAATCAATTATCATGCCCCATCTGCCAGCGACCTGTAACCAGGGAATCAGTTATCATGCCCCATCTGCCAGCGACCTGTAACCAGGGAATCAGTTATCATGCCCCATCTGCCAGCGACCTGTAACCAGGGAATCAGTTATCATGCCCCATCTGCCAGCGACCAGTAACCAGGGAATCACTTATCATGCTCCATCTGCCAGCGACATGTACCCAAGGAATCACTTATCATGCGCCATCTGCCAGCGATCTGTACCCAGGGAATCAGATATCATGCCCCATCTGGCAGCAACCATTACCCAGGGAATCAGTTATCGTGCCCCATCTACCAGCGACCGTTACCCAGGGAATCACTTATCATGCCCCATCTGCCAGCGACCTGTCCCCAGGCAATCAGATATCATGCCCCATCTACCAGCGACCTGTAACCAGGGACTCAGTTATCATGCCACATCTGCTGGCGACCTGTACCCAAGGAATCAATTATCATGCCCTATCTGCCAGCGACCTGTGCCCAGGGAATCAGTTATCATTCCCCATCTGCCAGCCACCTGTACCCAGGGAATCACTTGTCATGCTCCATCTGCCAGCGACCTGTAACCAGGGAATCAGTTATCATTCCCCATCTGCCAGCGACCTGTACCCAGGGAATCACTTATCATGCCCCATCTGCCAGCGACCTGTACCTAGGGAATCACTTGTCCTGCTCCATCTGCAAGCGACCTTTAACCAGGCAATCAGTTATCATTCCCTATCTGCCAGCGACCTGTACCCAGGGAATCACTTATCATGCCCCATCTGCCAGCGACCTGTACCCAGGGAATCAGTTATCATGCCCCATCTGCCAGCGACCAGTAACCAGGGAATCACTTATCATGCTCCATCTGCCAGCGACATGTACTCAAGGAATCACTTATCATGCGCCATCTGCCAGCGATCTGTACCCAGGGAATCAGATATCATGCACCATCTGCAAGCGACTTGAACCCAGGGAATCAGTTATCATCCCCCATCTGCCAGCAACCGTTACCCAGGGAATCAGTTATCGTGCCCCATCTACCAGCGACCGTTACCCAGGGAATTACTTATCATGCCCCCTCTGCCAGCGACCTGTCCCCAGGGAATCAGATATCATGCCCCATCTGCCAGCAACTGTTACCCAGGGAATGAGTTATCATGCGCCATCTGCCAGCGACCGTCACTCAGGGAATGAGTTATCATGCCCCATAGGCCAGCGACCTGTACCCAGAAAATCAGTTATCATGCCCCATCTGCCAGCGACCTGTAACCAGGGAATCAGTTATCATGCCCCAACTGCCAGCAACCGTTACCCAGGGAATCAGTTATCGTGCCCCATCTACCAGCGACCGTTACCCAGGGAATCACTTATCATGCCCCATCTGCCAGCGACCTGTCCCCAGGGAATCAGATGTCATGCCCCATCTACCAGCGACCGTTACCCAGGGAATCAGTTATCATGCCCCATCTGCCAGCGACCTTTAACCAGGGAATCACTTATCATGCCCCATCTGCCAGCGACCTTTAACCAGGGAATCAGTTATCATGCCCCATCTGCCAGCGACCTGTACCCAGGGAATCAGTTATCATGCCCCATCTGCCAGCGACCTGTACCCAGGGAATCAGTTATCATGCCCCATCTGCCAGCGACCAGTAACCGGGGAATCACTTGTCATGCTCCATCTGCCAGCGACATGTACCCAAGGAATCACTTATCATGCGCCATCTGCCAGCGATCTGTACCCAGGGAATCAGATATCATGCCTCATCTGCAAGAGACTTGTACCCAGGGAATCACTTATCATGCCCCATCTGCCAGCGACCCTTACCCAGGGAATGAGTTATCATGCCCCATCTGCCAGCAACCGTTACCCAGGGAATCACTTATCGTGCCCCATCTACCCGCGACCGTTACCCAGGGAATCACTTATCATGCCCCATCTGCCAGCGACCTGTACCCAGGCAATCAGCTATTGTGCCCCATCCGCCAGCGACCTGTACCCAGGGAATCAGTTATCATGCCCTATCTGGAAGCGACCAGTAACCAGGGAATCACTTATCATGCTCCATCTGCCAGCGACATGTACCCAAGGAATCACTTATCATGCGCCATCTGCCAGCGATCTGTACCCAGGGAATCAGATATCATGCCTCATCTGCAAGCCACTTGTACCCAGGGAATCAGTTATCGTGCCCCATCTACCAGCGACCGTTACCCAGGGAATCACTTATCATGCCCCATCTGCCAGCGACCTGTCCCCAGGGAATCAGATATCATGTCCCATCTACCAGCGACCCTTACTCAGGGAATCAGTTATCATGCCCCATCTGCCAGCAACCGTTACCCAGGGAATCAGTTATCGTGCCCCATCTACCAGCGACCGTTACCCAGGGAATCACTTATCATGCCCCATCTGCCAGCGACCTGTACCCAAGGAATCAATTATCATGCTCCATCGGCCAGCGACCAGTAACCAAGGAATCAGTTATCATGCCACATCTGCCAGCGACCTGTACCCAGGTAATCACTTATCATGCCCCATCTGCAAGCGCCTTGTACCCAGGGAATCAGTTATCATGCCCCAACTGCCAGCAACCGTTACCCAGGGAATCAGTTATCGTGCCCCATCTACCAGCGACCGTTACCCAGGGAATCACTTATCATGCCCCATCTGCCAGCGACCTGTTCCCAGGGAATCAGATGTCATGCCCCATCTACCAGCGACCGTTACCCAGGGAATCAGTTATCATGTCCCATCTGCCAGCGACCTTTAACCAGGGAATCAGTTATCATTCCGCATCTGCCAGCGACCTATACCCAGGCAATCAGTTATCATGCCCCATCTGCCAGCGACCTGTACCCAGGCAATCAGCTATTATGCCCCATCTGCCAGCGACCTGTACCCAGGGAATCAGTTATCATGCCCCATCTGCCAGCGACCTGTACCCAGGGAATCAGTTATCATGCCCTATCTGCCAGCGACCAGTAACCAGGGAATCACGTATCATGCTCCATCTGCCAGCGACATGTACCCGAGGAATCACTTATCATGCGCCATCTGCCAGCGATCTGTACCCAGGGAATCAGATATCATGCCTCATCTGCAAGAGACTTGTACCCAGGGAATCAGTTATCATGCCCCATCTGCCAGCAACCGTTACCCAGGGAATCAGTTATCGTGCCCCATCTGCCAGCAACCGTTACCCAGGGAATCAGTTATCGTGCCCCATCTACCAGCGACCGTTACCCAGGGAATCACTTATCATGCCCCATCTGCCAGCGACCTGTACCCAGGCAATCAGCTATTGTGCCCCATCCGCCAGCGACCTGTACCCAGGGAATCAGTTATCATGCCCTATCTGCCAGCGACCAGTAACCAGGGAATCACTTATCATGCTCCATCTGCCAGCGACATGTACCCAAGGAATCACTTATCATGCGCCATCTGCCAGCAACCGTTACCCAGGGAATCAGTTATCGTGCCCCATCTACCAGCGACCGTTACCCAGGGAATCACTTATCATGCCCCATCTGCCAGCGACCTGTCCCCAGGGAATCAGATATCATGTCCCATCTACCAGCGACCCTTACTCAGGGAATCAGTTATCATGCCCCATCTGCCAGCAACCGTTACCCAGGGAATCAGTTATCGTGCCCCATCTACCAGCGACCGTTACCCAGGGAATCACTTATCATGCCCCATCTGCCAGCGACCTGTACCCAGAGAATCAGTTATCATGCCCCATCTGCCAGCGACCTGTAACCAGGGAATCATTTATCATGCCACATCTGCTAGCGACCTGTACCCAAGGAATCAATTATCATGCCCTATCTGCCAGCGACCTGTGCCCAGGGAATCAGTTATCATTCCCCATCTACCAGCGACCGTTACCCAGGGAATCACTTATCATGCCCCATCTGCCAGCGACCTGTACCCAGAGAATCAGTTATCATGCCCCATCTGCCAGCGACCTGTAACCAGGGAATCATTTATCATGCCACATCTGCTAGCGACCTGTACCCAAGGAATCAATTATCATGCCCTATCTGCCAGCGACCTGTGCCCAGGGAATCAGTTATCATTCCCCATCTGCCAGCGACCTGTACCCAGGCAATCAGTTATTATACCCCATTTGCCAGCGACCTGTACCCAGGCAATCAGTTATCATGCCCCATCTGCCAGCGACCTGTAACCAGGGAATCAGTTATCATTCCCCATCTGCCAGCGACCTGTACCCAGGGAATCAGTTATCACGCCACATCTGCTAGCGACCTGTACCCAAGGAATCACTTATCATGCCCCATCTGCCAGCGACCTTTAACCAGGGAATCAGTTATCATTCCCCATCTGCCAGCGACCTGTACCCAGGCAATCAGTTATCATGCCCCATCTGCCAGCGACCAGTAACCAGGGAATCACTTATCATGCGCCATCTGCCAGCGACATGTACCCAAGGAATCAGTTATCATTCCCCATCTGCCAGCGACCTGTAACCAGGCAATCAGTTATCATGCCCCATCTGCCAGCGACCTGTAACCAGGGAATAGGTTATCATTCCCCATCTGCCAGCGACGTGTACCCGGGCAATCACTTATCATGCTCCATCTGCCAGCGACCAGTAACCAAGGAATCAGTTATCATGCCACATCTGCCAGCGACCTGTAACCAGGGAATCACTTATCATGCCCCATCTGCAAGCGCCTCGTACCCACGGAGTCAGTTATCATGCCCCAACTGCCAGCAACCGTTACCCAGGGAATCAATTATCGTGCCCCATCTACCAGCGACCGTTGCCCAGGGAATCACTTATCATGCCCCATCTGCCAGCGACCAGTACCCAGGGAATCAGTTATCATGCCCCATCTGCCAGCAACCGTTACCCAGGGAATGAGTTAATGCGCCATCTGCCAGCGACCGTCACTCAGGGAATGAGTTATCATGCCCCATAGGCCAGCGACCGTTACCCAGAAAATCAGTTATCATGCCCCATCTGCCAGCGACCTGTAACCAGGGAATCAGTTATCATGCCACATCTGCTAGCGACCTGTACCCAAGGAATCAATTATCATGCCCTATCTGCCAGCGACCTGTGCCCAGGGCATCAGTTATCATTCCCCATTTGCCAGCCACCTGTACCCAGGGAATCACTTATCATGCTCCATCTGCCAGCGACCTGTAACCAGGTAATCAGTTATCATGCCCCATCTGCCAGCGACCTTTAACCAAGGAATCAGTTATCTTGCCGCAACTGCCTGCGAATTGTACCCAGGGAATCACTTATCCTGCTCCATCTGCCAGCGAGTTGTACCCAAGGAATCAGCTATCATGCCCCATCCGCTAGCGACCTGTACCCAGGGAATCAGCTATCATGCCCCATATGCCAGCGACCTGTACCCAGGGAATAAATTAGGAATCATGCCCCATCTGCCAGCGACCTGTAACCGAGGACTCAGTTATCAATTAAATTAATAACACGGGCAAGGCTGGAAGACTTCATTTGGCAGTCTGGTATGCGTTGAATACATATATAAAGAAAAGAAATTTTGGATGATTCAAGGACTGATTCGTCTTGGCATTGTCGCGTTTCAGGTGTTCCGCCCATCGTCTTGCAGTAGAGCTCGGAAGAAGAAATGGAACATTATTAGCAGATAGAATCTGCATTTATTGTAAACAAATGGATATTGCACTTCTCGATGACAAATACCATGCCTTGTGTTGCCCGCGCTATAGAGATCTCAGGTAACTATACATAGAAAGCACTTTTTGGAACCCACCAACCTTTGAAAACTTTCTCATATTAATGACTTGCACCAATACTAGAACTCAAAGGAATTTGGCTATGTATATTTACATATTGGGAAAAGAGGGATATTTTTGATCAATACTTGATCATTTATTGCGTACGCCCAACATTCGTTCTTTCATTTTGTATTTCGTTTTCATTGATTCGTTTATATTACGTACTTTGGGCATGATGGCCTTTGAAACAGAAATAAAACAACATCTATCCTATTTGTATTTTGACCTTTTTAGTTTGGGCGGGCAAGAGCTCGATGCGCAACTTTAAGTCCGAATGATGTACGCTGCATACGAAAAACATCAGTGTGTCTGTATCTACGTAGCTACCTGTTGATTGTTTTCTGATGACAACACAACCCAAAAGTGGGACATGTGAGGCCGCATGATGAATCGCATCACGTGACATTATATCCTCTTTTCTTCTTGGTACACGAAATAGTGTATATATTGATCTCGTTTTGATTATATATCTTTTCGTGTTATTTATGGGATGTAAGATTTTGTATATAGTGACATTCATATCGAGTTCTTCATGATTTGCAGCTGCCAACCGATATGTCACCGCAAGTCGTTAATAACTGTAGCCGGTGGGCGAACGTAACGTCGACCTGCGGCTGGGGATAAGGACACTCCCGTGCCGTAGTGTCGCAATAAAACAGCAAAATTCGCTACCAGCTATTTGGAGAGGGTGGAGAATATTGAACCAAACCAATATTAAACAAGATTGAAATTGTGAACTTTCCAAGTAATCGAAATTGGGTTATATTTAATATGCAATCATCCCATGTCTGGTGTAGCATCCGTCATTTGGAACTTTATTATACTGAAAGGCCACCTGTAAAATGGTACATGGGGGGGGGGGGGGGGCATCCGTCCGTCAGCGAAAAACGATGGATTTTGCAGTTTGTTAGATTTCAAATGATTCGATTTGCGTCGCGGCATTTGCGCTTATGGCTAAACAAGCCTCTCTGTGACCGAAGAGCTTCCCGCAGTCGCCGCATCGATGACCTGTCGATAGGTCTTGGTTTGTACTCACTGGGTGCCTAGATTGGCGTCTCAAGTCCAGTTTGTCAAACCAGATCCCATCGTGGTGGGCCATTCCCTCACGCAAGACACGTGACTATTCCCTCTTTTCGAATGCTAGGTCCCCCCAAGAATTTGTATCGATGCCAAAAGCCTTCATGGCACGCTTGCAAACATCCTAAAACCTGAGCTTTGGCCGTCCAGTTGGCCTTTTGCCATGGGCAAGCTCACCGTAGAGCACATCCTTTGGAATGGGTCGGCATTTGTTACCTTGTCTTGCCAAGTTGCCTAAAATGTTTCGCAGGCAACAAAGATGGAAGTTGTTTAACTTTTTGTCTTGGCCACAATATGTAGTCCACGTTTCACTGGCGTACAGCAGGCTACTTAGAACACACGCCCTGTAGATTAGCATTTTAGAGCGAATTTTGAATTTTTGTGGCTGCCTTCCCAAGGAGAGTGTTTATTTCTTCGTCCAGGGATAAATTATCCGTGACGTTACTTCCCAGGTAGCAAAATTTATTCACCACCTGTAAAGGCATGTTATTTAGGGTAATCACTGGTGGTGTAATGGCCCCTTGGCTCAGCACGACTGTTTTCTTAACACTAATCGGCAAAGAGAATAAAGCACACGCATTTGAGAGTCAATTCATGAGTCTCTGCCGCTGGCTTTATGGGTGCACAACCAGTGCTGCGTCTTCAGCAAATAGCAGTTCTCTTACTAGGAAGCGCCTTCGATTGGGCTTAGCGCGCAACCTGGAAAGGTTGAACAATTTCCCGTCCGATCTGGTGTGCAGGTAAACACCCTCCGCATCCTCATCCAATGCGTGCGGAAGAAGCATAGAGAAGAAGATACCAAATAGAGTTTGCGCAAGAACACAACCCAGCTTCAAGTCATTTCTGACTTGGAAGCTCTCGGACGTAGCTCGGTCGAACTGTACTGTGCTAACGGGGATAATAATGTTTATTATATGGTACATATAATAAACAAAAAATAACAAAAACTCCTGTAGTGACATATACTATCAATATACAAAATATGTCATATAGGTAAAACCTAAAAGGGCGAGCGCAACTATTTTTGGATCAAAAAAAGTTCTACTATTTCTAGACTAAAGTAGGCCTACTGATTGTCTGAAATACCTGGATATGTATCTAGAAAGAATATGGAAAGTGTTGCAGATTTCTAGTATATCTCATCTAGTCTATAATGATCGCTAATATAAGTGGATACATAATGCATAACTAATGCAGCTAGATCTACTGGGAAAGCTATGAAAACTCTATGGGCGTTTAAATCTGTAATGAGGTGGATATACATCAACTGCATGTCAAAGCAAATGAAAATGTAGGCCTGTATGTTCAGTTCAAATAACAACACAGATTGAAGTGATAGTTAAGTGATGAAATACTGAGTATACTCCTGTGATCATTAATAAAACAAAACTGGCATGCAAAAACTACATATGGTCAACAGCAGATTGTGTGATAAACTTCATATATTAACAATATGGAATTCATAACAGTATTTTCGCTAAACGGGTTACATTATATCATAATGCCCCCTATAATTGAACCATCAAGATAATATTCAACATGAACCAAATTAGACTAAAACGATGAAACCTTGTGTCTGCATGTCTGTAATTTCATGGAGAATAGATATCTCACATCTTTCTAGGATATGACATATCCTTTACATGGTAGAAGTATAACCTTATGAGTTGGGGGCATGACTTTGTAAACAAAGAAAATTGAGTCACATAGATACAGTATGACAAGACCTGAATGCTCCATAAAGCACCACTTAACTACATAAGTATGTGAACCTGATTACCAGATATGTGTTAAATTTGAGTCCGGCTAAAATAGTCACTTTGACAAAATTTTAAACAGTGTTTTTGCGTTTTTGTGTCAGGCAATTGGTAATTAAACAACTTGAGTATATTATATAGACAATGATTGTCAATCTTGACATAAAGTCAGAACAAATATATATATGAAACATGGAAATTATAAAAGGATGATCCCATTATGCAATGTAAGGTTTATATGAAACAAGTTTATATGGTAAATTAAGCTGGTAGGACAATTTCATGCCAGTGTGCTATTTCATAAAGCAATTGCACAAAATATAGCCATATTTTTACATTGCTGGATAAATCAAAGTCACTTTTAAGATATGTGGTTAGCAGTAGTTTGCCCAAAACTCATACCAAGGAATTTCAAACCCTAAATGTAATTAGCACCTCTGCAACTCTGGAAGCCAATTAGATTGAGTAATAAGAAATAAAACCATGATAATTGGCTGAGCTGGATTTGACAACTACTCTAACCATGCTAACTGTGAAAATCATTTTACTATAAGTGATCAGCATCCATTAACTGCCATTATATATATTTATATAAATGCAATGTTCATTGGTATTTCCGCATGGGAACGGAAATAAAAAAACAGCCACAAAATAAACAACTATAGGCTGACAGTAACAATTGGGCAATCTTACTGTCTTTTTTTGGCAAACACTTAATTTTTCTCATAGAACTAGGCTAACTAACTAACTAGGCTAACTAACAGACAACAAGTGGATAAATGACATGCAGTTATTAAGTTATTAACATATAACATGCCTAATATATAACACATATAATTGTGTAATACCTATATGCATGGCTCATAATAAGCCTAAGGAATATTATAAATATATATAATAAAATAAACTCCCTCTAACTTAAGGTACTGATTGATACTAATAGCATGCCAAAAAGGCTGATGTTCAGTCAAAAGTAATTTATTAGGAACAAAATATTTTGTGATGATTTTAGTTTACTTGTAAAATATCTTTCATTGAACTTTTGTTAATGTTTGTGATTGTGCCAGCGATGGTGACCTAAAGTAAATTTGCCTTGATGATTTTGGATTTCGCGAACAAAATTATGGTTAATATTTTCTATCTGATTGTGAGTAGTGGCTGGTCTAGAGAGGTCGAAGAGGCCTTAGGTCGTGGGGCACGTCGCCCCCACCCCACATGTTTGTTGTCCTTTTTCTTTGCAAATTGAGACTTGAACTTTAGTACTAGTAGCTTTGTCAACAAAACCTTCTACACAGAGAAGTCCACTCTGTAGAAGGTTTTGTTGACAAAGCTAAGTCTTTAGATGCCATCTTAGATATCAAAATGATAAACCTGCCAATTTTTGTGTGCACCTTTTTAAGGTTAAATTGCTGTCAGGGCAAAACATTTCAAAGGGAGTGGACGAAATTGAGTCGTTTTTCAGCCAAAAAGTAGGACATTAATTCGATCGAGTCTATGCAGGACTGAGGGCAGGATTTCGTATGAAAAATGGCTGATCGAGCGCGTTTGATGACTTCTGAAGCAGTAGCCGCCTTATGCGACACGACAGTTTGGCGTAGTGGATAAGCCTTTGACTTTGAGTTTGACATTTGGGTGTTCAAACCCAGCTGGCTGCTGATTTTTTTGGGTTTTTTTCGTTTTTATGCTGGAAACACATTTCGGTTGATAAAACATTCGGCCTGCTGGCGTCACTTTTTGACTATAAAATTTCGAAGGGCTAGCGACAACATTGGGGGATAGGCCGAAATGTCATTGCGGAGTTACGCGTCATATCTCTATAATGGGATTGGCCATGTTAATGTTTGATTGTTTCTTTGCGTCCAAACTACTGGTTCGATTTCGATGGCATTTGGCACACATGATGTTAGTAATATTGGTAGATATTCCACCACATATAGGTAATCTACCTGCATGCATGTAGTCACCGCAATCTTTTCTAATTTTTATTAGATTACAATTTGATCATCCAATAACTCAAAAACTATAAATGTGAGGTGGAATCTGAGGGCACTCTACTTTTTTGCACCTGTCTCTGAAGAATACTCTGAAGCAAACCGCGGATCTCTAGACCCAATATTAACGGTGTTACGCGGGAAAACATGTTTCGTGACCTTGACCTTGTTGTGACCTTGACATTGGATACGTGACCTGGACCGATGTAGCACAACGCGCCGAAACAATAATTTCATGTCACACGCAAGGTGTTGTTTGTCTGACTTGTCCCCTTATGGAGAAATTGAGGACACCATGTTCCCGCCAAAATGCTCCGGTAGGGTCCCATGCTAAAAAAATTCACAGAAATATTTTTCACAGAAAAACTGTTCAGGCGATTTTTATAACTTTTAGGCGATATATAAGGTACCTATGGGCCGAATGACAGATATAATTGTGAGCGTCATTAAATGAAAACTGAGACAGTAGTAGTGATTTTTCCGATTTTTGGTCCTATCTTTCAATAGTTAAGCGAAATTTGAAAAAATTCTGTGACCTTGACCTTTGACCTACATCGCCCATCTACACCACTTAGCCTGACGGTCGGTCGTGGCATTGTCTGGGCAGAAGGAGGAGTCGATATCTCAAACTTTATAAAAGAAAAAATCCAAAATTTTTAATTTTCAAGAGCCGTTGGCTCGAAAACTGTTTATCCTGCAATATTAAGAGAGCTAGAGCGGAAAATGTGTTTTGGAAGTATGACGTCATCGTGACGTTGATTTTTGAGTTATATTGCCCATCTACGAACGTGACCTGTCGATGGGCTGTCGAAATGTTTGGTAAAAGAAGAGGTCGATATCTTTAGGCATTCGACAGATAATGCTCCGACAGACAGACAGACACACAGACACAGACAGACAAACCATGCAATCCATGTTAGCATCACGCGCAGAGGTCAAATAAAAGCTGTAGCTGCAGTCGCATATTGTCAATAGCACAATTTAATGTACTTGTACTGATTAGTGTATTTGTTTGTCAATCGATGTGGTGTCAGACCCGGCATCATCTTGCTCCGTTATGGGTGAAACTGACATGACGAGAGGCCTATTGCAAAGGTTAACGATTGTGACGAATGGCACGTCTAAATACCAAAGCCAAAGCTTTGCGTGATGCTCGCAGCGATGTTGGTCAATGACATCTATGACTCCCATCGTACCACTCCAACATCACAAATGTATATAAACACGTCATCCGGCCGCATAAACCCCCCAGACCCACAATCAACTATGTCCGGAACAATCAGACGTCCCCTCGTCGTCTATATGACGTTTTGCCTGACGTATTTGCCCTGCGTCGCTGCCCAAAAGCCAAATATTGTGTTCATCTTGGCTGACGATGTGGGCTGGAATGATATTGGTTATCGAGGGTCGGAGATCCAGACGCCCAATCTGGACGCCCTGGCGGAGTCCGGGGTGAAACTGGAGAACCACTATGTCCAGCCACTCTGTTCGCCAACTCGAGGGCAGCTGTTGACGGGTAGACACCAGGTAAATCTTGTGGCGTACTTAAAAAACGCTCGCAAGGAAATTGCTTCTGTTGTCTTGATTTAACATCACGAAGTAGAACAATTTAAGAAAATACAGGCCATGTGTAAACGAATGTCACAGTTATATATAATAATTTGTTATACAATGAAAAGGACCTTTGATCAATGATATATCGTAGATCTATATATCTGCTGCAAACGCATTTCGGGTTTGAAGCAAAAGAAACCTTGAAGCAGCACTTTTAAATTAGACTTAAATTAGTCATTTTCTTCGGCTATATATCACTTTCTATATATATATCTTTCATTTTGCTCGGATGGCATGCAGTTAAAAGTTATGTTTGTATACATGTTAAATACCATCTACATTCAAGTTAACGAACTGATCAACCTCCAGTTTACAAATTTTAAAATCGGCCCTGCCTGTGCTCTGGACGCATTTACTGAAATGAAGACCTCAGCAAGAGTTTGATTCCGAATCTGCATGAAAAAGGGGCGATATGGGGGTATCTCAACGTAATTGACTGCTGGGGACGTGCCGCTGGAAAGGGCGTCTTTGTCGTGCATTTTGGCACGCCAATGGGTCCTAAATTATGCGCTTTTGGCACCTGCTTAGATCTACTTTTTGTTGGGCAGTTGGTATGCCAATAGGTCCACTCAATGTTCAAGCTGGAGAGGGGCCGATCCTTAAGATTTTCGCCACAGTAGATTTTGCCAAAGTCGTGCGACTATCTCAACTTGTACGTGGATGGGCCCTACTTTTACACAGTTTTTGGCACTTGGATGGGCAAAATTTTGGAGCTTGCATAGGAACCCCCTTATACATTTTGGTATCTATTCTGCCCCATTTTGCTGAGAAAGCTAGATACATTTTTAAACGAAATTTTAAACGATCTCGCCCTTCCGTTCTCGCGATCTCGCGTTTTCGCGTTATCGCCATCGCCTTCTCGCGTTCTCGCCTGTGCGCCCTTTTTGTGCCAGGCGAGAATGCGATATAGCAAGTGGCACAAATATGCCACCACAGATATATACGCATGATAGTGGTGGGATAGTTCTCAAGGCATTTAAATCGATCATTTGAATCTACATATGATGCCTTAGCCCAAATATCCCGCATATATATTTGGCCGTTTTAAACGCGATATTGTGCAAAATCGCTATGGCATGAACATGTTCAATTGCAGATTCACTACGGTCTTCAGTCCAATAACCTGCCTGCCATGTGTCCGTGTGGTCTGCCTGTGAAATACCCGACCCTGGCGGACAAACTACGAGACCAGGGCTACGCGACTCACATCGTGGGCAAGTGGCACTTGGGGTTCGCAAGCCGGAAGTACATCCCGACCAGTCGAGGCTTCGACACCCATTATGGTAAGACATGCGCGATATCCTCACAGAGAAAGTGAGGCGCTGACCGAATCTAGTCATTCTTCACATGCGATTGCCGTGATAACCGAAATAAAATCTTTAGCGAATATGTATTACATCGCCAATTTTTCCAGAAATAAAAATACAGGAGAAAAAGAAGGGAAATCTGCAGTATGATATTCATAAAAAATCCATGCTGCTGTTATTTTAGATGTGCATACATCCCAGCTAGATGCATCTGCCCAAACTCCGCACACGTTGGCGCTACGCAAGCTAGCTTTGACCGCTGCTGTCGGCCGGGGGCAAATTTCAAGATTCTTGAAAAATGGTCACTCCAGCTGTAATTTCTTGAAAGATTATAGTTTTCAAGAATAAAACATTAAAATAACGAGCTTTGTGTATTTAATACAGCCAAAAACATCTTGTACCCGTTCGAAAAAGTTATGATTGTGACAGAACTCTTTCTTTTTATCACCTGACTTCATGTCCCAGCACTAATTTGTAGAAATGCGCGACGCATTTTTGCTATCGATTTGCGCAGCGCCGCCCTGGCGAGCAAGGGTGAAAATGCATTGAGGACGTAGGCAACAACAGAGATATAATGGATCCCTAGCGAAGTGAGTCGAAGGCAGGGAGTGGCATCTGCCAGGTCACATCTATCGCGTACCTGCAGTTGGAGGTACAGAGCTTGCTGATTACGTGTCATGTTACGCACATTTCGTTTCACCTCAATGAAACAGGTTACTACCAAGCTTATGAAGACTACTATACGCATGTTGAGCATGGCTACGTCGACTTTCACCAAGATGGAGAGGTTCTCTACGACGAGGAGGGATACTCAACCGATCTCTTTAAGGAGAGGACCATCCGTCTTCTGGACGACCACACCAAACACCACCCCCACAAGGCACGACCGGTGTACCGGTGTAACATAGTAACCTGTCCGACCGTGGTAACCAGTCCGGCCACGCTTCATTTATGTAACTAGCCCTAACCAGAACCCCAATTCTTACCTTAACCCTAACCCTGGTCCTAACCCTAACCCTAACCTAACCTAGCCTAACACTAAAGCTAACATACATGCCCTATTTACATAGCGTGCCCATTCGCTGCGAATGCGCACACGTCAGCCGGACACCTTATCACGCCGGAGAGGTTATTATGCTACACCGGAAGTGATACATGGGCTACCAGTCGCTAGATGGCGCATCTCTTGAGTGCCATATATTGGATAATTTTTCCATATAATCATGTCTCTCTTTAGGGGTTGATTGACAAGATGAATAACAGACGATTCAGTGTCTGAAACACTACAAGATTGTCTGTAATATCATATTTAAGATAAACAAATCTTCTTTACATGTTACAATCCGCGATCAAAGGCTCATGCTAACGATATAATCTTATTGCATGTTACAACATTGGCTTCAAAGCCGCAACTACGATTTTGGTAACCACAAAATGACAGTGGGTGGTAGGACTTATGTCGATTGGATCACCTGTAACATTGAGCGTATAAATTGACATCGATTGCGTATGTTGCACATTACAGCCGATGTTCCTGTATTTGCCGTTCCAATCTGTGCACGCACCCTTGGAAGCCCCGGAGGAATTTATCAATCAACATTCGTTTATAAAAGATGAGAAACGGAGAATCTTCGCGGGTGAGAATATACAATTTGCAGTATTGTTTATAGATACGTGGATTTTTTAATCTCTTTCAACTAATGGACCCTTTGTCACGATTAACCGGGGTAGGAGGGGGGGGGGGGGGTCCAAGGGGTATTTGCTTTTCATTGGGAATGAGGTTTTCATTTCACCGTGAAATGGGAATGAGGCAAATAGTTCTTCGTGAACTGGAAGTGGGATATTGGTTGACCGTCGTGATCAAGGATTTTCAGTAATCGTGAAGTAAGAATCGTAATATTAAATACCCGTGAATCGGGAAATCCCTAATTTATGTCATGTATCTGCCCTTCTTATGTATACTAGGAGTTCTAGTTTTTAATTCATCGTGTCCTGGGTATAAACAAATGTTCTTCGTGATCGGCAAACATGACCCTTCCCCCCTTGCCCCCCCCCCCCCTCCATTAACGTCTGGGTGACAGAGGGGCGAGGGGGGTGGCGGGGGTGTCAACTGCGTTATCAGGGGATAATCATCAAGTACGACGCTCGCTGTGAGACATTGGAATGGACCTGTTGCTAACAATTTATTATTAATTACTGTTATAACCAACTTTAATTTATTATTTCAGGAATGTTGGCAGCTATAGATGACGCTGTTGGACAAATAAAAAAATCGCTCATGAAAAATGACATGTGGAAGAACACCATATTGGTATTTTCATCCGGTACGTCCACAACTCTTCATGGTGTTCCTGGGCAGAATTGATGCTGTTGAGGGTTATTTTATACGGAGTAAAAATGAATTGAACACTGACTACAATTTAATGCATAGTATATAGCCGGTAACGGATATTTGAAGTACATGTTTATGTACTATGCATAGATCAACTAGTACTCCTGTTTGTTTTTCTTGTTATTTTTAGTTTAAATTACAGTACATATGAAAAAGTTGTATCACGCACAATACACATAACATTAAAATTGTATGTTCTACATCAAAAATTGTTGGATGGGTCGCCACTTCGTCTGGAATTTCCTCAAGTGTACTTCTTTTGTATAAGCTCCCACTTGACACTGTGCAAGCTTTCGAGTGTCTGTCTAGAACGAAATAACCTGGGTCTGACCACTCAGTGTGGCGTTCATTAATCTGTAATAGCCTTTGTCTGACCAATGATGTTACTCAGTGTGCGGCCATTCTGTGGCGTTCATTAATGTCTAATAGCCTTTGTCTGACCAATGATGTCACTCAGTGTGCGGCCATTCTGTGGCGTTCATTAATGTCTAATAGCCTTTGTCTGACCAATGATGTCACTCAGTGTGAGGCCATTTTGTGGCGTTCGTAACTGTAATAACCTGGGTCTCCTCAATGATGTCACTCAGTGCGAGGCCATTATGTGGCGTTCATTAATCTGCAATAACCTGGGTCTGCCCAATGATGTCACTCAGTGTGAGGCCATTTTGTGGCGTTCATAACAGCAATAACCTGAGTCTGCTCAATGATGTCACTCAGTGTGAGGCCATCTTGTGGCGTTCATAACTGCAATAACCTGGGTTTGACCAATGATGTCACTCAGTGTGAGGCCATTATGTGGCGTTCATTAATCTGTACTGACCTGGGTCTCACCAATGATGTCACTCAGTGTGAGGCCATTATGTGGCGTTCATTAATCTGCAATAACCTGGGTCTCACCAATGATGTCACTCAGTGTGAGGCCATTATGTGGCGTTCATTAATCTGCAATAACCTGGGTCTCACCAATGATGTCACTCAGTGTGAGGCCATTATGTGGCGTTCATTAATCTGTACTGACCTGGGTCTGAACAATGATGTAACTCAGTGTGAGGTCATAATGTGGTGTTCATTAATCTGTACTGACCTGGGTCTGACCAATGATGTAACTCAGTGTGAGGCCATAATGTGGTGTTCATTAAACTGCAATAACCTGGGTCTCACCAATGATGTCACTCAGTGCGAGGCCATTTTGGATATATCCTGGTATTCCACAGCCACATAACGTCAATGCAATGATATAAGATATCACAATCCAGTTAAATTGTTATCAGATAACGGAGGTCAACCTAAGTTTGGTGGTAACAACTGGCCGCTGAGAGGTCACAAGTCGACTATGTTCGAGGGAGCTATTCGCGCAGTCAGCTTCGTCGCGGGGCCCGTCCTGCCGCGAGGGGGCGTGACGAGCAGAGACCTCATGCACGTGACTGACTGGTTCCCTACGCTGCTAAAGCTCGCTGGCGGAGACCCTTCTGACCTTGGTTTAGACGGCCATGACATGTGGGAAACCTTGAGGTAGGTCAATGTTGTTTTTTATTTATTTTTTATTTGGTTATTTCCATACTAATGTTACAGTACGTACATGGTAGATCTATAAAACAAGATTTCAGGTCCATAATGAAAGCATGATATTACAGTACATTATTCGTTTGATCAAAGATAAAGTTTCGTACAAACAATTAAAGCACGATTTCTCTAAATATTTATTACATAGCAAATAATGGGTTCCCGTTTGTTCTTAAACATCCTGAAAGACAAAAAAGGGCATTTGTTCAACCCCAGATTTTTGTGACGTCATGTTTATAACATTTTGACGTCATAACTACTCACTATGACAACAGCCGATGGGCGGTCCCCAAGAGCGCTCTGCTTGGCAACAGACATTTAGCGCGTCGCTTATAAATTAACTTTAATTTGAAGTATACATCCAGTGTTAACATTGAATAATTTATTCGTTAATTTTGTAGGGCAGCTGATTTAATTATAAAAGACATGACATAATAGACTTCGACCTCTCTTTGTCTGAATACATTTACGTACAGCTGATATTTACTCCGAATCAGAAAACCTCTCATGGGGCTGTTACGCGAAATGAAAGTCCTAAGCCTATGCTTGAAATGGACTTTTAATACGCATGCATGTTACTTTAAGGTAAGCCACCCATAATTAGCCTCGGCGATTTTGAGAAGACCTCGGTAGACATCGGCAAACCTCGGCGGGCTGTAGCCCTGATATTTTAAGCAGTCTTAATGAAACAAAGCACGAAAAAACCACAGCAAAAAAAGTGGTGACATAGGTAAAATAAATAGAACATCGTATAATAAGCTTCGGCGATTTAGAGAAGACCTCGGTAAACATCGACAAACATCGGCGGGTGTCAGTGAAAGGGGAATCCCTAACTCGTTACGTCATTTACAGGGAATCCCCTATTCGTGACGTCATTCACAGGGTATTTCCCCGAGAATGGCTCTTCGTGATAAATTCCCAATACTCAAGAAAAAAACATGGAGAAAACGTGTAAAATAGTTCAGAAAACATTCGTGTAGATCATAATTATATCGGAGACCATTATATATAACCAGATTTATTAAAATGTGAGCACAAGGCGTAAATTATTGATAATTGGTGTGAAATAAGCTACTCCAAAAAAAGATTTCTGAAATAACATTTTCAAGTTTCAGGACGTGTTTCTTGGAAAATTAGCACGGCTACCTATATTTTTCTTTATTTTCATTACAAGAACGATGTCTTTAGAAGTTTTTAAACGTGGTTTGGTGTCAAGATTTTTATTTTTGATGAAATTATAGCCAATTTTGTGAAGGTGGTGATTTCGAATTTTGGCAAAAACGGTCCTGTTTTTGCATAACTGCACTTTATTATTGCCATTCTGTTTTTTTTTGTATCTACTATTTACATTGTTGAATATCATTCCTGTATTGCACTAGGTTTAAGCTTTCCAAAGAGCTATTACTGATGATAATGACTTAATATTGAGCTGAGTTGTAGCAAAATTATATATTCGTGGTAGGTGTTAAGTTTAGGTCATTTTGTGAAATGGGGGTATATTTGGAAAATGGAGAATATTTTTTTAACGGGATGGTAAAGTATCCTAAAAATGCACCAGAAGGTGTGTAATTGAGTATACGTTCATAAAACAATCACAAATACAGAGTTCTTTTACCTTGCTATTATGGGTGGCTTACCATAAGAGCTCGATTGCGCTCGCTAATATTTAACACTACTGATGGCACCTTGATAATTTGGAATCTTTGCGGTCAGTTTACAATTGTAGACTATTTCTTCACTATTAACACTAAAGTCAACTGGTCAATGTTAGTTAGATACAGAAGGTACACATGTTAGTCCTTGGGTTAGGCTGGTTTTCGGGTCCATCCGTATTCATATTACTCATACTGTAATGTTTTCCCCTCTAAAGGCTCTCAATGTTAACTCTTTAAAAATGTATACATTATCATATTCAGCTTGAGTTGAGGTGTCAAAAAACATCAACAATACACACAGCTTGATGGCGTAGTACACACGAATGCCACTTTGTAACGTTTTATACCGTCTGACAGGAAAACCTAAAAGAATTTGCGCTTTAGTTTTAGTTCTGTTCACTGTAACCTTACCTTTATCCAATCAGGATAGCGGTAAGTGAATTGCAACTGAGACATGCAATTTAGCTCGTTTGGTCATTGACAAATTCTTATGGAAAACTTAACGTGGTCAAGAAAATACAGAATATACTTTGGTTTTACTTAATGTCATTACAGGAAAAAGCGATGTTTTATCAGATAGCATATCATTGTAACTCGTCTGCGTCAAGAGTAAAGGGTTAATCCCCGTGCTACAACTGTCCTTGACTGTTCTCATTATTACGATATGACTCAAGCGTCTTCCTTCAATCAATCAATAAATCCTATCTGATGATCGTACCTAGGCATACTGATTGATACACTATTATTGAATGTAGCCAAAAGTACGGTGACGTTATGACTCCATATTTCACGTATCCGTATCCCTGGAGCAGCACAGGAAAGCCTAGTCCTCGCACGGAGATACTGCACAATATCGACCCCCTCCACGACCTCAAGGGGTCCAGATACCCGGATTCTCCCTTTGATAACCGCCAGAGGGCAGCAGTGAGAGTAGACAGCTGGAAGCTTATCACAGGCGATCCAGGTACTATCGTCAATCTAAAAAGCCAAGCCTATAATGCAATTGTGTATGCTCTGTTACTGGAGTAAATGGTTTGCTAAGAAATGGAATGTAAAACCTAATTATGCAATGCACTTTGAGATGGTTTAATATGTTTTGTCATGCAGTGTTAGCCGACACAAACTCACAACTGCCAACTTATTTCGCCAATGTCGTCATTATTCATTCCACCCGATATACAGAATTTTTACCTTAGTAACCAAGGGCGTCATTATCCATTGCAACCAATGGCCAGAATTACTATCTTAGTATACCAATGACGTTATTATCCATTGCAACAAATGGACAGAATTGCCATCTTAGTTTACAAATGACGTTATTATCCCTTTTACCCAATGTACAGAATTGATATCTTAGTTTACCAATGTCGCTATGATTCATTCTACCCGATGTACAGAACTCGTATCTTAGTTTACCAATGGCGTTATGATTCATTCTACCAGATGTACAGAATTGCTATATCAGTAACCAATAGGGCTGTACAGTTCTCGCGGGTTCTGTTTCCGGTTTAGGTCTTTTGGGGACCAACAAAAAAACACGTGCTCTTAGAACGAGTGCGCATCACGCTGGTGCCTTGCTGCAACTGCGTGACGCGCACTCATTGTAGTCAACGTTTTAGTGTTGGGAACCGGCCAGCTGCGCGGTTTGTGCCTAAAGAATCGAGTGGGTGTGAAACAATTTTTTGTTTGCTTTGGTCCAGGCATTGTTAACTATAAAACCATAATATAGTTAAAGACAAGACATTTATCTCTCCATAATGCATGTGGTCCGTTTGATGAGACCGTTGGAAGCGTTGTATTTTGAGCCAAATCATCGATGTTTACAGTTCTACGACCAAAAGAGCACCATTGTCCTCACCCGCTCAGTCCATATAAGGAGCGTTGTTACGTAACCATAGATACCGCGCGCAGACACGCGCGTCATGATGATTATTACGTCATACGACATGGAAAACCCCGCGCAGCACATCATATCGCCTGACGCTGACAGTCACTCATGAGACAACCGCATTCTGGTTTATCACCTGCCTAACCGCTCATACATTACATAAATTTACTCGGATGGTTATAATTCGGATATGCACAGCACTTCAGTGGTTAGTTGTGCTTCCAAGGACAGCTTTAGCCGATCTTGTGTGTGAGGCGAGTGAAGGCAAACAACCGGAAGGTAGGCAACACGTACAGGCCGTTGATGCTAGGTATTGACGCAGAGCATAGATATCCCTGTCTCGTGGGGTCTCGATAAGATCACGAAGTGACTGTACAGCCCTATGGCGTTATGATTCATTCTACCCAAGGTACAGAATTGCTGTCTTAGTTTACCAATGACGTTATGATTCATTCTACCCGATGTACAGAATTGCTATTTTTGTAACCAATGGCGTTATGATTGATTCTACCCGATGTACAAAATTCCTATCTTAGTTTACCAATGGCGTTCTGATTCATTTGACCCTATGTACAGAATTCCTATCTTAGTTTATCATTGGCGTTATGATTAATTCTACCCGATGTACAGAATACCTATCTTAGTAAACAATGGCGCTATGATTCATTCTACCCGATGTATAGAATTCCTATCTTAGTTTACCCATGTCGTTATGATTCATATTACCCGATGTACAGAATTCCTATCTTAGTTTATCAATGGCGTATTCCTATCTTAGTGACCAATGGCGCTATGATTGATTCTACCCGATGTACAGAATTGATATCTTATTTACCAATGACGATATTGGAAACAATGGACAGAACTACTTCCCAATCAGATCCAATATGTTGTGAGTCTTTTGCTATTACCATTAATTAATTCATTAAATAATTACCCGCCACCCCATCATTCCTTCCCTCCATATCAATTCCCTATCTTCTCACCAGGTTGCGACAGCTGGATACCTCTGCCGGATCATTCCGGTCTCAATGCCACATACACCACGGACGGCGACGATCCCGAGAAGAACATCTGGCTGTTTAACATTGCCAAGGATCCGGAAGAGAGGCTCGACCTCGCAGATTCCCATCCTCACGTCGTGACGAGACTGCTGGAGACTCTGGCTAAGTACGAAGCTTCGTCCCTGGCCCCAATCGTACCCACTCTCGACAAGCAAGGCCACCCGGCACACAACGGGCGTGACTATTGGGGTCCCTGGCTGGACTAACCCGACCACCCTGTCTCGCTGAAAAGCCGATCATGTCATTGAGAGAAATGTAAACAAAACCTATGTTATTCAATATATGACATAGTTATATAATAGGGTCATAGTGTAATAAGGGGAGGGGTGTGGGGGGGGGGGGCGGAGGGGGGTCGTGTTCCCAGATCGCCAAGAATAAATGTCTTTATTCCCATATCCCGATGAATTAAAAGCAGAACTCTCCGTATGCAATGGAAGGATGGATACACGATACTAATTGGATGATTTCCCGATTCACGGTTTTGTATTATTAAAATTCCCAGTTCACGATTAATGAAAAGACCTTGATCACGGCGGTCGGTCAATACTCCATTTCAAGTCCACGACAAATTATTTTTCTCATTCCCATTCACGGTGAAATGCAAAGCCCAATCTCGAGGAAAGCAAATACCACTTGCCCTCCACCTAATAATATATGGGCACGGGATCCATCAAAGGCAATGTATCACTATGATGAATCTTTCTGTATCAATTAACTAAACATATTGGTATTGTCACTGATGCCATGGACATCTTGTTAACGTCACACTGGTACGCAATGTCAACAAAAATGGTGTATCTTTATTGCCATAATAACGGTATCGCCTCTTTGCTCACCTCAGGCGACCGCTGAGACAAATGAAGAAAAATTCATTTGATAATTGTGTTATACGTTTTGTCCCACTGGCTTCGGCACTGCGACAAGAAACATTTCCGTGTTTCAGTAGCCATGAAGAAGATGCTATAGGATGTAAGAAATATCAACCTGGGTCTTAACCACTGACTAGTATGTCTTAACTTAATACTGTATCGTTATTCAATAGACTTGCTGATTGGCGGCATTCCGCACGAATAAACTGCAAATTTCTGACAATTATTAGCCAACATGTGTGGGATTTATTGTTGTTTTGTATCCGTATTTGCTTGTCGCACTAAATGTTGGCGATAGAGACGCCGTTTGTTTATTTTGATAATGTCTTGGTAGTCGTTAGATACTTTAGCTTTTGATTCACCAATCGTTTCCTTATTACATAAGATTCACGTAAATCTTGGAGACTCCTTCTTTTACGAAATCGACAATCGCAGTCAATGCCAATTATGAGCAATAAGTGAGCTTCTCTGAAACAAGTCACAACCATTTTTGGATGATGAACTGGAAGCTTGACGCCTCAATGGAAAACTCCAACAAAACAGATACACATTTCTCTTGAAAACAAGCGTCACCAAATCCGCTTTTAGAGATTAAGATCATATGTAATTCGTATGCAAAGTACATACCAACATTTCCTTGTATCCTATGATCCAACTCATTTTGCAAAGCGTATTCTATCCATCAACAACTTGTTGCAAACACCATCGAAACATGGCTGCGTATCATATCCTTTCCGTATCTAAATATTTGAACGATTGTATCATATTCCACATTCAAATGACAATTATCGTCTGTACAACACATAATCAACATGAAGTAGCCCACGCCCCTTGATGCGAAACACGACTTCATTCTTGCAATCTGAAGATGAACTAAACTGACTTGTGACGGCAGGGTCCGACATTCAGCCATGTCAGGGCGAACCATTATTTTAGCTTGGCTCACGTATGACTCTCGCCTAACATTGCTACAATAATAAATTTCGTGGGTTCTAAAATGGAAGATGGGATGACTATTAGAGACGTTCTTCCATGTCAGGGCGAACCACTGTTTCAGCTTAGCTCACGTATGACTCAAGTTTACCATTGCTACAACAATACATTTCATGGGTTCTCATATAGAATATGAACCGACTTCAGTCAGCTATTTTATTGGTTTCAGAAGCGAGAGATGCAATGTACATCTTAAAATAACTCTTATTCACGCTTCATGGACCACGTGAGGCTCACCGACCGTACTTTAAGTCAGAGAATACTCGTGTAACAGTTCATTCCTGAAAAGATATGTACTCGGCTTGCGCCTCGTACATTCGTTTTTACGAATGTACTGTTACATGGGCATTCTCCTTACCGGAATCCGTTACCTCCATGATTCGGGCAAGGGTTAGGATTCACCTCATTACTCCACTAACAGACAACTAATTTTTGAGGATAAACTACTTGTGATTCATAGTTTCACAAAAACAACAATTTCATCGCCGGTCTTGGCGTTCCCTTTAACGTACTTAAATACCGTATAGGACATGTACACATACATAAAGACAGGAAAGATTCTAATATGAGCTGCCAGAAATTCCAAAATGAGATAATGGTATGATATTTTAGAATAACAGTCGTAGTTACTAAAAACCATTTTGTAAACGTTTGGTCTCGTTGAGTCAATCGCTATTTATCAGCTCGCTAAAATAGTACATTCTTGAAAATTAATGTACAGTTTAGACAATAGGATGACGTTATAACAGTACTTTAATTCTGGGGATGACATCAAACCTGAATGCTCGGCAATTAAGCTATAAGAGTGCCACATTTTAGTTTCTTCGTCGATTATCCGCATTTTAGTCAATACAACTTTTTTCCGGGTATAGGGCTGTACAGTTCTCGCGGGTTCTGTTTCCAGTTTAGGTCTTTTGGGACCAACCAAAAACACGTGCTCTTAGAACGAATGCGCACCACGCTGATGCCTTGTTGCAGCGGTGTGACGCGCACTCATTGTTGTCAACGTTTGAGTGTTGGGAAATGGTCCATTCGATGAGACTGTTTAAAACGTTGTATTTGAAGGCACATCATCGATGTTTGCATAGATACCGCGCGCAGACATGTGAGTCATTATGATTATTACGTCATATCACATGGAAAACTCCGAACAGCACAGTAGATCGCCTGACACTAACAGTCACTCATGAGCTTTCTGGCTTATCAACTGTCTAACCGCTCATATATTACATAAATCTACTCGGATAGTTATAATTCTGATATGCATAAAACTTCAGTTGTTAGTTGTGTATCCAATGGCAGCTTTATCCGATTTTGTGTGTAAAGCGAGTGAAGGTAAAACAGCCTGAAGGTAGGCAGCACGTACAGGCCGATGTGGTCTCGATAAGATCCCGTAGTGACTGTACAGCCCTATTGCTAACTACCCAGTGGCACGTATCCCCTGGCTTCCTTGATAATTGTCACATGTGATAATAACTTATAAACCCAAAGTCTGCCGCCAAGTGATAATACACCGAATACACGAGCGATGGCACTAACATTGCCAATCTCGGCCATAGTTATGTTATTAACTTCAGAAATCATATGGTAGCCACTTGAACTTTAGCGCAGCTAGTTTACAACCCACCGGCTAGCAATCTCGTGTTTTCTGCGACTAGAATGGCAATCCTCGAAACATCATTTTGCCGAAAAAACGCGCCAAATTGAATGTAACACGCATTGACCTATTGTATTTTAGTCAACCCTTTTCCGCTACTCCACCCATTTTTGTTATCTTTGATACGCTTGGATGTTTTCAAATAGAGCGAAGCGAGACTCTATAGCAACGCATATTCATTTTCATATATTCGTGCTATTGAAAAACCGTGGATACCTGAGCGATACTACCGGTCTCTCACGTCGTTTATCGATTTTTTGGGCTATGATGGACTCTTGTGGATTGTTGTGAACTATAATTGGATTAAATCTAGACTCCGTCTCTGTTACTGTGCGTTTGTGCTAGTAACTGTGAGCTGCATTGTCAAAGCTATCCGAATCGCCGGCTTGGACTATTTCTTGCAGTTCGTGGAAATTCCGACATCCCGATAAGTTCGTCAATCGCTTTAAGTTAGGCTTGCTGGTTAATTTTTCTTTAAAACGCGCCATTTTCGATGGTGCGGCAATTAACAATGGTGCAACAAATCTGTCAATCTAAACTGAACAAAGTGACACTGCAGGCGATGATACAACATTGGCCAGATGGCAGCAGCATAGTCGCCGCGTAATCCACCAGATGGAGCCACAGTGATGCCGGGAACTTCCTCGGCGCGTCATGTCAAACTGCCAAGTGGGGCGTTTACAACGCTTCGTCCGCACACTTTGAATCCGGTTTAGATGACTGTGAAAAACAACCAAGGGGGCGAATGTTTCCATGACAAAGTGATTTACCATATCATCTTCGAAAATCTGCCCAAGATACGAATAACACAAAAGTTTTCTTCGACGCAAGGCACCGTTCGCTTTTCGATTGGCATCATAGTGTATTATCGCCCACTTGGTGGTGTCGTTTGTTTGAACGAAGAATCCTGCCTCAAAGATCCGTGTTGTTTCCCTAACTCTACTAGGTCTACCGACCTTGTACTTGACAAATTTACTGCGGGTTCACTCTGCTAGATATTCTAGTACGTTTACATTGCTTGGTGGCGGCATGAGTAACATTTTCGGATCACTGACAATTATCAGATTATAGTGACAGTGTCAGTCAGTGTCAGTAACACTGCCCCAATCATGATAGATCTGCGAAACAACAACTCTCTCTCGAACATCAAGTATGGAGAGCCGGTGTGGCCACAAGCTGTCTTATGTTCTAAAAACAAACGAATTTGTTGGAAGAACGCACTGATAGGGCAAGAGGCAATGTAGTCGAGAACAAATAAGAGGGCCCAGGAAAGAAAGCAAAAAACATTGGGGGGATCTTGTTTTTAAATAAAAGTGTCTTCCTTAAACGGGTAATTCTGTTTACCGTTTTTTGTGAAACCTGATAACTTAAAAGACAAATTATCAAATAGCTGAAGATAAGAAAAAGGCAATTCACAAAAAGCAACCAAGTAGGAGGATCCATTTTGACAAGTAAGATCTTTGTAAATAAACCAAATCATTGAATCAAAAAAATGTGAAGTCCAAACCATTAGACCCTGTAATGTACCGCTCAAACATGCGTGGCGAGAAGCGGTTTAAAGGGGCGAACTTCTTTGAGTGTAGTTTCTGGAAGAATGGATCTTACAACTTACGTTGTTGTGTTGGTTTAAGTCTCCGTGATTACGACGATATCCTTTATTTTTTGACGAACGAGCAGAGACCATTGATCCGTTGCTCATCCATTGGAGACATTGTGCGCATGTGCACAGTCGTCAAAACAATATAATTCGGTTGGTGGCGCTCGGTAAACCCAACCATTGACACACGATAAGCGAAACGCCACCTGGCGAAAGCCACCGGTAAAGAATGACCAAATTCCAAATGTTGCGATAAACGATACTAAAATATTCTAAAATAAGTCAAGAGTCAATATTAAAACCCTGAAAATCAATACACGTGATATGAATAAAACCATGAATGCAGTCTTTGTGGAATCGATTAATAGATTAATAAAACGCTGAGGATATCAAGTTATATGATTGAGTAGATTGTCATAAAACCATGAAAGTGAAGAATGGCGAAATGGTAAAGTCAAAAATTGTCAGAATATAAAACCATGAGTTGGTTTTTAAAACCAAGCTTTTGAGATTAATAATTACCGCAAAATGCACTGTTTGGCAGTAAACGTTGAATATATCATATGCATTTGACTAGATTTATTGTAGTTAAATAATCTAAAATCGTTTGCACTGTTTGGCCGTAAACGTTGACTAGATATCATATGCATTTGACTAGATTTATTGCAGATAAATGATCTAAAATCTTTTTCTGTGGTATATAATTGAATAGTTCTTTCATAGTTTTTCTGCTCTGTAATATTGATCCCTTGTTTGTTGAAAGTCAACACACCTCAACAGAATGTGCTCCACAGTTAGGGGTTCCTGACAGGGAACACATTCAGAAAGTGGATCTCCTTTGAGGAGGTAGCAATGGGTAAGGTACGTATGTCCAATGCTGAGTCTTTGAATGACAACGTCCCTCCGCCTACCGAGGATTCTTGGCCGTTTGGTACCCACAGTAGGCTGAAGCCGTTGCAATTTGTTGGAGGATTGCTCGTCCCAGGACGACTGCCAATTTCTAGTAATTTCCTTTTGGATGTACGGCTTTAAGTCCGAGGGATCCAGCAGAACACTATCGCCTTTCCATTGCATATTAAATCATGAGATTTTATGAGTATATCTTGTATTAAGAGATTTTCATATTTCTGATATTTTATGGCTTGTATGCAGGATAATGAATCTGAATAGATGATAAATCTATCATGTAGTGATTTTTCTATATATTCAAGTGCCATCAGTAGAGCTATTGCTTCTGCGGTGTATATAGAACATTGGTCTGGGAGGCGGTTGCTGCATTGGTGTTCACCAGCCGCAGCTGCAGCGGCCACCCTGTGGGAGTCTTTTGAGCCATCTGTATATATAGAGAAATGGTTGGAGTGTTTATTGTGAATAGTATGTTTAAGTTCTATAAATTGTGATGGGTCTGTGTCATATTTGTTGTAAGTTGTTAGTTCTAACAGAACTTTTGGAGATTCCATTTCCCATGGTGGGATTTCTGGAAGGTGCCAGGTTCGTATATCGTTGAAATTGATATAATTTATCTCTACGGTAGTATAGAGATGGCTCAGCAGACTCCACGTACAGGCTTTCCGCAGGAGATGTGCGGAAAGCTCCCAGACATAAACGAAGTGCTTGGTTGGGCACAGGGTCCAGCATCTGCAAATATGATTTGCGTGCTGATCCGTAAATCATCGACCCATAATCTAGCCGTGACCGTATCAGGGCTCTGTAGATATTTATTGTCTCTCTTTCTGTTCCCCATTGTGTATTAGATAGCACTTTAATTATATTCAGTGCTTTGGTACATTTCTGTTTTAATTGTTTGATATGGGGTATAAAAGTCAGCTTTTTATCGAATAAAAGGCCGAGAAATTTTGTTTCTGGCACAACTGATGTTTGATCCTCATTCATTTTAAGTTCAGGTTCCGGATGGAGTTTCCGGAGTTGACAGAAGTGCATACACACTGTTTTAGTTTTTGAAAATTTAAATCCATTCTCATCGCACCATTGTTGTAACTTATTGAGGTTCATTTGTAGTTGCCTTTCTATTGTGTGCATATGTTTGGACCTGAAACAGGCCAAAAAGTCAACAACAAATAGAGAAGGATCTATGTTATTAGGGAGACATTTTATTATGCTGTTGATTTTAATACTAAGAAGGGTTACAGATAAGATACTGCCTTGGGGAACCCCCATCTCCTGATCATATACTTCGGAGAGGGTAGTTCCGACCCTTGTCTGAAATAGACGTCTGTTTAGGAATTCTTGAATAAAATTTGGCATATGACCTCTGAGTCCCATATCATGGAGGTCCTTTAAAATACCATATTTCCATGTGGTGTCATATGCCTTTTCAATGTCAAAGAATACTGCCACCACGTGTTCTTTTTTGATGAATGCCTCGCGTATATAGGTCTCCAATCGTATTAAATTATCAGTGGTATTTCTGTTTTGTCGAAAGCCACTCTGGAACTTAGTGATGATATTATTTGTTTCCAGATAATATGTAAGGCGGTTATTTATCATCTTTTCTAGTGTTTTACATATACAACTTGTAAGAGCTATTGGTCGGTAGGAACAAGGATTGGTGTGATTCTTCCCAGGCTTAGGGATAGGAATGACTATCGCCTTTTTCCACGATAGGGGTATTTGCCCGGTTTGCCAAATGAAGTTGAATATGTCGAGAAGAAGTTCCAAGGATGTATCGGGTAGTTGTTTCAGGAATTGGTATGGGATATTGTCTGGCCCTGGTGAAGTGTTGTTAGTTTTCCTCAGGGCAGACTGGAGTTCCTCCATGGAGAAGAGGCTATTGTAATATTCATCATTTTTAGATTTGAAATTGAGTTTTTTCCTCTCACTAACCGCCTTGTATCTTTGGAAGTTAGCCGTGTAATTATTTGATGAAGAATTTGTTGCAAAGGCCTTCGACAAGGTTGGCTTTTTGCACTGGTTCGGTGAGGGTTGTGTTTTCATGGATCCGGTGGTTTATGCTTTTTCTTTTTTTTTCCCACTGATCTTCTGTATGGCTCGCCACGTTTTCTTAGTTGTTGTTTTATTTCCAAGTTTGGAGACATAGTTTCTCCGGGATTCCCTTTTGTTGTTCGTATTGTGCGGCGGGTCTGTGCTCGCACTTGTTTATATTTGAGGATATTTCCTGGAGTAGGATGTATTTGGAGTTCTCGCTGAGCCTGTTTTCGTTGTTGTACGGCCTCACGGCATTCATCGTTAAACCATGGCTTCTTTTGTATTTTGAGATTGGTCGAGGTTTGGGGAATGGTGTCTTCAGCTATTTTATGAAGTGTTTCGCTGAAGAGGGCTATTGGGTCTGGTATACCTTGGAAATTGGCTGTTGTGAGTTTTTCAAAGCACATTTTTTAAAAAAATAGTCCAGTCAGCCTGATTTAGCTTCCAGTGAGCAATATTTTCATCTGGAGCGGGAAATATGGTTAGTAAGAAGGATAGGGAAGTGGTCACTGCCGTGAAGATCATCTTCCACTTTCCAGTTGAAATCAAGGCATAGACTGGGATGGGCTATAGTCAGGTCTATAGCCGTTTTGGCACCATTCCCGGGGTGTATATAAGTTATTGAGCCATCGTTGAGCAGAACGGTATTGTTTTTTAAGATAAAGTCCTCTAGCAGGCGGCCTTTGGGTTGTATGTCTTTACAACCCCATAGCGTATGATGGGCATTGAAATCGCCAAGAAGTATATACGGCGCTGGAAGTTGTTTTACTACATTTTCTATTTCTAGTCGTGTTGGACGTCAATTAGGTGGAATATAGATAGAGCACAGGGTTATGGTTCTGTGTAATGTTATTCGTATGGCCATAGCTTGTGGGTTGGTCTGTAAGGGTATTTGGCTGTATGGAGTTTTCTCCTTTATAAGGACACTAACTCCGCCTGTGATTTTATCTCCCGTATTAAGTCCTAGATTATCATATGATGTATATCCACTAATTGTTATATCGCCTTGGTTTTTGATGAATGTTTCTTGGAGACAAAACGCTTTGGGGTTGTGGTCCTGCTTTAGCAAGAGGATTTCATCACGATTGGCTCTCATACCTCGACAATTCCATTGTATAATGGAAGCCATGGTTTATGATATGGGTGGTGTATCTGCCTTGTGTTTTCTCTTATCATTTCCCCTTTCCTGTATGTCTATAAACAGTGTTTATTCCTATGGAAACCATGTTTGGTTTTGGCGTTGTCTCATTGGTTTTTGTTTGGGTCGAGCCCGTTACTTCAGCGAAAGTTTTGTTTCCAGTTACATTTGTAGTTTTACTTTCTATGATTTTTCTCGCTTCGGGATCGGATATGGAGTTTTTAGTTTTTACTGTTTGTACCTCTTTTTCTTTTTGCCACATTGGATACTGTTTTGAGTATGCGTAGTGACTGCCTTTGCAATTTACGCAGTGACTCGTTTGCTGCAGGAGGTGTCTTCAGGGCCCTCGTCGCCACAGTGCGTTTGGTATATAGATATCGACTGGTATACGAAGGTATCCAGCTTTTATTGCTGTAGGAGGGATGTGGGATGCAAATGTGAGAATTATGGTATTTGTTGGAATTCTTTCCCAATTTTTCGTGATTGATATCCGTTTGGCCTCCATGACATTCTGTGAGGCCAACTCGGCAACTATCTCTGTGTCAGAACACATTTGTAGGTCTCTGCACCGGATGACACCTCGGCTATTGTCGAGGGTACGGTGAGGAGTTATTGTAACTGGTATATGGAGGAAAGTCGTGGCTCGGAGGAGGTTGTCACATGACTCTTCCGTGTGACCTCGATTAGGAGGTCACCGGAGCGGAGTCGTTTAACATCCTTTGGTCCTCCGGCCAGACTTTGGATAGCCTTGTCCAGTGCAAATGGTGACAATTTCGAAAAAAAAGAGGTAAATCTGGATTTGTGGCGTGTGCCATCAAAAATCTTGAAAAAATATCGTTTAGTTGATTTGGTTCAGGTGTAGGAGAGCTTGTTCGAAGTTTCTTATTGGATCGTTCTTCTCGTGTTTTTACTTCTGCACGTGTGGGTTTTTTTTCTTGGGCACTCATGTTGGATTTAAATATTTCAGCGTCCGTGGTCCCCACCCACCTCGGAGCCCTCCCGGACACTGATTCGGTGCGGTACTCCAGCACCCAGTGCCAAGGATACACAGACGGTATACTCGCATAACAAATACTTATTCTTCTGTTGGAAAAAAAGAGGTATTTGCCACTTGATTAGCCCAAGCCACCGTCCTAACAACTGAAATATGAGGTGTCTCAAAAGACTCATTGCATACGGTTGTATGACTAATAGGGTGAAAATGTGTTGGATATGATGTTGTTGAACAAGAATCCTTGAACTTGTCGTGACGAGCCGATTGATCAGACCGGGCCAAATCTGACCTCCCGTCTAGGAGAAATAAGGGTCAAACTGGTCTTGCAGAAACAGAGTTTCCACTTAACCAGCAGAGTCCCGTCTTCCCCTGACACGGGTTGCGAACCACGGCATACGGTTCGCCTCCATTTAGTCGCCTCTTACGTCATGCAGATGTTAAACATGGAGGTGCATCGGGCCTATTCTACGTTCCCCCGAACCCGCAGGGGGCTATTTATTTATAGGAGCAGAGGCTAAATTAACCCGCCACAATAGCTCCATGCACACTCCTTCGTTTTAAACATTGACGCGATATGATCATAATTGTGTAAAGCGTCCTGAACATAACACCACAACGGAGAAGGGCCCGGTGCCTGGCATTGCAAGCACTTCGTTGCAGTGGTATATGCTCATTATGCACTGTGGTACTTGTGCATACAATTGTACCATGGTACACCCAGATCGCACCGTGGTATACCATGGTACTTAACGCATATTATGAAATACCATGATACTCAACCTATGGACGTCGGTATACCATGGTACATATCACTGCAGTACCATGGTATAGAACAATGATCCAGTGATGTACCATTGAGTACCTTGATATACCACAGTAAACTATGGTATGTGCCATGGTATACTATGGTAAAATTTCATATAGGATTGCTCAAAGTATAACTGGTTGATAATTGTATGCATTATTTGATGAAAGGCGCCAATTGAATGATTATTACATGACGTGCAAGCTATGCATACAGAATGGGAAAAAGTCACCATTTGATAAACTCCTAAATCTCAATTGTAATGTTTCTCATTTTGTCTACCGGTAAAACAAATGATGTGCTTATTCTCTACTAAAAAAAGTACTTTGTATTTTATTCATTACAAATTACTTAACTTTCCAAAATAAAAAATAATTTAATAAACTCATTCTCATTATATGAATTAAATACAATTGCAAACTTAATTGTGATTATTTTGTCTAAATTAGACAAGTTTTGTCAGCATTTTAGGTCTCATATAATATTCTTATTTACTATTATAATTGACATTCTTACAATTGTTCATACATCATGCGGGAAAATGTTCATAATATTCTCTTGAAAATGTACTTATAGTGCTCATGGTTTGACCTATTAACATGTGGTTATTAACGTGGTTATCATGTATCATGTATGTTTAAGAGGCAAACATATGTAACACAATGGTATATGCATAATTTATTAACACACTTTCTTTGGAGATATTCCAATCTGGTAAAAGAAGTGTTTTTAACAACATAGACCATTGAAACAATATATAGTACTCAATTTGCTAAGTATCACCTCTATGCAGAGATATCTGAGTGTATAACAGGTGACTGTGTAATTCTAGTATAATACGGATAAACCTTCTCGAATCTGTGTCCAATCGGTTACTCGTGTGCTACCATGCATGGTAAAGGCAACCGCCTTTATATTATAGTAGAATGTAGAATGCGGCATTGTTTATGACCGATCGAAGGTCACGTGACATTAACAAATGTCGGCGGCCGCCGAAAGCACCCCTAGTAGCGATAATTTCTTGCATACATTGTTTGTTCTCTTGTTTTAATGAACTTTTCTTTAGGCTACAGATAGACGATGTCGGAAAACGCTGCTGTCGACAATAAAATATGTATGGATACATCCCATCGACCGATAAATCGATTAACATAAAACATCTGCACCGCCCTCCGCCTAAGGGGACACTAACTGTTAAACACAACTTAGATAAACTTGCCAGTGTCATAATTCAGTCATGATGGAGTACAACCTCTCACACCCATCTGCGACCCGATGGATACGTACGTTGATAAATTTACCGCAAAGGGTTGTGATGGGGCTGGCATGATAGCAAGAACACCATTTTAAAATGTATTTATCTATAATTGATTGAATTTATTTACATCCACAATAGTGCAAACTTCTATCCGTCACTTGGATCCAAAAATACGCGGCAGGAAATGTCGTAATCTACCATATATTTGGCTTGAGTGCACCGTGCGCAATAAATAATCTTGGGACCGTTGGTTTACAGCCATGGCTCATCTTATAGCGTCAATTTAAGCGCGCTGCTGGTTTTTAGATGTTTCATGATCAACACTTTTATATTTGGAAATGTTATCGCAATAGATTTACGGCAAGCCACTTGGTCAATGGATTGATCAGTCCAGTTAACTGTGTTCGAGGCATTTTGTTATTTCTTTGCGTTCCAGCCAGACGTGAAGCCATACAACGTTGCCTTCAAGCCAATATGTTTCCGCTTTTGATGTTCCTCGCGGCTACCCTGTATCGCATTGAAGCACTAAACCCCAATATCGTGTTCATTTTAGCTGATGATTTGGGCTGGAATGACATTGGTTATCACGGGTCGGAGATCCAGACGCCCAATCTGGACGCCCTTGCGGAGTCCGGGGTGAAGCTGGAGAACCACTATGTCCAGCCACTCTGTTCGCCAACGCGAGGACAGTTGATGACCGGTAGATACCAGGTTAGGCTAGTGCCATGCACGCATTACAATTCTATATATGTAGGATACATAAGTTTGCTCAAACATTTTGCCATCGGTCATGTAAAAAGGCATGTTAAATGTCTTATTGCTACCTCAATAATATATACTTGGTAGACGAGGGGAAGGCTGCATTCTGCATTCTGCATCAAACATCGCTAAAATAGTCTTCTCACTGTCTGCACCCATAACCTGATGCCACAGTGGAGAGAATACCTTAATTATCCAGTCTCTGCGATTGGCATCCAGGAATGCATGGGGATTCGCGATTAGCTGTTGGCAATTTTTTTGGGATCGTTATCAGTACAATACTTGGTTCAACAGCAGTCTGTGAATTTCTCGATATTCGCGATATCACATTTAAGGTGTCTTTTTTTTCGCGCCCGGTCTTGATCATTCATTATCTTGGAGATTCAATATAACTCTCCCTAATTCTTGGGGATTCGCGATTCAGAGTTGATATCCCCCCATGCCAACGAATCACTGGTCATGCCACATACTACTATAGTACTGTTCAGCTTACACATTATATACCCGCACGCAGTTTATGTTGCTTATATCCACCAGATTCACTACGGTCTCCAGTCGAATAATCTCCCTGCCACGTGCCGTGTGGTCTGCCGCTTGAACTACCGACCCTGGCGGACAAACTACGAGACCAGGGCTACGCGACTCACATGGTGGGCAAGTGGCACTTGGGGTTCGCCAGCCGGAAGTACATTCCGACCAGTCGAGGTTTTGACACCCATTGCGGTAAGAGTCCCGGGTAGAGACGGCTAACCAGACCAAAGATACTAATTCACTCCCGAGGAAAACATGGCGAATAAAAATAAGGGTCATATGTAACCCCGCGTAACGCTTCGTAGCACGTGACCTAGGCATGGGGCTAAACGATAATGCTGTGGGATTCCTGTGAGAACGACTATTGATCGTGTCGATGTTAAGAAATAAAAAGTAATATAATAATTTTTGTTACTCGCTACGAATTCGTAATGATAAGCTGGCTCGCCCGCAGCTTGTTTTCAGGCAAGAGAACAGAACACAATGTATGGAATTAAAAAGGGCAAATTTATTTGCCGAGTGAAAAAGGCACTTTTTCAAATTAAGTCTGCATAGTGTTCATTTAACACTATGCAGACTAAATTTGAACATATGTAAAAATAATTGGAAGATATGTAACATTAATTTGAACATATGCAGCATTAATTTGAACATATGTGGCATTAATTTGAACATATGTAGGATTAATTTGAACATATGTAACATTATGTTCACGTTCGACGTAACGTGCTATTTTAACTCCAATTCGTCACATGCTAGGGGGGTTGCTATCCTGTTAAGAAATACGTTTGAATACACTGTGCATGGCACGGATACCGATGAAGCTGGAAATCTGTTATTATTAGACGTCACGCCCTGCAGTAAAAGATTGACATTGGTTACTATTTATGGTCCGAATGAAGATTGTCCTGCGTTTTATGAGGAACTGTTAGAGAAAATAGACAAGTTTGAGAATACGAGCATTATCATATGTGGAGATTGGAACTTGGTGCTGGACTATAAATGTGATACGCGGGGTTATGTCAGAGAAAATAACGTTAAAGCGAAGAGAACTGTATTGAATTTAATAGAAAGGTTAGAACTGTTAGATTGCTGGCGTGTGAATCACCCGAACATGAGACGCTTCACTTGGACCAACTCGCAGCCCAAATCGCAACGCGCTAGATTAGATTTTTATTTAGTAACTGCGGATATCCATGCAATGATGAAAGGCGCAGACATAAAGCCAGGATATATAACAGATCACTCTTTGGTTACAATCGATATATATTTTTATTTAGCGGAGAGGGGTAAAGGCTTCTGGAAATGTAATACATCTTCATTGCGAGACGTTGACTATGTAAAGCTGGTGAAGACATGTATCGCGAAAACTGTTGATATGTATAGTAGCTCCGGTGACTGTTCAAAACGAGAAATTGTTAACCTTACTATTAATGACCAAATGTCTTTCGAAATGTTAAAAATGGAGATACGAGGTAGTACAATCAGCTATTCCAGTTATAAGAAGAAGATTGAATTAAAAGAAGAAAAGAAAAATCAAGGGAATCATTTTGAGGGCAAGGTCACAGTTTTATGAAGAAGGAGAAAAGCCGAGCAAATATTTTTGTAATCTTGAAAAGCGTAACTATGTTAACAAGCTTATAAGTAAACTAGTTGTTGACGAAGAATTGATATTGGATCAGGAGAGAATAACTCGAGAACAAAAGGGTTATTACGAGAAGTTATATGCAAACTGTGACTATGCCCAGGCATCGGAACAAATGCCGGCTTTTTTTAACGATAAAAATTCTAGCATGATCCCTCTCCTGCATAGGTTGTATATTCTTAACGATATAACATGTAAACATTAATTTTAACATATGTAAACTTAATTTGAACATAAGTAACATTAATTTTAACATTTTTATTGGGACATGTGCAAATATTTAAGCATGTGTGCAACTACTCTTAAATTCCACATTGGTCAGTTTAATTTTACATGTGTTCCAAAATTATTTTACATTTGTTCAAATTAATTTAACATTTGTTCAAATTAATTTTACATTTGTTCAAATTAATTTTACATTTGTTCAAATTAATTTTACATTTGTTCAAATTAATTTTACATTTGTTCAAGAGTAATATTCGCAATTTTTCAGGAACCAGTCATAGGCTATATATGTTATATATATAACAAAGACCACTCCGAATCCTATATCCAATAGTCTGAATAGTTTGATACATCTAAAGACTACTTCATATGCTCTCAAATATATATATCATACAAGGATTTAGAAATTTATCCATAAAAGGGTCAAAGCAGCCAGGCTTCTCTGCTTACGGAACAATTTTGTTTCGTGGACGTATCAGGTTGAAAATTGGGGACACACCGCAATTACTAACTCGTGATTCGCTTTATAATTTTTACCCGCTCATATTACATTACGACGGGCCATTGACGGGACTACTGCGGTAAGCTGTAACTGTCACATAAGCTTATTTGTTCTCATTTGCAAATGCCGCGTTAACATTCTAAACTGCAGCAAAGCTGCAAATCCATTGTCATGCGCAGACTGGCTGATTCAAGCCAGGTTAGCTTCTAGATATTTTATGCCCAAGTACTAGGTATTTAGAACACAAGAGTTAATGTCAATACCTCCTATGTAAGGTATGAGAGGGGTGTAATGTTCGTAACAGAAGCTCAACTGATGTGCTTTATGCCACCATTATCCTAGTCCTTGCTCATAGGGTTTTGACGAAAACACAAAACCATGAATTCAATACACGCCCTCAACACAGGCACATATACAACGTTGAAGCTCACATGCCAATCCTCTCGCACGAATGAGTTATTTCCCAATAGCGCTCGCATACAATGCTCACGGAAATTAGCAGGTGGGATAATTGCTTACTTTGCTCATGGAATATGTGCTCAATCCATGGTCAAATTACATGCAGATTTGTTTAATTTCTGTAGAGGAAGTTAACTGAAAAAATTAGTAGCGTGGCACTAATGTGATTAAACATATTATAGAAATGGACGTCACGGTGTCACTGCCAATTAGGCAAAGGTCAATAATTAATGGGGCCCTACACGAGTCGCATGAACAATCCCATCAGACATTGCGCTAGATGTGCTGGCCAATGAAAGTTTTTCTGGTAAATATAAATGAACACCGATCCCATCATGTTGAATGACAGGATTTTACCTTTTTCGGACGGCGCGTGAGTAAAAGAGATTAATTAATTGCGTCAATTGCAGTCCAGGGACAAATCGTATTTTAAAAACCCCTGAGATTTTGCCTCCGAGGGAATGTGATACATTAGAATGTCTGATCGCTCTCTGGTGGCTATTCTTAGATTACTCACCCTCCTGGAGCATGATAAATTAAATATACACCTCAGGAGTTGAGTCGAGGCGTCTGAGTGACTCTGTAGGATGTCCAGTACACCCTAATGACAAAGTATAGGACAACAGTAGCAAGGAACATATAGATAAGGTAGACCATAAGTTTGAAAATAGTAGCCAAAAGTAAGTACTCAAGACAACATATGTAGCAACATTATTCATGCTCATTCTGGATAAACGAATGACAAAAAATTACATTACCGGTACATATTAAGAAATTACTTGATTTTAAAGATATGAGGCTAAAACGAAACGCTCTGACCATTGACTTTTGCAATAACACAAGCAATTCACTGCAATTTGAAAAGGGGCCTTGAACGATAAAAACAAAATTTTCAAACAATTTAAAATTAAAAGTAGGTATTTTGAACAAAAAGTTGGAAATTATGATTAAGAAAAAAAATAGGGAAAAGTACAATTACTGGACAACTTGTGGTTATTGACCACAGCTGCCATGATATCACCAGTCATGCCGTCGCAGTCCATGTGCTGGGGTCGTTCTATCATACGCATCACGCTTTTAGACTTCGTTCTCCAAGACTGTGAGTTGGCCTCGGTGCAGGTAGAGGGTTGAACGCTTATGTCTCGTGGAAGGTGGCATACTGCAAACTCAATGCTATCGTTTTTCTTTAACGGAATTCAACTGGAATGGTAAGTTTGAGTAGGCTCTAGCCTACGTTTCTTGTGGCATTCTGAACTGCTCATTGAAGTGAGCGAAACTATAGATGATTTACGGGACAAGAATTATATTCTCCCAATAGTATGGCTCTGCATTAGCCCTACCGATTTCCGAACCCAAATTTATATCTAAACCGCTTCCTTAGGTTTCTTCAAATTAAAATGCATGATGCCCGTCAGAATAAATCGCACCATATAATCCGTTAAACCGAAGAGCAAGACACGAAAGTTATGTCAACAAATGTTAGGCACAAGTGTGAGTTAAAATGTCATGGCTCATAGGCCCAGGGGTGTTGCATGACCTGGACTCATTTTCAAGAAATCTACTATATTATCTACTAAGTCTTGCCCCAGGCTTTGATAAAAAGGAGACTTGAGAAGTAGAATTGTGAATACTTGGGTAACTATCCCTTGTATCACAATGGTTCCTTATTATCTTCTTAAAACAGTAAACCATTAATACAATTTCTAACTGAATACAAGTGTATTTACCTCCAACCTCCTCAGCGTATGTTGTCTGAATGACCGACTGGGTGGAACCTCCAAGCTCCCCGCACGGTGGCGCTACGCAACCTCCGCTTTTACCGAGATATAATGGAGCCCTGGCGGAGTGAGTCGAAGACAGAGGGTGTGGAACCTCTTGCCGCCAGCCAGCGGCCGGTCTCTCATTGGTTGACTTCAATAAACAGCGGCTTGCTAGAAGCGTCAACGTGGAAGAGTCCATTCTTGTTTCTGTACTGGAGCGGGGGGGGGGGGGTCCTTACGGGCTAAATAACATCTTCGCGAACACATAAACCTAATTCTGAATTTCAGAATTGTTTTTGTTGATTAAGGCATCCGTATTTATCAAGCTAAGACATAACGCGAGCAAGTGAGTAGTTTAGATGATGGTGTTTTAAATGTTAAATGTAATTCTATCGACTATTATATGATATATCATTCGATGCAAACTTCCATGATATGTTGTTATAGTCGTTTAACAATATTTTGCCAATAATACACGCAAACAATTCAGTGTCAATAAATAATCATCATACCACTGATGAGGTCTGGTGCCGTATTCATAGCACACACACGTAGTGTGCGCATGAAAAGTGCATTTTAGTATTAGCTTTACCAGCTCGTTGTGGTTGTGGTCATAATCAAGAAATCCTCTTCGATATAATTTTTAGCACTTTCTTAACTCCGCCTTATATCCGCCTTTGGGGTGACTACTTATGTATTTGGAACCTTCATTCTACTGATACATAATATCAAGAACAATATTATTAATCCAAAATGAAAGTTCTGTTCAACCCGGTACCACATCCCATTAAAAAAAGAGTTCAGGAAATAGAAATCAAAGCATACACGTTAAACTGCTTAATACAGTTATCATTAACATCTTACTATTACACTCATATCCAATATGAAGACAATGTAAGTTATGCAACAGCTATAAATAATGGTCTTGATAAGGCCAGCGCCTGCAATGGACCATATACTAACATGAAAATACTTTAGCTCACCATAACAGACAGTTAATAGAATGATAGCCTAAACTAATGGCATACTTTTCCGCCATGTTTTGAACTCAAAATGTACAAATTATAAGAATAATTTCGTGACATATTGTAGCTTCTTTGTAATGGGCATGGGGAATTGTCAGGATTTGTTATGTAATTTGGCAGTATAACACACATGTTTATTCTTTAACTCTTGTACCTGAAACAAAACGCGTATGTACACATATACTCCTATGATCTGGATCTGAACTAGATATCCTGATTATGTCTAATCAATGGATGGATGGATATCAAATCCCTCCGTTCTCATGAAACCAACATTATCCGAAATGCAGGCTGTGTTCTAGGTCCACCTTAGTTCATGGCTCTTACATAAGTCATTTCTGGAGATATTGTTGTCATGTCAACACCACGGGGGCCTCATCCAGCCATGCGTCCTGCAGATAGACGCTCTTGTGCCAAATTTAGTGGATAAACTGTATGCATTCTGCTACAAGACTGATCTCGATGAATGGACCGGATTGATTGAGGTTTAACAACATCAGGTCATGGAATGACAAATTCACTGAGGATAAAAGACATAAGGTTAGTGAAGTTAAACACATTAGGTCACTGAACCTTGAAGACATAAGGTCACTGAACCTTGAAGACGTAAAAGTCACTGTAGCTTAATGACATCAAAAGAATGAAGCTCAACGATATAAGGAAAACCAAAGCTTAATAACTTACAGCCATCCGGCACTGAACATACAGTCCTCGGTGAGGCCATCTATTTGGATCTACAGCACACAACCAACACATATACCCATAAAAAGCATGAACGGTTAAAAAGGGGCACATTGGTAAAAACATAGAAGATGGAGGTCGGGTTACTAGCGCCCCATCTTAAATCAGTCATACTAACCTCTCGCATTCAGTGGATTGTTTTTCTTATAATTTTGGCATCAGTTGGTTTGAAAAATTAGGAATAGATCCGTTTTATCTTGAAATAATGAGGGCATGGTCAATGTTACACAAAAATAAACCTCGGCAATGTATCATGGATCAAACACTCTTTTGTCCAGACTTATATAAGGCAGGTATTCACAAGATAAAAGACTAGTTTGGTGATTAAAAGGTGATCTTGCCAATTAACAAAATGAAAGAAAGAGGTATTGGAAACAGAAGCTTCCTCTAATGGTTCGTCATAGTGCAAGCAGCAAAATACGCCGTCAAGAATGTATTACAAGGGGGAGAGGTGCCAAATATTTTACAATTTGTTTGGAAGGAGAATGTTTATAGACTTGAAAAAACGGGTAGTAAGATTATTATTATTGTATTAATGATAATTTTGTTGGGGAAAATGTAGTCAAACCTAAATCATGTAACCACACAGATGGAGATCGAGACAGCTCAGGTATCTATAAGCGGAACTTTCAATTGTTAACAGATACAGCGAGTCGAGTGTTTCAATATAATATTGTGCATTTATTTTGGAATTGTGTAGAAGTACAGTAGTTCTGGACGCTGTGGAACATGGTTTAAATATAAAATCCTGTAAGTCTGGATCAGTGAATGCCTGATATTCTATGGGTCCATTGATACTACACATTGTATAAATATCACTCTAGTGACTGCCAAAACGCTCATTCAAAAGATTAGAGATAAGGGGGAGAATTCATATTTGAAGGTTTCACAAGGTTTATGAAAGATTACATCAATCTAGATTGCCCTCAGACATATAGATAAATAAGTAAATTGGCTGTTTTGTGTGAACTTATCAGGAAGAGATTAGTATGTGGTTGATGTCTTTTGTACTGTTTTGGTTTGTTTTTTTGTTGTCTTACTCTCGGGTGATATTTAAATGATGTATTGTCTCTGTCTTGTGATTGTATGATGTCTATTTAAATCAAATAAAAAAACAGAAAAAAAGAAGAAAATACGGTGTCTCTCTCTACAGTCTGCCCACGGCGTCAGCTTCCTTACCAAAAGGGAGCTCGTTATAAGCTTTCATTAGAGATGAGACACGCAGAGTATTCGCCGGTTATTACTTTCATTATTATTAAATTATCATAAATTGTTATAAATTATTATTAGTGTTTATGGAATATAAGAGTTAATATGAAATGTGAATTATTATGAAATGTGAATTATTAGAATTGTTTATGAAGTATTATGAATTATAAGTTATGAAATATTATGTGATACTGTGTATGATTATGAATCATAATAAATTGTTATTATCTTATCTCAGAACAGCACAACATATTTCCAGGGAATGGAATGAGGAGGGGGTTTAACTTTGGAAAGTGAATCTCCCCCACCACGTCTCATTATCCAGAATCGGCCCATGCATTTAATAGTCGTTTCCAACTATGGCGGAATTACTCAGCGTCATACATGGGGTTTAATCAATCGATGGTATATGTTTTTCATGAAAGGTGTTGATGACTATCAATAATTACAGGAATGGTGGCAGCCCTTGACGATGCTGTGGGTGACATTCTTCATGCACTGAAGACGAATGACATGTGGGAAAACACTATTTTAGTGTTTTCGTCTGGTAAGCGAAAAAATATACCGGTTCAACCTATATATATGATGCGCAACATGGATCGATCAGGAGTTTACTCGCTAAAACCGTACGTGCCTATCAATACTATATCACTACAACGACTGTATTTACTTTTCACCATATCTTCCAATGTTTTGCTGACAGATAACGGGGGTATTCCTGTTTATGGTGGTAACAATTGGCCGCTGCGGGGTCAGAAGGGGACCCTGTTTGAAGGAGGTATTCGCGCAGTTAGCTTCATGGCCGGGCCCGTTCTCCCGAGAGGGGGAGCCATCAGCAGGGACTTGATGCACGTTTCTGATTGGTTCCCGACACTGCTGAAGCTGGCTGGAGGAGACGTAACATCTGAGCACCTGAACTTGGATGGGCATGACATGTGGCAGACCCTCAGGTGAGTGATTAAGTATTGTGTTTGCATTTTAAACGCTCGACCCCAGTGTAGATGACCAACACGGGTGGAGTTAACGATAAGACCCAATTAGAGTTTTTGTGCATTATAGTAAGCAAAATCAACAGCATTACCAAAAACATGTATGAATCGCACAATGAATGTAAACAATCTCGCACGCGATATTTCATCTGCCTCTATCGGCATGACACCACTGAACAGCGAAGGCACACCGAGTCCTAGAAAGGAGATCCTTCACAATATCGACCCGCTACACGATCTGTGGGGCTCCAAGCTGGCAAGGTCGCCCTTTGATAACCGTCAGCTAGCGGCCATCAGGGTCGGTGACTGGAAACTGATGACTGGCGAGCCAGGTATGTCGTAACATGTTCACTATCATGGACTTAAATTGTGACATTGTTGTTGTTCAGGCTAAATGGTAGCCTATTATTGTTTTAAGAATCATATTAAGAAAGCGCCGAAACTTGAATGTTACAACACAATAATTAAGGTCCAAACTAACTTTGACCAAAATGAACACAAATTAAGGAGTGCGAACTCAACTAATCGGATTATTAAAGCTTATATGCCGCTTTTGGTGACACACATGCTACAGTTGGCCAAGAGGCCGCCTAGGACCATGAATAGGGTCGGGCTAAACTTGCCTCAGATACAGGGGCTCAGGGTTCTAATCCATGACCTGTTGATCAGTTGCTTGGTTATATGTTGCATCTTATTCGTGCACGAACTCCCTTGCGCACATGCGGGCAGTCCGGGACTCGTGGACACCGGTTCCGGATCACCCCAGCCTCAATGACACTTACACCAGTGACGGCGACGATCCGGAAAAGAACATCCGGCTGTTTGACCTCGCCAATGATCCGACTGAGATGGACGACCTTTCAGACTCCCATCCCGAGGTCGTGATGCTGATGCTGGAGAAGCTGGCCGAATACGAAGCCACAATGGTGGAAGTCATTCCACAGACGTTCGATAATTTGGGGAATCCAAAGTTCAATGACAAGGATTACTGGGGTCCTTGGCTGGAATAAAAGGGATAAAATGCATATCTTTAATCTATATTTATATACGCAAAGTGTATATCTTCAACGGAGGTTCTTAATTTACTTGATGTATTTATAACATATGTCCATCCACATATGTCCATCTTAATTTCATTATTAAATACTATAGTGTCTGCTATATCTATCCAGTTAAACAAAACAAAGGAATTCCTTATATATGTATATGTAAATATAAGGGTCCTTATGTGGCACACTCGCTTATATTTTATGCACGACGCCGGACGCCTGAACGCTGACTGTTATATCTCAGATTTAAAAGACCAAAGCGCCAGCATATCCGCACGAACGGATCGGGATGCGTATCATTGGCGCCTAAACGTAGTGCAATAAGTATTTCTTCGTTAATTACAACCGGGAACCTGGGCTCTTGGCAGCTTACACGAGGATGCCCTGTGGAGGCGATGATCAGTGGGTCGTACCAGAGGCCATTATCGCTCAGGGGTGACGTCAAGTCACCGATCGTCTCGTTTGTAGATAAAGCCACCGCTGGAATAACTTCCATCATCTCTATGTCACTTTAACAGCAAGTTGTCGATACTCACAATGCATGAAGACAGCAGCACGCGTACATTAATTGTGTATCTTGTATAGCCGAGGAAGTTTTTCTGCGCATTGACATTCATACAAGTTATTTATTGATTTTTTAGCTTGGGTTCGTGTCTTAAAGGCCTCATGAGAAGGCTGATGCTACTACCTGGAAAGATCTACTTTGAAACATACGCCACAATCCGGAGGGTATATTTTTCATATTTTGACAATAAGTAGAATTTGATTTTTTCAAAATGTTAAGCATTCTCGCATTCCTTGTCGTTGTCCGCATGTATGACGTTTTGTAACTTAATGGACGCCCCAAAGCACACACCTAACTCAAGAACTAGGGCCAGTTTGCATTATCATAATTTTCCTTCGCATGGGGTCTAAAAGTCTAACAGAGACACGGACACGCCTTATGCCCTGTTCACACTATGCAACAAGCTGTCAAGTTAATTGCAACAAATTAACGCTTTTCGTTCGACTGTGCAATCGGAGGGCCCGTTTTCCACGCATTGAAAGCTAGGGGCATTGTGCTAAAGTTTTGGTCAACTTAACGATTTTGGAATTGCCAACCAACCAATCTGTGCATTATGACAGTGAAGAATGTATGTGTGGCGTGTATGCATGACGTTATGAATCATGCTCTAACGCTACGTTGGCTATGTGACGGTGGTGATAATTGTTAAATCAGTTGATGCGCGGTTTGACCATGTAAACTGTCGACCAACCGATGATTCGACCGTTGTTACGACTGTTGAAGAAATCTTCACACCGTGTAAACCCCACATAAACCGTTGTTGGTCATGCGTTCAACCATGATGGATGGATGGATGGATTCGTTTATTCAACAAAGTGTTACATAATAAGACTAACCGAACGATGTTTGTATAAGTATCACACTTAGTCGAGGAGACTCTAGTTAAGGCCGTGATAGGCCGCTGGCACTAGAGCCACCTAATAAATTAAATTTGGTAAATGATGACCCTATTTAAGAGAGAAAAAAGAAAAAAACAAACAAACAAAAAACGACAGGAATAGGCTAGGAAAAAAAAAAATAACAACTTGCGCTATTTGATGGTCAAACATACAAAGCAAAACGTACAAAAGCATTTGGTACATAATTGAAAAATTGAATTGAATTGAAAAATAAAAAATAAAATAAAACCCCCTATGCTTGACACACAAAACAGTTTTGTATATCACACTCTATTGGGTAGTCATTTATCATAATTTGTTTAATAAATTGAGAGAATCCCTGTAGACTATGTGTGTAGATTTTATCTAAGATGGATTTAGGTTCATGATTTATTACATATACTAAACTATGTCTTATACATTTAGTAGCATATTGATGGTGTGCACGGGTTGTTTGAACCAAATATTTACCCCTGGTGTTGTATGAGTGTACACTTGAAAGCTGGGCCAGTGGTATTTGCTCAAAGTATATTGGAAGTTTTTTATTTACTAGTTTATAGTAAAATTTTAGAGTCTGCAATCGATGAATATCTTTAGCTTTTAGTAATTTAAGATCTTGGAACAAAGGATTCGTGTGTGCGTTATATTTACTGCCGGTTATTATCCGCACAGCTTTCTTTTGTAGCTTTTCCAATCGTTGTGTTTGGTAACCCCAGGCTAAGATACAATAGTTTAAGTGTGGTAACAGAAGCGTTTTATAAATTGATAACAGCGTATGTTGCGGAAGGATATACTTAGATCTGCTCATGATTGCAATTACTTTACATACTTTAATTGCTATTTTATTTATATGGCTATTCCATTTTAAGGTTTTCTCTATAGTTAACCCGAGCATATTAAATTCGCCCACACATTCGATAGACGTTGTACCAATCACAAGTTTGGGAATATCAATTTTTTTTCCCGGCATGTAAAAGGGCATAAATTTTCATTTATTCGGGTTCAGAGCCAATTTATTTATTGCCAGCCATTGGCCAATTTTGCTCAATTCTCCATTTAGCATTTCCGCACTGGTCTCATGAGATGATATTGGTAAATTTGCGTTTAATGTGCTCAGAAGGGTTGTGTCATCCGCGTATATAATAAATTTAAAAATGTCACTGGCGGATGTTATGTCATTTATGTATATTATAAATAAAAGAGGACCTAGAATAGAGCCTTGTGGAACGCCAGTGTGAATATTTAAATTATTAGACCTGGTATCTTCAAGTTGCACGTATTGTTTTCTGTCGCAGAGATAACTTTTAATGAGCTTTAAAGAGGTTGAATTCAGGCCATAATGCTTTAGTTTGTGTAGAAGTATATCATGATTTATTGTATCGAATGCCTTAGACAAATCCAGATATATATTTATCGGAATTTCCCCGTTATCCATTTTTTGTAGAGTCTGATCAATTAGTTCAAGGCAGGCAAGTTCCGTGGAATGTTTTGGTCTAAAACCGTATTGGCTGTTATTAAATAATTTGTTATCATCAAAATGTGAATAAAGTTGATTAGCGATAACTTTCTCAAAAATCTTAGAAAAGGCTGGTAGTATTGATATAGGTCTATAGTTATTAAATACATCATTTTTCCCACTTTTAAAAATTGGAACCACCTTTGCTATTTTTAGCGAATCAGGGAAAATACCGGTTGACAACGCTTGATTAATTATTAGTGTAAGGGAGGCACTAACTTCCTGGTTGATAGCTTTGAGCAGCTTCACCGATATATCATCATGACCACAACTTGTTTTAGGCTTTAAAGCATCAACTATTTTATTCGTTTCAGATATATCGATTGGTTTTAAATGCAGTTGATTCAAGCAGGGGTTCCTCAAATAAGTTTTAAACGAGCCACTGGTCTGCTTACTTAATGTCTTGGTTAAACTAGGGCCGATATTGGTAAAGAAATTATTAAAGCCACTAGCTATTTTTGATTTATCTCTTGTTTGCTGACCATCAATTAAAAAACATTCAGGAAATTTCCTTTTGTTTGTTGACTTATTGATTATTTCTCCAAGCGCTTTCCAAGTTTGCTTCATATCAGTTTTACAAGATTCAAGTATTCCAAAAAAGTATTTTTTTTTTGCGGCTTCGATGTTGCGTTTCAGTATCTTGTTATATGTGTGTAAATTGGTTTTTAATGTGTGATGTATCAATGTATTAGGGGACGTTTCTTTTAGCTTTTTGTATAGTTTATCACGAAATGATATCGATTTAATGATTCCATTCGTTATCCACTTGGCTTTTTTATGTTTACGTCTATTGTATTTAACTGTTAACTGCATGAGAGGCGCGTGACGTTGCCTTACCTGTGTATATGTCCATCTTCGACGGAGGTCAATGGGATATGCTTAACATGTGGTATTATTTTGTTCCATATTTTGGATGGTTGAATAAAACGTTGTCAAAGGAATTTCTACAAAAACATGCCTGCTTTTGACGCATGTTTATGTGCCTTTCTGAGTAAAGATTAAATCTATGAACTTATAGGCGTTGTAAAACATATACATACAGATAACACATAACACACATGCAAAACAGATAACAGATAAACTAGTATTTGCCATTAATATTATATGGCAGGGTGTTGGGACCCGCAAGATATGAAACAGATATCAGAACCAAAACATAGATCTGGAAAAATTTAGCTAGGCGTCACCAGCTCTCGACTTCACTTGTAACATACTGGTTGAATATTTTTATTCGGTTTCTCTCACATAGTATCTATTGTTCATTAGATGCTCCCACAGCATCTTTATTGGACACTCAGCAATCCTCTAGTGTCCTCGCAGAAAGCGTAATTTACGACCTTTTTATTCGTAGTGGTCGAGAGTCAATGTTTTTGCTGATACATATTGAATATCAGAGCTCATCTTCATTTTGCATCTCAACCTCGAAGCCAAGATCAACAAGGCTGGTAAATGTCTTTCCTAAAACGATAAGGCCACCCTTCCAAATTTACCGTTCATGCGGGACATTACGAGGCATTGGATTGCATGCAATATTTACGACACATAGGTCATCATACATGGCAATTCTTACATTAGGGGTGATTCATAGGTTAAATTTTAATGTGTATTCCGAATAATTTCCGGGCCAACCCTTTTTTTAAAAAAATCAATCGGTTTATTGTCGCCAGAACCCACATTACATTCCATCAATTTCATTTAAATGACATGAGCCAAGGCAAGAGGCTTATTATTATACGATCTGGATAGGTACGTTGATATGAAAATAATATTCTTGTCAATAAGCTGCGAGGACTTTAGTTAATCTAAAAAGGTATAGTATTATCTGATTATACTTGAGATGATAGCATGCAAAGATAAGATTTAATGTGGAATCCAATGGGGGTCTTGGGGGAGTACACCTAATTAGATATGTTGCTCACATAACAAAAGTAATAGCCACCGACTTAATAACAACCAAAAACAATTCTGCAAATTTGTAAGGGAAACATACAAAATGCCAGGAGGCGCGAATTCAAAAGTAGTAAACCCGCTAATACCTACCATACAATTGCACTTGTCTCGCCAATTTTGCACAATAAATCAACACTAACCCAGATGCACCATACTACTTTCTGGGTAAAATTGAAAATTTCTGCGTATGATGAATAATTTCTGCGTAGGATGAATAATTTTGTAAGATGAATAATTTCGGGGTGAAATAAATAATTTCTGGCTGAAATGAATAATTTCTGGGTGAAATAAATAATTTCTGGGTGAAATGAATAATTTCTCGGTGAAATGAATACTTTCTGGATGAAATGAATAATTTCTGGGTGAAATGAATAATTTCTGGGTGAAATGAATAATTTCTGGGAAAAATGAATAATTCTGGGTGAGATGAATATGACCATCTTATTTTATTGCTGTACCTGTGTGTGGGGAAGGGGGGGTGGAGGGAGGGGGGTGTAGAAGAACGATAATGACACGCTTTTGTTGTGGGCGATACCATCTGGTAATATGTCCTTAGAGGGGCGGGCGTTTCGAAATATGTTGTTTGGGAAGAGATGCACATGTCATGGAGCATTGAGTGTTGAAAGCTGTCTACGGTGCCACCGAGGTAACTAACATCCATGGGTCCAGAAATACTAATGCACATTATGGTTGTAGACGTGGCCTGGTACCGGATTTTAGCCCGTACTACTGCTATATTGCTAGAGATACCTGTTACTCTTCTGTTGCATTGTTCACATGTATGTGATTTTAAAATAGTGCTTCATGTGAACGGAGACTTCTATCTAATTTAGGTTTTGTTCATAGCAAGCAGAATAGAGTTCATGTGTATCCATTGCATCTTTATTTCGCACTGAAAAGGGCTCTGCTGATAAGCCCATGGTACGCATTTCAGTAACAATGAGCTGACAATTATCAATTGATTAAATTACAATATTCATAGCGTGATACAAAAGGCGCCGCGAGGCTGTTTACACTTTATTCAATTCAGAAATACTTGCTTCGTGTGATTTGCGGGTATATCGCCAGTATATAATTCAATATATATTTCCGTCCTATTATCCTTCCCTATTAACGACTCAATTATATGTCAAACGTATAAGTGTGTCAAGTTCTGAAACGTCGTGTTGTTTGCTTCATGTGCATCGCTCGAATATCAAGTATAATACAGACAACTTCCTTCCTGTTGGTTTTTTCTATTAACATCTCAATGGTGTCAGACGTCTAAGTGTGTCATTTTCTGTCGCGACTTGCTGTCTGCCTTGTGTTCACCGCCTTCCATAGCAAGCAGAATACAGTCCATTTCCTTCCTATTTCAATGAACCCAATGCTGCCAGACGCCCCCTGGAAGCGGCTGACCGACAGGATCAAAACTTTGGGCAATTGGCGCCACAGCCGTTGCGTTATACGCGGCCAGTTTCTCGAGCATCATCTTCACAATGTCGGGGCGGTCAGCAGATAGGTCGTGTGTCTCATCGGAGTCCTCGGCAATGTTGAAGAGCCAGAGATTCTTGGACTCGTCCTCGCCGTCGCAGGTCATGGTGGCGTTCAGCATGGGTAAGTGTGGCGGAGGGGTCCACTCGTCCTGACCTGCGACAGAGACGATATGTCATCACTTATTTCATTGAGGTTTTATCGGTATTGGGTTCAGTATGAAAGGTGATATAGGGTATATTACTAGTGCCAAAGTGGCTATTCCGTACAACTACTGTCTTTATTGGGCAACATCAATTCTTGCATTTTTGAAACCAATGCAATTATCAACGACGACCCCTGGACGTTCTTATAGATGTCGCATATGGTGGTGTACATTTTCGTAGACGGGCTGTATAACGAGTGTTATATAGAGATACGTACCTGGGTCACCGGTAATTAGCTTCCAATCCTCGACTCTCAGTGCTGCCCTCTGTTGGACGTTAAATGGCGATTTGGACAATGTATGTCCTTTCAGTGGGTGGAGGTGATTAATATTGTGGAGAATCTCACTTCTCGGGTTTTGGGCGCCTCTGTATCAATAGCAACATAAGGTTGTTAGACGTTGTCTCAGTATTATTCATCTGCGAATGAATGTAAATCAAAGTCATTGACACAGCATGTCATAGAAAATACTTATTTAAAACCGTCGGGAATAAGCATTATCAAGTTCTGCTTCTAATGAGTTTGAGCGTTGATACCCAACATCCTTCCAACCCCCAGCCCCGCCAGGTATGATCGTGATAGACTGGACGATCCAGGGAGGAGACCATCCCATCCAATTGCATGATGCGTCATTGTATTGGCGCTTACGTACTGAAAAGTGTCCCACATGTCATATCCATCGAGATCCAATTCCGAGGAATCTCCACCGGCCAGATTGACGAGGGTGGGGAACCAGTCAGTGACGTGCATCAACTGGTGACTGGTGCCCCGCGTCCGAGGGGCACGCGGACCGCTGATGAAGGCTGGTACCCGGATACCGCCTTCCCAGAGAGTCGCTTTGTGACCCCTCAACGGCCAGTTGTTACCGGCGTACGTAGGATAACCGCCATTATCTGTAACATGACATATGGAAACATGGGGAAAATGACCACCTTCACTTTATTTGTATGTTTGGGGGGACAAGCAGTGCTATAAAATGAGCCAAATTTTGGTAAACTGACATCAGCAGTATTGTGAATAATATTGCTTGGATACATGTGAGTGACACGAACACAATTTTTACTAGCACAAAAAATATGTTTTATGTCACAGTGGGTCATTTTGTCCCCATAAAGGGGCAAAATGGTCAGCACATTATTTCAGTATGTTAATGAGTGAACTGAATAGCCTAAGAAGGCAAACCCCTAACTCTCTGGAACAGTTTGACCCAGAAGGCTAACACCCAGAAATTACAAATAACGGTTACGTCAGCAGAGGCGGTTCGGGCGGGGGGGGGGGGACACCCCCTTCCCCAACTCTTTGCTATTTTTCAGTGCAAAATTTAGGCCATCTGAGTTTCATACAAAGTCGTACCGTTGAACAAACCGGGGGCAGGGGCGGATCCCTTTTTATGGCCAAAGTTTATAAAAATTTTGCCATTTACATATGTAAATCAACCCCCCCCCCCCCCTCCACACCCTATCCAGCATATCTGGATCCGACCCTGAAACCGGCCACCCCTATCCAGCTTTTCTGGATCTGCCCCTGTGGGGAGTGGGGGGGGGGATTTAATGCATTGCTGGGTTTGGGGGTTTCCGCCGTAAAGCCGCCCACCCCGAGCTCCTCTTTCACCGCCAAAATCCGCTCTATGAACGCACAAATTCAAAGCCCCCCCCCCCGTTCCAATTGCAAGTTTTTAAATATTCGGTTTACAGGGGTATCTTTTTCATCGTAAATGTCCAATCTATAATGGTATGTGTTTCGTCACAAATACCCGCTCTCTCAGGCATCAAGGCACCCACGGAACCCCACCACCAGATTTGTGTAATAGTGCCCCCCCCCCATCTGCGTCTTATCCTGAGGAGCTGATGGATAGTATGACCCTTAGTTGTCTCTGACTTCTGACTCGAAATCAGCCGGGCCTTGCGACATTCTTTCTGTTAGTGGTGACCGTAGCGGGACATTGCCTGTTTTTGTCTTTCTAACTGGAAGTCTAGTAGCTTAAGAGAGTAGGGATGTATCGAATGGAGACACGATGTCGCGTGCCGCCTGGTTCTGCCTCAATCAACGCTTCCGGCTCCCTGGGGCGCACAGCTCTTCCTTTCTTCAAGCTCCCTGTGACGCACATCGTTTTCTCCTTCAATCGTATTCGTGATCATCAAAGATGCTCCGATTCATTGGACATATTATCCAGTTTGCTAAAGATAACTGTTCTGTTAGAATATTCATATTAAATTGGATATGGCTAAAACGGTCCACTGGGTCATTTTGCCCCAAGCAGCATGGGTTACTTTGCCCCTGTAAGTAACCTTAACATTTGTCCGCTGTATAAAAAGTACGGCACAGTATATTCCGCATCTGATTTACGTCTGGGGGTTGACTTGGATTTATCTTTGCGTGTTAATTTATCAAAATTCTCCCCCAAGCTAGTATCCACTGAGTTCTACTTTGTTCCAGTGTTTCCCATAGATGGCAATAGCCCAGAATCTTATACTTCGGTAACGAATGTCAGCTTCAGCGCCCATGTAGATTTGTTAAGGTATCACGTAAAAATCAGGAACAAATATAAAAAACGCTTCAATACAGGTAGCAGCAATGCAATTGCGCGATATTGCGGTGGGCCATATGACCCCGGTTGTTCATTTTACACTATGCTCCCCTACACTGAGTGAAAGAGCAATTTCGAGTCCTGATCGTGTTTTGTGAAATATGGATTTTCAATATAAAATAAATGAAATGAAATAAAAGGAGGTATCAGCGAGAACCTTTTTCAAATGAATTGAATTTGAGACAAGGACATACGCCGACAAACAAACACCACGAACAGAGAACGTAAGAAGGATGGAATAGGTTCACCTTCAATACTCCGTACTGAATGCTGAAGCATGCAAATGGGACGACATGAAAAAGCAGCAGAGACCCAGAACCAGAGAACACCAAGCCAGAGCGAGTGTCACAGCGAAGACAACACAACACGCGGTCATGGTGCATAACATGGCAAGAACACACACATTTAATGTTTGTCGCGATGTTGTTTTTTTTTAGTGTGAGTGTATTTACCGGAGGAGAATATTATTAGAGTGTTATCCCACAGGCCGTGCTTTTCCAGCGATTTTCGAATGCTGAGCACCGCTTCGTCCATCGCGGTTGCCATTCCTGCAAAGACCATCTACAATTGACAACAGTTATTCGCATTATCAATGCGTCTGTTAAATGAATATTTGGTTTCTATTATGGGTCATATAAACACTTGACAAATTTGTTCATTGCGTAATAAAAGGATTTGCGTAGCGTTAAAGGTAAAATAAACTGTCCTTGAGCGATACTATGTGTAACCAGGACCATATCTTTCAGCACTATTCCCGCCTGGAAATCAGAAGCCCCAGAAAGACGCTGTTCGTCTAAGTGTTTACAAGTTATTAAAAAAGTATATCATTTATAATATTATTACCTGGTCATTCAATGTATTTTTACATTATCATTGTACAGAAAAACTAGGTCTGGTTGACAAGGAAAGCATATTTTGCATTACAGAGAACCGATAGTTGTGGCGACCTGCAAATATTCGACGACGATCATCTTCAATTGATCGATGTCTTTTCAAATACGTCTCCGGCACTTCCAGTGGCGCGTGCACAGCTTGGAAAGCCAGGTAGAGAAACAGAGGCTGAAATAAACAAAACCGGTTTTAGCGAAGAAAATGTAACAGTTTTAGGTATTGAAAAGTGACCTTCTTTCTCAACATCTAATAATGATATCCTTACTCACGTTTACGTAAACACTTGCTAAGACAATGCTCACCTCCCATGGCCACAAAAACAATTCAGCCCTCGTTTTGATCATCACCCGCCCCCCCCCTCACCCCCCGCCCCCCCCCCCCCACACACACACACAAACATGTTTTGGCATCCACACACATTTTAAAACCAGAGTTTCCTGGCCATTGGATCCCAAATGGTCCGTCTCTGACATTACCTGAGCCTGCCGTATGGTCAAACAGTGCTATAGTGGCAATTGTCGCAGAATTAATGAAATTGCCAAAGCAAGGCACAATTAAGCTGTCAGTCCATCGTCTAAGAACACACACTTTACACTTTTGATAAATCACTGACCTCATGCTTTCTGTTTGCCGCGTGTTCCTTTATCAGACCGATTGCTGCGTCCCTGTAAGCATGCGTCGAGTAGTCTGTGTTCCATTCTGGGTTGTCATTCCGATGAAAATCCAATGCCTCGTTTCGCATATGTGTATAATAATCTTCATACCCGACGTAACTCCCTGGAAGCAACATGATGCGGATGGTACACAGATTAGAGAATCAGTCGGTGCATACCACATGCTAGACATCTAACCTTATCTCTGCACTGTTGGACAAATCTAATCAATGCTAGAAAATCTAAGCATGTGAGGCCTATCTAGGCAATCCTAGATCTATCTAGGCAACGCTAGATGACGTGGTATCCAATAAGCAAGTCTCTTTCCTGGTGGCCCTAGTTCCGTGGCTTTTGGGACGAGCACTGCAGGTCGGGTATAAAGCGGACTGGGACGGAGACTGCCGAGTTCATCCGTCCCATAGACACAGAACTTGGGCTAGTCTCCGCGATGCTTCCCAGCAAACACACAACGTTCGCACAACTAAGAATTTTGGTCGTAATGACGTCGTCTCAAAGTTTATGTTGGAGGATTATTATTTCATTTGCTTTCCATAGCATTATAACAACATATCATTAGTTCATTGGCTTTCCATAGTTTTATTCTCTCACTAGGTAACTCCATAATTGTTAACATGTAGCCATGGCTACCCACTATAACCACATCTCATTGGTCAGTCACATCATATTCATCGTTCAATGGTCATCAGAGAGAAGTGCCATGTGACGCTGATTTGAAAGCCTAACTTTCTTCACTTCCTCTCTATTCGTAGCCGTTGACAGACCGTCAACGGCTGATCATTCATTTGTTTATATCTGTATTTATTCACCATACAGGTAAAAACACCTCTTGACCGCCACCTCACTTGTTCTCATTTCCTCGTGACGGTGGCCTGCTTTCACGGCCGGCCACCGACTGTCACAAATGACGTCATGAACAGGATTGAGCTTTTCTGAGAACCGACAAGAGGCATATGGTCAATTTCATCCGCATCGAGGAGTCAACGCATCACCGACAACGAGTCACATGGCATCACCGAGGGACCCTGCCCTAGCACTCACTGGACAAGTGAGCTCTCTCACCACGGCAACTTCGTCTCACCGTTGATCGCGTTTGGCTTTTCAAGTCGGTCACACCGATCGTGGAACACACATCGGCTGTCATCGCCAAGGTTTTCGTAACCTTATGTCTCATCGTTGATCGCGTTCGGTTATTTACCCCGATCGTACCGTCCGTGGAACACACATCGCCTGTCATCGCCAAGGTCTTTGTAACCTCTCGTCTCGTCTGTGTCGATCGTCGGAATTGTTCTGCTTTCGTCGCCAGTCGTCGAATGGCATCGGCCCATCGCTGATCGTCATCATAAACCATGGTGAGACTTTAAGCGCTTCTCGTATACGTATAAGATTAAGTGCACTATTTACTTTCGCTAGCGTTGTATGGCCATTTGATTTACCTATTATAAATATAAGCCACATTATTTAAAGTATTACCTGTTCAGAATCTGTGCTGGATACATTCTTTCATATTTCAGTTATTTCTAAGGGAATTTATCACGCTCAGCTTCAGTACTTGCATGGTGTCATATTTCAGCTCCACTTGTAGAAGTGGTGAAATAATAAGGTGAATGTAATGATCAGTAATTAAGTGTTGAATAGGCGCCCATAGATGTGTTAACATCGCGACCTTGACCTTGCCTAAGAGCTGACTGGTGGGTTGGCCCCCTAACAGCAACAGTGGCAGTGTTTGAGTTTTCAGCTTTTCAAAGCAGACATGTGTTAGAGTATTGGGTGTAAGTAGTGTCTCGATTTACACTATTTTCTTTATTTAGCATCAGGTGACACAATCACTGGTGATTATATTTTTTCACATATATTTAGGTTTTGTTTAGATCAGCCATAGGCCTACGCATTCAAACTATTATTAATATTGACTGCTATTGATATTGTATTGAACCAGATTGGTTTATCAGTGTTCGTTTATATTTGTGTCTAGTGGTACATTTAATTAATATTTAGGTGCGATAATTTAATATTTGGTAAGTTTCGTGGTTGCAGATAAGTAGTTATATCCTTTATATTAATATTTTAGAAATCATAGTTAATATTAAGCCTATAACTAATCAGTTTAATGGACAACACCTATCATATATTCATTCTATCATTTTAATTTTTTCATCCTCAACTTCCATAGATCATATATTCATATGTGGCTGATCAGTTATCATTTCAATCATTATCTTATCTTACACACCATATGTAGAATATTTCTACTTTGTCGCAACTGACTTTTTCATTTGCGCTTATCACTTGATTCCTACTTTTGATCAATTCCTATTCTTGTTTTGTGGGAATTGATTATACATTCATTTGTATCAACCTCTGCATTTTCATAAACATCACGGGATTTGATGAAATTGATGAACTTACATTGATTAATTTTCCAAGTAATTGAGATCATTACTGGTTAGCCAGATGATGTCGCCATTGCTGAGGTAGAATGCCTTTTCTCCAACATTGGGGATGTAAAACATGTGCTATTTAAAGGTTCCCCAGACCCTGGAGCCCTACGGGTAGCTTTTGTTTTGTTATATAGTACAGAACTTGTGACTCAAGCTCTGGGTGAAATATCGGGCAAGACATTGAGAGATAGACCTGTCCATTAACTCTTATTGCTTGTGGGGTAGATCATGAGTCTACACTGAAGGCTCTGGTGCCAAAGTCTGAGACAGAGGAGGTCCAAGCTAGGTGTGTGGACTTAGAACAGCAACTAAAGGCTCTCCCCCCTGATGTTTTGCAACACCTGATTGACAAAATGATCACCGTGGCAGACATTTCGCGGGTTGAGGAACCTGACGGAAATGTGACTCCTAATAGGAATGATACCGGTAGCCGTGTGTTCACACATTCTGATACAGCACGACTGGCAAGCAACTTGTATGTGTCACATGCTACTCTCCCTGCACAAGTACGTGTATCACCACACCACTCTAACCCAGGGATCCAGATACCGTTAGCATCAAGGGAAATTAGAATACCTCTGTTTTCGGGAGATGGAGGAAAAGGTGAATTGTCTTACTTTGAATGGAAGTACGAGGTTTTATGTCTTTGGAATGAAGAAAATCCTCCTCATGTTATTCCCCATGCTATTCGTCGCTCCCTTCGTGGTACAGAAGCAAGGGTTCTCCGTTACTTGGGCGAAAACGCTACCGAGAATGACATTTTTCTGAAATTTGATTCTGTGTTTAGTGTTGTGCTCACCACGGAACAGTTGTGTGAAGATTTCTACTTGTCAAAGCAACGTGAAGCTGAAATTTTATCAGCTTGGTGTTGCCACTTAGAGGAGCTCTTAGTTCAAATTAGAGATCGTGACCAACTGCACATGACGGTCGAGGCTAGTGACCAAATGCTTTGTGCTAAGTTCTGGATGGGTCTTAGCGATCACCTATTGAAAGAGGCAACTAGACATCACTTTGACGTCAAGTCACGTTATGATGTGTTGTTCAAACAAATCAGACAGGTGGAACATGAACTTTCATGTTCAGGTAAAGCTAAAGTTAACGTTTATCAACAGAGAGTGACTCAGGATGAACTTTTGACAAAGATGGATCTTCTCTTGAAGAAAGTTGATGATATGGGGAAGCGTATCACAAATCTAGAAGAGAATAAGAATAGACCCTCTGAGCAGCGTAGAGTCTCTCCTCGAAAAAAGCCTCCCTCAGTCCGTTGTGATCGTTGTGCCCGGTTTGGACACACACAAGACAGATGCAGGGCTCGCTTTCACAAAGAAGGCTACTCTTTAAACTCCCAGCCACTCTCTCAAAGGGGCGAAAGCGTGTACACATGCTGGCCCCACCACAGTGAAAGTTGAATCTGGAGCCCGGTTAGTCGGTGGAGCCAATGAGGTACAAATCAAAGTCTGCAGTAAGGATTGTATGTCCCTCTTAGATACAGGCTCCCAGGTTACCACAGTTGGATCTTCGTTTCTAGACGAACGGTTTCCTGAACTTGATGTTTTGCCGGTCTCAACCCTGCTAAACGTTGAGAGTGCAGGAGGACACTAGCTTGCTTTTATACGTGTTGTGGAATTGGAATTGGGATTCGATGTGTTTGGCAAATATGTTGATATTCTAACACCTGTACTTGTTGTAGATCAGACGCGATAGAACAGACAGGTTCCGCTTGTTGTTGGTACAAACACACTGTGTCGTGTCTTTGATCCTGATTTTAACTTTGGTTCACTACACAGTGATGCCCCAGGCGCTGATGCCTGGCAAGCAGCAGCTCGGGTGTTACAAACGCGGAAGTGTTTAGACTCTCCAAATTCTGTGATCGGGAAAGTTAAATGCCTCAAGCAGGTTCTTATTCCTGGGAATATGGAAGTTACTGTTCATGGCTCAGTCCGCGCAGGGGATGTAGGGAAGATACTGACTCTGACTGAAGAAGGCAAATCGCAATCCTTACCCAAAGGTCTAATGCTTGTTCCTTCAGTACAACACACATAATCTTATTCTAATACGTGTACGCGTGTACCTATCACGATACACAATATGACGAGACATGATGTAACCATCCCTGCCAAGTCACCGTTGTGTGAACTAACTCCTGTTGCCATGGTACCAAAGCCGATCACCTCTGTATCAGCCCAAATGCAGGAAGTTTCCGGTTCAATGGAACACTCTGATCCAGACTCGGATCTTTGTTCGCCTTAAAGGTGGACACCCAGGAATATTTATCCCGGTTGTTAGTGAAGTGGAAAGATGTGTTTTCAACCACAGATAATGACTTAGGATGTACTGAGGCCATCGAGCACCCTATCCTTTTGCACGATGATGTCCCATTCAAGGAGAGATACAGGAGAGGTCCTCCCAATATGTATCAGGAAGTCCGGGAACATCTTTGTAATATGCTGGATTGTGGCGTGAGCCGGCGTAGTAACAGCCCATTTCCTTCACTTGTAGTCTTAGTGAGAAAGAAAGATCAAAGTCTGCGATTTTGTATTGACTATCGAAAGCTAAATGCCCGTACAGTGAAGGACGCTCATTCAGTCCCTAGAATTGAAGAGACATTAGATGCGCTATCAGGAGCCCGTTACTTCTCTTGCTTAGATTTCATATCTGGATATTGGCAAGTGAAAGTAAGGAAACGTGACAAAGGAAAGACTGTCTTTACCGCAGGTCCGTCAGGCTTCTGGGAATTTTAACCGCATGCCGTTCGGCCTAACCTATGCCCCAGGTACCTTTCGGCGTTTAATGGAAAAATGTATGGGTGATTGCATCTCACAGAATGTTTGTTGTACCTAGACGATATTATAGTCTACTCATCTGCGCTCGAAGTGCATTTACAGAGACTAGAGCGTATCTTCCAGCGATTGCAGGAACATGGCCTTATACTCAAGCCATCTAAATGTTCATTCCTGCAAAGCTCTGTAAAATGCCTTGGACATGTTATCTCGGAGCGAGGTATACACACTGATCCCGAGAAAATAGGTGTGGTCAACGACTGGCCCACCCCGGCTGATGTCAAAGATCTCAGAAAGTTTTTGGGATTTACTGGCTTTTACCGTAGATTTGTGAAGGGGTACGCCAAGATATCGCGGCCCTTGTATGATCTGTTAAAAGAACCCCCGAAAGGTAAAACAAAGACTTTGTTCTGTTGGAATGTAGCGCAGCAACGATCTTTTCAGGAACTGAAACAGGTTCTTACGTCGGCTACAATCCTCAGCTATGCCAATTTTGACCTACCTTTCAAGGTGCACACCGATGCCACTATGCAAGGTCTCGGGGCTGTGTTTTATCAAGAGCAAGACGGAAATGGCCGTCTCATAGCATATGCGAGTAGAGATCTGTCTCCATCAGAGAAGAATTATGCGGCTCATAAGCTAGAATTCTTGGCATTAAAGTGGGCAGTACCCGATAAGTTCAAGGATTATTTGTACGGATCAAAATTCGTGGTTATGACGGACAATAACGCCTTGACTTACGTACTAACGACCGGTCGCCTTGATGCCACGGGCCATAGATGGCTGTCTGCCTTCGCTAACTTTGATTTTGCAAAAAAAAAATCGAAGTGGGAAGTCTAACGCAGATGCAGACGCCCTCTCAAGGATGCCGTCTACGATAACATCTGAGGTGACGTCTGCAATTTGTCATTCTCAGAGTGTACCTAGTGTAGAAACGTTATTGACGAACCCATCAGATGTGGAACAGTTAACAACTACCCCTTTACCGACAATGATAGCAAATGATTGGATAAAATTGTTGATCCCAATGTAAGGGCTCTCTTACGCAATTATGATTCTCTGGTCTTCCGAAACGGAGTGCTATATCGGAAACGTCTTCTCCAGGAGGAGATTTTGCAACTGATTTTACCAAATCATTTTCGTACTGCCCTGCGAGGGGTACACGATAATATAGGTCATTTGGGCCGAGACAAGATCATTGATCTCTTAAAACAACGGTATTACTGGACTGGCATGTCACGTGATGCTGACGACTATATAAAAAGATGTATGACATGCATAAAGCGTAAATCCAAGACGCAAACGGTACCATTAATCACCATTAAGACAACACGACCGCTAGAACTGCTATGCATGGATTTCTTATCACTAGAGGAGTCTAAAGGCAAAGTCAAAGACGTACTGGTCATTACAGACCATTTTACGCGTTTCGCGATGGCAATCCCGACTAAAGACCAGACGGCTCGCACTATTGCAAATGCTCTTTTTAAGACGTGTGTGACTACATATGGCCAGCCCGCGAAACTGCATAGCGACCAAGGACGGAACTTTGAGTCCCGTGTCATTGCTAAAATGTGCAAATTGTGTAACATCAGGAAGCCCAGAACCACTCCCTACCATGCCATGGGTAATCGCCAGGTTGAGAGATTTAAGGCCACATTACTTGGCTTGCTAGGCACTCTATCGCCAACGCAAAAGTACAATTCGAAAGACTTCGTATCGCCTCTAGTATACGCGTATAGCTGTACCAAGAATGATACCACTGGCTTTCCCCCGTCTTCTTAATGTTTGGCAGGCAACGTCGGCTACCCGTCGACATTGCTATAGGCGTTCGCGAAGAAGAAGCTATTCAACACCAATATCATACCGATTACGTCAACAAGTTAAAAGCGCGATTAGATTACGCGTACAAGGTCGCAGCGTGTCGGATAGATACGCAACAGGACCGACAGAAATTTAACTATGATGCAAGTCGATTACATACCAATGTAATGTTATCTGTGGGGGATAGGGTGCTGGTGAAGGTGACTGGGATGGAAGGACCCCATAAACTGGCTAATCGCTAGTCCGATGAGGCCTATATTGTGCTAAAACAGCACAATGACGCAATCCCTGTATACAAGGGACGGAAAGCAGGGCTGTCCACTCTCGGCGATGCTGTTCGTCATAGCTATTAAATTGCTGGCCATTAATTTAAAAAACAATAAGGGTATAAAGGGTTTCAAGGTTCGAATCAGACATCAAGAGCACGAGCTAAAGATATCCCAATATGCTGACGACTTAACACTACTCCTACAAACAGACCACCATCTGAATTTCCTTGCCTGGAATGTTCATTGTTTAAGCAACCTGCTCAACTCAGACGTAGGCATCGAAAAGTATCTGAAGACATTTAATTTTATAGCTTTATCTGAAACATGGACCCCATCTGATGCCGATGTACCTAATATTTTACCCGATTATGTTTCCTTTTGTCAGCACGGCCATAGAAGGTCAAAGCACGGTAGAACGCCCGGAAGGATTATTGTATATATTCATCGCGACTTGGCGCAAAATGTCAAATTCATCCAACGCTGTGAGTATGGACTGTTTTTTCACGCAAATCTCTAATTGGAAAACTGTGTGCGAGACGTCATGAGCTGTGTATATACCCGATGAGAGCTCAACCTTTTACAGAAACAAAGATGTATCAGACTGTATAAACGACCTAGATGAAATTCTGTTAGATGTATTGGGGGAATATCCTGACTCCAACATTATCTTGCTTGGTGACGTCAATGGACGTACTGGGAATCTAGCAGATTATCTAGAAAACGATAACGTTGATCATGTTGGTATAAATGTCGAATGGTACGAAGGTGATAATTTTGACCAACCGCGGAAGTCAAGAGATGCAAACACTAATAGGTTTGGTCATTCCTTGGTTGATCTTTGTATGAAATATAGTATCCATATGTTCAACGGACGCTCAATAAGCAATCCTGAAGGTGAATTCACTTATTGCTCTCCAACCGGAAAAAGTATGGTTGACTATGTGTTGGTGTACACAGCCCTGTTTCACGACATTGTTGATTTCAAAGTAGACACCACAGAGGAGTCCATTTCCCGATTGCTTTCTATCTAAATGTAAAATCTCATTCGTCAGTCGAGCGAAACGATGCTACTGGTAAACAGACAATCAAATACAAACATGATCCTGAAACTGAAAAAACATTTCTATCACTTCTTCATGACGAAAATTCAATGGCTGCACTGCGTGAAGTAGAATTAGCTTTAGACAACAATAGCGCGTCGGAAGCAGTAAATATACTTACCCGTATTATACACAGAGCAGCCGTAGATTGGAGAAAAGTACCACGAGGCCATTCTAGCCTACGAAATTCCCAACCTGCCTGGTGGGACGGGGAGTGTGAAACGTTGAAAAGTGAAAGGACTTGTGCACTAAGTTGTTTTCGAAATACCCGTAGCGAGTTTGATCTTGATGTGTATCTAAAATCACGAAAGGCCTTTAAAAATAAGTATAAACAGAAGCAAAGCCAAATGAAAAAGATACATTTGAACTATTTAGAGAGCGTAAGGAACGCGCCAGCTAAATTATGGTCTTTTATAAACTCAACCAACTTTAAAAACTCCCTACCATCAAATATAACCATTGATGAATGGAGCGGATTTTTCTCCGCTCCCCTAAACATTGTACCCGAGCCAACCGCATTTGATGAAACAATAAACGAAACCCTAAATCAGCACAGGGTGGCATGTTCTGAATGTACCGATGATCACCCAGACATGCTAAATAGGGAAATAAATACTGATGAAGTTGAGTGTGTTGTAAACAATCTGCCCAATGGTAAAAGCCCAGGGTCAGATGGTCTAACGTACGAGTTCTATAGAAGTTGTTTGGGTGTCTTCAAAGAACCAATAACTCGCCTCTTTAATGTTGTCCTAAATACTGGGCAGTTCCCAGACGCTTGGTCAGAAGCAATCATAAGCCCCATACATAAGAAAGGTTCCAAATCTGATGTACGAAACTATCGCGGATTATCGTTGCTGAATGTACTAGGAAAAGTTTTTACAAAGGTATTAAACACTCGGCTTACCTGTTGGGCTGAAATGAATCAGAAAATCAGTAAAGGTCAATGGGCTTACAGAAAAGGGCGGGCTACCACCGATAATCTGTTTACATTATATAGCACGATAGAGAGATATTTAATTAAACCAAAGGGTAGGTTTTACTGTGTATTCGTAGATCTGACTAAGGCGTTTGACCTTATGCCTCATTCTGCATTATTGTTTAGACTCATCACTGAAGGAGTCCATGGCGAGATTTTAACAGTTATTAAATCCATGTACTAAAACTTAAGGTCGTGTGTAAAAACTCCGAAAGGTCTTTCCGAATATTTTGATTGCTCCATAGGGGTAAAACAAGGGTGTATGCTCAGCCCATTCTTCTCTCTGTTATATATAAACGAGTTAGAAAGTCGTTTCAAACAAGGAGACTGCAATGGTATCTATTTTAGTGAGGTATTCCCGGGTGTATTCATGTTAATGTACGCTGACGACTTAACGTTAATTAACGATACGGTTGGTAGATTACAAAAACAACTTGATGAATTAGCCAAATTGTGTAAAGACTGCTCTCTGCATATAAATCTCTTGAAAACAAAAGTTGTTTTTTGCAGAGGCGGTCACCTACGAAAAAATGAGAAATAGTTTATCAATGGACAACAGATTGAAACTGTATCATATTATAAATATTTAGGATTAGTGATGTCATCAACACTAAAATGGATCCGCCCTATAAAATCACTTGTTCAGCAAGCATCCAAGGGCATAATTATGCTTAAATCCCTCAGATCAAAATGCGGTGATATACCAATAAAAATGTGCCTAGATATATTTAACAAGTCGGTGGCACCAATTCTATTATACGGATGTGAACTTTGGGGATATATGTATAGAACCGAAATTGAACAATTTCAGGCAAAAGTGTTAAAGATTGTGTTAAATGTTCCGCAGAACGCACCGCATTGTGCAGTTTTAGGTGAATGTGGGCAAAAACCATTAAGTGTTCTCTACATGACAAGATGTATCAAGTTTTGGCTTCGATTGGTTCAGACTGATGAACATCGATATAATCATAGTTGCTACTACCGCCTGTTCCAGCTTTGTAATAATGGGAAAGAAACTTGGGTGTATCATATCAAAGAATTATTATTTAAATATGGATTTGGACATGTTTGGGTATGCCAAGGAATAGGAAACCCAGAATTATTTGTTTCCGAATTTAAGCAAAGGGTAGCCGACATTACTATTCAAAAATGGAACGCCATGTTAACGAGCACGTCAAAGTTATCTTCGTATTGTACTTATAAATCTCTGCTGGAACCAGAACTATATTTATCGTCTGTACGCGTTGCGAAACACCGAACTGCATTAACAAAGCTACGATGCTCTACCCATCATTTGGCTGTTGAAAAACTACGCGGACTAGTTGTGCGAGAAAATAGATTATGCAAATATTGTCTCTCAAACTCGAAAGAAATTATCGAGGATGAATCGCTCTTTGTAAACGCGTGTCCTCTTTACGACGACATCCGACTACGATTTCTACATTGTTGTAAAATAGATGGTCAGGTTGCTTTTAGAAACTTAATGTCCACCAAGAACAGCGAGATGCAACAGAGATTAGCAGCATTTGTTTTCTATGCCTTCAAACGTCATGATATGTATCATAACAGTATTACTGCAGTTTGAATTATAAGACCGGCTTAAATTTGACATTTTTGTGTACTATGGGCCTGAGGCCTTTAAGTGAATTAATAAAGTTCTGTTCAAAAACGCCGAACAAATTACAGGGGTGCTCGGTGAATTAAATGAATTTGAAAAAGTGGCAGGACTAAAATTAAACTCGCAAAAACCATGTGTATGAATGTCGGTCCCAGTGGGAATAAAAAAGAGGTAACCCCCCACGGTATAGCAATATTGGAAGAACCTGTGAGGTGTCTCGGCTTTAATATCGGAAATGATAGTGAAGAGTGTAATAATTTAAACTGGACTAACAAACTACTATCCATAGACATCTGATACGACTACTTGCAGATGAAAATAATGCAAACTGGGCTGTCCTAGGAAAATGATATTGTGAGCAGTTTCAAACACCAATCATTGACATGTGCTTCAGTGAAAAAAGTTCCTTGCCTGAGTTATCCAAATTGCCCACCTTCTATTCAAATATCATAAGTGCGTACGCGAAAGCCAATGTTCGACCGAAGCCACAAGATATCGAAAGTTTACTTACTGAGTCTTTATGGGGAAACCAAAACGTAAGCGTAATGTTAGGTAACAGGAATGTAAAAACATGCCTACTCTTTAATTCGTTTATTAAGGTTGGTATCACTAAAGTACACCATTTGAAATTGACAAATGGAAGTGTCGATGAAACCTACCTGTACCATATGATAAAGGACCAGAGAGATATATTGCGTCAAATCTAGTTACTAAAGAAAGCTCTATATCCATATAGAGATATAATGTTAAAACTACGCGATGTCATGACTATTTTACCTTGTGTAACTACAGGCTCTATTACATGTTTAAACAATAATATCAAATCTAAAGACATATATAAAGCGTTAGTAAGCTGTAAGTACGAGGTTTAAAAACCTCTGAAGGCGTTAGGCAATTGGTGTCTGCTACCTGCTGAGGAAGATACAGTGGCAGCTTTTAGTCGAAAAGTTAATGATATCACAAACTCTAAATTGTCAGAATTTAACTATAAGATTTTGCACAATATTTTAACTTGTAACTACAATCTGAAGAAAATCAAACTAAGAGAAAATGACTATTGTCTTTACTGTCGCGATTCTCATACCATACCTCAAATGTTATTCTGGTGTGCTTATATCAATAACATTTGGAAAGCTGTTTCATTCGTAATGTGTAGAACTGTTACACCAGCTGAGATCGTAACTGGTTGCAACAGCTATATAGATAACTTTGGAATAACTGTATGCAGCTATATGATATACAAAATCTACCTGGTACTTAACCAAGGAGAAACTACATGTATTCGCTCCGATATCAATAAATTATTTGTGGCTGAATTAAAACAAAAAATTAACATATACAGGGTAACCAGGGTTAAGATTAAAAAGATATATGTAACTGGCTTAAGAAACTAAATATTGCATTGACGTAAACAATGTCTTTTCTTTCTCCATCATGTTTTATTGTTGTTGTGAATAGGTCAATTGGACTTGATGTACCTATGTACCGCACAAAAAAAAAATACAAGGTACGGAAGGAAGGCGGGGAAATTAGGACTATGCATAGAAATATGCTATTACCTATCTGGTCACTTGACACTGCGTCTGGCGGTGTCACGAAGGTGTCAGTCACGCCTAACAAACGACCAAGTGACCAAGACGTTGACCTCAGTGATACGTTAGACTCTGAGGTTGAAGATTTCATTTTTTCGTATAAGGCACCAAATAGATTGACTAGACAAAGCCAGTCACAGTTGCCCTTACGATCACTTGACCAACCCACTGAGGTTGTCAGAAGTGTACAATTGCAAGTGAACCCGCCAGTGGATACTCTAGAAGTTGGAGTTGCCGCTGTGGATGAGACTGCAGGGACGACAGATATAGCTATAGCTCATGGTGTAAATAGTGTACATTGTGGACAGGAAGACCTAATGTCTTCGAGCGAAAGCCATCAGCCGGCTGAACCTGAGGCTGAAGCGGCGGTTGAGGCTTACGCAGACAGTAGAGAGCCTGGTCCTCCAGATATTGGTATAGATTTCGAGGCGGTGCCGCGTCGCTCAGGGCGCACAAGTCGCCGTCCAGACTGGTACACGTCTAACGATTTTGCTCAGTCTTACGCAATGGTCGTAGGGAGCGACGAGCAAGAGCAAGAAATATTTGTATGAATGGTCTTATGAATGTGAATGTATAAGAGTATTAAATAAATCTGTCGATGCTGATAATATATGTATAATGTACCCATGTAGTTACCCCATGAGCTACTACAAGATGACACGCAGTATTGATTATTTATACTACAGATGCTGAAGAATTCCACAAGTATTTTAGCTGAAATTTTCTAACAGAAGCCACTAACATTCTTTTGCTTCTTTTTCAACTAGATATCACTAGTCATGTCAAGGGACGACATGATTTTAACCCCGGGGGCATTGTAGCAGGATTATTAATTCATTGGCTTTCCATAGCATTATAACAATATAACATTAGTTCATTGGCTTTCCATAGTTTCGTTCTCTCACTAGGTGACTCCATAATTGTCATCATGTAGTCATGGCTACCCGCTATAACCACATCTCATTGGTCAGTCACATCATATTCATCGCTCATTGGTCATCAGAGAGAAGTGTCATGTGACGCTGGTTTGAAAGCCTAACTTTCTTCACTTCCTCTCTATTCGTTCGTACCCGTTGACAGACCGTCAACGGCTGATCATTCATTTGTTGATGTTCTATCTGTATTTATTCACCATACAGGTAAATAAACCTCTTGACCGCCACCTCAGTTGTTCTCATTTTCTCGTGACGGTGGCCGGCTTTCAAGGCCGGCCGCCGACTGTCACATTAATATGGGGAAAACGTTGTTACAGCGTTTGTCGCAAACATTGAACTAATATGTTCTAGCCTATATTTCATGAAAAACAATATTTGCTATTTGTAATGACTAACAAAATTGGCATTGTAGCAGTTGTTATAAGTACAAAATGGTGATGAATCAGGAGTGGACGTTTTCTCAACGTCGGACATCGTGAAAACAATCTGTAATTGATTGTAATTGACTGCAAGGTATACTTATATGCATACGCTTGATAGCATGCATATATGCGGGGAAAATGAATATTGCAATTCACTGGACGATAATGCTATTTTAAATGTATTAGACTGGCTTGCTCAGGGATGTCACCGTCACTAAGTTCACGTTAAACCTGAGCTAACCCATAGGCGCATTAAATTTATTGAGTGGCACTCATCCGTTGGTTTCGTATCACGGATCCTAGTGAGGACAAGGAGGACATAATTTAAGACCGGGAAACCAGCTAAACCCGTGGCCGTAAACCTGAAATCAGAGACCAACCTGTACGTTTCCTTCAAATCGCCCCCCTCCACCCCCCCCCCCCCCACCCCACGCCGGCCCATCTCCATGCGCTCTGTGACTCACCGTAATGGGATTCAAACCCCCGACGTGTAGGAACGTAGTCCTTGTTGAAGTAGCCCAGGTGCCATTTGCCGACCATGTGGGTGGCGTATCCGGCCTCCCGGAGCTTGTCGGCCATTGTGGGCAGGTGGAGCGGAAGTCCACAGGGACACGCCGCCGGAAGGTTATTAGACTGGAGTCCACTGTGAATCTACAAATTGGCACTGGGATTACTTTGGCAATATGTTTGTAAAATTTTGTACCAGTGCCAACAGGTCGTTATACTAGAGAGGACAAGGAGGACATAATTTAAGACCGGGAAACCAGCTAAACCCGTGGCCGTAAACCTGAAATCAGAGACCTACCTGTACGTTTCCTTCAAATCGACCCCCCCCCACCCCCGTTATATGCCGTTCAATCTTCTGGCGGACAAAGGTTTACAGTAGTCGAAATATGTCCCCTGTATCGTAGCACATGTTCAATTGAAGTGTAACTTCTCTAGGTCCGACATTAAAGGCGATAAATATGGTTTAATGTCTTGTTATATACCAGGTGACTGAGACCTGCGTGTGTCCTATATATGCCAATAACGAGCCGCGGCTGTGGAATTGTGCCCCAGGTTGTCAAGACAAACAGCCAAAGCCATTCACAAACAGAACATAGTAATATATACTGACCAAATTCTAGACTTCTGTTGGTATATTAATAATACCAAAATGTGCAAGATTCTCTCGCTTGTATCTACAATTGTGATGCATACTAAAGTAGCACTGATGTGTCTTTCAGCGTTTTCAGTTTGATGGATAACTTAACTTTTACTCTACCTGGTACCTCCCTGTCATCAGTTGCCCTCGCGTTGGTGAACAGAGTGGTTGGACATAGTAGTTCTCCAGCCTCACCCCGGACTCCGCCAGGGCGTCCAGATTGGGCGTCTTGATCTCCGACCCGTGATAACCAATGTCGTTCCAGCCCAAGTCATCAGCCACTATGAGGACAATGTGTGGCGGTTGCTTTGCTTCTACCGTCAAACTTAATGCTAGCCCGAGCAGCGTCCGCAGCAGGCAAGTCCAGCTAACGCTAGTTCTAAACATAGACAGTCGTTCGTCCATCATTCTCGAATGTGTCTTCGGCTGTAGGATCACGTAGTGTTCCCGTTCGGCAGCGAGATCCGGTGTTGTTTGCTCCACGGAACTATCAGGTGTTGTTTGTTCGACTGTAGGAACAGGTGTTATTTGTTCGACTGTAGGATCAGGTGTTGTTTGGGCGATTGCAGGCTCAAGTCTTGCTTGCTCGACTGCAGGATCAGGTGTTTTTGTGCGACTGCAGGATCAGGTGTTTTTTTGCGACTGCAGGCTCAGGTGTTGTTTTTTCGACTGCAGGATATGGTGTTGTTTGTTCGACTGCAGGATATGGTGTTGTTTGTTCGACTGTAGGGTCAGGTATTGTCCCTTCGATCTCTGGATCACGTATTTTCAAGTCGACCTAAGTCTAAGTCGGCGATTCCGATATATAATATTCTGGAATGAAATCTTGGTTTATGCGACTGCAAAACGCTCCTCGAGCTGTCTACCAGTTACTGCAACATTGTAGGATGACCACGGCAGAAATCGAACAACAACGTCACTTGAACAAGCTGTTCCATTGATTTTGCAAGGTTATTATTGACTTTCAAAGGCTGTATGGTATCATTAATGATTTTTATTTCCCCTAGAAATGTAATAGCACATGCTATAGCGAAAGGTTGTCGATATAATGCTCTTTAAAAATAACACGCAGGTGTGGATCCAGGATTTTCGTCATCGGCCCACGCCTATTTGTTCGTCGCAAGCAAAAATCAAAGTGAACGGGCAGACGCTGCTTAATCTTGTGGCTTAAGGAAATATGCTTACATGCGCCATCTTAGATTTTTTACATTTGAGAATCAAGACTAAATATCTCAAGATATATCAGATCAAAATGTGGTTACTTGCCAGTATCTGCGATCTACTGCATAAGAATTGTTATGGCCATATTTGGGTGACGCACGGTGTCTCTAACTTTAAACTGCGCTTATCTGATATATCCTTACAGGAGTGGTCCGATAACATTGAAGGTCTTTCAAGTGTCTTTTTTTATTATAAACAGTGTAAGTATAACTTGGCGCTAAAACCTAGTTACTGCAGTTATTGTTTAAATCAGCATTGTAAAGGTACTAGAAAAGCATTTTGTCATGGAGTGTCTCCATTTTCGATCATATTCGAAGCTACTATGAAATTTGAATTTCCACGCGATAAAGTAGACAAAAGATGCTATGTAACCTGAGTTCTAAGCAGAACCTAGCGCTTGCTGGCGGTTCATATGCCCAGCCATTGACACGCAATAAGCGAAACGCCATCTGGCGAAAGCCGCTGGTGAAGAATGACCAAAGACGAAATTGCGCGATAAACAACAAGAAAGTCTCATTTCAACCGACTTGGTAGTAATGCGATACTTTGTTAGCTCATATGCATGTGGGTTTTGTGGTAAATATGAAGTTTGGTATCAGATTACAAAATGACAAGCGTTTGATGGACCGTGTGGTTAACAGCACTTAGTCGCCCACAAAAACAAATCTTACACCCACATTTTCTACATGAGGACATGAGACTCACATGTCTCTTGTGGGACTAGTCCCCAAAGCGCCTAAACCTGAAATAGAACCCGCGAGAACTGTGCAGCCCTATTGATAGAGGACTGTAACCTTTAACAGAGGACAGTAGACATAGTCCAAAGCATATATTCAGTCCAGTCTGCGTGTGTGTGTGTGCTTGGGGGGTGGGGTGGGGCGGGGGGGGGGCTGTGACTGATTCGGACAAGTCAGTTGATGTTGATGGCACATGCAAATCGATACATCAGTCGTATCCAGCGGCTCTCTCTCTTTCCGTAAACCTCTATTGCTCAACGTGTGGTACACTGCTATGTTTTATTCTGTGTAAAATGAAAGCAAGCACTAAAATAGTGGTAAGTATTCATTCACAATTATCCGCATGAAGTTACATGTTGGCAACAGAAGTTGATACTATACGGGCGATCAATCGATGGCCGCCATGCAAGCATTGAGCATTTTATTGTCATCGGTGTAGTGCAAGGAGAAACATCAAGTTACACAATTAATAATTAAGATGTGGTAATCTAAGGTCGCCAATCTAGTTATTCTATGAACAGATACCATTGATGCAAGAGATTTAACACTGCCAAAAAAATGTGTCATGTTAGAAATTTAATCTTATATCAAGAAATGAAATCTTAGTTCGAGAAAAATATTTGTAAAAAAATCTGACATCAAGAAAAAGTTTCTTAAACTAAAATTTCCTTACCAAAGTTTCTTTGATTAAGAAAGTATGTCTTGTGCAAAAAAATACTATTTTTGAATGAAGAAAAAATCCAAGGTTATAGTTCTTGACTTGAGGAAATATTAGGAATATATTATTTAGTCTAGACAGTGTGATCAAGTGCATTTCTCTGTAGCATGAAAGGCCATGAAAATATCAGTATTCAATGAAGAAAAATAACGTGTCAGGGGCACATTTCGGCTGAAAAAGATAGGACTGATATGTTAGGCAGGCGACGTCGGGGGGGGGGGTTGAAACTTTTCGTCCATAGAGCGGATTTGCCGGGGGGGGGACAAGCGGGTCTGCATGGAGCCGCGACATAGAGAGGGTCAATGGAAACAAGATACCCTCCCGAGCGAATTCTGAAGGTGAAATACCCCTTCCGAGGTAAAAACAGGGGCCGTGTTCACAAAGATTCTTTATAAAGAATTCCTTATTTTTATTAAAGCAAAAAGTTTTGCTCCTTGTGTAAAATGTGTAAGAATCGTTTCTCGTAGAGAGATTAACGAATTCTTTACAGGGTAAAACTTTAAGAACTCTTCAGAGCGTGACTTGTCCTGCCCGCTCTGGACCAATCAAAACAGCCGTATAAAAGCGGATATGGCACTGTTATTGTCATTGTCGTCACTGTTGTCATGGTGATAAATAGGTCTTCTTATTTGTTGCTAAGTGACGTCAGGTGTATTGTGGCGCAATGCGTCCAAGCAGCAAACTATGCATACACGTCCCCCTCCCCTCCTTCGGCAACTGCCCACTGGATTTCTCTTAAAATTAGCTTCTCAATTCCTGATGGCAATCCATATAAAACACTGAAAGTTTAGTAAAGTCGAAATTAGTGAAATAAATATATGATAATGAGCATTTAAACATAAGACTCTTCAAAGCGATGGTTTTGACGTTGTAGTGCCTCGAATATGTTACGCTCCATATGCAAGAAAACAATAACTGCCGAGTCAATTTTTATAATATTGGGCATGCCACTCATTCGTGGCAATCCCTTTAAAGTGCAAAAATTTAACTTTTCCTTATTGTTTACTCTAATTCAGACCTCTCAGATCCAGATTTGACCTCTCAGATCTAGATTGACCCTCAGATCCAGACTGACCTCTCAGATCCTGGAGACACGCAGAGATGGACAGAACCCAATGCCACACTGCTCTCTTCCCTCTCCGTCAATGCTCACGCACACACACAGCGTTGAGCGATACTCCACCCTGAAAGGCGGCACGGCTTATTGCTCACGATGAGTAGCGCTTGTTGCTCAAATATGTAGCCTCATAGAGTCCCACGTTAAAGTTTTTTTTCACGTTAAAATACTTAGCGTATTTAAGTTATCGACCAAACTTCTTAAGCGATTTCGATGCAAATTGGCACAAGGCGAGAAACGCCAGAGGACCATATGTGCATTTTTTCCAACGCGCTAGCTCCAAAAGTGTCTGTACAGTGACCTATATTTCAATTATTGTCTCTATCTCCCAATGGTTAAGGAACAAACAAAAAAATCCTGTGACCTTGACCCTTGACCTGCATACCCCGCTAACGAACTTGACCGAGCCATGTCGGATATCTATCGGTGGGTAAAGTCAAAGAATTTATAGAGCAAGAAGCGAAAAAACGCGACGTAAAACGGTAACAAAACATGCGCGCGCGCTGCCTAGCGGGGAGGGTTAATCAGCGCTCAGTCAACTCGGTGCAGACGGAAAAATGGACGCAGGTTGCTAGCCGCTGGAATTCCGGTCGTAGCACAATTTGTGCGGCATGGAATTGCCACAATTATAAAGGGACAAGAGGAGATATTTCCTTCTTTCAATCCCTCAGGGACAAAGAGAGGTAAGTGTCTTTTCCATGAGGTTTCGGCGAACAATTGGGATCAGTCCATGACTATGTTTGTCTATGTTTTGACAGGCGAACTGTCATTGTCAACTGACTGTTTGACAGCTCAACCAATACGTGTCAACTGCGTGTGTAAAGATCTGTAAATTAGGCATTGTCAGTCTGATCAGACTCATGGATGTAGAATGTAGCCAAAGATATTTTCATTAATGCTTAGAGTATCTCCGTTAAACTACTGTTCAACTGTGTCATCCCACTTTTAACACTCTTTCTCCATGGCTATGCCTAGGCTATGGCATGCAACCTAAAAATGCATCCAATTTTAGTGTCTACGCTTCTTATCCCCCGCCCCCCTCCCCCTCCTCCCACGCCTCTTAGGGGCTTTCCGATTTCAAAGAAGCGAAGCTTTAGAATAAAATAACCCGCAAGCAAAAGAAATCGTTAACAAAATTTGCTTTATAAAAATCGAAAAAAAACACAGCCTCCCATACCCCCTCCCCTCTACGTCCCTACTCGCCCCACCCCAGCCCTACTCCCTCCTCCCACGACCCCTAGGGGGTGGGTAATGTCAAACAAGAAAACCTGTAGACTAAAATAACCCACAAGCCAAACATATCGGTATAAAAATTGCTCTAAACAATTGGAGCAAAAATTCCTCAGCATGCCGACCCCCCCCCCCACCCCCCCTAAGGCCCTACCTCCCCCACCTCCCTCCGCTGTTAACCGCCCCCATCCCACGCCTCTTGGCAGTCTGGTGGTGTCAATCAAGCAAACATTTTCACTCAAGAAACAATATTAGGTACAAGAAATCGTCAACAAAAATATTATTAAAATAAAACAAAAAATCCCTCTATATCTTAACACCCCCCCCCCAACCTCCCCTACGCCCCTACCCCCTCCTCCCACGCCCCCTAGGGGGTGGGTGATGTCAAACAAGCAAACCTGTAGATCAAAATAACCCACAAGCCAAAAAAATCGGTAAAAAAAATTGCTCTAAACAATTCCACAGAATGCCGACCCCCCCCCCCTACGGCCCTACCCCCCCCCACCATGACCCCTAGGGGTGGGTGATGTCAAAGAACCTTTAGACTGAAGTAACCCACAAGCAAAAATAAATCGTTTAAGAAATATTTAAACAAAATCGGATCATACACACACACACACACGCACACACACACAGACAGACACAGAGACAAACGAACAAACTGTTAGATTCCGAAAATCGAAGACTTCCGTCATATTAATCGGTAAGCGGATTGCTTCGAGTTTTCATTATTAACGTAGGTTTGTTTATTTCTGGTGTGCCTATGCTGTGGGGCCTGAACGCGGCTATTCGGTGATTCGGGCGGCACATGCCATGGTTCTTTTTCAGTTGATCGACACACCAGCCCATAGCGGCATATAACAAATAGAATGTTGCGTATAAAAAAATAGTCACCAGTGTAGGTAAAGAGATTCATGCAGAGACACTCTTTACCAAGGTTGTACACAAGGACCAGCCACGACGCAGTTGAGTCGCATTTTGTGGCTACACATAACGCCGGTTCATAGATCTATTCTAAGCTTAGTAGAATCTATAAAAAACTTAGGACATACAAGTTACATAGACCCCTGGTAGGCTAGTCCACGTTTTTTATTGTCAAACCTGATTTACTCCCCCATTTTCAGATAGCCTATCTTTACACTGAACGGATGTTTACTAGGCCTAAACTAAAGGCTATGCTGGGCCTTATTGCCATATTGGCTCATAGGGCTATAAAGTCTCCTTCGCTTAGACTTCCGGTTTACTGATTTTGGGGACAAACAAACGAAGCACGTGTTCGGATAGTCCCGTTACGTGCCAGATTTAACAGGCGTCCAGTCGTACCTCCCTCCTTGCCTGACAACAGTCACGTCTCCTTACGTTGGTTGGCCCTGTTGGACGCATTCTCACGATGTTGAAATATTTGTTATTTATGGAGAGGAGTGTTTGGCTAATGCATTTCGGAGCTTGAATGGCAGTAAAACTATTTGCACCAAAGAATAGCAAATTTCTGCTTGTAAATTAGTTATGTCGTCTAAAACTTTCAGTTGACTGGGGACCTTTGTAGATCCCTGCCGCCATGTTTTTTGCCCAATAACCCAAAACCGGAAATTTGCGAAGCCGCCCCCCATGTTCAACTGAAGCAAAAAAAATGGCACCAATCTCGGAATAGAGATCTTAAGTTGTTTACTGTGTTGTCATCGGCTTCCAAACATGAAGTGTATAAAATGCAAAAAAGTTTTCTTTGCATTTTAAATCCAGATATTTGGATTCGTATAGCGTTAGCCGGTTTGACTTGTGGCGTTGTTCTCAGCAACAACGCCACAAGGTTGCGGTTAGTGTTCGGAACGAGTTTAGTATCTCTGCGCACACTGGTATCCTGACTATCTGTGACGTAGGGGTGACGTGTATGTTACGCAAAGAGAGAAACTGGGAACCAGACTACCTGCGCAAGAGCCAGGCGCCGAGGGATGGGTCCATTGCGGAAGACCTATAGCTATGATTAAGAATATTTAAGAAATATAGCTTCACAAAACGGATAGATGACATATTTTTTATTCGTTTGCGCCATCACAATGACGAATATATGTTACGACGGGACAATGCGACTCAGAAACTAACGTTGTTTTGCATTTCCTACGAAAACGTGACATTATGAAGTCACACGGATTCTCCCCGGTGACAACGTTGGCGCAATGCTTCAAACTGAAAACTTACAAAAATGAAGAAACTTGGTCTTTTCGTGATCCAAAAGTGATACGAAAACATCCAACTGCTCTTATTTTATCTTTACCGTGTGTTTAATGACGCACCCATGTGTTGTTACTCCATGCACTGCACATTGTGACAGCGGAATGGTTAACTCGATCACTTGCTCTCGCCATTTTTGTTACCGCGGAGACACGCGAAACTCTATGACGTCACTCCCTGTTTGATGAACTTGCAAAAGCCCGGGTGCAGGGCAAAATTTAGAACGTTATTTTAGCTTTCGAGTGTTTTGAAGACGGATTTTTCCTTGTATATTCCCAAAGTTCTGCGCTTCATCGCCTCCAAATATTTTAACGTAGGCCTGTCTCCCATAGTATCTCCCATGTTGGGAGGGGGGGAGGTGGTTCTATAATCTTATGTGACGAGATATATTAAACGTAGATGAGTGAGATATGTCAGAGGGACGGGTGTCTGCACTAGAAAGTGAGATTACACCAAGAAGGAGTTCGCTATAAATTATAGGCACTGAAACCAAAACAAAATCACAAATGTGTAAGTTATATCAAGGTCCTTTATTCAATGCATGGTCATATTTTCTGAAACATCATGACACTTCGCTGTGGCGGTGGTAGCTGTCATCGAAAGGGTACATTTGATCACTATTATAAGTTGAATCACCTCATGCACTGCCACTGTTCCACCTCTTGCAAGAACTCATCAAGAATCTGCAAATGAAAATATACATTATCAATATTAATCCAGTATATGATATTTATTCTTCACTAATTGTTTGTCCTTACAATACACACAAATTTGTATAACAAATCCAAGTTACTACTTGTCTCTGTGCGCTGGGTTTCCTTCTATTACACCAGTAAATTGGCTAACGACATATGCTTTAAATTAAAACCATGGAAATGAAAACAGTACCAGATATCAAAAACTAAGTAGAGGTGCAACACATGATAAATATCTTATATTTACATACTTAGACATGTGTTTGCAAAAAGGTCACACAAATTTCATCAATGTTTTCATATTATTCAAATATTCATATTTGAACATAAAATAATTATGTATGCAAGTTTCCTGTTTATAACTATCTTGCAAATATTCATGCCAAAATACATGTAGAGTTTGATAATAAAACAGGACATAAGACACAAAGGAGCATTCTAAAGTAGTATTCTCTTTGAGGAAAAGAGGATCTTTTATTTCTATCTGTCAGGGATAATTAAGTTTTAAAAAAATCCTTTTTGCATGGCTCTACACTAACTCCTAACATTTACTTGTCCTTTAGGAAAATTATTTGTCTCACCTGATATTTACTTGTCCCCCCAAACAAACTTAAAAAATGTTCTTGCCCGCCCCCCCACCCCCCCTCTTCCCCTAACAAAAACTATAACAAGGCAAAGTATTACCTAGTTTAAAATGAACCAGTGAAAGCCGACAAATGAAGGTCACATGAGTTTGGAACACTTTACACTTGTCCAGAAAGAACTTGTTCTGTCAAACAAGTACAAAGATGTGATTACCTGTCCAACAGGCACAATCGCTTGTCTCTAAGTATTATGGTTGAGCCCTGCTTTATAACAGAGAGGGTGATCAATAAATTGTTGACCACTGTATCTAAGCTAAAAAAAACTAATAGAGATCTATATATAAAGAGTACCCGGTAGTACTATTATTTTGGTACTGTTTAACAGTGATAGGATCTGAGCTATTTAACAGATATTTGTTTTCAAGTTTCTTTTACTCTGATCAGCTGATTTACCTTTTAGTAGTTCCTTGCTAAATTATTGGAGTTGCCAACCTTAAATGTGCCCATGTATACTGCACCATGAGTTTAACTGTTACCATGGGCTCATGGCCTGAAGGGTAGGACTAAAGATTATTATCATGACGAGAAATATCCAAATTTAAAAGCTCTTCATGGACATAACAAATTAATATTAATAAATCTATGTGAGCATCATAGTATGTGGATGAAAAATGTTTCATTTTCCTCTACTCAGATGAGCCTACCTGATGTCGCACAAAAATTTCAAATGATGCATTTCATTGAGCCGTGAGGGGACATGGTGATGCATAATAATATATAATAAGCAGACTACACAACATTTCAGTTAAATTAATGTCCCATAATTTCCAGGAGCTCTGGGATACTGGGACCCTGGCATACTGGCATACCTATCAGAATCACTGCAGCTGAGGTGTGGACTACCCCACCCCCCCACCCCTTTTTTTGAGGAAGAACGCTAGGTGAGGCAGCTTGCCCCCCCCCCCCTCCCCACCCGCCCTCTCGTCGGCACACCATAGGTGGACCCCCCAGTTGCAATCCGAGCCATGTCGGATATCTATCGGTGGGTAAAGTCAAAGAATTTATAGAGCAAGAAGCGAAAAAACGCGACGTAAAACGGTAACAAAACATGCGCGCGCGCTGCCTAGCGGGGAGGGTTAATCAGCGCTCAGTCAACTCGGTGCAGACGGAAAAATGGACGCAGGTTGCTAGCCGCTGGAATTCCGGTCGTAGCACAATTTGTGCGGCATGGAATTGCCACAATTATAAAGGGACAAGAGGAGATATTTCCTTCTTTCAATCCCTCAGGGACAAAGAGAGGTAAGTGTCTTTTCCATGAGGTTTCGGCGAACAATTGGGATCAGTCCATGACCATGTTTGTCTATGTTTTGACAGGCGAACTGTCATTGTCAACTGACTGTTTGACAGCTCAACCAATACGTGTCAACTGCGTGTGTAAAGATCTGTAAATTAGGCATTGTCAGTCTGATCAGACTCATGGATGTAGAATGTAGCCAAAGATATTTTCATTAATGCTTAGAGTATCTCCGTTAAACTACTGTTCAACTGTGTCATCCCACTTTTAACACTCTTTCTCTATGGCTATGCCTAGGCTATGGCATGCAACCTCAAAATGCATCCAATTTTAGTGTCTACGCTTCTTATCCCCCGCCCCCCTCCCCCTCCTCCCACGCCTCTTAGGGGCTTTCCGATTTCAAAGAAGCGAAGCTTTAGAATAAAATAACCCGCAAGCAAAAGAAATCGTTAACAAAATTTGCTTTATAAAAATCGAAAAAAAAATCAGCCTACCATACCCCCTCCCCTCTACGTCCCTACTCGCCCCACCCCAGCCCTACTCCCTCCTCCCACGACCCCTAGGGGGTGGGTAATGTCAAACAAGCAAACCTGTAGACTAAAATAACCCACAAGCCAAACATATCGGTATAAAAATTGCTCTAAACAATTGGAGCAAAAATTCCTCAGCATGCCGACCCCCCCCCCCCACCCCCCCTAAGGCCCTACCTCCCCCACCTCCCTCCGCTGTTAACCGCCCCCATCCCACGCCTCTTGGCAGTCTGGTGGTGTCAATCAAGCAAACATTTTCACTCAAGAAACAATATTAGGTACAAGAAATCGTCAACAAAAATATTATTAAAATAAAACAAAAAATCCCTCTATATCTTAACACCCCCCCCCAACCTCCCCTACGCCCCTACCCCCTCCTCCCACGCCCCCTAGGGGGTGGGTGATGTCAAACAAGCAAACCTGTAGATCAAAATAACCCACAAGCCAAAAAAATCGGTAAAAAAAATTGCTCTAAACAATTCCACAGAATGCCGACCCCCCCCCCCCTACGGCCCTACCCCCCCCATGACCCCTAGGGGTGGGTGATGTCAAAGAACCTTTAGACTGAAGTAACCCACAAGCAAAAATAAATCGTTTAAGAAATATTTAAACAAAATCGGATCATACACACACACACACACACACACACACACAGACAGACACAGAGACAAACGAACAAACTGTTAGATTCCGGAAATCGAAGACTTCCGTCATATTAATCGGTAAGCGGATTGCTTCGAGTTTTCATTATTAACGTAGGTTTGTTTATTTCTGGTGTGCCTATGCTGTGGGGCCTGAACGCGGCTATTCGGTGATTCGGGCGGCACATGCCATGGTTCTTTTTCAGTTGATCGACACACCAGCCCATAGCGGCATATAACAAATAGAATGTTGCGTATAAAAAAATAGTCACCAGTGTAGGTAAAGAGATTCATGCAGAGACACTCTTTACCAAGGTTGTACACAAGGACCAGCCACGACGCAGTTGAGTCGCATTTTGTGGCTACACATAACGCCGGTTCATAGATCTATTCTAAGCTTAGTAGAATCTATAAAAAACTTAGGACATACAAGTTACATAGACCCCTGGTAGGCTAGTCCACGTTTTTTATTGTCAAACCTGATTTACTCCCCCATTTTCAGATAGCCTATCTTTACACTGAACGGATGTTTACTAGGCCTAAACTAAAGGCTATGCTGGGCCTTATTGCCATATTGGCTCATAGGGCTATAAAGTCTCCTTCGCTTAGACTTCCGGTTTACTGATTTTGGGGACAAACAAACGAAGCACGTGTTCGGATAGTCCCGTTACGTGCCAGATTTAACAGGCGTCCAGTCGTACCTCCCTCCTTGCCTGACAACAGTCACGTCTCCTTACGTTGGTTGGCCCTGTTGGACGCATTCTCACGATGTTGAAATATTTGTTATTTATGGAGAGGAGTGTTTGGCTAATGCATTTCGGAGCTTGAATGGCAGTAAAACTATTTGCACCAAAGAATAGCAAATTTCTGCTTGTAAATTAGTTATGTCGTCTAAGACTTTCAGTTGACTGGGGACCTTTGTAGATCCCTGCCGCCATGTTTTTTGCCCAATAACCCAAAACCGGAAATTTGCGAAGCCGCCCCCCATGTTCAACTGAAGCAAAAAAAATGGCACCAATCACGGAATAGAGATCTTAAGTTGTTTACTGTGTTGTCATCGGCTTCCAAACATGAAGTGTATAAAATGCAAAAAAGTTTTCTTTGCATTTTAAATCCAGATATTTGGATTCGTATAGCGTTAGCCGGTTTGACTTGTGGCGTTGTTCTCAGCAACAACGCCACAAGGTTGCGGTTAGTGTTCGGAACGAGTTTAGTATCTCTGCGCACACTGGTATCCTGACTATCTGTGACGTAGGGGTGACGTGTATGTTACGCAAAGAGAGAAACTGGGAACCAGACTACCTGCGCAAGAGCCAGGCGCCGAGGGATGGGTCCATTGCGGAAGACCTATAGCTATGATTAAGAATATTTAAGAAATATAGCTTCACAAAACGGATAGATGACATATTTTTTATTCGTTTGCGCCATCACAATGACGAATATATGTTACGACGGGACAATGCGACTCAGAAACTAACGTTGTTTTGCATTTCCTACGAAAACGTGACATTATGAAGTCACACGGATTCTCCCCGGTGACAACGTTGGCGCAATGCTTCAAACTGAAAACTTACAAAAATGAAGAAACTTGGTCTTTTCGTGATCCAAAAGTGATACGAAAACATCCAACTGCTCTTATTTTATCTTTACCGTGTGTTTAATGACGCACCCATGTGTTGTTACTCCATGCACTGCACATTGTGACAGCGGAATGGTTAACTCGATCACTTGCTCTCGCCATTTTTGTTACCGCGGAGACACGCGAAACTCTATGACGTCACTCCCTGTTTGGTGAACTTGCAAAAGCCCGGGTGCAGGGCAAAATTTAGAACGTTATTTTAGCTTTCGAGTGTTTTGAAGACGGATTTTTCCTTGTATATTCCCAAAGTTCTGCGCTTCATCGCCTCCAAATATTTTAACGTAGGCCTGTCTCCCATAGTATCTCCCATGTTGGGAGGGGGGGAGGTGGTTCTATAATCTTATGTGACGAGATATATTAAACGTAGATGAGTGAGATATGTCAGAGGGACGGGTGTCTGCACTAGAAAGTGAGATTACACCAAGAAGGAGTTCGCTATAAATTATAGGCACTGAAACCAAAACAAAATCACAAATGTGTAAGTTATATCAAGGTCCTTTATTCAATGCATGGTCATATTCTCTGAAACATCATGACACTTCGCTGTGGCGGTGGTAGCTGTCATCGAAAGGGTACAATTGATCACTATTATAAGTTGAATCACCTCATGCACTGCCACTGTTCCACCTCTTGCAAGAATTCATCAAGAATCTGCAAATGAAAATATACATTATCAATATTAATCCAGTATATGATATTTATTCTTCACTAATTGTTTGTCCTTACAATACACACAAATTTGTATAACAAATCCAAGTTACTACTTGTCTCTGTGCGCTGGGTTTCCTTCTATTACACCAGTAAATTGGCTAACGACATATGCTTTAAATTAAAACCATGGAAATGAAAACAGTACCAGATATCAAAAACTAAGTAGAGGTGCAACACATGATAAATATCTGATATTTACATACTTAGACATGTGTTTGCAAAAAGGTCACACAAATTTCATCAATGTTTTCATATTATTCAAATATTCATATTTGAACATAAAATAATTATGTATGCAAGTTTCCTGTTTATAACTATCTTGCAAATATTCATGCCAAAATACATGTAGAGTTTGATAATAAAACAGGACATAAGACACAAAGGAGCATTCTAAAGTAGTATTCTCTTTGAGGAAAAGAGGATCTTTTATTTCTATCTGTCAGGGATAATTAAGTTTTAAAAAAATCCTTTTTGCATGGCTCTACACTAACTCCTAACATTTACTTGTCCTTTAGGAAAATTATTTGTCTCACCTGATATTTACTTGTCCCCCCAAACAAACTTAAAAAATGTTCTTGCCCGCCCCCCCACCCCCCCTCTTCCCCTAACAAAAACTATAACAAGGCAAAGTATTACCTAGTTTAAAATGAACCAGTGAAAGCCGACAAATGAAGGTCACATGAGTTTGGAACACTTTACACTTGTCCAGAAAGCACTTGTTCTGTCAAACAAGTACAAAGATGTGATTACCTGTCCAACAGGCACAATCGCTTGTCTCTAAGTATTATGGTTGAGCCCTGCTTTATAACAGAGAGGGTGATCAATAAATTGTTGACCACTGTATCTAAGCTAAAAAAAAATAATAGAGATCTATATATAAAGAGTACCCGGTAGTACTATTATTTTGGTACTGTTTAACAGTGATAGGATCTGAGCTATTTAACAGATATTTGTTTTCAAGTTTCTTTTACTCTGATCAGCTGATTTACTTTTAGTAGTTCCTTGCTAAATTATTGGAGTTGCCAACCTTAAATGTGCCCATGTATACTGCACCATGAGTTTAACTGTTACCATGGGCTCATGGCCTGAAGGGTAGGACTAAAGATTATTATCATGACGAGAAATATCCAAATTTAAAAGCTCTTCATGGACATAACAAATTAATATTAATAAATCTATGTGAGCATCATAGTATGTGGATGAAAAATGTTTCATTTTCCTCTACTCAGATGAGCCTACCTGATGTCGCACAAAAATTTCAAATGATGCATTTCATTGAGCCGTGAGGGGACATGGTGATGCATAATAATATATAATAAGCAGACTACACAACATTTCAGTTAAATTAATGTCCCATAATTTCCAGGAGCTCTGGGATACTGGGACCCTGGCATACTGGCATACCTATCAGAATCACTGCAGCTGAAGTGTGGACCACCCCACCCCCCCACCCCTTTTTTTGAGGAAGAACGCTAGGTGAGGCAGCTTGCCCCCCCCCCTCCCCACCCGCCCTCTCGTCGGCACACCATAGGTGGACCCCCCAGTTGCAATCTTATTCAGAGCTGGCCCCCCCTCCTTTCTGGTCACATGTTTGGAACCCCCCCCCCCTCCCTCCCCACCCCTTTCCTGGATCCGCCCCTGAATGAGCAAAAACTTGCATGCAAATTGGGGGTTTGAGGGGTTTGGGGGCGTTTTCCATAGGTGAATCATCTGAAAAAGAGTATATTTATGGAGATCGAACTACGGGTGGACGGGGGGGGGGGGGGGGGGTGGTTGTCTTGTTCCCAGTGACACGCAGTGTACACAAAAGGTTACCCATACGTCTTTTAGTCTCAGACTCAGTGATTGGTCATGACACTTGTTCAGTTAAAAGAACAAGTACGTGTCAAGACCGTACCGTCTGAAATTTCAGGCTAACTCATTACAGTGACGTTGAGTCATTGTCAACGAGATGTTTTGCGTACATTATCGCCCAGACGTACTTGCGGTTTCTCCATCTTCTCGTGAGCTTTCGATGCTGTTTTGCTTCAATTTTCGATCAAAGCATGGTTCGAATTTCTCTCGGCTTCAGTGTCAATGATGTTAGTCTGTAGCCGATGCAGGATCTTTAGGAGATGAAGGCTGGTTTGATCATACAACTCCTCCTCCGGCTTTGGCGGATGACCACAACACTGTCACTGTCGCTGTGACTTATTCGGGTCTGTGACACCTGTCACTGTCAGTGTGGAGTTGGTGCCAGTTCTGTGACATGTTAGAGATAACTAGGAACACACTTTTGTTTAGGTTCTTTCGAGAACCATATGTGCATCCAAAGGCAAGACAGTACACCTTTTTCGCGATGTGCCAGCACACCTAACTGATGTTTGTGTCGAAAGACGCAGCGCGGCCAAGCTGACGACTGCGAGTAGCGAACGAGTGTCACCAATGACGTCACGCACGGAAATTGCCGAACGCGCGGTGGAAAGGTACTCTAGCTAGCAGATGTCACAAAAAGCCTTCAGTAATAAAATTTGAGACCCGAAAAATATAACCGTTATTTTTATGGCACAACGCTTCTGTACAATTTTTTTTTAAAACCTTTGCATGGGATTTTTAAGCTTTCTTGTGTCACTCCCAAGAAAATTCGCGTTTATTGATTTAAGAAACACTTTTTCTTTCTACGGAAAAAATATTCTTAACTACGGAGCCCCGCTAGGGACATTCAGAATTATTTTTTATCTCGTTCGCACGAGGTAGTATCTCGTTCGCACGACATAATATCTCATTCGCACGACTTAGTATCTCGTTCGCACGACTTAGTATCTCGTTCGCACGACATAGTATCTCGTTCGCACGAGATAGTATCTCGTTCTCACGACATAGCATCTCGTTCGCACGACTTAGTATCTCGTTCGCACGACATAGTATCTCGTTCGCACGACATAGCATCTCGTTCGCACGACATAGTATCTCGTTCGCACGAGATAGCATCTCGTTCGCACGACATAGCATCTCGTTCGCACGACATAGTATCTCGTTCGCCGCGACTTAGCATCTCGTTCGCACGACATAGTATCTTTGGTAGGAGGGGGCGAACCTATGGTTAGCTATATACACATGTGCCGCCCAAATGACCCTTTTCTTTGCCTTTTTCGCTCAATCCCAAGAAGCAGGAATCTACAATTGCTCTCGATGTGCCCATCTGAGACTGAAGTTTTCTCTCAAAATTGCTGCTCGAGAGGATATCCAGTTGATACCGAAATTAACCTCCACGGATCCATATACCTTGTCATAGCTGTCAGTGTTTATTTTTATGCCTTTTTTAACAACAAATTCTCTCTCGAGGACCACGAAATCTTGCACTTTCTCTAGTTCTCCATATATGCCCACTATGGCACGGGCGGCACAACCCCACCACTATAGAAATGTCGTGCTTACTATGTAGTGCCCCCTCCCACGCCTCCGGTTTCCGACCGGTCACTGGTTTTTAGCAAAGCATATAGGATATCCGTACTGATGTGACCCTTCATTCTCCTGGCGCTAAATCTACCAAAGACACTATGTCGTGCGAACGAGATACTATCTCGTGCGAACGAGATGCTATCTCGTGCGAACGAGATACTATCTCGTGCGAACGAGATACTATGTCGGGCGAACGAGATACTATCTCGTGCGAACGAGATACTATCTCGTGCGAACGAGATACTAAGTCGTGCGAACGAGATGCTATGTCGTGAGAACGATATGCTATCTCGTGCGAACGAGATACTATCTCGTGCAAACGAGATACTATGTCGTGCCAACGAGATACTATCTCGTGCGAACGAGATACTATGTCGTGCGAACGAGATACTATGTCGTGCGAACGAGATACTAAGTCGTGCGAACGAGATACTATGTCGTGCGAACGAGATGCTATGTCGTGCGAACGAGATACTATGTCGTGCGAACGAGATACTAAGTCGTGGGAACGAGATACTAAGTCGTGCGAACGAGATATTATGTCGTGCGAACGAGATACTATGTCGTGCGAACGAGATACTATCTCGTGCGAACGAGATACTAAGTCGTGCGAACGAGACACTATGTCGTGCGAACGAGATACTATGTCGTGCGAACGAGATACTATGTCGTGCGAACGAGATGCTATGTCGTGCGAACGAGATACTACGTCGTGCCAACGAGATACTATGTCGTGCGAACGAGATACTATGTCGTGCGAACGAGATACTATGTCGTGCGAACGAGATGCTATGTCGTGAGAACGAGATGCTATCTCGTGCGAACGAGATACTATCTCGTGCGAACGAGATACTATGTCGTGCAAACGAGATACTATCTCGTGCGAACGAGATACTAAGTCGTGCGAACGAGATGCTATGTCGTGCGAACGAGATACTATGTCGTGCGAACGAGATACTAAGTCGTGCGAACGAGATACTAAGTCGTGCGAACGAGATATTATGTCGTGCGAACGAGATACTATCTCGTGCGAACGTGACACCATCTCGTGCGAACGAGATACTATGTCGTGCGAACGAGATACTAGGTCGTGCGAACGAGATGCTATGTCGTGAGAACGAGATGCTATCTCGTGCGAACGAGATACTATGTCGTGCGAACGAGATACTATCTCGTGCGAACGAGACAAAAAATAATTCTGAATGTCCCTAGCGGGGCTCCGTAGATAACAGATAAACTAGTATTTGCCATTAATGTTATATGGCAGGGTGTTAGGACCCGCAAGATATGAAACAGATATCAGAACCAAAACATAGATCTGGAAAAATTTAGCTAGGCGTCACCAGTTCTCGACTTCACTTGTAACATACTCGGTTTCTCTCACATAGTATCTATTGTTCATTAGATGCTCCCACAGCATCTTTATTGGACACTCAGCAATCCTCTAGTGTCCTCGCAGAAAGCGTAATTTACGACCTTTTTATTCGTAGTGGTCGAGAGTCAATGTTTTTGCTGATACATATTGAATATCAGAGCTCATCTTCATTTTGCATCTCAACATCGAAGCCAAGATCAACAAGGCTGGTAAATGTCTTTCCTAAAACGATAAGGCCACCCTTCCAAATTTACCGTTCATGCGGGACATTACGAGGCATTGGATTGCATGCAATATTTACGACATAGGTCATCATACATGGCAATTCTTACATTATGTGATGATTCATAGGTTAAGTAATGAAATTCAGTGTTTTGCTTGAGTTAAATTTTAATGTGTATTCCGAATAATTTCCGGGCCAACCTTTTTTTTAAAAATCAATCAGTTTATTGTCGCTAGAACCCACATTACATTCCATCAATTTCATTTAAATGACATGAGCCAAGGCAAGCCGCTTATTGGCTCGATCTGGATAGGTACGTTGATATGAAAATAATATTCTTGTCAATAAACTGCGAGGACTTTAGTTAATCTAAACAGGTACAGTATTATCTGATTATACTTGAGATGATAGCATGCAGAGATAAGATTTAATGTGGAATCCAATGGGGGTCTTGGGGGAGTACACCTAATTAAATATGTTGCTCACATAACATAAGTAATAGCCACCGACTTAATAACAACCAAAAACATTTCTGCAAATTTGTAAGGGAAACATACAAAATGCCAGGAGGCGCGAATCCAAAAGAAGTAAACCCGCTAATACCCACCATACAATTGCACTTGTCTCGCCAATTTTGCACAATAAATCAACACTAACCCAGATACACCATACTACTTTCTGGGTAAAATGAATAATTTCTGCGTAAGATGAATAATTTCTGCGTAGGATGAATAATTTCGTAAGATGAATAATTTCGGGGTGAAATGAATAATTTCTGGGTGAAATGAATAATTTCTGGGTGAAATTAATAATTTCTGGGTGAAATGAATAATTTCTGAGTGAAATGAATAATTTCTGAGTGAAATGAATTATTTCTGGGTGAAATGAATAATTTCTCGGTGAAATGAATAATTTCTGGGTGAGATGAATATGACCATCTTATTTTATTAGCACATTCATTAGGGCAAATCTGGATTCTTTTCTTGACTGTTATATTGCTGTACCTGTGTGTGTGGGGGTGGAAGGGGGGGGCGGGTGTAGAAGAATGATAATGACATGCTTTTGTTGTGGGCGATACTATCTGGTAAGATGTCCTTAGAGGGGCGGGCGTTTCGAAATATGTTGTTTGGGAAAAGATGCACATGATGCACATGAGCATTGAGTGTTGAAAGCTGTCTACGGTGCCACCGAGGTAACCATGGGTCTAGAAATACTAATGCACATTATGGCTGTAGACGTGGCCTGGTACCGGATTTTAGCCCGTCCTACTGCTATATTGCTAGGGTTACCTGTTACTCTTATGTTGCATTGTACACATGTATGTGATTTTAAACTAGTGCTTCATGTGAACGGAGACTACCAATTATCCATCCAATTTAGTTTTTGTTCATAGCAAGCAGAATAGAGTTCATGTGTATCCATTGCGTCTTTATTTCGCACTGAAAATGGCTCTACTGATAAGCCCATGATACGCATTTCAGTAACAATGAGCTCACAATTATCAATTGATTAAATTACAATATTCATAGCGTGATACAAAAGGCGCCGCGAGGCTGTTTACACTTTATTCATTTCAGAAATACTTGCTTCGTGTGATTTGCGGGTATATCGCCAACATATAATTCAATATATATTTCCGTCCTATTATCCTTCCCTATTAACGACTCAATTATATGTCAAACGTATAAGTGTGTCAAGTTCTGAAACGTCGTGTTGTTTGCTTCATGTGCATCGCTCGAAAAGCAAGTATAATACAGACAATTTCCTTCCTGTTGGCTTTTTCTATTAACATCTCAATGGTGTCAGACGTCTAAGTGTGTCATGTTGTGTCGCGACTTGCTGTCGGCCTTGTGTTCGGCGCCTTCCATAGCAAGCAGAATACAGTCCATTGCCTTCCTATTTCAATCAACCCAATGCTGCCAGACGCCCCCTGGAAGCGGCTGACCGACAGGATCAAAACTTTGGGCAATTGGCGCCACAGCCGTTGCGTTATACGCGGCCAGTTTCTCGAGCATCATCTTCACAATGTCGGGGCGGTCAGCAGATAGGTCGCGTGTCTCATCGGGGTCCTCGGCAATGTTGAAGAGCCAGAGATTCTTGGACTCGTCCTCGCCGTCGCAGGTCATGGTGGCGTTCAGCATGGGTAAGTGTGGCGGAGGGGTCCACTCGTCCTGACCTGCGACAGAGACGATATGTCATCACTTATTTCATTGGGGTTTTATCGGTATTGGGTTCAGTATGAAAGGTGATATAAGGTATATTACTAGTGCCAAAGTGGCTATTCCGTACAACTACTGTCTTTATTGGGCAACATCAATTCTTGCATTTTTGAAACCAATGCAATTATCAACGACGACCCCTGGACGTTCTAATAGATGTCGCATATGGTGGTGTACATTTTCGTGGACGGACTGTATAACGAGTGTTATATAGAGATACGTACCTGGGTCACCGGTAATTAGCTTCCAATCCTCGACTCTCAGTGCTGCCCTCTGTTGGACGTTAAATGGCGATTTGGACAATGTATGTCCTTTCAGTGGGTGGAGGTGATTAATATTGTGGAGAATCTCACTTCTCGGGTTTTGGGCGCCTCTGTATCAATAGCAACATAAGGTTGTTAGACGTTGTCTCAGTATTATTCATCTGCGAATGAATGTAAATCAAAGTTATTGACACAGCATGTCATAGAAAATACTTATTTAAAACCGTCGGGAATAAGCATTATCAAGTTCTGCTTCTAATGAGTTTGAGCGTTGATACCCAACATCCTTCCAACCCCCAGCCCCGCCAGGTATGATCGTGATAGACTGGACGATCCAGGGAGGAGACCATCCCATCCAATTGCATGATGCGTCATTGTATTGGCGCTTACGTACTGAAAAGTGTCCCACATGTCATATCCATCGAGATCCAATTCCGAGGAATCTCCACCGGCCAGATTGACGAGGGTGGGGAACCAGTCAGTGACGTGCATCAACTGGTGACTGGTGCCCCGCGTCCGAGGGGCACGCGGACCGCTGATGAAGGCTGGTACCCGGATACCGCCTTCCCAGAGAGTCGCTTTGTGACCCCTCAACGGCCAGTTGTTACCGGCGTACGTAGGATAACCGCCATTATCTGTAACATGACATATATGGAAACATGGGGAAAATGACCACCTTCACTTTATTTGTATGTTTGGGGGGACAAGCAGTGCTATAAAATGAGCCAAATTTTGGTAAACTGACATCAGCAGTATTGTGAATAATATTGCTTGGATACATGTGAGTGACACGAACACAATTTTTACTAGCACAAAAAACATGTTTTATGTCACAGTGGGTCATTTTGTCCCCATAAAGGGGCAAAATGGTCAGCACATTATTTCAGTATGTTAATGAGTGAACTGAATAGCCTAAGAAGGCAAACCCCTAACTCTCTGGAACAGTTTGACCCAGAAGGCTAACACCCAGAAATTACAAATAACGGTTACGTCAGCAGAGGCGGTTCGGGCGGGGGGGGGACACCCCCTTCCCCAACTCTTTGCTATTTTTCAGTGCAAAATTTAGGCCATCTGAGTTTCATACAAAGTCGTACCGTTGAACAAACCGGGGGCAGGGGCGGATCCCTTTTTATGGCCAAAAGTTTATAAAAATTATGCCATTTACATATGTAAATCAACCCCCCCCCCCCTCCACACCCTATCCAGCATATCTGGATCCGACCCTGAAACCGGCCACCCCTATCCAGCTTTTCTGGATCTGCCCCTGTGGGGAGGGGGGGGGATTTAATACATTGCTGGGTTTGGGGGTTTCCGCCGTAAAGCCGCCCACCCCGAGCTCCTCTTTCACCGCCAAAATCCGCTCTATGAACGCACAAATTCAAAGCCCCCCCCCCCCCGTTCCAATTGCAAGTTTTTAAATATTCGGTTTACAGGGGTATCTTTTTCATCGTAAATGTCCAATCTATAATGGTATGTGTTTCGTCACAAATACCCGCTCTCTCAGGCATCAAGGCACCCACGGAACCCCACCACCAGATTTGTGTAATAGTGCCCCCCCCCCATCTGCGTCTTATCCTGAGGAGCTGATGGATAGTATGACCCTTAGTCTCTGACTTCTGACTCGAAATCAGCCGGGCCTTGCGACATTCTTTCTGTTAGTGGTGACCGTAGCGGGACATTGCCTGTTTTTGTCTTTCTAACTGGAAGTCTAGTAGCTTTAGAGAGTAGGGATGTATCGAATGGGGACACGATGTCGCGTGCCGCCTGGTTCTGCCTCAATCAACGCTTCCGGCTCCCTGGGGCGCACAGCTCTTCCTTTCTTCAAGCTCCCTGTGACGCACATCGTTTTCTCCTTCAATCGTATTCGTGATCATCAAAGATGCTCCGATTCATTGGACATATTATCCAGTTTGCTAAAGATAACTGTTCTGTTAGAATATTCATATTAAATTGGATATGGCTAAAACGGTCCACTGGGTCATTTTGCCCCAAGCAGCATGGGTTACTTTGCCCCTGTAAGTAACCTTAACATTTGTCCGCTGTATAAAAAGTACGGCACAGTATATTCCGCATCTGATTTACGTCTGGGGGTTGACTTGGATTTATCTTTGCGTGTTAATTTATCAAAATTCTCCCCCAAGCTAGTATCCACTGAGTTCTACTTTGTTCCAGTGTTTCCCATAGATGGCAATAGCCCAGAATCTTATACTTCGGTAACGAATGTCAGCTTCAGCGCCCATGTAGATTTGTTAAGGTATCACGTAACAATCAGGAACAAATATAAAAAACGCTTCAATACAGGTAGCAGCAATGCAATTGCGCGATATTGCGGTGGGCCATATGACCCCGGTTGTTCATTTTACACTATGCTCCCCTACACTGAGTGACGTTCCCTCTTTCGAAGCAACACTGGAAAGAGCAATTTCGAGTCCTGATCGTGTTTTGTGAAATATGGATTTTCAATATAAAATAAATGAAATGAAATAAAAGGAGGTATCAGCGAGAACCTTTTTCAAATGAATTGAATTTGAGACAAGGACATACGCCGACAAACAAACACCACGAACAGAGAACGTAAGAAGGATGGAATAGGTTCACCTTCAATACTCCGTACTGAATGCTGAAGCATGCAAATGGGACGACATGAAAAAGCAGCAGAGACCCAGAACCAGAGAACACCCAGCCAGAGCGAGTGTCACAGCGAAGACAACACAACACGCGGTCATGGTGCATAACATGGCAAGAACACACACATTTAATGTTTGTCGCGATGTTGTTTTTTTTTAGTGTGAGTGTATTTACCGGAGGAGAATATTATTAGAGTGTTATCCCACAGGCCGTGCTTTTCCAGCGATTTTCGAATGCTGAGCACCGCTTCGTCCATCGCGGTTGCCATTCCTGCAAAGACCATCTACAAATGACAACAGTTATTCGCATTATCAATGCGTCTGTTAAATGAATATTTGGTTTCTATTATGGGTCATATAAACACTTGACAAATTTGTTCATTGCGTAATAAAAGAATTTGCGTAGCGTTAAAGGTGAAATAAACTGTCCTTGAGCGATACTGTGTGTAACCAGGACCATATCTTCCAGCACTATTCCCGCCTGGAAATCAGAAGCCCCAGAAAGACGCTGTTCGTCTAAGTGTTTACAAGTTATTAAAAAAGTATATCATTTATAATATTATTACCTGGTCATTCAATGTATTTTTACATTATCATTGTACAGAAAAACTAGGTCTGGTTGACAAGGAAAGCATATTTTGCATTACAGAGAACCGATAGTTGTGCCGACCTGCAAATATTCGACGACGATCATCTTCAATTGATCGATGTCTTTTCAAATACGTCTCCGGCACTTCCAGTGGCGCGTGCACAGCTTGGAAAGCCAGGTAGAGAAACAGAGGCTGAAATAAACAAAACCGGTTTTAGCGAAGAAAATGTAACAGTTTTAGGTATTGAAAAGTGACCTTCTTTCTCAACATCTAATAATGATATCCTTACTCACGTTTACGTAAACACTTGCTAAGACAATGCTCACCTCCCATGGCCACAAAAACAATTCAGCCCTCGTTTTGATCATCACCCGCCCCCCCCCCCTCACCCCCCGCCCCCCCCCCCCCCCCCACACACACACACACACAAACATGTTTTGGCATCCACACACATTTTAAAACCAGAGTTTCCTGGCCATTGGATCCCAAATGGTCCGTCTCTGACATTACCTGAGCCTGCCGTATGGTCAAACAGTGCTATAGTGGCAATTGTCGCAGAATGAATGAAATTGCCAAAGCAAGGCACAATTAAGCTGTCAGTCCATCGTCTAAGAACACACACTTTACACATTTGATAAATCACTGACCTCATGCTTTCTGTTTGCCGCGTGTTCCTTTATCAGACCGATTGCTGCGTCCCTGTAAGCATGCGTCGAGTAGACTGTGTTCCATTCTGGGTTGTCATTCCGATGAAAATCCAATGCCTCGTTTCGCATATGTGTATAATAATCTTCATACCCGACGTAACTCCCTGGAAGCAACATGATGCGGATGGTACACAGATAAGAGAGTCAGTCGGTGCATACCACATGCTAGACATCTAACCTTATCTCTGCACTGTTGGACAAATCTAATCAATGCTAGAAAATCTAAGCATGTGAGGCCTATCTAGGCAATCCTAGATCTATCTAGGCAACGCTAGATGACGTGGTATCCAATAAGCAAGTCTCTTTCCTGGTGGCCCTAGTTCCGTGGCTTTTGGGACGAGCACTGCAGGTCGGGTATAAAGCGGACTGGGACGGAGACTGCCGAGTTCATCCGTCCCATAGACACAGAACTTGGGCTAGTCTCCGCGATGCTTCCCAGCAAACACACAACGTTCGCACAACTAAGAATTTTGGTCGTAATGACGTCGTCTCAAAGTTTATGTTGGAGGATTATTATTTCATTTGCTTTCCATAGCATTATAACAACATATCATTAGTTCATTGGCTTTCCATAGTTTTATTCTCTCACTAGGTAACTCCATAATTGTTAACATGTAGCCATGGCTACCCACTATAACCACATCTCATTGGTCAGTCACATCATATTCATCGTTCAATGGTCATCAGAGAGAAGTGCCATGTGACGCTGATTTGAAAGCCTAACTTTCTTCACTTCCTCTCTATTCGTAGCCGTTGACAGACCGTCAACGGCTGATCATTCATTTGTTTATATCTGTATTTATTCACCATACAGGTAAAAACACCTCTTGACCGCCACCTCACTTGTTCTCATTTCCTCGTGACGGTGGCCTGCTTTCACGGCCGGCCACCGACTGTCACAAATGACGTCATGAACAGGATTGAGCTTTTCTGAGAACCGACAAGAGGCATATGGTCAATTTCATCCGCATCGAGGAGTCAACGCATCACCGACAACGAGTCACATGGCATCACCGGGGGACCCTGCCCTAGCACTCACTGGACAAGTGAGCTCTCTCACCACGGCAACTTCGTCTCACCGTTGATCGCGTTCGGCTTTTCAAGTCGGTCACACCGATCGTGGAACACACATCGGCTGTCATCGCCAAGGTTTTCGTAACCTTATGTCTCATCGTTGATCGCGTTCGCTTATTTACCCCGATCGTACCGTCCGTGGAACACACATCGCCTGTCAGCGCCAAGGTCTTTGTAACCTTTCGTCTCGCCTGTGTCGATCGTCGGAATTGTTCTGCTTTCGTCGCCAGTCGTCGAATGGCATCGGCCCATCGCTGATCGTCATCATAAACCATGGTGAGACTTTAAGCGCTTCTCGTATACGTATAAGATTAAGTGCACTATTTATTTTCGCTAGCGCTGTATGGCCATTTGATTTACCTATTATTAATATAAGCCACATTATTTAAAGTATTACCTGTTCAGAATCTGTGCTGGATACATTCTTTTATATTTCAGTTATTTCTAAGGGAATTTATCACGCTCAGCTTCAGTACTTGCATGGTGTCATATTTAAGCTCCACTTGTAGAAGTGGTGAAATAATAAGGTGAATGTAATGATCAGTAATTAAGTGTTGAATAGGCGCCCATAGATGTGTTAACATCGCGACCTTGACCTTGCCTAAGAGCTGACTGGTGGGTTGGCCCCCTAACAACAACAGTGGCAGTGTTTGAGTTTTCAGCTTTTCAAAGAAGACATGTGTTAGAGTATTGGGTGTAAGTAGTGTCGCGATTTACACTATTTTCTTTATTTAGCATCAGGTGACACAATCACTGGTGATTATATTTTTTTACATATATTTAGGTTTTGTTTAGATCAGCCATAGGCCTACGCATTCAAACTATTATTAATATTGACTGCTATTGATATTGTATTGAACCAGATTGGTTTATCAGTGTTCGTTTATATTTGTGTCTAGTGGTACATTTAATTAATATTTAGGTGCAATAATTTAATATTTGGTAAGTTTCGTGGTTGCAGATAAGTAGTTATATCCTTTATATTAATATTTTAGAAATCATAGTTAATATTAAGCCTAAAACTAATCAGTTTAATGGACAACACCTATCATATATTCATTCTATCATTTTAATTTTTTCATCCTCAACTTCCATAGATCATATATTCATATGTGGCTGATCAGTTATCATTTCAATCATTATCTTATCTTACACACCATATGTAGAATATTTCTACTTTGTCGCAACTGACTTTTTCATTTGCGCTTATCACTTGATTCCTACTTTTGATCAATTCCTATTCTTGTTTTGTGGGAATTGATTATACATTCATTTGTATCAACCTCTGCATTTTCATAAACATCACGGGATTTGATGAAATTGATGAACTTACATTGATTAATTTTCCAAGTAATTGAGATCATTATTGTGTATTACTGGTTAGCCAGATGATGTCGCCATTGCTGAGGTAGAATGCCTTTTCTCCAACATTGGGGATGTAAAACATGTGCTATTTAAAGGTTCCCCAGACCCTGGAGCCCTACGGGTAGCTTTTGTTTTGTTATATAGTACAGAACTTGTGACTCAAGCTCTGGGTGAAATATCGGGCAAGACATTGAGAGATAGACCTGTCCATTAACTCTTATTGCTTGTGGGGTAGATCATGAGTCTACACTGAAGGCTCTGGTGCTAAAGTCTGAGACAGAGGAGGTCCAAGCTAGGTGTGTGGACTTAGAACAGCAGCTAAAGGCTCTCCCCCCTGATGTTTTGCAACACCTGATTGACAAAATGATCACCGTGGCAGACATTTCGCGGGTTGAGGAACCTGACGGAAATGTGACTCCTAATAGGAATAATACCGGTAGCCGTGTGTTCACACATTCTGATACAGCACGACTGGCAAGCAACTTGTATGTGTCACATGCTACTCTCCCTGCACAAGTACGTGTATCACCACACCACTCTAACCCAGGGATCCAGATAACGTTAGCATCAAGGGAAATTAGAATACCTCTGTTTTCGGGAGATGGAGGAAAAGGTGAATTGTCTTACTTTGAATGGAAGTACGAGGTTTTATGTCTTTGGAATGAAGAAAATCCTCCTCATGTTATTCCCCATGCTATTCGTCGCTCCCTTCGTGGTACAGAAGCAAGGGTTCTCCGTTACTTGGGCGAAAACGCTACCGAGAATGACATTTTTCTGAAATTTGATTCTGTGTTTAGTGTTGTGCTCACCACGGAACAGTTGTGTGAAGATTTCTACTCGTCAAAGCAACGTGAAGCTGAAATTTTATCAGCTTGGGGTTGCCACTTAGAGGAGCTCTTAGTTCAAATTAGAGATCGTGACCAACTGCACATGACGGTCGAGGCTAGTGACCAAATGCTTTGTGCTAAGTTCTGGATGGGTCTTAGCGATCACCTATTGAAAAAGGCAACTAGACATCACTTTGACGTCAAGTCACGTTATGATGTGTTGTTCAAACAAATCAGACAGGTGGAACATGAACTTTCATGTTCAGGTAAAGCTAAGGTTAACGTTTATCAACAGAGTGTGACTCAAGATGCACTTTTGACAAAGATGGATCTTCTCTTGAAGAAAGTTGATGATATGGGGAAGCGTATCACAAATCTAGAAGAGAATAAGAATAGACCCTCTGAGCAGCGTAGAGTCTCTCCTCGGAAAAAGCCTCCCTCAGTCCGTTGTGATCGTTGTGCCTGGTTTGGACACACACAAGACAGATGCAGGGCTCGCTTTCACAAAGAAGGCTACTCTTTAAACTCCCAGCCACTCTCTCAAAGGGGCGAAAGCGTGTACACATGCTGGCCCCACCACAGTGAAAGTTGAATCTGGAGCCCGGTTAGTCGGTGGAGCCAATGAGGTACAAATCAAAGTCTGCAGTAAGGATTGTATGTCCCTCTTAGATACAGGCTCCCAGGTTACCACAGTTGGATCTTCGTTTCTAGACGAACGGTTTCCTGAACTTGATGTTTTGCCGGTCTCAACCCTGCTAAACGTTGAGAGTGCAGGAGGACACTAGCTTGCTTTTAAACGTGTTGTGGAATTGGAATTGGGATTCGATGTGTTTGGCAAATATGTTGATATTCTAACACCTGTACTTGTTGTAGATCAGACGCGATAGAACAGACAGGTTCCGCTTGTTGTTGGTACAAACGCACTGTGTCGTGTCTTTGATCCTGATTTTAACTTTGGTTCACTACACAGTGATGCCCCAGGCGCTGATGCCTGGCAAGCAGCAGCTCGGGTGTTACAAACGCGGAAGTGTTTAGACTCTCCAAATTCTGTGATCGGGAAAGTTAAATGCCTCAAGCAGGTTCTTATTCCTGGGAATATGGAAGTTACTGTTCATGGCTCAGTCCGCGCAGGGGATGTAGGGAAGATACTGACTCTGACTGAAGAAGGCAAATCGCAATCCTTACCCAAAGGTCTAATGCTTGTTCCTTCAGTACAACACACATAATCTTATTCTAATACGTGTACGCGTGTACCTATCACGATACACAATATGACGAGACATGATGTAACCATCCCTGCCAAGTCACCGTTGTGTGAACTAACTCCTGTTGCCATGGTACCAAAGCCGATCACCTCTGTATCAGCCCAAATGCAGGAAGTTTCCGGTTCAATGGAACACTCTGATCCAGACTCGGATCTTTGTTCGCCTTAAAGGTGGACACCCAGGAATATTTATCCCGGTTGTTAGTGAAGTGGAAAGATGTGTTTTCAACCACAGATAATGACTTAGGATGTACTGAGGCCATCGAGCACCCTATCCTTTTGCACGATGATGTCCCATTCAAGGAGAGATACAGGAGAGGTCCTCCCAATATGTATCAGGAAGTCCGGGAACATCTTTGTAATATGCTGGATTGTGGCGTGAGCCGGCGTAGTAACAGCCCATTTCCTTCACTTGTAGTCTTAGTGAGAAAGAAAGATCAAAGTCTGCGATTTTGTATTGACTATCGAAAGCTAAATGCCCGTACAGTGAAGGACGCTCATTCAGTCCCTAGAATTGAAGAGACATTAGATGCGCTATCAGGAGCCCGTTACTTCTCTTGCTTAGATTTCATATCTGGATATTGGCAAGTGAAAGTAAGGAAACGTGACAAAGGAAAGACTGTCTTTACCGCAGGTCCGTCAGGCTTCTGGGAATTTTAACCGCATGCCGTTCGGCCTAACCTATGCCCCAGGTACCTTTCGGCGTCTAATGGAAAAATGTATGGGTGATTGCATCTCACAGAATGTTTGTTGTACCTAGACGATATTATAGTCTACTCATCTGCGCTCGAAGTGCATTTACAGAGACTAGAGCGTATCTTCCAGCGATTGCAGGAACATGGCCTTATACTCAAGCCATCTAAATGTTCATTCCTGCAAAGCTCTGTAAAATGCCTTGGACATGTTATCTCGGAGCGAGGTATACACACTGATCCCGAGAAAATAGGTGTGGTCAACGACTGGCCCACCCCGGCTGATGTCAAAGATCTCAGAAAGTTTTTGGGATTTACTGGCTTTTACCGTAGATTTGTGAAGGGGTACGCCAAGATATCGCGGCCCTTGTATGATCTGTTAAAAGAACCCCCGAAAGGTAAAACAAAGACTTTGTCCTGTTGGAATGTAGCGCAGCAACGATCTTTTCAGGAACTGAAACAGGTTCTTACGTCGGCTACAATCCTCAGCTATGCCAATTTTGACCTACCTTTCAAGGTGCACACCGATGCCACTATGCAAGGTCTCGGGGCTGTGCTTTATCAAGAGCAAGACGGAAATGGCCGTCTCATAGCATATGCGAGTAGAGATCTGTCTCCATCAGAGAAGAATTATGCGGCTCATAAGCTAGAATTCTTGGCATTAAAGTGGGCAGTACCCGATAAGTTCAAGGACTATTTGTACGGATCAAACTTCGTGGTTATGACGGACAACAACGCCTTGACTTTCGTACTAACGACCGGTCGCCTTGATGCCACGGGCCATAGATGGCTGTCTGCCTTCGCTAACTTTGATTTTGCAAAAAAAAAATCGAAGTGGGAAGTCTAATGCAGATGCAGACGCCCTCTCAAGGATGCCGTCTACGATAACATCTGAGGTGACGTTATTGACGAATCCATCAGATGTGGAACAGTTAACAACTACCCCTTTACCGACAATGATAGCAAATGATTGGATAAAATTGTTGATCCCAATGTAAGGGCTCTCTTACGCAATTATGATTCTCTGGTCTTCCGAAACGGAGTGCTATATCGGAAACGTCTTCTCCAGGAGGAGATTTTGCAACTGATTTTACCAAATCATTTTCGTACGGCTGCCCTGCGAGGGGTACACGATAATATAGGTCATTTGGGCCGAGACAAGATCATTGATCTCTTAAAACAACGGTATTACTGGACTGGCATGTCACGTGATGCTGACGACTATATAAAAAGATGTATGACATGCATAAAGCGTAAATCCAAGACGCAAACGGTACCATTAATCACCATTAAGACAACACGACCGCTAGAACTGCTATGCATGGATTTCTTATCACTAGAGGAGTCTAAAGGCAAAGTCAAAGACGTACTGGTCATTACAGACCATTTTACGCGTTTCGCGATGGCAATCCCGACTAAAGACCAGACGGCTCGCACTATTGCAAATGCTCTTTTTAAGACGTGTGTGACTACATATGGCCAGCCCGCGAAACTGCATAGCGACCAAGGACGGAACTTTGAGTCCCGTGTCATTGCTAAAATGTGCAAATTGTGTAACATCAGGAAGCCCAGAACCACTCCCTACCATGCCATGGGTAATCGCCAGGTTGAGAGATTTAAGGCCACATTACTCGGCTTGCTAGGCACTCTATCGCCAACGCAAAAGTACAATTCGAAAGACTTCGTATCGCCTCTAGTATACGCGTATAGCTGTACCAAGAATGATACCACTGGCTTTCCCCCGTCTTCTTAATGTTTGGCAGGCAACGTCGGCTACCCGTCGACATTGCTATAGGCGTTCGCGAAGAAGAAGCTATTCAACACCAATATCATACCGATTACGTCAACAAGTTAAAAGCGCGATTAGATTACGCGTACAAGGTCGCAGCGTGTCGGATAGATACGCAACAGGACCGACAGAAATTTAACTATGATGCAAGTCGATTACATACCAATGTAATGTTATCTGTGGGGGATCGGGTGCTGTTGAAGGTGACTGGGATGGAAGGACCCCATAAACTGGCTAATCGCTAGTCCGATGAGGCCTATATTGTGCTAAAACAGCACAATGACGCAATCCCTGTATACAAGGGACGGAAAGCAGGGCTGTCCACTCTCGGCGATGCTGTTCGTCATAGCTATTAAATTGCTGGACATTAATTTAAAAAACAATAAGGGTATAAAGGGTTTCAAGGTTCGAATCAGACATCAAGAGCACGAGCTAAAGATATCTCAATATGCTGACGACTTAACACTACTCCTACAAACAGACCACCATCTGAATTTCCTTGCCTGGAATGTTCATTGTTTAAGCAACCTGCTCAACTCAGACGTAGGCATCGAAAAGTATCTGAAGACATTTAATTTTAGAGCTTTATCTGAAACATGGACCCCATCTGATGCCGATGTACCTAATATTTTACCCGATTATGTTTCCTTTTGTCAGCACGGCCATAGAAGGTCAAAGCACGGTAGAACGCCCGGAGGGGTTATTGTATATATTCATCGCGACTTGGCGCAAAATGTCAAATTCATCCAACGCTGTGAGTATGGACTGTTTTTTCACGCAAATCTCGTGATTGGAAAACTGTGTGCGAGACGTCATGAGCTGTGTATATACCCGATGAGAGCTCAACCTTTTACAGAAACAAAGATGTATCAGACTGTATAAACGACTTAGATGAAATTCTGTTAGATGTATTGGGGGAATATCCTGACTCCAACATTATCTTGCTTGGTGACTTCAATGGACGTACTGGGAATCTAGCAGATTATCTAGAAAACGATAACGTTGATCATGTTGGTATAAATGTCGAATGGTACGAAGGTGATAATTTTGACCAACCGGGGAAGTCAAGAGATGCAAACACTAATAGGTTTGGTCATTCCTTGGTTGATCTTTGTATGAAGTATAGTATCCATATGTTCAACGGACGCTCAATAAGCGATCCTGAAGGTGAATTCACTTATTGCTCTCCAACCGGAAAAAGTATGGTTGACTATGTGTTGGTGTACACAGCCCTGTTTCACGACATTGTTGATTTCAAAGTACACACCACAGAGGAGTCCATTTCCCGATTGCTTTCTATCTAAGTGTAAAATCTCATTCGTCAGTCGAGCGAAACGATGCTACTGGTAAACAGACAATCAAATACAAACATGATCCTGAAACTGAAAAAACATTTCTATCACTTCTTCATGACGAAAATTCAATGGCTGCAGTGCGTGAAGTAGAATTAGCTTTAGACAACAATAGCGCGTCGGAAGCAGTAAATATACTTACCCGTATTATACACAGAGCAGCCGTAGATTGGAGAAAAGTACCACGAGGCCATTCTAGCCTACGAAATTCCCAACCTGCCTGGTGGGACGGGGAGTGTGAAACGTTGAAAAGTGAAAGGACTCGTGCACTAAATTGTTTTCGAAATACCCGTAGCGAGTTTGATCTTGATGTGTATCTAAAATCACGAAAGGCCTTTAAAAATAAGTATAAACAGAAGCAAAGCCAAATGAAAAAGATACATTTGAACTATTTAGAGAGCGTAAGGAACGCGCCAGCTAAATTATGGTCTTTTATAAACTCAACCAACTTTAGAAACTCCCTACCATCAAATATAACCATTGATGAATGGAGCGGATTTTTCTCCGCTCCCCTAAACATTGTACCCGAGCCAACCGCATTTGATGAAACAATAAACGAAACCCTAAATCAGCACAGGGTGGTATGTTCTGAATGTACCGATGATCACCCAGACATGCTAAATAGGGAAATAAATACTGATGAAGTTGAGTGTGTTATAAAAAATCTGCCCAATGGTAAAAGCCCAGGGTCAGATGGTCTAACGTACGAGTTCTATAGAAGTTGTTTGGGTGTCTTCAAAGAACCAATAACTCGCCTCTTTAATGTTGTCCTAAATACTGGGCAGTTCCCAGACGCTTGGTCAGAAGCAATCATAAGCCCCATACATAAGAAAGGTTCCAAATCTGATGTACGAAACTATCGCGGATTATCCTTGCTGAATGTACTAGGAAAAGTTTTTACAAAGGTATTAAACACTCGGCTTACCTGTTGGGCTGAAATGAATCAGAAAATCAGTAAAGGTCAATGGGCTTACAGAAAAGGGCGGTCTACCACCGATAATCTGTTTACATTATATAGCACGATAGAGAGATATTTAATTAAACCAAAGGGTAGGTTTTACTGTGTATTCGTAGATCTGACTAAGGCGTTTGACCTTATGCCTCATTCTGCATTATTGTTTAGACTCATCACTGAAGGAGTCCATGGCGAGATTTTAACAGTTATTAAATCCATGTACTAAATCTTAAGGTCGTGTGTAAAAACTCCGAAAGGTCTTTCCGAATATTTTGATTGCTCCATAGGGGTAAAACAAGGGTGTATGCTCAGCCCATTCTTCTCTCTGTTATATATAAACGAGTTAGAAAGTCGTTTCAAACAAGGAGACTGCAATGGTATCTATTTTAATGAGGTATTCCCGGGTGTATTCATGTTAATGTACGCTGACGACTTAACGTTAATTAACGATACGGTTGGTAGATTACAAAAACAACTTGATGAATTAGCCAAATTGTGTAAAGACTGCTCTCTGCATATAAATCTCTTGAAAACAAAAGTTGTTGTTTTTTGCAGAGGCGGTCACCTACGAAAAAATGAGAAATAGTTTATCAATGGACAACAGATTGAAACTGTATCATATTATAAATATTTAGGATTAGTGATGTCATCAACACTAAAATGGATCCGCCCTTTAAAATCACTTGTTCAGCAAGCATCCAAGGGCATAATTATGCTTAAATCCCTCAGATCAAAATGCGGTGATATACCAATAAAAATATGCCTAGATATATTTAACAAGTCGGTGGCACCAATTCTATTATACGGATGTGAACTTTGGGGATATATGTATAGAACCGAAATTGAACAATTTCAGGCAAAAGTGTTAAAGATTGTGTTAAATGTTCCGCAGAACGCACCGCATTGTGCAGTTTTAGGTGAATGTGGGCAAAAACCATTAAGTGTTCTCTACATGACAAGATGTATCAAGTTTTGGCTTCGATTGGTTCAGACTTATGAACATCGATATAATCATAGTTGCTACTACCGCCTGTTCCAGCTTTGTAATAATGGGAAAGAAACTTGGGTGTATCATATCAAAGAATTATTATTTAAATATGGATTTGGACATGTTTGGGTATGCCAAGGAGTAGGAAACCCAGAATTATTTGTTTCCGAATTTAAGCAAAGGGTAGCCGACATTACTATTCAAGAATGGAACGCCATGTTAACGAGCACGTCAAAGTTATCTTCGTGATGTACTTATAAATCTCTGCTGGAACCAGAACTATATTTATCGTATGTACGCATTGCGAAACACCGAACTGCATTAACAAAGCTACGATGCTCTACCCATCATTTGGCTGTTGAAAAACTACGCGGACTAGTTGTGCGAGAAAATAGATTATGCAAATATTGTCTCTCAAATTCGAAAGAAATTATCGAGGATGAATTGCTCTTTGTAAACGCGTGTCCTCTTTACGACGACATCCGACTACGATTTCTACATTGTTGTAAAATAGATGGTCAGGTTGCTTTTAGAAACTTAATGTCCACCAAGAACAGCGAGATGCAACAGAGATTAGCAGCATTTGTTTTCTATGCCTTCAAACGTCATGATATGTATCATAACAGTATTACTGCAGTTTGAATTATAAGACCGGCTTAAATTTGACATTTTTGTGTACTATGGGCCTGAGGCCTTGAAGTGAAATAATAAAGTTCTGTTCAAAAGCCGAACAAATTACAGGGGTGCTCGGTGAATTAAATGAATTTGAAAAGGTGGCAGGACTAAAATTAAACTCGCAAAAACCATGTGTATGAATGTCGGTCCCAGTGGGAATAAAAAAGAGGTAACCCCCCACGGTATAGCAATATTGGAAGAGCCTGTGAGGTGTCTCGGCTTTAATATCGGAAATGATAGTGAAGAGTGTAATAATTTACACTGGACTAACAAACTACTATCCATAGACATCTGATACGACTACTTGCAGATGAAAATAATGCAAACTGGGCTGTCCTAGGAAAATGATATTGTGAGCAGTTTCAAACACCAATCATTGACATGTGCTTCAGTGAAAAAAGTTCCTTGCCTGAGTTATCCAAATTGCCCACCTTCTATTCAAATATCATAAGTGCGTACGCGAAAGCCAATGTTCGACCGAAGCCACAAGATATCGAAAGTTTACTTACTGAGTCTTTATGGGGAAACCAAAACGTAAGCGTAATGTTAGGTAACAGGAATGTAAAAACATGCCTACTCTTTAATTCGTTTATTAAGGTTGGTATCACTAAAGTACACCATTTGAAATTGACAAATGGAAGTGTCGATGAAACCTACCTGTACCATATGATAAAGGACCAGAGAGATATATTGCGTCAAATCTAGTTACTAAAGAAAGCTCTATATCCATATAGAGATATAATGTTAAAACTACGCGATGTCATGACTATTTTACCTTGTGTAACTACAGGCTCTATTACATGTTTAAACAATAATATCAAATCTAAAGACATATATAAAGCGTTAGTAAGCTGTAAGTACGAGGTTTAAAAACCTCTGAAGGCGTTAGGCAATTGGTGTCTGCTACCTGCTGAGGAAGATACAGTGGCAGCTTTTAGTCGAAAAGTTAATGATATCACAAACTCTAAATTGTCAGAATTTAACTATAAGATTTTGCACAATATTTTAACTTGTAACTACAATCTGAAGAAAATCAAACTAAGAGAAAATGACTATTGTCTTTACTGTCGCGATTCTCATACCATACCTCAAATGTTATTCTGGTGTGCTTATATCAATAACATTTGGAAAGCCGTTTCATTCGTAATGTGTAGAACTGTTACACCAGCTGAGATCGTAACTGGTTGCAACAGCTATATAGATAACTTTGGAATAACTGTATGCAGCTATATGATATACAAAATCTACCTGGTACTTAACCAAGGAGAAACTACATGTATTCGCTCCGATATCAATACATTATTTGTGGCTGAATTAAAACAAAAAATTAACATATACAGGGTAACCAGGGTTAAGATTAAAAAGATATATGTAACTGGCTTAAGAAACTAAATATTGCATTGACGTAATCAATGTCTTTTCTTTCTCCATCATGTTTTATTGTTGTTGTGAATAGGTCAATTGGACTTGATGTACCTATGTACCGCACAAAAAAAAATACAAGGTACGGAAGGAAGGCGGAGAAATTAGGACTATGCATAGAAATATGCTATTACCTATCTGGTCACTTGACACTGCGTCTGGCGGTGTCACGAAGGTGTCAGTCGCGCCTAACAAACGACCAAGTGACCAAGACGTTGACCTCAGTGATACGTCAGACTCTGAGGTTGAAGATTTCATTTTTTCGTATAAGGCACCAAATAGATTGACTAGACAAAGCCAGTCACAGTTGCCCTTACGATCACTTGACCAACCCACTGAGGTTGTCAGAAGTGTACAATTGCAAGTGAACCCGCCAGTGGATACTCTAGAAGTTGGAGTTGCCGCTGTGGATGAGACTGCAGGGACGACAGATATAGCTATAGCTCATGGTGTAAATAGTGTACATTGTGGACAGGAAGACCTAATGTCTTCGAGCGAAAGCCATCAGCCGGCTGAACCTGAGGCTGAAGCGGCGGTTGAGGCTCACGCAGACAGTAGAGAGCCTGGTCCTCCAGATATTGGTATAGATTTCGAGGCGGTGCCGCGTCGCTCAGGGCGCACAAGTCGCCGTCCAGACTGGTACACGTCTAACGATTTTGCTCAGTCTCACGCAATGGTCGTAGGGAGCGACGAGCAAGAGCAAGAAATATTTGTATGAATGGTCTTATGAATGTGAATGTATAAGAGTATTAAATAAATCTGTCGATGCTGATAATATATGTATAATGTACCCATGTAGTTACCCCATGAGCTACTACATGATGACACGCAGTATTGATTATTTATACTACAGATGCTGAAGAATTCCACAAGTATTTTAGCTGAAATTTTCTAACAGAAGCCACTAACATTCTTTTGCTTCTTTTTCAACTAGATATCACTAGTCATGTCAAGGGACGACATGATTTTAACCCCGGGGGCATTGTAGCAGGATTATTATTTCATTGGCTTTCCATAGCATTATAACAATATAACATTAGTTCATTGGCTTTCCATAGTTTCGTTCTCTCACTAGGTGACTCCATAATTGTCATCATGTAGTCATGGCTACCCGCTATAACCACATCTCATTGGTCAGTCACATCATATTCATCGCTCATTGGTCATCAGAGAGAAGTGTCATGTGACGCTGGTTTGAAAGCCTAACTTTCTTCACTTCCTCTCTATTCGTTCGTACCCGTTGACAGACCGTCAACGGCTGATCATTCATTTGTTGATGTTCTATCTGTATTTATTCACCATACAGGTAAATAAACCTCTTGACCGCCACCTCAGTTGTTCTCATTTCCTCGTGACGGTGGCCGGCTTTCAAGGCCGGCCGCCGACTGTCACATTAATATGGGGAAAACGTTGTTACAGCGTTTGTCGCAAACATTGAACTAATATGTTCTAGCCTATATTTCATGAAAAACAATATTTGCTATTTGTAATGACTAACAAAATTGGCATTGTAGCAGTTGTTATAAGTACAAAATGGTGAGGAATCAGGAGTGGACGTTTTCTCAACGTCGGACATCGTGAAAACAATCTGTAATTGATTGTAATTGACTGCAAGGTATACTTATATGCATACGCTTGATAGCATGCATATATGCGGGGAAAATGAATATTGCAATTCACTGGACGATAATGCTATTTTAAATGTGTTAGACTGGCTTGCTCAGGGATGTCACCGTCACTAAGTTCACGTTAAACCTGAGCTAACCCATAGGCGCATTAAATTTATTGAGTGGCACTCATCCGTTGGTTTCGTATCACGGATCCTAGAGAGGACAAGGAGGACATAATTTAAGACCGGGAAACCAGCTAAACCCGTGGCCGTAAACCTGAAATCAGAGACCGACCTGTACGTTTCCTTCAAATCGCCCCCCTCCACCCCCCCCCCCCCCCCCACCCCACGCCGGCCCATCTCCATGCGCTCTGTGACTCACCGTAATGGGATTCAAACCCCCGACGTGTAGGAACGTAGTCCTTGTTGAAGTAGCCCAGGTGCCATTTGCCGACCATGTGGGTGGCGTATCCGGCCTCCCGGAGCTTGTCGGCCATTGTGGGCAGGTGGAGCGGAAGTCCACAGGGACACGCCGCCGGAAGGTTATTAGACTGGAGTCCACTGTGAATCTACAAATTGGCACTGGGATTACTTTGGCAATATGTTTGTAAAATTTTGTACCAGTGCCAACATGTCGTTATACTAGAGAGGACAAGGAGGACATAATTTAAGACCGGGAAACCAGCTAAACCCGTGGCCGTAAACCTGAAATCAGAGACCTACCTGTACGTTTCCTTCAAATCGACCCCCCCCCCCCCGTTATATGCCGTTCAATCTTCTGGCGGACAAAAGGTTTACAGTAGTCGAAATATGTCCCCTGTATCGTAGCACATGTTCAATTGAAGTGTAACTTCTCTAGGTCCGACATTAAAGGCGATAAATATGGTTTAATGTCTTGTTATATACCAGGTGACTGAGACCTGCGTGTGTCCTATATATGCCAATAACGAGCCGCGGCTGTGGAATTGTGCCCCAGGTTGTCAAGACAAACAGCCAAAGCCATTCACAAACAGAACATAGTAATATATACTGACCAAATTCTAGACTTCTGTTGGTATATTAATAATACCAAAATGTGCAAGATTCTCTCGCTTGTATCTACAATTGTGATGCATACTAAAGTAGCACTGATGTGTCTTTCAGCGTTTTCAGTTTGATGGATAACTTAACTTTTACTCTACCTGGTACCTCCCTGTCATCAGTTGCCCTCGCGTTGGTGAACAGAGTGGTTGGACATAGTAGTTCTCCAGCTTCACCCCGGACTCCGCCAGGGCGTCCAGATTGGGCGTCTTGATCTCCGACCCGTGATAACCAATGTCGTTCCAGCCCAAGTCATCAGCCACTATGAGGACAATGTGTGGCGGTTGCTTTGCTTCTACCGTCAAACTTAATGCCAGCCCGAGCAGCGTCCGCAGCAGGCAAGTCCAGCTAACGCTAGTTCTAAACATAGACAGTCGTTCGTCCATCATTCTCGAATGTGTCTTCGGCTGTAGGATCACGTAGTGTTCCCGTTCGGCAGCGAGATCCGGTGTTGTTTGCTCCACGGAACTATCAGGTGTTGTTTGTTCGACTGTAGGAACAGGTGTTATTTGTTCGACTGTAGGATCAGGTGTTGTTTGGGCGATTGCAGGCTCAAGTCTTGCTTGCTCGACTGCAGGATCAGGTGTTTTTGTGCGACTGCAGGATAAGGTGTTTTTTTGCGACTGCAGGCTCAGGTGTTGTTTTTTCGACTGCAGGATATGGTGCTGTTTGTTCGACTGCAGGATATGGTGTTGTTTGTTCGACTGTAGGGTCAGGTATTGTCCCTTCGATCTCTGGATCACGTATTTTCAAGTCGACCTAAGTCTAAGTCGACGATTCCGATATATAATATTCTGGAATGAAATCTTGGTTTATGCGACTGCAAAACGCTCCTCGAGCTGTCTACCAGTTACTGCAACATTGTGGGATGACCACGGCAGAAATCGAACAACAACGTCACTTGAACAAGCTGTTCCATTGATTTTTCAAGGTTATTATTGACTTTCAAAGGCTGTATGGTATCATTAATTTCCCCTAGAAATGTAATAGCACATGCTATAGCGAAAGGTTGTCGATATAATGCTCTTTAAAAATAACACGCAGGTGTGGATCCAGGATATATAATATTCTGGAATGAAATCTTGGTTTATGCGACTGCAAAACGCTCCTCCAGCTGTCTACCAGTTACTGCAACATTGTAGGATGACCACGGCAGAAATCGAACAACAACGTCACTTGAACAAGCTGTTCCATTGATTTTTCAAGGTTATTATTGACTTTCAAAGGCTGTATGGTATCATTAATTTCCCCTAGAAATGTAATAGCACATGCTATAGCGAAAGGTTGTCGATATAATGCTCTTTAAAAATAACACGCAGGTGTGGATCCAGGATTTTCGTCATCGGCCCACGCCTATTTGTTCGTCGCAAGCAAAAATCAAAGTGAACGGGCAGACGCTGCTTAATCTTGTGGCTTAAGGAAATATGCTTACATGCGCCATCTTAGATTTTTTACATTTGAGAATCAAGACTAAAGTATCTCAAGATATATCAGATCAAAATGTGGTTACTTGCCAGTATCTGCGATCTACTGCATAAGAATTGTTATGGCCATATTTGGGTGACGCACGGTGTCTCTAACTTTAAACTGCGCTTATCTGATATATCCTTACAGGAGTGGTCCGATAACATTGAAGGTCTTTCAAGTGTCTTTGTTCATTATAAACAGTGTAAGTGTAACTTGGCGCTAAAACCTAGTTACTGCAGTTATTGTTTAAATCAGCATTGTTCAACGTACTAGAAAAGCATTTTGTCATGGAGTGTCTCCATTTTCGATCATATTCGAAGCTACTATGAAATTTGAATTTCCACGCGATAAAGTAGACAAAAGATGCTATGTAACCTGAGTTCTAAACAGAACCTAGCGCTTGGTGGCGGTTCATATACCCAGCCATTGACACGCAATAAGCGAAACGCCATCTGGCGAAAGCCGCTGGTGAAGAATGACCAAAGACGAAATTGCGCGATAAACAACAAGAAAGTCTCATTTCAACCGACTTGGTAGTAATGCGATACTTGTTAGCTCATATGCATGTGGGTTTTGTGGTAAATATGAAGTTTGGTATCAGATTACAAAATGACAAGCGTTTGATGGACCGTGCGGTTAACAGCACTTAGTCGCCCACAAAAACAAATCTTACACCCACATTTTCTACATGAGAACATGAGACTCACATGTCTCTTGTGGGACTAGTCCCCAAAGCGCCTAAACCTGAAATAGAACCCGCGAGAACTGTGCAGCCCTATTGATAGAGGACTGTAACCTTTAACAGAGGACAGTAGACATAGTCCAAAGCATATATTCAGTCCAGTCTGCGTGTGTGTGTGTGCTTGGGGGGTGGGGTGGGGCGGGGGGGGGGCTGTGACTGATTCGGACAAGTCAGTTGATGTTGATGGCACATGCAAATCGATACATCAGTCGTATCCAGCGGCTCTCTCTCTTTCCGTAAACCTCTATTGCTCAACGTGTGGTAAACTGCTATGTTTTATTCTGTGTAAAATGAAAGCAAGCACTAAAATAGTGGTAAGTATTCATTCACAATTATCCGCATGAAGTTACATGTTGGCAACAGAAGTTGATACTATACGGGCGATCAATCGATGGCCGCCATGCAAGCATTGAGCATTTTATTGTCATCGGTGTAGTGCAAGGAGAAACATCAAGTTACACAATTAATAATTAAGATGTGGTAATCTAAGGTCGCCAATCTAGTTATTCTATGAACAGATACCATTGATGCAAGAGATTTAACACTGCCAAAAAAGTGTCATGCTAGAAATTTAATCTTATATCAAGAAATGAAATCTTAGTTTGAGAAAAATATTTGTAAAAAAATCTGACATCAAGAAAAAGTTTCTTAAACTAAAATTTCCTTGCCGAAGTTTCTTTGATTAAGAAAGTATGTCTTGTGCAAAAACATACTATTTTTGAATGAAGAAAAAATCCAAGGTTATAGTTCTTGACTTGATGAAATATTAGGAATATATTATTTTGTCTAGACAGTGTGATCAAGTGCATTTCTCTGTAGCATGAAAGGCTATGAAAATATCAGTATTAAATGAAGAAAAATAACGTGTCAGGGGCACATTTCGGCAGAAAAAGATAGGACTGATATGTTAGGCAGGCGACGTCGGGGGGGGGGGGGCTGAAACTTTTCGTCCATAGAGCGGATTTGCCGGGGGGGGGACAAGCGGGCCTGCATGGAGCCGCGACATAGAGAGGGTCAATGGAAACAAGATACCCTCCCGAGCGAATTCTGAAGGTGAAATACCCCTTCCGAGGTAAAAACAGGGGCCGTGTTCACAAAGATTCTTTATAAAGAATTCCTTATTTTTATTAAAGCAAAAAGTTTTGCTCCTTGTGTAAAATGTGTAAGAATCGTTTCTCGTAGAAAGATTAACGAATTCTTTACAGGGTAAAACTTTAAGAACTCTTCAGAGCGCTCTGGACCAATCAAAACAGCCGTATAAAAGCGGATATGGCACTGTTATTGTCATTGTCGTCACTGTTGTCATGGTGATAAATAGGTCTTCTTATTTGTTGCTAAGTGACGTCAGGTGTATTGTGGCGCAATGCGTCCAAGCAGCAAACTATGCATACACGTCCCCCTCCCCTCCTTCGGCAACTGCCCACTGGATTTCTCTTAAAATTAGCTTCTCAATTCCTGATGGCAATCCATATAAAACACTGAAAGTTTAGTAAAGTCGAAATTAGTGAAATAAATATATGATAATGAGCATTTAAACATAAGACTCTTCAAAGCGATGGTTTTGACGTTGCAGTGCCTCGAATATGTTACGCTCCATATGCAAGAAAACAATAACTGCCGAGTCGATTTTTATATTATTGGGCATGCCACTCATTCGTGGCAATCCCTTTAAAGTGCAAAAATTTAACTTTTCCTTATTGTTTACAGTAAATCAGACCCCTCAGATCCAGATTTGACCTCTCAGATCTAGATTGACCCTCAGATCCAGACTGACCTCTCAGATCCTGGAGACACGCAGAGATGGACAGAACCCAATGCCACACTGCTCTCTTTTCTCTCCGTCAATGCTCACGCACACACGCAGCGTTGAGCGATACTCCACCCTGAAAGGCGGCACGGCTTATTGCTCACGATGAGTAGCGCTTGTTGCTCAAATATGTAGCCTCATAGAGTCCCACGTTAAAGTTTTTTTCTCACGTTAAAATACTTAGCGTATTTAAGTTATCGACCAAACTTCTTAAGCGATTTCGATGCAAATTGGCACAAGGCGAGAAACGCCAGAGGACCATATGTGCATTTTTTCCAACGCGCTAGCTCCAAAAGTGTCTGTACAGTGACCTATATTTCAATTATTGTCTCTATCTCCCAATGGTTAAGGAACAAACAAAAAAATCCTGTGACCTTGACCCTTGACCTGCATACCCCGCTAACGAACTTGACCGAGCCATGTCGGATATCTATCGGTGGGTAAAGTCAAAGAATTTATAGAGCAAGAAGCGAAAAAACGCGACGTAAAACGGTAACAAAACATGCGCGCGCGCTGCCTAGCGGGGAGGGTTAATCAGCGCCCGGTCAACTCGGTGCAGACGGAAAAATGGACGCAGGTTGCTAGCCGCTGGAATTCCGGTCGTAGCACAATTTGTGCGGCATGGAATTGCCACAATTATAAAGGGACAAGAGGAGATATTTCCTTCTTTCAATCCCACAGGGACAAAGAGAGGTAAGTGTCTTTTCCATGAGGTTTCGGCGAACAATTGGGATCAGTCCATGACCATGTTTGTCTATGTTTTGACAGGCGAACTGTCATTGTCAACTGACTGTTTGACAGCTCAACCAATACGTGTCAACTGCGTGTGTAAAGATCTGTAAATTAGGCATTGTCAGTCTGATCAGACTCATGGATGTAGAATGTAGCCAAAGATATTTTCATTAATGCTTAGAGTATCTCCGTTAAACTACTGTTCAACTGTGTCATCCCACTTTTAACACTCTTTCTCCATGGCTATGCCTAGGCTATGGCATGCAACCTAAAAATGCATCCAATTTTAGTGTCTACGCTTCTTATCCCCCGCCCCCCTCCCCCTCCTCCCACGCCTCTTAGGGGCTTTCCGATTTTAAAGAAGCGAAGCTTTAGAATAAAATAACCCGCAAGCAAAAGAAATCGTTAACAAAATTGCTTTATAAAAATCGAAAGAAAAATCAGCCTCCCATACCCCCTCCCCTCTACGTCCCTACTCGCCCCACCCCAGCCCTACTCCCTCCTCCCACGACCCCTAGGGGGTGGGTAATGTCAAACAAGCAAACCTGTAGATTAAAATAACCCACAAGCCAAACATATCGGTATAAAAATTGCTCTAAACAATTGGAGCAAAAATTCCTCAGCATGCCGACCCCCCCCCCTAAGGCCCTACCCCCCCCACCTCCCTCCGCTGTTAACCGCCCCCATCCCACGCCTCTTGGCAGTCTGGTGGTGTCAATCAAGCAAACATTTTCACTCAAGAAACAATATTAGGTACATGAAATCGTCAACAAAAATATTATTAAAATAAAACAAAAAATCCCTCTATATCTTAACACCCCCCCCCCCCAACCTCCCCTACGCCCCTACCCCCTCCTCCCACGCCCCCTAGGGGGTGGGTGATGTCAAACAAGCAAACCTGTAGATCAAAATAACCCACAAGCCAAAAAAATCGGTAAAAAAAATTGCTCTAAACAATTCCACAGAATGCCGACCCCCCCCCCCCCTACGGCCCTACCCCCCCCCCCCCCCATGACCCCTAGGGGTGGGTGATGTCAAAGAACCTTTAGACTGAAGTAACCCACAAGCAAAAATAAATCGTTTAAGAAATATTTAAACAAAATCGGATCATACACACACACACACACACACACACACACACAGACAGACACAGAGACAAACGAACAAACTGTTAGATTCCGGAAATCGAAGACTTTCGTCATATTAATCGGTAAGCGGATTGCTTCGAGTTTTCATTATTAACGTAGGTTTGTTTATTTCTGGTGTGCCTATGCTGTGGGGCCTGAACGCGGCTATTCGGTGATTCGGGCGGCACATGCCATGGTTCTTTTTCAGTTGATCGACACACCAGCCCATAGCGGCATATAACAAATAGAATGTTGCGTATAAAAAAATAGTCACCAGTGTAGGTAAAGAGATTCATGCAGAGACACTCTTTACCAAGGTTGTACACAAGGACCAGCCACGACGCAGTTGAGTCGCATTTTGTGGCTACACATAACGCCGGTTCATAGATCTATTCTAAGCTTAGTAGAATCTATAAAAACCTAGGACATACAAGTTACATAGACCCCTGGTAGGCTAGTCCACGTTTTTTATTGTCAAACCTGATTTACTCCCCCATTTTCAGATAGCCTATCTTTACACTGAACGGATGTTTACTAGGCCTAAACTAAAGGCTATGCTGGGCCTTATTGCCATATTGGCTCATAGGGCTATAAAGTCTCCTTCGCTTAGACTTCCGGTTTACTGATTTTGGGGACAAAAAAACGAAGCACGTGTTCGGATAGTCCCGTTACGTGCCAGATTTAACAGGCGTCCAGTCGTACCTCCCTCCTTGCCTGACAACAGTCACGTCTCCTTACGTTGGTTGGCCCTGTTGGACGCATTCTCACGATGTTGAAATATTTGTTATTTATGGAGAGGAGTGTTTGGCTAGTGCATTTCGGAGCTTGAATGGCAGTAAAACTATTTGCACCAAAGAATAGCAAATTTCTGCTTGTAAATTAATTATGTCGTCTAAAACTTTCAGTTGACTGGGGACCTTTGTAGATCCCTGCCGCCATGTTTTTTGCCCAATAACCCAAAACCGGAAATTTGCGAAGCCGCCCCCCATGTTCAACTGAAGCAAAAAAAATGGCACCAATCACGGAATAGAGACCTTAAGTTGTTTACTGTGTTGTCATCGGCTTCCAAACATGAAGTGTATAAAATGCAAAAAAGTTTTCTTTGCATTTTAAATCCAGATATTTGGATTCGTATAGCGTTAGCCGGTTTGACTTGTGGCGTTGTTCTCAGCAACAACGCCACAAGGTTGCGGTTAGTGTTCGGAACGAGTTTAGTATCTCTGCGCACACTGGTATCCTGACTATCTGTGACGTAGGGGTGACGTGTATGTTACGCAAAGAGAGAAACTGGGAACCAGACTACCTGCGCAAGAGCCAGGCGCCGAGGGATGGGTCCATTGCGGAAGACCTATAGCTATGATTAAGAATATTTAAGAAATATAGCTTCACAAAACGGATAGATGACATATTTTTTATTCGTTTGCGCCATCACAATGACGAATATATGTTACGACGGGACAATGCGACTCAGAAACTAACGTTGTTTTGCATTTCCTACGAAAACGTGACATTATGAAGTCACACGGATTCTCCCCAGTGACAACGTTGGCGCAATGCTTCAAACTGAAAACTTACAAAAATGAAGAAACTTGGTCTTTTCGTGATCCAAAAGTGATACGAAAACATCCAACTGCTCTTATTTTATCTTTACCGTGTGTTTAATGACGCACCCATGTGTTGTTACTCCATGCACTGCACATTGTGACAGCGGAATGGTTAACTCGATCACTTGCTCTCGCCATTTTTGTTACCGCGGAGACACGCGAAACTCTATGACGTCACTCCCTGTTTGGTGAACTTGCAAAAGCCCGGGTGCAGGGCAAAATTTAGAACGTTATTTTAGCTTTCGAGTGTTTTGAAGACGGATTTTTCCTTGTATATTCCCAAAGTTCTGCGCTTCATCGCCTCCAAATATTTTAACGTAGGCCTGTCTCCCATAGTATCTCCCATGTTGGGAGGGGGGGGGTGGTTCTATAATCTTATGTGACGAGATATATTAAACGTAGATGAGTGAGATATGTCAGAGGGACGGGTGTGAGATTACACCAAGAAGGAGTTCGCTATAAAATATAGGCACTGAAACCAAAACAAAATCACAAATGTGTAAGTTATATCAAGGTCCTTTATTCAATGCATGGTCATATTCTCTGAAACATCATGACACTTCGCTGTGGCGGTGGTAGCTGTCATCGAAAGGGTACATTTGATCACTATTATAAGTTGAATCACCTCATGCACTGCCACTGTTCCACCTCTTGCAAGAATTCATCAAGAATCTGCAAATGTAAATATACATTATCAATATTAATCCAGTATATGATATTTATTCTTCACTAATTGTTTGTCCTTACATTACACACAAATTTGTATAACAAATCCAAGTTACTACTTGTCTCTGTGCGCTGGGTTTCCTTCTATTACACCAGTAAATTGGCTAACGACATATGCTTTAAATTAAAACCATGGAAATGAAAACAGTACCAGATATCAAAAACTAAGTAGAGGTGCAACACATGATAAATATCTTATATTTACATACTTAGACATGTGTTTGCAAAAAGGTCACACAAATTTCATCAATGTTTTCATATTATTCAAATATTCATATTTGAACATAAAATAATTATGTATGCAAGTTTCCTGTTTATAACTATCTTGCAAATATTCATGCCAAAATACATGTAGAGTTTGATAATAAAACAGGACATAAGACACAAAGGAGCATTCTAAAGTAGTATTCTCTTTGAGGAAAAGAGGATCTTTTATTTCTATCTGTCAGGGATAATTAAGTTTAAAAAAAATCCTTTTTGCATGGCTCTACACTAACTCCTAACATTTACTTGTCCTTTAGGAAAATTATTTGTCTCACCTGATATTTACTTGTCCCCCCAAACAAACTTAAAAAATGTTCTTGCCCGCCCCCCCACCCCCCCCTCTTCCCCTAACAAAAACTATAACAAGGCAAAGTATTACCTAGTTTAAAATGAACCAGTGAAAGCCGACAAATGAAGGTCACATGAGTTTGGAACACTTTACACTTGTCCAGAAAGCACTTGTTCTGTCAAACAAGTACAAAGATGTGATTACCTGTCCAACAGGCACAATCGCTTGTCTCTAAGTATTATGGTTGAGCCCTGCTTTATAACAGAGAGGGTGATCAATAAATTGTTGACCACTGTATCTAAGCTAAAAAAAACTAATAGAGATCTATATATAAAGAGTACCCGGTAGTACTATTATTTTGGTACTGTTTAACAGTGATAGGATCTGAGCTATTTAACAGATATTTGTTTTCAAGTTTCTTTTACTCTGATCAGCTGATTTACCTTTTAGTAGTTCCTTGCTAAATTATTGGAGTTGCTAGCCTTAAATGTGCCCATGTATACTGCACCATGAGTTTAACTGTTACCATGGGCTCATGGCCTGAAGGGTAGGACTAAAGATTATTATCATGACGAGAAATATCCAAATTTAAAAGCTCTTCATGGACATAACAAATTAATATTAATAAATCTATGTGAGCATCATAGTATGTGGATGAAAAATGTTTCATTTTCCTCTACTCAGATGAGCCTACCTGATGTCGCACAAAAATTTCAAATGATGCATTTCATTGAGCCGTGAGGGGACATGGTGATGCATAATAATATATAATAAGCAGACTACACAACATTTCAGTTAAATTAATGTCCCATAATTTCCAGGAGCTCTGGGATACTGGGACCCTGGCATACTGGCATACCTATCAGAATCACTGCAGCTGAGGTGTGGACCACCCCACCCCCCCACCCCTTTTTTTGAGGAAGAACGCTAGGTGAGGCAGCTTGCCCCCCCCCCCCTCCCCACCCGCCCTCTCGTCGGCACACCATAGGTGGACCCCCCAGTTGCAATCTTATTCAGAGCTGGCCCCCCCTCCTTTCTGGTCACATGTTTGGAACCCCCCCCCCCCTCCCTCCCCACCCCTTTCCCGGATCCGCCCCTGAATGAGCAAAAACTTGCATGCAAATTGGGGGTTTGAGGGGTTTGGGGGCGTTTTCCATAGGTGAATCATCTGAAAAAGAGTATATTTATGGAGATCGAACTACGGGTGGACGGGGGGGGTGTGGTTGTCTTGTTCCCAGTGACACACAGTGTACACAAAAGGTTACCCATACGTCTTTTAGTCTCAGACTCAGTGATTGGTCATGACACTTGTTCAGTTAAAAGAACAAGTACGTGTCAAGACCGTACCGTCTGAAATTTCAGGCTAACTCATTACAGTGACGTTGAGTCATTGTCAACGAGATGTTTTGCGTACATTATCGCCCAGACGTACTTGCGGTTTCTCCATCTTCTCGTGAGCTTTCGATGCTGTTTTGCTTCAATTTTCGATCAAAGCATGGTTCGAATTTGTCTCGGCTTCAGTGTCAATGATGTTAGGCTGTAGCCGATGCAGGATCTCTAGGAGATGAAGGCTGGTTTGATCATACAACACCTCCTCCGGCTTTGGCGGATGACCACAACACTGTCACTGTCGCTGTGACTTATTCGGGTCTGTGACACCTGTCACTGTCAGTGCGGAGTTGGTGCCAGTTCTGTGACATGTTAGAGATAACTAGGAACACACTTTTGTTTAGGTTCTTTCGAGAACCATATGTGCATCCAAAGGCAAGACAGTACACCTTTTTCGCGATGTGCCAGCACACCTAACTGATGTTTGTGTCGAATAACGCAGCGCGGCCAAGCTGACGACTGCGAGTAGCGAACGAGTGTCACCAATGACGTCACCCACGGAAATTGCCGAACGCGCGGTGGAAAGGTACTCTAGCTAGCAGATGTCACAAAAAGCCTTCAGTAATAAAATTTGAGACCCGAAAAATATAACCGTTATTTTTATGGCACAACGCTTCTGTACAATTTATTTTTAAAACCTTTGCATGGGATTTTTAAGCTTTCTTGTGTCACTCCCTAGAAAATTCGCGTTTATTGATTTAAGAAACACTTTTTCTTTCTACGGGAAAAATATTCTTAACTACGGAGCCCCGCTAGGGACATTCAGAATTATTTTTTATCTCGTTCGCACGAGATAGTATCTCGTTCGCACGACATAGTATCTCGTTCGCACGAGATGGTATCTCGTTCGCACGACATCGCATCTCGTTGGCACGACATAGTATCTCGTTCGCACGAGATAGTATCTCGTTCGCACGAGATAGCATCTCGTTCTCACGACATAGCATCTCGTTCGCACGACTTAGTATCTCGTTCGCACGACATAGTATCTCGTTCGCACGAGATAGTATCTCGTTCGCACGACATAGTATCTCGTTCGCACGAGATAGCATCTCGTTCGCACGAGATAGTATCTCGTTCGCACGACATAGTGTCTTTGGTAGATTTAGCGCCAGGAGAAGGAAGGGTCACATCAGTACGGATATCCTATATGCTTTGCTAAAAACCAGTGACCGGTCGGAAACCGGGGGCGTGAGAGGGGGCACTACATAGTAAGCACGACATGTCTATAGTGGTGGGGTTGTACCGCCCGTGCCATAGTGGGCATATATGGAGAACTAGAGACAGTGCGAGATTTCGTGGTCCTCGAGAGAGAATTAGTTGTTAAAAAAGGCATAAAAATAAACACTGACAGCTATGACAAGGTATATGGATCCGTGGAGGTTAATTTCGGTATCAACTGGATATCCTCTCGAGCAGCAATTTTGAGAGAAAACTTCAGTCTCAGATGGGCACATCGAGAGCAATTGTAGATTTCTGCTTCTTGGGAATGAGCGAAACAGGCAAAGAAAAGGGTCATTTGGGCGGCACATGTGTATATAGCTAACCATAGGTTCGCCCCCCCCCTACCAAAGATACTGTGTCGTGCGAACGAGATACTATCTCGTGCGAACGAGATGCTATCTCGTGCGAACGAGATACTATATCGTGCGAACGAGATACTATCTCGTGCGAACGAGACACTATCTCGTGCGAACGAGATACTATGTCGTGCGAACGAGATACTATCTCGTGCGAACGAGACACTATCTCGTGCGAACGAGATACTAAGTCGTGCGAACGAGACACTATGTCGTGCGAACGAGATACTATGTCGTGCGAACGAGATGCTATGTCGTGCGAACGAGATACTACGTCGTGCCAACGAGATACTATGTCGTGCGAACGAGATGCTATGTCGTGCGAACGAGATGATATCTCGTGCGAACGAGATACTATGTCGTGCGAACGATATGCTATCTCGTGCGAACGAGATACTATGTCGTGCGAACGAGATACTAGGTCGTGCGAACGAGATGCTATGTCGTGAGAACGAGATGCTATCTCGTGCGAACGAGATACAATCTCGTGCGAACGAGATACTATGTCGTGCGAACGAGATACTATCTCGTGCGAACGAGATAAAAAATAATTCTGAATGTCCCTAGCGGGGCTCCGTAGATAACAGATAAACTAGTATTTGCCATTAATGTTATATGGCAGGGTGTTGGGACCCGCAAGATATGAAACAGATATCAGAACCAAAACATAGATCTGGAAAAATTTAGCTAGGCGTCACCAGCTCTCGTCTTCATTTGTAACATACTGGTTGAATATTTTTATTCGGTTTCTCTCACATAGTATCTATTGTTCATTAGATGCTCCCGCAGCATCTTTATTGGACACTCAGCAATCTTCTAGTGTCCTCACAGAAAGCGTAATTTACGACGTTTTTATTCGTAGTGGGTCGAGAGTCAATGTTTTTGCTGATACATATTGAATATCAGAGCTCATCTTCATTTGGCATCTCAACATCGAAGCCAAGATCAACAAGGCTGGTAAATGTCTTTCCTAAAACGATAAGGCCACCCTTCCAAATTTACCGTTCATGCGGGACATTACGAGGCATTGGATTGCATGCAATATTTACGACATAGGTCATCATACATGGCAATTCTTACATTATGTCATGATTCATAGGTTAAGTAATGAAATTCAGTGTTTTGCTTGAGTTAAATTTTAATGTGTATTCCGAATAATTTCCGGGCCAACCTTTTTTTAAAAATCAATCGGTTTATTGTCGCCAGAACCCACATTACATTCCATCAATTTCATTTAAATGACATGAGCCAAGGCAAGCCGCTTATTGGCTCGATCTGGATAGGTACGTTGATATGAAAATAATATTCTTGTCAATAAGCTGCGAGGACTTTAGTTAATCTAAACAGGTACAGTATTATCTGATTATACTTGAGATGATAGCATGCAGAGATAAGATTTAATGTGGAATCCAATGGGGGTCTTGGGGGAGTACACCTAATTAAATATGTTGCTCACATAACATAAGTAATAGCCACCGACTTAATAACAACCAAAAACATTTCTGCAACTTTGTAAGGGAAACATACAAAATGCCAGGAGGCGCGAATCCAAAAGAAGTAAACCCGCTAATACCCACCCTACAATTGCACTTGTCTCGCCAATTTTGCACAATTAATCAACACTAACCCAGATACACCATACTACTTTCTGGGTAAAATGAATAATTTCTGCGTAAGATGAATAATTTCTGCGTAGGATGAATAATTTCGTAAGATGAATAATTTCTGGGTGAAATAAATAATTTCTGGGTGAAATGAATAATTTTTGGGTGAAATGAATAATTTCTGGGTGAAATGAATAATTTCTGGGTGAAATGAATAATTTCTGGGTGAAATGAATTATTTCTGGGTGAAATGAATAATTTCTGGGTGAAATGAATAATTTCTGGGTGAAATGAATAATTTCTGGGTGAGATGAATATGACCATCTTATTTTATTAGCACATTCATTAGGGCAAATCTGGATTCTTTTCTTGACTATTATATTGCTGTACCTGTGTGTGTGGGGGTGGAGGGGGGGGGGGGGTGTAGAAGAACGATAATGACATGCTTTTGTTGTGGGCGATACTATCTGGTAAGATGTCCTTAGAGGGGCGGGCGTTTCGAAAAATGTTGTTTGGGAAAAGATGCACATGTCATGGAGCATTGAGTGTTGAAAGCTGTCTACGGTGCCACCGAGGTAACCATGGGTCTAGAAATACTAATGCACATTATGGCTGTAGACGTGGCCTGGTACCGGATTTTAGCCCGTCCTACTGCTATATTGCTAGGGTTACCTGTTACTCTTATGTTGCATTGTACACATGTATGTGATTTTAAACTCGTGCTTCATGTGAACGGAGACTACCAATTATCCATCCAATATAGTTTTTGTTCATAGCAAGCAGAATAGAGTTCATGTGTATCCATTGCGTCTTTATTTCGCACTGAAAATGGCTCTACTGATAAGCCCATGGTACGCATTTCAGTAACAATGCGCTCACAATTATCAATTGATTAAATTACAATATTCATAGCGTGATACAAAAGGCGCCGCGAGGCTGTTTACACTTTATTCAATTCCGAAATACTTGCTTCGTGTGATTTGCGGGTATATCGCCAACATGTAATTCAATATATATTTCCGTCCTATTATCCTTCCCTATTAACGACTCAATTATATGTCAAACGTAGAAGTGTGTCAAGTTCTGAAACGTCGTGTTGTTTGCTTCATGTGCATCGCTCGAATATCAAGTATAATACAGACAATTTCCTTCCTGTTTGCTTTTTCTATTAACATCTCAATGGTGTCAGACGTCTAAGTGTGTCATGTTGTGTCGCGACTTGCTGTCTGCCTTGTGTTCGGCGCCTTCCATAGCAAGCAGAATACAGTCCATTGCCTTCCTATTTCAATCAACCCAATGCTGCCAGACGCCCCCTGGAAGCGGCCGACCGGCAGGATCAAAACTTTGGGCAATTGGCGCCACAGCCGTTGCGTTATACGCGGCCAGTTTCTCCAGCATCATCTTCACAATGTCGGGGTGGTCAGCAGACAGGTCGTGTGTCTCCTCGGGGTCCTCGGCAATGTTGAAGAGCCAGAGATTCTTGGACTCGTCCTCGCCGTCGCAGGTCATGGTGGCGTTCAGCATGGGTAGGTGTGGCGGAGGGGTCCACTCGTCCGGACCTGCGACAGAGACAATATGTCAACACTTATTTCATCGGGGTTTTATCGGTATTGAGTTCAGCATGAAAGGTGATATAAGGTGTATTACTACTGCCAAAGTGGCTATTACGTACAACTACTGTCTTTAGGGGGCAACATCAATTCTTGCATTTTTGAAACCAATGCAATTATCAACGACGATCGAGGCCTGGACTTTCTAATAGATGTCGCATATGGTGGTGTACATTTTCATACACGGACTGTATAACGAGTGTTATACAGGGATACGTACCTGGGTCACCGGTAATTAGCTTCCAACCCTCGACTCTCAGTGCTGCCCTCTGTTGGACGTTAAATGGCGATTTGGACAATGTATGTCCTTTCAGTGGGTGGAGGTGATTAATATTGTGGAGAATCTCACTTCTCGGGTTTTGGGCGCCTCTGTATCAATAGCAACATAAGTTTGTTAGACGTTGTCTCAGTATTATTCATCTGCGAATGAATGTAAATCAAAGTCATTGACACAGCATATCAAAACACTTATTCAAAACCGTCGGGAATAAGCATTATCAAGTTCCGCTCCTAATGAGTTTGAGCGTTCCTACCCAACATCCTTCCAACCCCCAGCCCCGCCAGGTATGATCGTGATAGACTAGACGACCCAGGGAGGAGACCATCCCATCCAATTGCATGGTGCGTCATTGTATTGGCGTTTACGTACTGAAAAGTGTCCCACATGTCATATCCATCGAGATCCAATTCCGAGAAATCTCCACCGGCCAGATTGACGAGGGTGGGGAACCAGTCAGTGACGTGCATCAACTGGTGACTGGTGCCCCGCGTCCGAGGGGCACGCGGACCGCTGATGAAGGCTGGTACCCGGATACCGCCTTCCCAGAGAGTCTCTTTGTGACCCCTCAACGGCCAGTTGTTACCGGCGTACGTAGGATAACCGCCATTATCTGTAACATGACATATAGGGGAACATGAGGAAAAATGACCACCTTCACTTTTTTTGTATTTTTGGGGGGACAAGCAGTGCTATAAAAGGAGCCAAATTTTGGTAAACTGACAACAGTAGTATTGTGAATAACATTGCTTGGATACATGTGAGTGACACGAACAAAATTTTTACTAGCACAACAAAACATGTTTTATGTCACAATGGGTCATTTTGTCCAGGTAAAGGGGCAAAATGGTCAGCACATTATTTCAGTATGTTAATGAGTGAACTGAATAGCCTAAGAAGGCAAACTCCTAACTCTCTGGAACAGTTTGACCCAGAAGGATAACACCCAGAAATTACAAATAACGGTTACGTCAGCAGAGGCGGTTCGGGCGGAGGGGGGGACACCCCCTTCCCCAACTCTTTGTTATTTTTCAGTGCAAAATTTAGGCCATCTGAGGTTTCATACAAAGTCCTACCGTTGAACAGACCGGGGGCAGGGGCAGATCCCTTTTTAGGGCCAAAGTTTATACAAATTATGCCATTTACCATACGTAAATCAAAACAGGGCCCCCCACCCTATCCAGCATATCTGGATCCGACCCTAAAACCGGCCACCCCTATCCACCTTTTCTGGATCCGCCCCTGCGGGGATGGAGGGGGGGATTTAATACATTGCTGGGTTTGGGGGGGTCCGCGGTAAAGCCCCCCACCCTCCTCTTTCACCGCCAACATCCGCTCTATGAACGCGCATTTTCAAATACCCCCCCCCCGTTCCAATTGCAAGTTTTGAAATATTCGGTCTACAGGGGTATCTTTTTCATCGTAAATGTCCCCTCTATAATGGTATGTGTTTCGTCACAAATATCCGCTCTCTCAGGCATCAAGGCACCCACGGAACCCCACCATCAGATTTGTGTAATAGTGCCCCCCCCCATATGCGTCTTATCCTGACAAGCTGATGGAAGGTATGACTCGTAGTTGTCTCTAACTTCTGATTCGAAATCAGCCGGGCCTTGCGACATTCTTTCTGTTAGTGGTGACCGTAGCGGGGCATTGCCTGGTTTTGTCTTTCTAACTGGAAGTCTAGTAGCTTTAGGGAGTACGGATGTATCGAATGGAGACACGATGTCACGTGCCGCCTGGCTCTGCCTCAATCAACGCTTCCGGCTCCCTGGGGCGCACAGCTCTCCCTTTCTTCAAGCTCCCTGTGACGCACATCGTTTTCTTTTTCAAGCGTATTCGTGATCATCAAAGATGCTCCGATTCATTGGACAAATCATCCAGTTTGCTAAAGATAATCGTTTCTGTTAGAATATTCATATTAAATTGGATGTGAATAAAACGGCCCACTGGGTCATTTTGCCCCAAGCAGCGTGGGTTATTTTGCCCCTGTAAGTAACCTTAACATTTGTCCGCTGATTTACGTCTGGGGGTTGACTTGGACCTACCTTTGATCGTGTTAATTTATCAAAATTTTCCCCCAAGCGAGTATCCACTGAGTTCTACTTTGTTCCAGTGTTTACCGTAGATGGCAACAGCCCAGAATCTTTTACTTCGGTAGCGAAGGTCAGCTTCGTAACAATTAGGAACAAATATAAAACGCTTCAATACAGGTAGCAGCACCGCACTTGCGTGATATTGTAGTGCCATATGACCCCGGTTGGTCATTTTGCATCATGGTCCCCTACATTGAGTGACCTCTCTTTCGAAGCAACACTGGAAAGAGCAATTTCGAGTCCTTATCGTAAAATATGGATTTGAGATACAAAATAAATGAAATGAAATAAAAGAAGGTCTCAGCGAGAACCTTTTTCAAATGAATGGAAGTTGAGACAAGAACATACGCCGACAAATGAACACCACGAACAGAGAACGCCAGAACGATGGAATAGGTTCACCTTGAATACTCAGTACTGAATGCTAAAGCAAGAAAATCCGACGACACGAAAAATCAGCAAAGAACCAGAAAACACCAAGCCAGAGCGAGAATGTCGCAGCGAAGACAACACAACACGCGGTCATGGTGCATAACATGGCAAAAACACACACATTTAATGCTTGTGGCGATATTTTGTTTTTTTAGTGTGAGTGTATTTACCGGAGGAGAATATTATTAAAGTGTTATCCCACAGGCCGTGCTTTTCCAGCGATTTTCGAATGCTGAGCACCGCTTCGTCCATCGCGGTTGCCATTCCTGCAAATTAAGACCATCTACAAATAATTACAGTTATTCGCATTATCAATGCGTCCGTTAAATAAATATTTGGTTTCTATTATGGGTCAGATAAACACTTGACAAATTCGTTCATTGCGTAATAAAAGAATTTGCGTAGCGTTAAAGGTGAAATAAACTGTCCTTGAGCGATACTGCGTGTAACCAGGACCATATCTTCCAGCACTATTCCCGCCTGGAAATCAGAAGCCCCAGAAAGACGCTGTTCGCCTAAGTGTTTACAAATTATTACAAGAATATATCATTGGATAATATTATTACCTAGTCATTCAACGTATTTTTACATTATCATTGAACCGAAAAACGAGGTCTTGTTCACAAGGAAAACATATTTTGTATTGCACAGAACCGATAGTTGTGCCGACCTGCATATATTCGACGACGATCATCTTCAATTGATCGATGTATTTTCAAATACGTCTCCGGCACTTCCAGTGGCGCGTGCACAGCTTGGAAAGCCAGGTAGAGGAACAGCGGCTTAAATAAACAAAACCGGATTTCACGAAGAAAATGTAACAGTGTTAGGTATTGAAAAGTGACGTTCTTTCTCAACATCTAATAATGATATCCTTACTCGCGTTTACTTAAACACTTGCTAAGACAATGCTCACCTCCCTTGGCCACAAAAACAATTCAGCCCTCGTTTTGATCACCCCCCCCCCCCCAACACACACACACAAACATGTTTTGGCATCCACACACATTTTAAGACCATACATTGTAACCGGGAGCTACTGAATAACTAGACACAAAGGTTAAGGATATGTAAACACTTTCTGTGCAATTATTGTGCGTCCAGTACAGAATACTCAAATTGCGGCTAAAGCACGCTAATAAACGAATATCAGTCCAGTAAAACTAAGGCCCAATCTCATACATTGATTGAGTAAAAAAAGGGGGTTGGTTGAGTTAAAAAAGGGGCTGTTTCCCGTCCGTTGTTTTATCTTTTAACGTAGTACTACTACCTTCAGTGGATAAAATCTGCCTGACGTCCTGGTTGGATCTATAAAAATGACGTGTAGTCCGCCTAACTATACTGCAAAATTGGATACTGCTGTGACTGATGTTGAGAGAAGCGTATTATAGGCAAGGTTCCCCGGGCACAGTTCGTTCTCTTGTTACTGATGGGAAGCTGTGGGCGCGAGACAGTATGGGATTTGTTTGCTTTGATGACGGTTCGGGCGATAAGGCGTTGGGAGAAATATTATTACTGTCAGAATGTTGGCACCAAGCAATGTAGGCCGCCGCAGACATGGTCACCATGCGGGATAATCACCCGAAAGGTGATAAGCACCCAGCGGTAGTGTTGACACATGCGATAGCCTTGACACACATAAGAGCGACAATGTTGATACATTCAAGGCAAACCATTCAGTGCATCATGCAGTGGTTCGGTTGGATATAGGTTCAAGGCGTCTGCTGGTGCCAATGTGCTCTTGCATGCAGCGGCATAGTGGGACAGACAGCTTCATTTTATTAGTATAGATAGCTCCCTGGCCATTGGATCCAAAATGGTCCGTCTCTGACTTTACCTGAGCTTGCCTTATGATCGTTTAAAGTCAAACGGTGCTATAGAGGCAATTCCACTTTTGATAAATCACTGACCTCATGCTTTCTATTTGCTGCGTGTTCCTTTATCAGACCGATTGCTGCGTCCCTGTAAACATGCGTCGAGTAGTCTGTGTTCCATTCTGGGTTGTCATTCCGATGAAAATCCAAAGCCCCGTCTCGCATATGTGTATAATAATCTTCAAACGCGATGTAACTTCCTGGAGGCGAAGCAACATGACGCGAATGGTACACAGATAAGAGAATCAGTCGGTGCATAACACATGCTAGACATATCTAACCCTATCTCTGCAATGTTGGACCAATCTAATCAATGCTAGACAATCTAGGCATGTGAGGCCTACCTAAGCACCGCTAGATCTATCTAAGCAACGCTAGATGACGTGGTATCCAATAAGCAAGTCTCTCTGCTGCTGTATATGCAGCGGAACTCGCTCAATGAGCCGGTAACATACGTAAGCATGGTTCGGAAGTGCCACCTATTGGAGAATTACTTGTTTCGAAATTTTGCCCTGTCACCGTCGGACCTTTAAGCCACAGCGAGCACAAGAATTTTGGTTTTGGGTCGCCTGTAGCAGCGACATCCTCTGCAAGATATACTTATATGCATACGCTTGATAACATGCATATATGCGGGGAAAACGAATATTACAATTCACTAGACGATAATGCTGTTATAAATGTATTAGACTAGCTTCCTCAGGGTTTTCACGTTCCCTAAGTTTACGTTAAACGTGAGTTACCGGGGGTCAAACCCATAGGCGCATTAAATTTAGTGAGTGGCACAACTTATCCCTTGGTTTTGTATCACGGAGCCTAGAGAGAACGAGGACATCATTTAAGACCGGGAAACCAGCAAAACCCGTGGCCGTAAACCTGAAATCAGAGACCTACCTGTACGTTTCCTTCAAATCGCTCCCCCCCCCCCCCCCGCCCCACGCCGGCCCTTCTCCATGCGATCCGTGACTCACCATAATGGGATTCAAACCCCCGACGTGTAGGAACGTAGTCCTGGTTGAAGTAGCCCAGGTGCCATTTGCCGACCATGTGGGTGGCGTATCCGGCCTCCCGGAGCTTGTTGGCCATTGTGGGCAGGTGGAGCGGAAGTCCACAGGGACACGTGGCCGGAAGGTTATTAGACTGAAGTCCAGTGTGAATCTACAAATTGGCACTGGGATTACTTTGGCAATATGTTTGTAAAATGTTGTACCAGTGCCAACATGTCAATTCCCCGTTCTGTTTTATATGCCGTCCAATCTTCTGGCGGACCAACGGTTTACAGTAGTCGAAATATGTCCCCTGTATCGTAGCACATGTTCAATTGAAGTGTAACTTCTCTAGGTCCGACATTAAATGCGATAAATATGGTTTAATGTCTTGTTATATAATAGGTGACTGAGACCTGCATGTGTCCTATATATGCCAACAACGAGCCCGTGGCTGTGGAATTGTGCCCCAGGTTGTCAAGACAAACAAACAGTCAAAGCCATTCACAAACAGAACATAGTAATATATACTGACCAAATTCTATCGACTTCTGCCAGTATATTAATGATATCAAAATGTGCAAGATTCTCTCGCTCATATCTACAATTGTGTATACTAAAGTAGCACTGATCTGTGTTTCGGCGTTTTCAGTTTGATGGATAACTTAACTTTTACTCTACCTGGTACCTCCCTGTCATCAGTTGCCCTCGCGTTGGTGAACAGAGTGGTTGGACATAGTAGTTCTCCAGCTTCACCCCAGACTCCGCCAGGGCGTCCAGGTTGGGCGTCTGGATCTCCGACCCGTGATAACCAATGTCGTTCCAGCCCAAGTCATCAGCCACTATGAGGACAATGTGTGGCGGTTGCTTTGCTCCCACCGTCAAACTTAATGCCAGCCCTAACAGTGTCCGCAGCAGGCAAGTCCACCTAACGTTAGGTCCAAACATAAACAATACTTCTTCCATCATTATTGGCTCGTTTGCTCGACTGCCGGATCTAGAAGGACAAGATCTGATAATGGGTCCCTTTCCTAAATGATAAGGCGATTCCGATATATAATAGGCTGTGGTTGAATATGTGGCGGCCAAGTACGTCTCTGATAAACAAGAACAGCGTATGACTACGAGGAGTATCAACAGGGTATCGCATACGCCTTACTCTGACATTACCGTCACATTACCGTTACAAAGCCGCAAAACTGTTCCATCGATTCGCGCCCTTTAGGATTCCAAATATCATTGTTTTCAAATGCAGCTGATATTTATGATGCTTAGCATAGCGTCTGTATATAGTACATACTTGCAGCCGCGACGTATATCATATTTTATTCTTTTTTGTATTCTACAATAATCCACTTATACATTATACAAAGCAGAAATCGAAGAGAATATACACCGCAACCCCAAACAAAAACATGACATTATTCGCTGTCTGATAGTGGTCTACATTTCTTATAAAGCATATCTCTACTAAAATTGTATGCTATGTAATTATATTCTATTCTAGTCGATTCTATTCCATCTTATTTTATTCTATTCCACTATACTCTATTCCATTCTGCTGGGACTCACATACGCAAAATCAACAGATTGCGTAACTCGTTTACAAAAATATGGCGCTGACAAGCATCCTTATGCGTCAAGACGATTGTTCGGGAAGTGTGGGTGGGGGGGGGGGCATTTAATAATTCTTGAAATAATATTGCGCGCACACTCGATATCGACTTTAATGATCAATATGATATACTTCAAATTCCTGGTAATTTAGCTTGTATATGTCATTCCTGAGCCGCTGAAATAAAGCTGAGTGTCGGTTTTTATTTATGTGACATTTACCTCCTTCGCAAAGGTTCAGCGAACGTCGTCCAGCACAGCGAATCAGTCAGGTTTACGTCAGTTCATACTTATGACCTTTAACGTATTAGATCCCAGGATATACTAAACATGCAGTGCAGTGTGGGTGTATCTGCGATTATATCGTTGCGGTGTGTGTAGAAGCGGGGGGGGGGGAGGGGTTGCTCCAGGGGGACAAAAGCAGCTGTTGTTGCCGATGTCACGGGCCGATGGAGCTGATTGTGGGCTTGCAGGCGTGCGAGCAGATATCGCCCATACATGCTGATTATAACATATATCATGTTAGCATGTTGAAATAAACATATATTATCATCGATTTAACTATTGCATAATTGACTCATCTGACTGAAATATTGAAAACAACGCAAATAATCTTACTTACGCTATTTATTAGTAAATAACGACTATTTTTTCAAAACAAAACAAATAATCTGCAGAGGTTATTGAAAAATGTGAAAATATGTGCCCACTATGAGAAGGGTTGCCGCACAAATTCACAAAAAATATTATTTGATGTATTCCTAGACTTGTTAGTTTGAGTCTAAATTTGTCAAATTTCAGTTCGCCTAAAGTCAAAAGTTGTCAATTTTTCAATTTTTATAAAAGTAAACCGGTGAAGCGGCCTGAACAAATACCCGATTAGTTTTAGAATAATTGATTTCTTTCCACTGTTTTCCCCAAAATGCCCATCATGGGGAAGACCCCATTGTTCAGTCTAAATACGGATTGCTGGAATAACTTTTCAAAATCTGTTCAGGTAATTAATCCTGGCATGTCCCTTGCACTTAAAATTAATACACATTGGAGAGTGACATATGTCCTAAAAATCTTTCTTTTACGTAGCCGGTTGGGTCAAAGTGGATAACCTTAGAGAGGTTGAATTGACTTGCTTGGGCCTTTAATACGATTTAATAATGAACGTTTAGTACGGATATCGAACTAAGCGAAATGTGCAACCCTGTCCTATATTTATCCCTTTAAGGTACTAATTATAGTCATTAAATCCATACAATTCCCATAATCAAGAGCAAAATTCAAACTCCGATAAAACTGCTCCAAAATATATATAGCATTCCCCAACGAACCCCAAGTGCCACTTGCCCACCATGTGAGTCGCGTAGCCCTGGTTTTGTAGTTTGTCCGCCAGACCACACGGACACATGGCAGGGAGATTATTCGGCTGGAGACCGTAATGAATCTGGTCGATATAAGCAACGTCTGTAGTAGTAGTACGTGGTATAATCAGTGATTCGCTGGCATCGGATAGATTATGCGTAAAGACAAATCAAGTTTAAACAGTTAGAAGGGGGGGGGGGGGCGGGGAGACCCCCTGTTTTTCGCGAATTTCCAAGAATTAAGGAGAATAATATCGAATCTCCAAGATGATGACTGTTCAAGACTGGGCGCGAAAAAAACAATTAATTAAGACAATGTTGTATGAAGACACATCTGGCTGGAACGCAAAGAAATAGCAATCTGCATAACACAGTTAACTGGACTGATCAATCGATCGACCACGTGGCTCAGCTGCTAGCTTTTACGATAACATTTCCCTTATCGATCATAACACGAAGGCCTAAGAACCACCAGCTCACTGGCATGCTGTGAACCAGCAGTCAGCGGCTTATTTGTAGCCTACTGCAATCGAAAAGCTTATGTATCCATCGAGTAACAGATGGATGTGGCAAGTTGGACTCCGCCATGGCTGAATTATGACACTGAAAAGTCTGTCGCTGATTATTTTCTTTCTACGCGGGGGTCTAACGGTTGGTGTCCCGATCAGGGGACCGCGTTGCAGATTTGTCATGTTAATCGATTTATCGGTCGATGGGACCAATTAAAGAAAAGAGACAATTGCTCCATTCATTTTGCTTTTCAGCACGAAACTTGAATGTAAGCACCACTTGACAACACTGACACGTGACCCTGATTACCAGATATGTCGAATTTGAATTAGGCTATAAACTAACAATATTAAACAATATTTTTTGTGTGAAATGCATATCAAACTAATGGTAATATAATATTTTGAAATGACAGATATGTTATAAAGCCCACGATGGACAATTTGATACAAAGTCGAACCAAATGTAAGAAAGCCTGGAATTATTATAGGAACACATTATGCAATTTCATGGTTTGAAGAGAAACAAACTTACATTGCAAGACACTTTTATATAATACCAATATGATATGGATTATTATGTGCTAGTTCATAAAGCAATTGACAAATATTAGCTATATGTGCACGTTGCTAGACAAATCAAAATCAATTTTAAGATTATATGGTTATCATTAGTTTAACCAAATCTCAGACCAAAATAATACTAAATGCTGAATGTAATTAGCAACTCTGCAACAATAATGATATGTTTGAAGTCAATTAGATCGAGTAACAAAAACACTGCATGAAAATTGCCTGAGTCACATGTGACAGTAGTCCGCAAAAATCATAAAGCAAACAATGACTGATCAGTATTCATTAACTGCTGTTATATATTTATACAGATTCAATTTCCATTCGTATTTGCCAAATGTGTATAGTAAATAGACATCATTTAGGAACAACTTTGGCCTTCTTTACATGCTAATAGATGGCATCCGAGAAGCGCTGACTTTCGCGGAGGGTCAAGAGCTCATATAGTGTGAATTCGTGGCGGCACTATGTTCTGATATGTGTGTGAAATCTTCGGGAAGATAAGCAGGTTGCGCTGGTGTACTTATACATCGAAAATCAGGATGTCTTGCTGACAAATGATCTCGCCGACGATTTGGATATTGAGTTACATGCGCGCAAATATCGAACGATTAACTGAGCAACATTGTGTCAAGGATATATCACTCTCAAGGGAGTTAAAGCAGAATGAGACAGGTCTTGCCAGAGGCTATTAGTACTGACCAGAAGTGCATTTCAAAAAGGTAGATTCATCGCGGAAAATACCAGATTAAATTACGACATAATGCATTGGCTTATGAGTAAGAACAAGTCTGGTATGTTACTCCTGGTATATTTTGAGAAGGCTTTTGACACTTTTTCGCTGTGACGTGGGAACTTCAGTGGGATCTTAGATTATTCCGATGCGCCACGTGACGTCACGATTACGTCACTTTTGGTACACATAAAAAATCCTCGAAAATAAATGTTAAAAATGCGTAAGTGGCTTGATAGTGTAGGCAATGTTGTCCCACGTATAGCTGCATAATAAAAATATACGTTCTATCTTACTTCCGGTTCCAGGGGGACAGTAGTTCCTAAGAGACTTGCAATGTTAAAACCGTCTATTTCTCATGATGTTTTGTTGCGTATTTTCCAGGTACATTCTGCTCGCAGTGCCAGGATTTTTGCCATTGTTAAACATGGTACCTAGTAACTATAGTGTATACCATATGGAATTCGAGGAAGAAATGACGTCACACGAATTGGTCAAAGGTTGATCAATGATGAAAGATACAGATGTGTGGTGCTAGCACGCTCTCCCACGGGCGTTCTATTCAAGACATCATTATATGCCTGCCGTTTTGGATGGATAATATCAGAGATCGTGTAGTACGAGATATCCAACTCCGTTACGTCACAATGGTATTTTGCGTGACACGCCGTTCCGCAGCGCCGCGATGCGGCAGTGCTGCTGAACTAAACGGGCCGCATGATAAACATACTAAAATTGGTGTATTTACCACCGAGTTTTCACCGTGATATATCCGGTCAAATATATAATTCTGATGGGATAATGTAGCACCACACATCTGTTAATTACATACAGGTCGATTCCTTACCAAAACAAAAACATAACACGGAAATGTTACAGAAACAAGTACCTGGGGTCTCAGCATTTGTCCCATGCTTAAGTCTCGACGCGTCACACAAACGGGTAAGCTTCGGTCTTTTTGGGGGGTTGGAAGGAGTGGGGGGTAGATTCAGAGTGATAGAGTATTGTCAGATTAGGAAAACATGTGCATATATGGCCCCTTATAAGTAATTTACGGCATTCCCCGAAATGTGACCATATAATTAGGGGAGTCAATTTCCTAGGTGTTTGACATGTAAAGCACATGCAAGAAACAAACAAAACATGGTCTTTTTATTAAGCGCCACCAAATTGTTTGGGATGTGTGTTTAGATGGAAGCGGGAACTTACAAGTTTCCCTCTGCAAAATTATCAATACCTTGAATTGTCATCTGTGTACTCGTGTCCCAGGATTTGAGTATAATTTTTGTTTATTATTGTTTTGAATTTTTTATTTTTGATATTTTCATGATTATTAATGTCTGCATTTTGTTCTGTTCGCATTTAAATCTCTCCTGAGTAAATTGCACTAATCTTGGGAAGATAAGCAAATGCAAAATTGTCTTCATATCCATTTTATTATAATTCTACCTATATATTCACTTTCTTATAATTCCAAATATATATTCACTTCCTTTCCACATATAAATTCACTTTCTGATAATTCCAGATATATATGCACTTTCTTATAATTCCAGATATATATGCACTTTATTATAATTCCAAATATATATTCACTTCCTTTCCACAAATAAATTAACTTTCTTATAATTCCAGATATACATGCACTTTCTTATAATTCCAGATAAATATGCACTTTCTTAATATTCCAGATATATATGCACTTTCTTATAATTCCAGATATATATGCACTTTATTATAATTCCAAATATATATTCACTTCGTTTCCACGAATAAATTCACTTTCTTATAATTCCAGGTATATATGCACTTTCTTATAATTCCAGATATATATGCACTTTCTATTAATTCCAGATAAATATGCACTTTCTTATAATTCCAGATATATATGCACTTCATTATAATTCCACAAAAATATGCACTTCATTATAATCTCACCCCCCTCACTCGGGGCATGAATTACCCCCACCTTCCCCCAGTCATTTCTTTTAACCTTCTCAAAATTCAATGCCACTTTTGAACATCTTGAATCCGCCTTGAATTCATATCAAGGTGATTTGAAAAAATACACAGAATGCATTTCTAGCCTCGGTATGCTATTTAACAGGGACTTCAGTATTTTGACATAATCAAACTGTAAATGTATCTCTTGCAATGAAAGCATTAATTACTCCTATATAAATAATATCCAATGTGAATTCCAAACGCCACCTCAAAATGTGAACATGTTTCGAGGAAATATTTTGGAAGTAATATATATCGGTCGTTCTTCCATGTAAGGGTGAACCATTGTTTCAGCATAGCTCACATATTACTCATGCCTAACGTTTCTTGTCAGTAGCATTCCTAAACATAATGTCTTCGAAGTGCTCCTGACACACCACACAATTCTTGTATAGATAAGTACCGTCTTTCTTCCCATTATCTGTCACTCAGTTTACCGAGTTGACAGCATCATTGAGCATTGCAATTTAACTGAACTTGAGTACTTGAACATTTATACTTTCTTCTGCCTACCGTAGATCGTCCTTCGGGAAGCGGAAAAAAGTGCAAATCAGGTGTGTTTCTTTGTCAATTGGAACAATTTATTGCCGCACAAAACTTCCCGCTGCCCAGCCAAGCCTTCCGCTTCGCTGTCATGATTGTTGATCACTGCGCACGGAAGCATGCAGTACGGCCGTTTGGGGGAGCCACCGGCGGATGTGCACGGTCAAAACGGCCGAGTTGGCTATCTCTACCTTACATAATCTCTGAAAATACTGAACTGAGTCATCAAATTTAAACATGGTGAAGTAACCCTGTTACTTTTTGGTATATAGGCCTAGTCGAAAAGGTTTAACATGGGACCAATGGAGATAATCAAACTTCATTCAATATGACGTACATGGACTATTTTACTTTTTTTCACCATGGTGGGACATGTTGAGGAGCACAAGAGACTTAGGGCACGTACACGGCGAACGCGTGCCATTTTCACTTTCCAATTCCGTTTCCATGGCAGCGGAACAGTTGCCCAATTATAAAGTATAAATATTCTGGCTATATGAGAAAAATCGGCAAAAATCGGAAACACAACCTCGAGCTGAGACCGTTGCGGCTAATGGCAGGGAACATACAACTCCAGATAACTAGGGCGAGAAACAATCTTGCCGTCATGCTTTCGACCGTAGTGTCTTTGAAGGTCTAGCTTTTCACGTATCCGTAATGATGAAGTATAGCATTTTTTGATAATTTCGTCAAGCTGTATCTGAAGCGCTGATTCTCCTACCGCCGTGCTGATCAACGTTTTTGTGTTGTTGGTCGATAACTTTGCATATTATTATTTGGACTTTGCCGTGCGTCATGACGTCATGACGTCACACATCTTACGTAGGCCCTAAATCAGATGGCGACTTTTAACCAAAGCCGGTTTATTTTACGTTACACGTCGTCTTCAGGGACAATTTGTGACGTGCCTGCCATTTTGCCGCGAGGGGATAACTGTGCCTCAAAAATGACGTCATAGCCAATGTGTTCCTGCCATATGCTGTTCTAGCTTCATTTTCAGCTACGTTAGCAATAGCTACCATCATCCCCATTCAAAAGAAGCTCTATTGAAAAATATCAGATACCGTCTTGAAAACCCAACCCACGTTTAGACGTACAATTCCGTTCATATAGTTTTATAGATCTTTATACAGTGAGCAAATTACTCAAAATGGCGCATGCAGCGCGCATATTCCCCTGAGTAACGCCCACAATGCGTGCCTTGCCATACCTACAAGGAACACTTTGACCTACATAATACCAATAGTACGCACATTAATCCACATATAGCGCCTACAATACGCACTTTGACCTACATTGCATCAAGAGTGCGCACATTGCCCGAAATATCGCTTACAATGCGCTCTTTGGAGTCGCACAAATGTCGACTTTGGTAGACATTTCCAAAGGATATTGAGACGCGCACAGATTTTTATCATTTTCTGTGTCCCACTGACTGCTTGTTTATTTGTAGCCCCGACGGACCAGATGTGAACTGGAGGTGAACGAATTAGCACAATCTATGTCCTTCATATTGCCAGGGCGGAACTTTCCAAACGGTGGAATTGCAACCTCCGTAACCCCCCCCCCCCCCCCTGTATTTCAGTCAATCCAATGCTGCCAGACTCCCCCTGGAGGTGGCCGACCCTCATTATCAAAACTTTGGGCAATTGGCGCCACAGCGGTTGCGTTATACGCGGCAAGCTTCTCCAGCATCATCTTCACAATGTCGGGGTAGTCAGCAGACAGGTCGTGTGTCTCCTCGGGGTCCTCAGCAATGTTGAAGAGCCAGAGATTCTTGGACTCGTCCTCGCCGTCGCAGGTCATGGTGGCGTTCAGCGTGGGCAAGTGTGGCGGAGGGGTCCACTCGTCCGGACCTGCGACAGACACAATATGTCATCACTTATTTCATTGGGGTTTTATCGGTGCTAATTTTACCCTGAAAGGTGATATTATGCGGCAAGTAACCTGTCATTTATATAAGATGCATTAGGGTACTATTGCTACACTGGCTATTACGTAAACAAAATTATTGTCGTCATATAACGTCGTTGTCACCAACATCTATCTCGTAAAGTATCTGGTAAGGCACATGTAAGACGAGATTCACTTGCATGCCCTATAAATCTACGATGACGCCTGGACTTTAAAATCGGTGTCGAATGTGGTGGAGATCAGGTGAACCCAGCAAACAACTTCAACGTCAGGGCAACGTCAGGACAACGTTATTTTGCCATACCGTTTTCAGATAACGTTGTCACACAATCAGTTCAGTATTAAAATTGTGCTTTTTGTGAGCAACAAATGCGTATATGATGAATTAGTTTGCAGCATGAATGTCAAAGACAATCAATTACATATCGTTTTCATGATGTCAAGCTTTTCAGGTAATGTTGTCCCAACGATGTGGAAACGTCTACTCCTGACTTCCCACCATTTTATATTTATACAACTGCTACATGCAGCCACGTTAGTCACTACAGATGGCAAAGACAGTTTAACATTTAACATAAACGTTGTAACAACGTTGTCCTAATGTTAACTTTGAGATGACGTGATTACAATCCAAAACCAACGTTGCGCGAACGTTTTGTGTTTACTGGGAATATGGAATCACAATGATCACACACGGACTCATTGTTATACGGCGACACGTACCTGGGTCACCGGTAATTAGCTTCCAATCCTCCACTCTCAGTGCTGCCCTCTGTTGCACGTTAAATGACGATTTGGACAATGTATGTCCTTTCAGTGGGTGAAGGTGATTAATATTGTGGAGGATCTCACTTCTCGGGTTTAGGGCGCCTCTGTATAAATAGCAACATAAGTTTGTTAGACGTTGTCTCAGTATTATTCATCTGTGAATGAATGTAAATCAAAGTTATTGACACAGCATGTCATACAAAATAGTTATGTAAAACCGTCGGGAATAAGCATTTTCAAGTTCTGCTCCTGATGAGTTTGAGCGTTCCTACCCAGCATCCTTCCAACGCCCAGCCCCGCCAGGTATGATCGTGTTAGACGATCCAGGGAGGAGACCATCTCATCCAATTGCATGGTGCGTCATTGTATTGGCGTTTACGTACTGAAAAGCGTCCCACATGTCATATCCATCGAGATCCAATTCCGAGGAATCTCCACCGGCAAGATTGACGAGGGTGGGGAACCAGTCAGTGACGTGCATCAACTGGTGACTGGTGCCCCGCGTCCGAGGGGCACGCGGACCGCTGATGAAGGCTGGTACCCGGATACCGCCTTCCCAGAGAGTCTCTTTGTGACCCCTCAACGGCCAGTTGTTACCGGCGTACGTAGGATAACCGCCATTATCTGCAACATGACATATAGGGGAACATGGGGCAAAATGACCACCTTCACTTTATTTGTATTTTTTGGGGGACAAGCATGCAGTGCTATAAAAAGAGCCAAATTTTGGTAAACTGACAACAGTAGTATTGTGAATAATATTGCTTGGATACATGCGAGTGACACCAACAAAATTTTTACTAGCACATACAAACAGGTTTTATGTCACAGTGGGTCATTTTGTCCCCGTAAAGGGGTAAAATGGTCAGCACATTATTCCAGTATGTAGTGAACTGAATAGCCTAAGAAGGCAAACTCCTTACTCTCTGGAACAGTTCGACCCAGAAGGATAACACACAGAAATTACAAATAACGGTGACGTCAGCAGAGGCGAATCGGACGGGGGGGGGGGGCGGACACTTCCTTTCCTAACTCTGTTATTTTTCAGTGCAAAATTTAGGCCATCTGAGGCGTGGAACTCAGCTTTCATACAAAGTCCTACCGTTGAACACAACCGTTGAAATGTCCGCTCTATAGGGGTATCTTTTTCATCACAAATATCCGCTCTCTCAGGCATCAAGGCACCCGCGGAACCCCACCACCAGATTTGTGTAATAGTGCCCCCCCCCCCCATCTGCCTCTTATCCTGACGAGCTGCTGGAAGGTATGACATTGTTAGTTGTCTCCTAGGTTTTTGACTCCTCTAAATCAGCCGGACCTTGCGACATTCTTTTATTTTAGTGGTGACCGTAGCGGGGCATTGCCTGTTTTTGTCTTTCTAACTGGAAGTCTAGTAGCCCTAGTTCTGTGGCTGTAGGACGGGCAAAATTCTGACAGGGCCCGTCTACAGCCACAGAGCCAAGCAAGCCTTTTTTATTTTTTAACTCCATAGATGTTATGTTACTGGGTAGCACCGTTGATATCTTTCAACAGACTCGAAGTTCCATGACATGTCCATCTTTTCCCACACAACAAATTTCGAATCGGCCGCTCACTCGCCGCTCGTCTTGGCGGAAGAGCCAGAGCGAATATTAGTCAACAATCACAAGTTGACCGGCAACTCAGCCACCTTGCGCATGTGTAGTGCATTTGACATTTCAACAGTGCGCAATTATTACTCCCTTTAGTGGCGGATCCAAGGGGGGGGGGACGAGCCAAGTACTGTCGCACACGGGGTCTAGCGCCCCCCCCCCCCTTTTCACACATTTCTGGAGCCGCCACTGGACATCGAGTCTGTTGAAAGGTTTCACAGAGATGCTGTTACATGGCAACCCAAGGCGTTCCGCGATCGCAGGCTTGGTTGGCTCTGTGGCTGTAGACGGGCCCTGTCAGATTTTTGCCCGTCCTACAGCCACAGAACTGGTCTAGTAGCTTTTGGTAGTAGGGATGTATCGAATGGAGACACGATGTCGCGTGCCGCCTGGCTCTGCCTCAATCAACGCTTCCGTCTACCTGGGCCGCGCAGCTCTCCCTTTCTTCAGGCTCGCTGGGACGCCCATCGTTTTCTTCGTCAAGCATATTCGTGATCATCAAAGATGTTCCGATTCATTGGACATATCATCCAGTTTGCTAAAGATAACCGTTTCTGTTAGAGTATTCATATTAAATTGGATGTGGGTAAAACTGCCCTCTGGGTCATTTTGCCAGCGTGGGTCATTTTGCCCCTGTAAGTAACCTTAGCATTTGTACGCTGTATAAAAAATACTGCGTAGTATATTCCGCATCGGATTTAGGTCTGGGGCTTGACTGGGACTTATCTTTGATCGTGTTAATTTATCAAAATTTTCCCCCAAGCTAGTATCCTCTGAGTTCTACTTTGTTCTAGAGTTTACCATAGATGGCAACAGCCCAGAATCTTTTACTTCGGTAACGAAGGTCAGCTGTCGGCTTCAGCGCCCATGTAGATTTGTTAAGGTATCACGTAACAATCAGGAACAAATATAAAACGCTTCAATACAGGTGGCAACACCGCAATTGCGCGATATCGTGGTGGGCCATATGCCCCCGGTGGGTCATTTTACCTCATGTTCCTCTACACTGAGTGACGTTCCCTCTTTCGAAGCAACACTCGAAAGAGCCATTTCAAGTCCTTATCGTGTTTTGTAATATATGGATTTGAGATATAATATAAATGAAATGAAATAAAAGAAGATTTCAACGAGAACCTTTTTCAAATGAATGGAAGTTGAGACAAGAACATTCGCCGACAAACGAACACCACGAACAGAAAACGTCAGAACGATGGAATAGGTTCACCTTCAGTACTCAGTATTGATTGCTGAAACAAGAAAATCCGACGACATGAAAAAGCAGCAGAGAGCCAGAACCAGAGAACACCAAGCCAAGAAAAGACGCGAGAGTGTCGCAGCGAAGACAACGCAACACGCCATGGTGCATAACATGTCGCGAACACACATATTTAATGTTTGTCGCGATGTTTTGTTTTTTTAGTGTGAGTGTATTTACCAGAGAAGAATATTATTAAAGTGTTATCCCACAGGCCGTGCTTTTCCAGCGATTTACGAATGCTGAGCACCGCTTCGTCCATCGCGGTTGCCATTCCTGCAAAGACCATCTACAAATAACTACATTTATTCGCATTATCAATGCGTCTGTTAAATAAATATTCGGTTTCTATTATGGGTCAGATAAACATTTGACAAATTCGTTCATTGCGTAATAAAAGGATTTCCGTAGCGTTAAAGGTGAAATAAACTGTTCTTGAATAATACCGTATCTTCCAGCACTATTCCCGCGTGGGAGTCAGAAGCCTCAGAAAGACGCTGCTCGCCTAAGTGTTTACAAATTATTACAAGAATATATCATTGGATAATATTATTACCTAGTCATTCAACGTATTTTTACATTATCATTGAACCGAAAAACGAGGTCTTGTTCACAAGGAAAACATATTTTGTATTGCACAGAACCGATAGTTGTGCCGACCTGCATATATTCGACGGTTGTTATCTTCAATTGATCGATGTCTTTTCAAATACTTCTCCGGCACTTCCAGTGGCGCGTGCACAGCTTGGAAAGCCAGGTAGAGGAACAGCGGCTGAAATAAACAAAACAGTATTTCATGAAGAAAATGTAAAAGTGTCAGGTATTGAAAAGTGACGTTCTTTCTCAACGTCTAATAATAATATCCTTACTTACGTTTACGTAAACACTTGTTAAAATAATGCTTACCTCCCATGGCCACAAAAACAATTCAGCCCTCGTTTTGATTACACCCCCCCCCCCCCCCACACACACACACGCACACACCAACATGTTTTGGTATCCACACACAGTTTAAGACCATAAATTGAGACCGGGGGCTACTGAATAACGGGACATAAATGTTAAGGATATGTAAACACTTTCTGTGCAATTATTGTGCATCGAGTACAGAATACTCAAATTGCGGCTAAAGCACGCTAATAAACGAATATCAGTCCAGTAAAACTAAGGCCCAATCTCATACATTGATTGAGTAAAAAAAGGGGTTGGTTGAGTGAAAAAAGGGGCTGTTTCCCGTCCTTTGTTCTTCTTTTAACGTAGTACTACTAACTTCAGTGGATAAAATCTGCCTGACGTCCTGGTTGGATCTATAAAAATAACGTGTAGTCCGCCTAACTATACTGCAAAATTGGATACTGCTGTGACTGATGTTATGAGAAGCGTATTATAGGCAAGGTTCCCCGGGCACAGTTCGTTCTCTTGCTACTGATGGGAAGCTGGGGGCGCGAGACAGTATGGGATTTGTTTGCTTTGATGACGGTTCGGGCGATAAGGCGTTGGGAGAAGTATTATTACTGTCAGAATGTTGGCACCAAGCAATGTAGCCCGGCGCAGACATGGTCACCATGCGGGATAATCACCCGAAAGCGATATTATGCGCGGGATAAGGTGATAAGCACCCATCGGTAGTGTTGACACATGCGATAGCGTTGACACATCTAAGAGCGACAATGTTGATACATCCAAGGCGGACCATTCAGTGCATCATGCAGTGGTTCTGTTGGATATAGGTTCAAGGCGGCTGCTGGTGCCAATGTGCTCTTGCTTGCAAAGGGTGCTATAGTGGCAATTGTCGCAGAATTAGTGAAATTGTCAAAGCAATTAAGACACAATTAAGCTGTCCGTCCATCGTCTACGAACACACACTTTACACTTTTGATAAATCACTGACCTCATGCTTTCTGTTTGCCGCGTGTTCCTTTATCAGACCGATTGCTGCGTCCCTGTAAACATGCGTCGAGTAGTCTGTGTTCCATTCTGGGTTGTCATTCCGATGAAAATCCAAAGCCTCGTTTCGCATATGTGTATAATAATCTTCATACCCGACGTAACTCCCTGGAAGCAACATGATGCGGATGGTACACAGATAAGAGAATCAGTCGGTGCATACCACATCCTGGACATATCTAACCCTATCTCTGCAATGGTGGACAAATCTAATCAATGCTAGACAATCTAGGCATGTGAGGCCTACCTAGGCAATCCTAGATCTATCTAGGCAACGCTAGATGACGTGGTATCCAATAAGTAAGTCTCTCTTCTGGTGGCCCTAGTTCCGTGGCTTTTGGGACGAGCACTGCAGGTCGGGTATAAAGCGTACTGGGACGGATACTTCCGATTTCTCCCGTCCCATAGACACAGGACTTGGGCTAGCCTCCGAGATGCTTCCCAGCAAACACACAACGTTCACACAACGATGAATTTTGGTCGTAATCACGTCGTCTCAAAGTTAATATAGGGAAAACGTTGTTACAACGTTTGTCGCAATCATTGAACCAATATGTTCTAGCCTATATTTCATGAAAAACAATCTTTGCTATTTGTAATGACCAATGAAAATTGGCATTGTAGCAGTTGTTATACGTACAAAATGGTAAGAAATCAGACACCGTGAAAAAAATCTGTAATTGATTGTCTTTGACAGTCATGCTTCTAATAAATTCATTATATAATAATTCTGATTAATCAGAATTTACTTTATGGCTGCGCGGAGAATTATTGGAGTACTACATTATGGGAATACGTGTTGGTATCACCCCTACACGATGGTGTGAAGAACGAATGAACTCGTCCAAGTGGAATCCCCCTGACAACGCGGATTGTTTACCGATTAGCGTCAACCGCGAGACGATGTAGCGGCACGTGGGTTCACTTGACTCTCAACCACCAACGAAGTAAACCACCTCCTCCACACCGCCTCCATTTTGCATCGACGCGAGTCAACAGGGTCTGGGCATAATTTCATGAAATGTCTGCTGATAAGAGGTCATTAAGTTTAAGCAATAATAATACAGTATGCAACTAGATGAGATGTGCTTACGAGCTATTTAAATATCATATATAATCATTGTATCATTAAGCCGTATTGTTATTAGTATTACATCCTATGCGAGTGGATAATTTCAGAATTGTCTGCTAAAAGGAGTTACTAGGTTTTAAACTATAATACATGGTGGAATGTGATGACCCGTATTTGCGAGGCATTTATATATCGTAAATAATGATCTTTATAGCACGTCTTATTGTAATTTGTATCTCGGCATATGTATTTGGACCATTTCAGAAATATCTACTAAACTAAGTTAAGTTTAAAGAAATAATTCATAGTAAACTATGATGATCCCTAGATCAGTGATTTCCATATTTGTACGAGGCGTTTGTCCCCTCACCTTCCCTGCTATGTATGAAGAACTCATCTATTTTCATATAGCCTTTCATAAATATCCATAGTGGACTGCATAATATGGTATATCTATATATATATATATATCAATTAGTATCCATTAATATTTGCCTGTTCAACATCTGATTGCCACAGATGTGTATTACATTTAATTCTCAGTGGCAATGTGTTTGCCACTATATTTGTCATTAGCGATGTGTTTTCGCCTCACCATTTTGCTTGGCGATATGTTTTCCGCCAAATGTTTTTCCATTTGCGATGTGTTTTCCGCCACATGTATATTAGTGGCGATGCTCTTTTCCGCCACATTTTTATCAGTTGCGATGTGGTTCTTCCGCCACTGATAATCTTGAACCTTTTCTTCTCGGCAATAAGTTGCCATATCCAACAACTTACATAACTCCTTGTGTTCTTCTATTACAATGCAGGGAACAAGCTGCGGGCGAGCCAGCTATATCACCCTTTCGTAGCGCAAGACATAAATAAGCATTTTTACTACAACGTGTCTGCTACGTTGTAGAACGTTTTTTTCTAATTTGCTTGGTTCCCTGCTTCTGCTGCTGTATATGCAGCGGAACTCGCTCAATGAGCCGGTAAACATACGTAAGCATGGCTCGGAAGTGCCACCTATTGGAGAATTACTTGTTTCGAAATTTTGCCCTGTCACCGTCGGACCTTTAAGCCACTGCGAGCACAAGAATTTTGGTTTTGGGTCGCCTGTAACAGCTACATCCTCTGCAAGGTATACTTATATGCATACGCTTGATAACATGCATATATGCGGGGAAAATTAATATTGCAATTTACTAGACGATAATGCTGTTATAAATGTATTAGACTAGCTTCCTCAGGGTTTTCACGTTCCCTAAGTTCACGTTAAACGTGAGTTACCGGGGATTAAACCCATAGGCACATTAAATTTAGTGAGTGGCACCATCGCCCTCTCCCCCCGGACCCTACCCTAGGCCGGCCCATCGCCATGCGCTTTATGACTCACCGTAATGGGATTCAAACCCCCGACGCGTAGGAACGTAGTCCTTGTTGAAGTAGCCCAGGTGCCATTTGCCGACCATGTGGGTGGCGTATCCGGCCTCCCGGAGCTTGTCGGCCATTGTGGGCAGGTGGAGCGGAAGTCCACAGGGACACGCCGCCGGAAGGTTATTAGACTGGAGTCCACTGTGAATCTACAAATTACGGGATGAAACATGTTTAAACGCACAACTTGGCACTGGGATTACTTTGGCAATATGTTTGTAAAATGTTGTACCAGTGCCAACATGTCAATTCTCAGTTTTGTTTTATATGCCGTTCAATCTTCTGGCGGACCAAAGGTTTACAGTAGTCGAAATATGTCCCCTGTATCGTAGCACATGTTCAATTGAAGTGCAACTTCTCTAGGTCCGACATTAAAGGCGATAAATATGGTTTAATGTCTTGTTATATACCAGGTGACTGAGACCTGCGTGTGTCCTATATATGCCAATAACGAGCCGCGGCTGTGGAATTGTGCCCCAGGTTGTCAAGACAAACAAACAGTCAAAGCCATTCACAAACAGAACATAGTAATATATACTGACTAAATTCTATCGACTTCTGTCAGTATATTAATGACATCAAAACGTGCAAGATTCTCTCGCTCATATCTGCAATTGTGTATACTAAAGTAGCACTGATCTGTGTTTCGGCGTTTTCAGTTTGATTGATAACTTAATTTCTGTACTCTACCTGGTACCTCCCTGTCATCAGTTGCCCTCGCGTTGGTGAACAGAGTGGTTGGACATAGTAGTTCTCCAGCTTCACCCCAGACTCCGCCAGGGCGTCCAGATTGGGCGTCTGGATCTCCGACCCGTGATAACCAATGTCGTTCCAGCCCAAGTCATCAGCCACTATGAGGACAATGTGTGGTGGCTGCTTTGCTCCTACCGTCAAACTTAAAGCCAGCCCTAACAGTGTCCGCAGCAGGCAATCATTCATTCTCGAATGTTCCTTCGACTGTAGGATCACTTAGTGTTCCCCTTCGGCAGCGAGATCAGATTTTTTTTGTTCCACAATAGGATCAGGTGTTGTTTGGGCGATTGCAGGCTCAAGTGTTGCTTGCTCGACTGCAGGATCAGGTGTTTTTGTGCGACTGCAGGATCAGGTGTTTTTGTGCGACTGCAGGATCAGGTGTTTTTGTGCGACCGCCGGACCAGGTGTTTTTTGTGCGACTGCAGGATCAGGTGTTTTTGTGCGACTGCAGGATCAGGTATTATTCCTTCGATCTCTGTATCACGTATTTTCAAGTTCTGCTCATGAGCCTAACTCGACGATTCCGATATGTAATATTGTTAAATGAAATCTTCGTTTATGCGACTGCAAAACGCTTCTCGAGCTAAGTACCAGTTACTGCACCATTGTAGGTTGACCACGGCAGAAATCGAACAACAACGTCACTTGAACAAGCTGTTCTATTGATTTTTGTTCGTTTGATTCATTATTGATTTTTTTCAAAGGTTGCATGTTATCATTACTGGTTTTTATTTCCGCTACAGCGTCCCAAGGTTGTTGATATATTTGATAGATTATAATCTTAAAAAGAACACGCAGGCGGGGATCCTACATTTTCGTCATGGTTTGATCGTCGGAAGCAGAAATGAAACTGAAGGGTATCTGCAATCTACTGTATAAGTATGGCGCACAGTGTTTCTAACGTTAAACTGCGCTTATCTAGTATATCCTTAGAGGAGTGTCCAATAACGATGAAGGTCATTCGAAGGCCTTTGATCATTATAAACAGTATAAGTGTCAGTTGGCGCTAGACCCTAGTTACTGCAGTTATTGTTCAAATCAGAATGTAAAGGTACTAGGAAAGCATTTTGTCATGGAGTGTCTCCATTTTCGAACCAAATATGAAATTTGTATTTCCACGCGATAAAGGAGACAATAGTTGCTATGTAACCTAGCAGAACACAGATCACTGTTTTACGATAATAATAATGCCTTCCGGTGCCGCAAACATCATTGAACATAGCGATAGGCCAGCCTGCTTGTTTTATGCAGTTTTTTCACACCGTTATTTGTGGCTTGCAATATACTTAAGGAGTGCACGTCACGCAACTGTAGCAAGGCTCCAGCGTGATGCGCACTCGATCAAAGAGCACGTGATTTTTTGTTGGTCCCCAAAGCGCCTAAACCTGAAATAGAACCCGCGAGAACTGTACGTGCAGCCATATTGATAAATAGCTGTAACCTTTAACAGAGGACAGTAGAAGGCAAATCGATACATCAGACGTATCAAGCGGCTCTCTCTCACTCTCGGTAAACCTCTATTGCTCAACGTGTGGTAAACTGCTATGTTTTATTCTGTGTAAAATGAAAGCGAGCACTAAAATAGTGGTAAGTATTCATTCACAATTATCCGCATAAAAGTACATGTTGGCAACAGAAGTTGATACTATACGGGCGATCAATCGATGGACGCCATGCAAGCAGAGAGAATTTTATTGTCATAGGTTCAGTACAAGGAGAAACATCCAGTTACACAATTAATAATTAAGATGTGGTAATCTAAGGTCGCCAATCTAGTTATTCTATGAACAGATACCATTGATACAAGAGATTTAAGGTGACTTAGCTTGGAATGAAAATCGCTCATCAGGCTTTGGGTTCCCAACCGACCGTAATCCATATTTTTACCGCCAGGTGTCGTAAACGCTCTGGAAATGTGCACGGCTTTCAACAGTCAAAATCATCGCTATGCTTAATCCAGGCCTCCTGGATGAAGAAAATGGCTGTCGTTGTCTGCCATACAAAACGTATTAGGCACATGTCCAAAATTTTGAACTTTTGCGGTATTTAACTTGTTATGTATCATTATTCGGAGAGCTTGCGGCGGGCAGGGTGAAAATAATGACAAATTCATCTCGGCGTGTAAAGATTTTAATAGCTAAAACTAATAAACTAAGTGATGTTGAATATCTATATACAAAAGCGGGCCTGATGGTTCTAAGTGATAATCCAGTGTCAGGGTGGGTGGGAGGTAAAATTGGAGAGTCCGCGCGATTCAGTCCTGACGGAGTGAGCAGTAGCGTCTGGATCGATTGCCTGCCTGCGTGGTCGGTCGGCCGAGCCGGTGAAGTTTGGCCAATCGGAGCGTCCGCTCGGGCGTGCATGGTCTCCAGGGATCGGATTGCACCTCAATGGGCACGCGAGGTGCACGCCGTGATCAGGAGGGAGCCGCGGGTGAAGCTGGGGTTAGGGGTCAGGCGAGGGTGATAGGAGAGGAAAGGGTTGGGGATGAAAAGGTCTCTAATTACTACAGAAGCAGCCATTAGTACATAATTCATGCCTCCTGGAGGAAGAAAATGGCTGTGTCGTTGCCTGCCATGGAACACATATTAGGCACATGTCAAAAATTATTTTGCTGTATTTACCTTGTGAAGATCTTCTTAAAATAGTTGTTTATAAATCTTCAATTTAATAAAATAATCTTAATACAACACATACAATGTGCTGGTAATATTGTTTATTCATATCGGTCATTATTTCATACAGCCCAAGTACACGTGACTTTGCAGAGAGCTACAAATTGACAATATCCTTCTTCTCCAGGAAATAGTAAAGTTATTTCCAGCTGAGCTTTACTATACAAAGAGACAAGCAGCATTAATAAGATATGTACATGGACACAACATTGAGGTCAAATAATGTTCTCTAGATAGCCAAAGACACCTTCGTTTCAATTAAACACTTTTTTTTCTCTAAATACAGCGAATCACGCAAAAAAAAAGAGTCTCACAGATAACATTGTGACCTTGAAGCGTTATTGCGCCTCAAAAAATAACAATAACAATATAATTTCTCTATAACTTCACGTGAACGATTGAATATCGATCAAGGAGACGGTTGGCACGGGGTAGGGAGAGGGAGGGGTATGCAGTGCGGGTGAGACTCTCGGTCATTTCTACCCAATATATGGAAGTTGAACAGTTGATATTATGGGCACCACCTTAATACACCGCGTATAGTACTAGAGACCCCCCCCCCGCCGGCTGGCAGGCGCATCAACGTATCGATTACTATCGAACACCTATGATCCATTTCACATACTGATTCCTGTGAGTCTGATACACGGAACTATTCGACCAATATTCAATTATCCGATATCAATTCGAGATATTAATTCCTGTGAACAACAGTTCACTTCAGTCCATCCAAGGTCCCCAAACGCCACCGTGCAGCTGAGGATTAGATCTGGGGTCAGCTCGAGGGTAGAACGGTGTCACAGCCGTCGCGTTGTAATCAGCCAACTTTCCCAGCATCATTTTGACGACATCTGGATATAGTCCAGACAAGTCCTTTCGTTCTTCGGGATCCTTAACAACGTCGAACAACCAAATATTTTTCTCGCCCTTTTTAGGCTGTGAAAACGCGGTCCCCGGTAGCGCCCCCTCGGGAGAGAGTGCGTCGTAGTCGTGGGGTGGCGGGAACCAGCTGTCGAGACCTGAGGAAGAATGATTTTTTTAGATGAGAGTGGCGAAGTAGTAAATTGTAAGATTTACGAAACATAGCCTCGCGTAATCCCCTAATGAAGGACAAATGATCAAGCAGTGTGACGCTTCCGTTCGTCCGAATCCACTAGGTATGATATAAACACGCATCAATCAATTCAGGAAAATGATCTTTCTGTTAAATTAGTTGTAGGTGAGCGATAAAAACAACAGATTCCGTTGATGAGTTGTGCGATACAATGCCACATATACCTTGTACATTGCGCAGTCAATGAAATTATGCTGATATTCATTTTATACTCGGCCACATACCTGGATCTCCGGTAATTAGTTTCCAGTTGCCGACCCGAACAGCTGCCCGGATCCTGTTGTCAAACGGAGAGCCCTTCAGCTTGTCGCCATGTGCCTGGTACAGCGGGTCAATGTTGTGAAGCAGCTCCTTCCTGGGGCTTGGATCTCCCTTGCTGAAGTAGTGAAAACATATGACGTGATGAAGATAATATAGCGATATTCTCGGAATTCGGAATTAGATCTATGTTTCAGTGACATATCTGGTTTTTCGTATATTTGTAATATTGGCCAGGTCAAGCAAATTGTGATGCAACATAATTGTAAGTTCAACTCAAATGATATATTGTCTTATGCACAATGTTACCGCTACTAATCCATGGACGCAGATCGCGAGACAGGTCGAGGCAACATTGGACGAGCGTAGGAAGCTCGGATATTTCAGTCGGTAAAGCGGGGGACTTATAATCAGGTTGTGCGTTCGTGATTAGAGACTTCTTTGTTTAAGGGTTTCTACTGATAACAGCAACAATTATGTAGGCAGACAATAAAGGTCTTCCCCAAGGCACGTCCTTGAAGAAATATCCTCGACCCTGAACAGTTATTATTCTGAGATCACCCACAATATTAGTTCCGGGGGCCCCGCCGGTTGACTTCTTTACATTTTATTGAAATAAACAGTGCATGGAATTCACTGATTGCCTAATGTTTTTCTAACGGGATGGGGGTGTCAGGCATTATGTACTGTTTCCCACTATGACGATAACGTGCCAGGCGTTGCTAACGGTAACCAACCTGATGGCGTTCCATACGTCATGGCCGTCCAGTTTCAGCCCAGAGGTGTCGCCACCAGCCAGACCGACGAGCGTCGGGAACCAATCAGAGACGTGCATCAGTTCACGACTCGTCACATTGCGACGCGCGAGCAGGTTGCTATGGACGAAGCCGACACCCCTCATGCCGCCCTCCCACAGCGTGGCCTTGTTCCCCCTCAGGGGCCAGTTGTTACCCCCGGCTTTTACCTGGCCACCGTTGTCTGGAATATAAAAGAATCAATACACATGCATCATTCAGAGTTACACTTCAGTTGCATGTGGATAAAACAAAACCAATTTCGTTTTGGAACAGGAGGGACTTCGGGGTTATATTGTATGATAAACGATGTAAAAATCATGTCGCCAACGGGAATCGAACCCGTGTTATCTCCAAGAGAGTAGTTGTTGATCAATTCAACCTGTAAAGTGGCCTATATGCTCAATAGTATAACATATATAATTGTAAAAGGACGAATCCATTATTTGGAAGAGGAAGATCCATTTTGTGTGGAGTCTGCGAGTTATATCACGAAAGGGGAGAAGGGGTGGACTTGCCAGTGCTTATTACCTATTCAATAGAATGCTGCCTGGATATGGACAGACTGACCTGTAGAGAACACGAGGATGGTGTTATCCCACAGTCCGTGTTGCTTCATTGCCTTGGTAACGTTGGCCACAGCCTCATCCATTGCTGATACCATCCCTGGACACAAAAACAGGCGTTACCATTCAACGCTGGCAAGTACATATTACGATGCTTGTTAGTGTATCACATACGATAGACCATGGCCCATCATAAAATAAATAAATTCCCTTCTACCAAGATGCAGATCATGAGCTACACGGATGAACATATATTATACAATAATTTGGGACGAAATGAAATAATTAACACTTAAAAGGTGCATCAATTCCATTTACAACATTATTTAACTAGTCTTTTAACCAAACAGGGGGCCTCCCAAATGCATTATAGCTAGGTTGAGCCGTCGATCAGCAGGTCCTGGCACCCGCATCGTTCAGGGAGGTATCTTGGCCCAATTAACATTCCATATGCACAAAAACAAGTTGTTGTAGCCGATAATGACAAAAACAAGTTGTTGTAGCCGATAATGGTAAAAACGAACTTCGTCTCAGCAGTCGTATGACGATCAGAATCCCGCTATTCGAACAGCGTCTAATGCACCGAACAGCGACCAATGTACAGAACAGCGTCACTCTAATGCACCGAACAGCGACCAATGTACAGAACAGCGTCACTCTAATGCACCGAACAGCGACCAATGTACAGAACAGCGACTAATGTACAGAACAGCGACTAATGTACCGAACAGCGACTAATGTACAGAACAGCGACTAACGTACAGAACAGCGACTAATGTACAGAACAGCGACTAATGTACCGAACAGCGACTAATGTACAGAACAGCGACTAATGTACAGAACAGCGACTAATGCTCTGAACAGCGACTAATGTACAGAACAGCGACTAATGTACAGAACAGCCACTAATGTACCGAACAGCGACTAATGTACCGAACAGCGACTAATGTACAGAACAGCGACTAATGTACAGAACAGCGACTAATGTACCGAACAGCGACTAATGTACAGAACAGCGACTAATGTACAGAACAGCGACTAATGTACAGAACAGCGACTAATGTACAGAACAGCGACTAATGTACCGAACAGCGACTAATGTACAGAACAGCGACCAATGTACAGAACAGCGACTAATGTACCGAACAGCGACTAATGTACAGAACAGCGACTAATGTACAGAACAGCGACTAATGCTCTGAACAGCGACTAATGTGCAGAACAGCGACTAATGTACAGAACAGCGACTAATGTACCGAACAGCGACTAATGTACAGAACAGCGACCAATGTACAGAACAGCGACTAATGTACCGAACAGCGACTAATGTGCAGAGCAGCGACTAATGTACAGAACAGCGACTAATGTACAGAACAGCGACTAATGTACAGAACAGCGACTAATGTACAGAACAGCGACTAATGTAAAGAACAGCGACTAATGTACCGAACAGTGACTAATGTACAGAACAGCGACCAATGTACAGAACAGCGACTAATGTACCGAACAGCGACTAATGTACCGAACAGCGACCAATGTACAGAACAGCGACTAATGTACAGAACAGCGACCAATGTACAGAACAGCGACTAATGTACCGAACAGCGACTAATGTGCAGAACAGCGACTAATGTACAGAACAGCGACTAATGTACCGAACAGCGACTAATGTACAGAACAGCGACTAATGTACAGAACAGCGACTAATGTACAGAACAGCGACTAATGTACAGAACAGCGACTAATGTACCGGACAGCGACTAATGTCCAAACAGCGACTAATGTCCAAACAGCGACTAATGTTCCGAACAGCGACTAATGCACCGAACATCTCTAACGGCGCTATCACAAGTATCTTTTGTGCAATCCTAGATGATAATCTTAAGAGGCAAGAAAACATACAGTATATGGGCAATCAAAATATTCAATTACATCCCTATAACGCATCAGGTTGGTTATTCGTACAGTCATGCTTATCCAAACAGCTGATATTGTATTCATATACCTGCATATGTCCGACGAGCCTCGTTTTGGATGAAGGAGTACCGGTCGACGTATTCGTCCGGTACTTCCAGCGGCATGTGCACGGATTGGAAGGGCATGTACAGGAAGAGCGGCTGAAATATATATATTACCTTACCACACTGTCAATACCCTAGCTACGATCTCTTGGCAAAGCGCCTGCGCGCACGGCTGCCGCATTTACACATTTAGTTTTACACCTACAATGCCATCGGTTTATATCCATGGAGGTGCTGCTGGTAATTAGGAAGTCTAGGGCAATTCGTCAACAACAAAATACGACGTAATAACATTGATGAAGAAGTAGTGATAATTATACATGAAAGCAATTTACCTACAGTGAAATAGAAGAAGAAGAGCACGTGATCAACGACTGTCGAAAATCCGAATTTAAGCAAATGTATAATGTGCAAGAAATCAATCAGCCTGAATACCCATAAGACCCTGTAAGTTGAGATACAACGGCCATAAGTGATGCTAATGCATTGCAATTATGACATGGCTTCAATTATTGTTGTAAGAAAATCTAAATGATAACTGTCTTTACAGAAGAAATACTATGGGTAGCTTTGGCCAACACGTATGTACATTAAGTAACATTAATTATTAATATTGTCGCTTCGACGAATAACAGATTGTGAATCTTAAATCTTAAAGTAAAAGTTGCCCCTTACGTGGGTAGATATTGTACCTTATCGGCGTCTTCAGCTGCGTGCTGCTTAATGATCTTCGAAGCCCTCTGAGCGAACACGTGTGCCGAGTATGTGCCGTTCTCACTGCGGAGTACTTCCATGTTATCCCGGAAGTCCAAGCCACATTGCTGCTTACCCAGCATGATGTCCTTGTAGCCGTTACAACGCACATGGGTGAAGTAATGCTCGGATCCCGTTAGGTACCCTGTAATAATAGTACATGCTAGGACATACTGGGGTACAGCATACACATGGGAGATTTAGGCGAGAAGTAGGCCTTCCAATCACATTGGTTTGTTCTTGATTTTCTGTGACCAGTTCATATATGCAAAGATGTACACAACTAAGTCCATTCATCAGAAGTACAATTTAGGGAATCCAGTCAATCCACGTGCGGCATAATATTTGATTGATTGGCAATGACATCTATAATATCACGGTATATGAGTTGCTACTTTCAATTTCGAAATTTACGTGATAAGATTTCACAGCAATGTTTCATATACACTTCTATACCTACCGTTACTCAAATTTTAACAAATTGTATTAGCACGGACAGGAATCAAATCTGGATGGCAGTAAGTTACAACTGAGATGGCGAATTGAAGTTGTAAACCACAGATGATCCAAGAAACCATGTCTCTTCTGGGGTGTTTTATGATCAATGATGCAACTCATTTTCCCTGAAATGATTATGTATGTCATTCTACCACTCACGTACTCGCACATTGTATGATAAGTGCTTGCATGTATGTTTATCATGTATACACAAGAATTTGATACAATGTGTGAGCAGTGGGGTTGTTCCGGAGTGTTCATTGATTGAAGTATTTATTCCAAGGCGTTTTTATATTGATGTACGCAGACGACATTGCGGTTATAAATAATTCGGTTGGCTGCCTGCAGAAGCAACTAGACACTGTAGAATAATTCTGTTAAAGATATGGACTAAACATTTAGGTAAACATTTTAAAAACTAAAATAGTAGTTTTTAGAAATGGAGGTAAACTGAAGAAATATGAACGATGGTTTTTTTAACGGATGAGATGATACAAACCGTCACATACTATAATATCTCGGCATTTTTGTTTCTTCTTTATTCAAATGGACCGTAGCCCTTGAAACGTTAGTAAACAAGCGGCACGCGCTATGTTTATCGTCAGAAATATCAGATCGAAATGTGGAGACTTGCCAGTGAGGGTTAGCCTTGAATTGTACGATAAAATGATTTTACCTACTTTACTATATTATACTGAAGTGTGGGACAGCCCCCAGATTGAAAAGTGTCACGTCAGATACTGTAAACTAATACTTGGACTACCCTCACGAACCCCGGACTGTCCGGCGCTAAGGAAATGCGGCAGGAAGCCAACCTACGTCTCGTAAATGACCCGATGTGTTAAGTTCTGGCTAAATATTATATATACACCAAGTCGGTACACATATAACAAACTATTTTATAACAAAACTATAACTATAACTGTTATAACAAACTATTTTGTTTAGGAGTTGGACAATTTACTTGGGCAAATTGTATCTACAATCTACTGTATAAGTATGGTTATGGCCATGTCTGGGTAACGCAAGGTGTGGTATACGTCAATTGTTTTTTATCTGATTTTAAACGAGGCTTATCTGTTCTATTATTACAAGAATAGTCTTTTAAAGCTTGACCATTATACACAGTTTAAGTGTCACTTGAAGTTAGAACCTTATCTGCAATGTTGCACAATATACAAACACAAGACTGCACTTGCCAAACTAAGATGTTCTAGCATAAATTACCAATAGAAAAGAGAGGAAAGATACTGCAATTATTGTTTTAATCAGAATGTAAAGGTGCTATGAAATAAGTTTCACTTTGTCATGGAGTGTTCGCAATTTTGTGATATACGAACGAAGTACGAAATTTGTATTCCCGACAAATATGTTACCAGAGCTAATTTCCACACAATAATGAATACTTCGAATGCCAAGATGCTATGTAATCTGGTAACATACACTATCACTGTTATAAGATTATGGATGACTGTGCACTGTTACCAAATGACCAGGCCGGCCACACAGTGTCCGACAGACCGGTCACACATTGTCCGGCATGCCGGCCACACAGTGTCCGACAGGCCGGTAATACAGTGTCCGACAGGCCGGTAATACAGTGTCCGGCAGGCCGGTCACATAGTGTCCGACAGGCCGGTAATACAGTGTCCGACAGGCCGGTAATACAGTGTCCGGCAGGCCGGTCACATAGTGTCCGACAGGCCGGTCACACAGTGTCCGAAAGACCGGTCACACACTGTCCGACAGGCCGGTCACACAGTGTCCGACAGGCCCGTCCACACAGTGTCCGACAGACCGACTACACAGTGTCCGACAGGCCGGCTACACAGTGTCCGACAGGCCGATCACACAGTGTCCGACAGGCCGGCCACACAGTGTCCGACAGGCCGGCCACACAGTGTCCGACAGGCCGGCCACACAGTGTCCGACAGGCCCGTCCACACAGTGTCCGACAGACCGACTACACAGTGTCCGACAGGCCGGCCACACAGTGTCCGACAGGCCGATCACACAGTGTCCGACAGGCCCGTCCACACAGTGTCCGACAGACCGACTACACAGTGTCCGACAGGCCGGCCACACAGTGTCCGACAGGCCGATCACACAGTGTCCGACAGGCCGGCCACACAGTGTCCGACAGGCCGGCCACACAGTGTCCGACAGGCCGGCCACACAGTGTCCGACAGGCCGGCTACACAGTGTCCGGCAGACCGGTAAAACAAGTGTCCGGCAGGCTGGTAACACAGGTGTCCGGCCGGCCGGCTACACAGTGTCCGACAGGCCGGCTACACAGTGTCCGACAGGCCGATCACACAGTGTCCGACAGGCCGGCCACACAGTGTCCGACAGGCCGGCCACACAGTGTCCGACAGGCCGGCCACACAGTGTCCGACAGGCCCGTCCACACAGTGTCCGACAGACCGACTACACAGTGTCCGACAGGCCGGCCACACAGTGTCCGACAGGCCGATCACACAGTGTCCGACAGGCCCGTCCACACAGTGTCCGACAGACCGACTACACAGTGTCCGACAGGCCGGCTACACAGTGTCCGACAGGCCGATCACACAGTGTCCGACAGGCCGATCACACAGTGTCCGACAGGCCGGCCACACAGTGTCCGACAGGCCGGCCACACAGTGTCCGACAGGCCGATCACACAGTGTCCGACAGGCCGGCCACACAGTGTCCGACAGGCCGGCTACACAGTGTCCGACAGGCCGGCCACACAGTGTCCGGCCGGCCGGCTACACAGTGTCCGACAGGCCGGTAAAACAAGTGTCCGGCAGGCTGGTAACACAGGTGTCCGGCCGGCCGGCTACACAGTGTCCGACAGGCCGGCTACACAGTGTCCGACAGGCCGATCACACAGTGTCCGACAGGCCGGCCACACAGTGTCCGACAGGCCGGCCACACAGTGTCCGACAGGCCGGCCACACAGTGTCCGACAGGCCCGTCCACACAGTGTCCGACAGACCGACTACACAGTGTCCGACAGGCCGGCCACACAGTGTCCGACAGGCCGATCACACAGTGTCCGACAGGCCCGTCCACACAGTGTCCGACAGACCGACTACACAGTGTCCGACAGGCCGGCTACACAGTGTCCGACAGGCCGATCACACAGTGTCCGACAGGCCGGCCACACAGTGTCCGACAGACCGGCCACACAGTGTCCGACAGGCCGGCTACACAGTTTCCGACAGGCCGGCTACACAGTGTCCGACAGGCCGGTCACACTACCACTCACGTGCTGCTACTCTGAATGAGATAAACAAAACGTACCCCTACAAGTTGTTAGCTCTCTCCCGCTGATGCACAGAAGTAACTAAAACCAACACGGTCACATTTATCATAAGGTTCCTTGTAGTTCGTTCTGTTATTGTTATATATCGTCAAACCTTATGTGTGGTCATTATAGTCCATAGAAGACCTCCTCACGGCATCTAATCTTACCATGCATAAGGATAGTTCAATTATATATATAAGTGTGACGGTTACAGATCAGCTTTGCTTGTAGGCAAACTTGGAATCTTGGATATAAAGTGAACCGATCTATCAAGTTGTAGACCATGCTATGCTTAGGTTGTAGACCATGCTATGCTTAGGTTCACATAATGCACAGTCAGACAAGCTCACAAGACGAACATAAAAGCATGCGATGCCGTCCACGATAATGATCGCCTTCATTTTTGTAAAGGAATGATGCAGTTTGTTAAGTTGGTTGGTTGTATATTCAGGACGATTTGACAATTTTTGGTCATATCGCGTCAATGGGAGAAGGAAGGGAGAGTGGAGCTATGTCTGCGGGGGTAACCCCCTACTCTTTACGAAGAAAGACACGGGGGATCCTTATCCTGCGACCACACAAACATGGCCACAGCGGGGCTCGAACTATCGATCCACGTGCTGTTAGGCTCTCAGGTGGCCAGAGCTATCAAGGCGAGCGCTCTAACCCACTAAGCGATCGGGCCGGCCCCCGGTTTGTTAAGAAGCACAGTCGTAATCTGCTATTGCACACCTGCAGTCTCGATCACCCCACGCAGTGAATAACAGTCGACGAAACCAGCGAAAGTTGTGATTGCTTACGTCGTTCGGTTGTGCTTTTGTGACAAGTATATATCGATCACCATCACAGATGGCCTACATATAGTTTCCTTATAGCAGGGATAAACGCATGATCGATCTGTCCATGCCACACCCCATGACCAATCGAACCGCACGTGACATACAAACAGCTGGCCGGACCCCCGGATCAACTTTTACACGGACATCTGTTGTTATAACAAATCAATAACTCAAGTGTGACAGGCGCAGCAGACATGCAACGCTTCCGCCACAATAATAAAGCATCGCAGGGCTCATGGGTTTCAATAACGGCGTGTGAGCAATGCATTCTTGGAACTGTATGTAGATGATTACAGGTAGTTATAAACCAGCATATGATCCATGCTCTCGCATAACGGGGCAAATGATTTGCATATCAATTGAATAATCCTACCAGTCGCCGCTTGTTATATATGGCTCGCACAGTTACTTACCTAGAAAGGAGTCAAACCCCCTATACAAAGGAGTGTATTCTTTCTTGTAAAAACCAAGGTGCCATTTGCCAACAATGTGTGTCGAATAGTGCTGCTTCTTGAGCATGTCAGCCAGAGTAGGAAATTTCAGTGGGAGTCCATTGGGTTGGTCTGCCCATATTATGGAATGCTGAAGTCCGGTATGAATCTGAAAACAATGGCAAAATATGATGACCTAGTATTTTATAGACACCAGAATTCTATCTGGTAGATATATCATCTGAAGCTGCAACTATAAAATAGGAAATATAATATAATGTTAAGCAATTATGATATGGCAGGACTGGTAAAACAAACAAGTTACCAGTAACACACCGGTAACAACTATGTCTTACTAATATGTAAAATGATATTCTGAAAGTTATTCGATGGCATGCATAGAATTTCTGAAGCCTTAAAAACGAGATGTTACTGAGAATGTTTAAAGCTATATTCTGGTTAGGTCTGATGTTAAATCTACAGCACCCATAACCCAATGAGTCAACAATTTTGTGTACTGATATCTTAAAGAAGGAGGAATTTGCAGAGGCTTGACCAAATAACTACTGGCCAAATAAAAAAACACCAGTATCAAATGATGTGACTATGATTACAACCGGTACAGATATTAATCTCCCAGGCCCTTAGGTTCACACCAGCCATATGATTCACTATATGACTTCAAGCTTATGGCTGCATCGGAATGATGAATAACGAAAGTTTTGCATTTATTACCTTATGCCAGTAATAAATCAGAGACATCTATCCACATACCTAAGAATTCTATACATGGAAGGGATGCTGTCGTCACAGAAACCATGAGTGGGTGGGTTCAGGTGCTTCAAAGCTACCGTAAACTGCCTATTAGAAGCCGCGGCTTATATTAGGAAGTTGGAGGGTCAAATTCCCGGGTTTTAGTCGGAAGTCAGGGTGCGGCTTTAAATAGAGCCTTTTGCCGATTTCAAGTGAGCGTGGCAGGACAAGTGGTGGGGGGGGGGGGGAGTAATGGGAAAATTACCGCCGGCCAACCCGGTTTTTAGGCCAAAGTTGGAGTGCGGCTTCTAATATGTATGCGGCTTCTAATAGGCAGTTTACGGTACCTCTCAAAAAATGCATGTCAAGGGCTGCTAGAGATTAATGCACAATCCAGGTTCCTCTTCTTCCTGCACCTTATGGTCACAGTAATTGTGTGCCCCCCAGGTCATAGTTTTTTTAACCTTTAGCACTTATGTTTCTCTTCAAATGGATTCCATAATGTGCCTAATTATAACGTTTAGGTGATATCTACTAATTTCTGACCTCATCCCTGTTATGACTCATGTATATAGGTCTAGTATGATAAATTTCGTATGGGCATTCATAGGCTACTAGAAATTAGATTATCACAAAATTCAAAGTGCAATAATACCAATACAATTCTTCTTTCATTTCAACTTCCACGTAGAGACTGAATAAATATATACTTATGCTTTTAAAAGCATCCAAATAATATGATTTCATTATTATACAAAACTCTCTGCATTATACAATGTCATCAGTTGGCTCTTGCTTAAAGAACCTTGTAGCCGGGCAGTTGTCAACATCAGCTGATTTGAACACCTGTGGACCAAGACGAACAAGTAGTTTACAGCATAGCCAAGCTAGACTATACTATAGTGTAATATTATTACATATCTATGTAATATTTGATAAAATATTTATATCATTTATGGAAGTCCTTATTTCATCAATATAATGCTAAGCAGTAGCAGATCCAAGGGGGTGGGATATATTTAAAGAGTGTTTAAGTAAAAACTAAATGTAATGACCCTTTTGGAGGAAGAATGCTATACAAAATCAAGGCTATCTGAGAGGTGTACCCCCAGGGCATATATAAATTGGTAGACCCCAGTGATTTACAAACCTCTTTCTACTCCCACCCTAAGATAGTAATCTCGAAAAACAGAGAACTCAGTCAGCAATTTCCAATAAATTAACCTCTGAACCTCAAAAAGGGGACCTGCTGAATCTCCACTTGGATCTGCCCTAGCACTTAACAGATTAAACTTAATATATGTGAATGTATACAGGACCAAGTATACATTTCTTACACCATCCACATCCCCAGCTAACACACAACATTGGCACACATTGGTTTCTTGGTTGTAATCATGTCATCTCAGAGTTAACATCAGGACAACGTTGTTACAACATTTGTCGCAAACATTGAAGTAATACTCTCTAGCATTTATCCCATAAAAATGAAACCTAGCTTTGCCATGTGTAGTGACTATAATAAAACTTAGCTGTATGTAGCAGTTGTGATAATTACAAAATTGCGAGAAGTTGAGAGTGGACGTTTTCCCAACATTAGGACAACGTTACCTGAAAATTTAGACATCATGAAAACAATATGTAATTGATTATATGTGGCAATCATGCTTCTGATTAATTTATCATATACAGTTTGTGAGGCAGTAGCGGATCACTTTTGTGTAAGGCTTGATTGAGAAGGATTTCTAAGAAGCGGGTGCATCATCTTAGGCTCATTCTCTTCAGAAATGAAGGCTCTGTTCATGTGTAATGAACTTGCTCGAAGTCTCCGGCAACGATCTGTCTAAAAATGGTCCATGTAGCAGGGTACTGTAGTAGGCAGTAACGGATCATTTTAGGCAGTAGCGGATCACGCCATCTAGCAGCCTGTTTTGACAGTGAAGCAGTTATCTCAATGCAAGGACTGTCTCAAAAATCTAAAAGTAGGTTGTCGACGATTTAATATTGAACATATTTTATAGTGTGATATAATAATTCACAGCTTATTTTGATATTTTCGGAGTACCGCTACTGATATTGGGCCAATGATTGCTGCCATGCCACCTGGCGGTAAAACTTGGCGTTACAGCTTGGCGGCAAAGACGAGCGTCACTGATCCGCTACTGCCGAGAAAGCGGCTAATGCAATTTGGATGACAACAGCAATTTCGTTTCACGGAGGGATCTGATGATTTTCTTGAAGGTTCAAGATATATACAGCTATCTAAAAATTACCTCAGTTATGCACAGATGTATTCACTTTAACAAGAGTGGTCTGTTGAAATAAAATTGCTGTTTCGCGCTAGTATGCGCAGAGCTAAGGGCTCGCTACCGGAAGTGCATTTGAGGTAAAAAAGAGTGTAAACATTGGTAGAACCTCGCGTTTTTGGACTTATTTTAAGTCAGTAGTTAATTATCTTTGAAATGAGTCCTAATTTATTACATTTAGATCTAGTAGCTTTTAATACAAACGATTCATTGGTAAACGTGAAGTGATCCGCTACTGCCTGTGATCCGTTACTGCCCAACAAGCTGTACGCAGTTATTTGTCATACACAGAATTAAGGTGCAATTTTAATACTGGACTGAATGTCAGATAATGTTATCTAAAAATATTCAGGCAACACATACATCTCCCCATTATCTCAAGCAAAACCAAACAAAAAAAAACTGCTGTCATGATGTTGACTTGTTAGCTAGGCCTAGGCCAGGGTAATTATTCAGTAAATGAAGTATATATGAGAAACTTAAAATGACACTACTTGGACCCGCTTTTTACCTGGTATCTACCACTCATTAACTGACTCCTAGTTGGTGTACATATCGGTTGGACATAGTAGTTATCCAGCTTCACCCCAGACTCCGCCAGGGCGTCCAGATTGGGCGTCTTGATCTCCGACCCGTGATAACCAATGTCATTCCAGCCATAATCGTCAGCCAGCACCAGAAGAATGTTGGGCGGTTTCCCGTTCACGTGTTGGCCGTAAAGACTGACAACGCACACGACAGTTATAGCTACAGCTGTAAGTACCATATTTACCACATGCAATGATTGTATACAAATAGAACTGCTCAAACTGATAGAAAACGCCTTTAGAAGAGGTGCTTTATACGCCCACTTTCGACTCACGCGCTCCAAAACCAAACATTCGTCACATGACAAGTTGTCATCGGACGCTCTTTCTTTCACGCCGCGTATTTTGTCTTAAAGAAACAGACAATGGAAAAGGTCAGACTGGCGCGCGTTCACGAGCAGGTGAGTCATATCTAAGGGGTAGGCCCACGTTGTTATAGGGGGGGGGGGGGGGCGGTAGGCGGTAGGCGTTATTGATTGTACACCCTCTTTCCCTATCCCCCGTCAGACACACAGCTAAGGAATTTTACAGGTAAATAGGTGTCTGGATCAGGGTAAAATATTATAATCAATACTAGCCTCAAGGAGGTTCAAATAATTCCCCTTTCGAATTAAAACCGTCTCCTCAAAATCCAGGCAAATTAGCCTAACCTTTTTTGGTCCATCTTCCATGTAAGCCGTCACGAAAATCGAGGGCACTCCTGCCAGTGACTCCTGCCAGTGAACAGGTATACAAAGTCTACAAACATGTACTCACAATCTGTACAGCGGCATACAGCACTGAATATGTGTATGGACAGCACCTTAGTGTACAGATTGTGCAGTCACAGATGAACAGTACAAGAATGACAGCAGGCCAATGGTGGTTTGGTGTGAGGGGTGGATGGTTGGAGAGGGGTATGAGGGACAGTTGGAAAGCCAACCCTGGCAAGGAAGCGACATGACGTGACAGGTTGGAAGGCAACCCTGGCAAGGAAGCGACATGACATGACAGGTTGGAAGCCAACCTTTCCCTCCATCTGAAGCGACACGACATGACAGTTTGAAAGCCAACCCTGGCAAGGACACGACAGCTCGAAAGCCAACCCTGGCAAGGAAGCAACATGACGTGACAGGTCAGAAGCCAACCCTGGCAAGGAAGCGACATGACGTGACAGGTTGGAAGCCAACCTTGGTAAGGAAGCGACATGACGTGACAGGTTGGAAGCCAACCTTGGTAAGGAAGCGACATGACATGACAGTTCAGAACCCAAACTTTTCCTGCATCTGAAGCGACACGACATGACAGTTTGAAAGCCAACCCTGGCAAGGACACGACAGGACACGACAGTTCGAAACCCAACCCTGGCAAGGACATGACAGGACACGACAGTTCGAAAGCCAACCCTGGCAAGGAAGAGAATGATGTGACAGGTTGGAAGCCCACCTTGGTAAGGAAGCGACATGACATGACAGTTCAGAACCCAACCTTTCCCTGCATCTAAAGCGACACGACATGACAGTTCGAAAACCAACCATGGCAAGGACACGACAGGACACGACAGTTCGAAACCCAACCCTGGCAAGGACACGACAGGACACGACAGTTCGAAACCCAACCCTGGTAAGGAAGTGACATGACGTGACAGGTCAGAAGCCAACCCTGGCAAGGAAGCGACATGACGTGAGAGGTTGGAAGCCAACCTTGGCAAGGAAGCGACATGACGTGACAGTTCATAACCCAACCTTTCCCTGCATCTGAAGCGACACGACATGACAGTTCAAAACCCAACCCTGGCAAGAACACGACATGACGTGACAGGTGGGAAGCTAACCCTGGCAAGGAAATGACAGGACATGACAGGTGGGAAGCTAACCCTGGCAAGGAAATGACAGGACACGACAGTTCGAAACCCAACCCTGGCAAGGAAACGACATGACAGGTGGGAAGCTAACCCTGGCAAGAAGATGACAGGACACGACACTTCGAAACCCAACCCTGCCAAGGAAATGACAGGACACGACAGTTCGAAACCCAACTGTGGTAAGGAAACGACAGGACACGACAGTTCGAAACCTAACCCAGGCAACAAAATGACAGGACACGACAGTTCGAAACCCAACCCCGGCAAAAAAACGACATGACCTGACAGGTGGGAAGCCAACCCAGGCAAGGAAATGACAGGACCCAACTGTTCTATAGCCGACCCTGGCAACAAAATGACAGGACACGACAGTTCGAAACCCAACCCCGGCAAAGAAACGACATGACGTGACAGGTCAAAAGTCAAACCAGGCAAGGTAGCAAAGTAGTCCTATTCGATTGCTTGTGATGCATTTTATACTGCTCCTGTCCAACAACACCCGCATCCAAGGGAACCATATTCTATCTCTTTTTGACAGACAAACACTGTGACAGGTCCGCTTCACAAGTTGCTGGAGGTTTCCAAATAAAGCACTCACCTCTAGTTCTTACTTCATGCACTTTCATAGCATTAGCCTCTACGACTGTCTTAAGGAAATAAGTCGGCTGCAAGTACTACTCCCTTTACTACTTTAGTTCAGCTAGCAAGCCGCTGTGGCTACGGCCAACAGAACAGCGTCTTGCTTCCAAGCGCACCCCGCTCATTAGAGGGAAGCAGAGGGAAGCGACGACAACACCCGGGATGTTTTGCATCGCTTAAGTGAATCTACACATTGTACAGCGCTCTCTTACCAACATAACTTGCAGGAAAAGGTATTAGCGTCTAATTTTGCGCGGTAGAATTGTTGTCAGACGTTCTGGAGCGCGAGAAACAACAACTTTGCACCAGTAACAACCGAAAACGAATCAAGCTCCGCCATGTTTGCAGTTGCACTTCCTGCCGAGAAGCGGTGCGCAATAACGTACAAATTGTGTGCTCGCCGTAACTGAAAGACTCCTCGCTGGCTTCGTGCCGCGGGGTCCCCCTGCGTGATGAATAGTATGGAGGGGGTTGATGGGGAACCCGCCCAAATGTAGCCAAAATTTCCAGACGTTCTCTTCTAATGTTGGTTTTCATATAAAATGTGGGTTTTGTGGATTTACTTTTTTTTAGGAATATTTTATTTCTGAAGCTGTATTTCGATGAAAAATACCCCCCCCCCCCCCTCCGGCGGGAATAAAGGTAGCTGACGGTCGGAGCGGGATCAATTGCTACTTTTCCGGCATTTTCCAAAGGTGGGTGCTCGTCTTAACTGTTCAGCATTCCCCATCCGTTTCCGAGGGAGGGGAATACACCTGATGCCGCCCAAACCCACAAAATTAGTGAGAGCAGGGGCTGACACAGGGGCGGGAGTCCTCACCCGCCCGCTTTTCTGAAACATCCCTAAGCAACAATGAATTTGGTGCCCCCCGCCTGTTTGTACTGCATCCCCTACTTTGTTGGTATCAAGCTCGGGAGGTGGGGACGGGGCGGGGGGGGGGGGCAAGACTGACAAACGTAACTTCGGCGTACGGCGGGGGCTGAAATTACGTACTCCTCGCGTTGAACCAAGAATTGCACAAACAACTTGCCGTTGGCCGTTACCGTTGGCCCGTGCATGCTCCACTGTCACCGTGACGGGCCAGGGCCGGGGCCGGGGCCGCCGCTGGGCGCTGGGAGGTTATTTAATTCATTGCTCGGTTTGGGATGGGGGGGTCCGCAGTAAAGTTCCCCCCACCCCGTCCGCTCAGTCGAGGTTTTACCATCGAAATTCGCTCGGTCGGGGCGTTTTAATCTTTTGCGGCAACCCGTCTATGAACGCACATTTTCAGAGCCCCCCCCCCCCCCTTCCACCCCGGTCAAAAGTTTTAAAACATCGGCTCTATAGCTATAGGGATATCTTTTTCATCACAAATATCCACTCTCTCAGGCATCAAGGCACCCCACGGAACCCTCCCACCAACCCCTTCCCCCCCTGGCCGCCGGGTTACTGACGGTTTAAAATATTCTGAGATCCACACCCCTCCCGCTGTCATTTGCTCAGTTAGATGGTCTTGAATGCAAATTAAACATCAATGGAACGCTGAAAGAACTTCCACTTAAGTTATGCTTTCAAAGGTTTTAATGCAACGATGTCACTGATCTGGTAAAGTCGGACCATTTGAAACAAACGACCGTTAAACTATAGCCCAGAACCCTAGGCTGTGTGGGCTGAAACACAGCCTAGTCTCATTCCATAGTAAAATTCTGGTCTGGAACAACCCCATTTCAGGGTTGTTTGACTGATATGATATGATACAATTCTTCTTCTATATTTGACTGTTGATCTAAATTGGGCTATAGAAGTGTGGGAATATATATTGGTATAGAATAGACTCAAGAAAGTGTTGGTATATATATATATTGAAAGCATTGCTATGTACACTAGAAGACTTCTACGAAACAACATGCAAGTTAAATAAATATTTAGATGAATCTAGAAAAAATCACTGACACACAAATCGGCACTGCTTTCCACCTCGATCCACTGGGGGGCCAAAAGGGACAAAAGCTGAGGGGTCACTGAGGCCTTGGCAATGACAACCACGTATATGAACCCCAATTTTTCCGGAAAAGATACATGGGCCTCATGAACCTTCACAGCAAACCAGGGCCAGGATTCCAGAGCATACTCAGCTGAGTCATGTGAAATACATGTCAAATAAAGCAAAGCTTAACTTGGCATCCTTCCAGAATAGCTGGCAACTGATATTACTGAAGACATTCTCCACAACATCCTAAAAAAGGGACTACAGCTATAACTAATACGAATATCTGTAACGTTGTCAGTGTAACAACATTGTAGAAAGCAAAAATATCAGGAGAATTTAAATATTTAAGGCAACCCAGCCTGCTCCAATGACTTGCTGTGTATGGTGTGGCATATAGATATATATAGGCAGTTCTATAGTGCCAGACAACTAATTAGAACATATTGTGAATTTAAGAATAACTGCATGGTGCTTTATGACAATAGCAGCCAGAATTCTTTTCTACCAGCGCTGCTTGCCTAGCATTTCTGATATATGATATATTTCACCTTCCCACTTTGCTTTACATATAAGCCTTGTAAATGAACAGTATCAGTACTCATTATCATTTAAAATTGAAACAACTGAATTTTTAGTTGCCATATCAAGTAACTACCTGACCGAAATTTCACCCACAAATTACCTTGCATGATGTTACCTCCCTTGTGGATAAGGGCCCATTACCATCTTTAGGGTTCAGGCGTAGGGTGTAGATTGCGCTCGGTGTCGGGTTGGGGTCAGGGTTAGGTACCCTCTTCTTCACCCGCCGCCTCACCTGCATTTCGGGTAACGGCCGCCCGCTCTGTCAGTGCCACATCTGTACTATCCTTAGGGTTTAGGTACAGGGGGTAGATTGCGCTCGGGGTCGGGTTGGGGTCAGGGTTAGATACCCTCTTCAACCGCCGCCTCACCTGCATTTCGGGTAACGGCCGCCCGCTCTGTCAATGATACATCAGTACTATCCTTAGGGTTTAGGTACAGGGGTATATTGCGCTCGGGGTCGGGTTGGGGTCAGGGTTAGGTACCCTTTTTTTCACCCGCCGCTACACCTGCATTTCGGGTAACGGCCGCCCGCTCTGTTTATGCCACATCTGTACTATCCTTAGAGTTTATGTACAGGAGGGAGATTGCGCTCGGGGTCGGGTTGGGGTCAGGGTCAGATACCCTCTTCAACCGCCGCCTCACCTGCATTTCGGGTAAAGGCCGCCCGCTCTGTCAAAGCTACATCCGTACTATCCTTAGGGTTTAGGTACAGGGGGTATACTGCGCTCGAGGTCGGGTTGGGGTCAGGGTTAGGTACCCTCTTTTTCACCTGCCGCTACACCTGCATTTCGGGTAACGGCCGCCCGCTCTGTCAATGCCAGATCTGTACTCTCCTTAGGGTTTAGGTACAGGGGGTAGATTGCGCTCGGGGTCGGGTTGGGGTCAGGGTTAGGTACCCTCTTTCTCACCCGCAGACTAACCTGCATTTCGGTTCAGGGCCGCCCGCTCTGTCAAGGCCACATCAGTACTATCCTTAGGGTTTAGGTACAGGGGGTAGATTGCGCTCGGGGTCGGGTTGGGGTCAGGGTTAGATACCCTCTTCAACCGCCGCCTCATCTGCATTTCGGGTAACGGCCGCCCGCTCTGTCAAAGCTACATCAGTACTATCCTTAGGGTTTAGGTACAGGGGGTATATTGCGCTCGGGGTCGGGTTGGGGTCAGGGTTAGGTACCCTCTTTTTCACCCGCCGCTACACCTGCATTTCGGGTAACGGCCGCCCGCTCTGTCAATGCCACATCAGTACTATCGTTAGGGTTTAGGTACAGAGGGTAGATTGCGCTCGGGGTCGGGTTGGGGTCAGGGTTAGATACCCTCTTCAACCGCCGCCTCACCTGCATTTCGGGTAACGGCCGCCCGCTCTGTCAATGCCACATCAGTACTACCCTTAGGGTTTAGGTACAGGGGGTATATTGCGCTCGGGGTCGGGTTGGGGTCAGGGTTAGGTACCCTCTTTTTCACCCGCCGCTACACCTGCATTTGGGTTCACGGCCGCCCGCTCTGTCAATGCCACATCTGTACTATCCTTAGGGTTTAGGTACAGGGGGTAGATTGCCGCCTCACCTGCATTTCGGGTAACGGCGGCCAGGGTTTAGGTACAGGGGGTATACTGCGCTCGGGGTCAGGTTAGGGTCAGGGTTAGGTACCCTCTTCTTCACCCGCCGCCTCACCTGCATTTCGGGTAACGGCCGCCCGCTCTGTCAATGCTACATCAGTACTATCCTTAGGGTTCAGGTACAGGGGTTATATTGCGCTTGGGGTCAGGGTTAGGTACCCTCTTTTTCACCCGCCGCTACACCTGCATTTCGGTTAACGGCCGCCCGCTCTGTCAATGCCACATCTGTACTATCCTTACGGTTTAGGTACAGCGGCTAGATTGCGCTCGGGGTCGGGTTGGGGTCAGGGTCAGATACCCTCTTCAACCGCCGCATCACCTGCATTTCAGGTAACGGCCGCCCGCTCTGTCAATACTACATCAGTACTATCCTTAGGGTTTAGCTACAGGGGGTATATTGCGCTCGGGGTCGGGTTGCGGTCAGGGTTAGGTACCCTCTTTTTCACCCGCCGCTACACCTGCATTTCGGGTAACGGCCGCCCGCTCCGTCAATGCCATATCCGTACTATCCTTAGGGTTTAGGTACAGGGGGTAGATTGCGCTCGGGGTCGGGTTGGGGTCAGGGTTAGGTACCCTCTTCTTCACCCGCAACCTTACCTGCATTTCGGTTCACGGCCGCCCGCTCTGTCAATGCCACATCAGTAGTATCTTTAGGGTGAAGGTACAGGGGGTAGATTGCGCTCGGGGTCGGGTTGGGGTCAGGGTTAGGTACCCTCTTTTTCACCCGCAGCCTAACCTGCATTTCGGTTCACGGCCGCCCGCTCTGTCAATGCCACATCGGTACTATCCTGAGGGTTTATGTACAAGGGGTAGATTGCGCTCGGGGTCGGATTGGGGTCAGGGTTAGGTCCCCTCATCTTCACCCGCCACCTCACCTTCATTTCGGGTGAGTGCTGCCCGCTCTGTCAAGGCGACATCAGTAGTATCCTTAGGGTTTAAGTACTGGGGGTAGATTGCGCTCGGGGTCGGGTTGGGGTCAGGGTTTGATACCCTCTTCAATCGCCGCCTCACCTGCATTTCGGGTAACGGCCGCCCGCTCTGTCAAAGCTACATTATTACTATCCTTAGGGTTTAGGTACAGGAGGTAGATTGCGCTCGGGCTCGGGTTGGGGTCAGGGTTAGGGACCCTCTTTCTCACCCGCAGCCTAACCTGCATTTCGGTTCACGGCCGCCCGCTCTGTCAATGCCACATCAGTACTATCTTCAGGGTTTAGGTACAGGGGGTAGATTGCGCTCGGGGTCGGGTTGGGGTCAGGGTTAGGTACCCTCTTGAACCGCCGCCTCACCTGCATTTCGGGTAATGGCCGCCCGCTCTGTGAATGCTACATCTGTAATATCCTTGGGGTTTAGGCACAGGGGGTAGATTGCGCTCGGGGTCGGGTTGGGGTCAGGGTTAGGTACCCTCTTGAACCGCCGCCTCACCTGCATTTCGGTTCACGGCCGCCCGCTCCGTCAAGGCCACATCAGTACTATCCTTAGGGTTTAAGTACAGGATGTAGATTGCGCTCGGGGTCGGGTTGGGGTCAGGGTTAGGGACCCTCTTTCTCACCCGCAGCCTAACCTGCATTTCGGTTCACGGCCGCGCGCTCTGTCAATGCCACATCAGTACTATCCTTAGGGTATAGGCACACAGGGTAGATTGCGCTCGGGGTCGGGTTGGGGTCAGGGTTAGGTTCCCTCTTTTTCACCCGCCGCTACACGTGCATTTCGGGTAACGGCCGCCCACTCTGTCAATGCCACATCTGTACTATCTTTAGGGTTTAGGTACAGGGGGTAGATTGCGCTCGGGGCCGGGTTGGGGTCAGGGTTAGGTACCCTCTTTTTCACCCGCCGCTACACCTGCATTTCGGGTAGCGGCCGCCCGCTCGGTCAATGCCACATCTGTTCTATTCTTAGGGTTTAGGTACAGGGGGTAGATTGCGCTCGGGGTCGGGTTGGGTTCAGGGTTAGGTACCCTCTTTTTCACCCGCCGCCTCACCTGCATTTCGGGTAACGGCCGCCCGCTCTGTCAAAGCTACATTAGTACTATCCTTAGGGTTTAGGTACAGGAGGTAGATTGCGCTCGGGCTCGGGTTGGGGTCAGGGTTAATTACCCTCCTTTTCACCCACAGCCTAACCTGCATTTCGGTTCACGGCCGCCCGCTCTGTCAATGCCACATCAGTACTATCCTTAGGGTTTAGGTACAGGGGATATATTGCGCTTGGGGTCCGGTTGGGGTCAGGGTTAGGTACCCTCGTCTTCACTCGCAGCCTAACCTGCTTTTCCTGTCACGGCCGCCCGCTCTGTCAATGCCACATCGGTACTATCCTGAGGGTTTATGTACAAGGGGTAGATTGCGCTCGGGGTCGGATTGGGGTCAGGGTTAGGTCCCCTCATCTTCACCCGCCGCCTCACCTTCATTTCGGGTGAGTGCTGCCCGCTCTGTCAAGGCGACATCAGTAGTATCCTTAGGGTTTAAGTACTGGGGGTAGATTGCGCTCGGGGTCGGGTTGGGGTCAGGGTTTGATACCCTCTTCAACCGCCGTCTCACCTGCATTTCGGGTAACAGCCGCCCGCTCTGTCAAAGCTACATTAGTACTATCCTTAGGGTTTAGGTACAGGAGGTAGATTGCGCTCGGGCTCGGGTTGGGGTCAGGGTCAATTACCCTCCTTTTCACCCACAGCCTAACCTGCATTTCGCTTCACGGCCGCCAGCTCTGTCAATGCCACATCAGTTCTATCCTTAGGGTTTAGGTACAGGTGGTAGATTGCGCTCGGGGTCGGGTTGGGGTCAGGGTTAGGTACCCTCTTTTTCACCCGCCGCTACACCTGCATTTCGGGTAATGGCCGCCCGCTCTGTGAATGCTACATCTGTAATATCCTTGGGGTTTAGGCACAGGGGGTAGATTGCGCTCGGGGTCGGGTTGGGGTCAGGGTTAGGTACCCTCTTGAACCGCCGCCTCACCTGCATTTCGGTTCACGGCCGCCCGCTCCGTCAAGGCCACATCAGTACTATCCTTAGGGTTTAGGTACAGGGGGTAGATTGCGCTCGGGGCCGGGTTGCGGTCAGGGTTAGGTACCCTCTTTTTCACCCGCCGCTACACCTGCATTTCGGGTAATGGCCGCCCGCTCTGTGAATGCTACATCTGTAATATCCTTGGGGTTTAGGCACAGGGGGTAGATTGCGCTCGGGGTCGGGTTGGGGTCTGGGTTAGGTACCCTCTTGAACCGCCGCCTCACCTGCATTTCGGTTCACGGCCGCCCGCTCCGTCAAGGCCACATCAGTACTATCCTTAGGGTTTAGGTACAGGATGTAGATTGCGCTCGGGGTCGGGTTGGGGTCAGGGTTAGGGACCCTCTTTCTCACCCGCAGCCTAACCTGCATTTCGGTTCACTGCCGCCAGCTCTGTCAATGCCACATCAGTACTATCCTTAGGGTATAGGCACAGGGGGTAGATTGCGCTCGGGGTCGGGTTGGGGTCAGAGTTAGGTTCCCTCTTTTTCACCCGCCGCTACACGTGCATTTCGGGTAACGGCCGCCCACTCTGTCAATGCCACATCTGTACTATCTTTAGGGTTTAGGTACAGGGGGTAGATTGCGCTCGGGGCCGGGTTGGGGTCAGGGTTAGGTACCCTCTTTTTCACCCGCCGCTACACCTGCATTTCGGGTAGCGGCCGCCCGCTCGGTCAATGCCACATCTGTTCTATTCTTAGGGTTTAGGTACAGGGGGTAGATTGCGCTCGGGGTCGGGTTGGGTTCAGGGTTAGGTACCCTCTTTTTCACCCGCCGCTACACCTGCATTTCGGGCAACGGCCGCCCGCTCTGTCAATGCTACATCAGTACTATCCTTATGGTTTAGGTACAGTGGGTAGATTGCGCTCGGGGTCGGGTTGGGGTCAGGGTTAGGTACCATCTTCTTCACCCGCTGCCTAACCTGCATTTCGGTTCACGGCCGCCCGCTCTGTCAATGCCACATCAGTACTATCCTTAGGGTTTAGGTACAGGATGTAGATTGCGCTCGGGGTCGGGTTGGGGTCAGGGTTAGGGACCCTCTTTCTCACCCGCAGCCTAACCTGCATTTCGGTTCACGGCCGCGCGCTCTGTCAATGCCACATCAGTACTATCCTTAGGGTATAGGCACAGGGGGTAGATTGCGCTCGGGGTCGGGTTGGGGTCAGGGTTAGGTTCCCTCTTTTTCACCCGCCGCTACACGTGCATTTCGGGTAACGGCCGCCCACTCTGTCAATGCCACATCTGTACTATCTTTAGGGTTTAGGTACAGGGGGTAGATTGCGCTCGGGGCCGGGTTGGGGTCAGGGTTAGATAACCTCTTTTTCACCCGCCGCTACACCTGCATTTCGGGTAGCGGCCGCCCGCTCGGTCAATGCCACATCTGTTCTATTCTTAGGGTTTAGGTACAGGGGGTAGATTGCGCTCGGGGTCGGGTTGGGTTCAGGGTTAGGTACCCTCTTTTTCACCCGCCGCTACACCTGCATTTCGGGTAACGGCCGCCCGCTCTGTCAATGCTACATCAGTACTATCCTTATGGTTTAGGTACAGTGGGTAGATTGCGCTCGGGGTCGGGTTGGGGTCAGGGTTAGGTACCATCTTCTTCACCCGCTGCCTAACCTGCATTTCGGTTCACGGCCGCCCGCTCTGTCAATGCCACATCAGTACTATCCTTAGGGTTTAGGTACAGGGGATATATTGCGCTTGGGGTCCGGTTGGGGTCAGGGTTAGGTACCCTCGTCTTCACTCGAAGCCTAACCTGCTTTTCCTGTCACGGCCGCCCCCTCTGGCAATGCCATGTCAGCCCTATCCTTAGGGTTTAGGTACAGGGGGTAGATTGCGCTCGGGGTCGGGTTGGGGTCAGGGTTAGGTGCCCTCTTTCTCACCCGCCGCCTAACCTGCATTTCGGTTCACGGCCGCCCGCTCTGTCAATGCCACATCAGTACTATCTTTAGGGTTTAGGTACAGGGGGTAGATTGCGCTCGGGGTCGGGTTGGGGTCAGGGTTAGATACCCTCTTCAACCGCCGCATCACCTGCATTTCGGGTGACGGCCGCCAGCTCTGCCAATGCCACATCAGTACTATCCTTAGGGTTTAGGTACAGGGGGTAGATTGCGCTCGGCGTCGGGTTGGGTTCAGGGTTAGGTACCCTCTTTTTCACCCGCCGCTACACCTGCATTTCGGGTAACGGCCGCCCGCTCTGTCAATGCTACATCTGTAATATCCTTAGGGTTTATGTACAGGGGATAGCTTGCGCTCGGGGTCGGGTTGGGGTCAGGGTTAGGTACCCTCTTTTTCACCCGCAGCCTAACCTGCATTTCGGGTAACGGCCGCCCGCTCTGTCAATGCCACATCTGTAATATCCTTAGGGTTTAGGTACAGGGGGTAGATTGCGCTCGGGGTCGGGTTGGGGTCAGGGTTAGGTACCCTCTTCTTCACCGGCCGCCTAACCTGAATTTCGGTTCACGGCCGCCCGCTCTGTCAATGCCACATCTGTACTATCCTTAGGGTTTAGGTACAGGGGATAGATTGCGCTCGGGGTCGGGTTGGGGTCAGGGTTAGGTACCCTCTTCTTCACCGGCCGCCTAACCTGCATTTCGGTTCACGGCCGCCCGCTCTGTCAATGCCACATCAGTACTATCTTTAGGGTTTAGATACAGGGGGTAGATTGCGCTCGGGGTCGGTTTGGGGTCAGGGTTAGATACCCTATTTTTCTCCCGCCGCTACACCTGCACTTCGGGTAACGGCCGCCCGCTCTGTCAATGCCACATCTGTACTATCCTTAGGGATTAGGTACAGGGGGTAGATTGCGCTCAGGGTCGGGTTGGGGTCAGGGTTAGGTATCCCTTTTTCACCCGCCGCCACTCCTGCATTTCGGGTAACGGCCGCCCGCTCTGTCAATGACACATCTGTACTATCCTTAGGGTTTTTGTACAGGGGATAGCTTGCGCTCGGGGTCGGGTTGGGGTCAGGGTTAGGTACCCTCTTTTTCACCCGCCGCTACACCTGCATTTCGGGTAATGGCCGCCCGCTCTGTGAATGCTACATCTGTAATATCCTTGGGGTTTAGGCACAGGGGGTAGATTGCGCTCGGGGTCGGGTTGGGGTCTGGGTTAGGTACCCTCTTGAACCGCCGCCTCACCTGCATTTCGGTTCACGGCCGCCCGCTCCGTCAAGGCCACATCAGTACTATCCTTAGGGTTTAGGTACAGGATGTAGATTGCGCTCGGGGTCGGGTTGGGGTCAGGGTTAGGGACCCTCTTTCTCACCCGCAGCCTAACCTGCATTTCGGTTCACGGCCGCCAGCTCTGTCAATGCCACATCAGTACTATCCTTAGGGTATAGGCACAGGGGGTAGATTGCGCTCGGGGTCGGGTTGGGGTCAGAGTTAGGTTCCCTCTTTTTCACCCGCCGCTACACGTGCATTTCGGGTAACGGCCGCCCACTCTGTCAATGCCACATCTGTACTATCTTTAGGGTTTAGGTACAGGGGGTAGATTGCGCTCGGGGCCGGGTTGGGGTCAGGGTTAGGTACCCTCTTTTTCACCCGCCGCCACACCTGCATTTCGGGTAATGGCCGCCCGCTCTGTCAATGCCACATCTGTACTATCCTTATGGTTTAGGTACAGGGGGTAGCTTGCGCTCGGGGTCTCGTTGTGGTCAGGGTTAGGTACCCTCTTTTTCTCCCGCCGCCACTCCTGCATTTCGGGTAACGGCCGCCCGCTCTGTCAATGACACATCTGTACTATCCTTAGGGTTTATGTACAGGGGATAGCTTGCGCTCGGGGTCGGGTTGGGGTCAGGGTTAGGTACCTTCTTTTTCACCCGCAGCCTAACATGAATTTCGGGTAACGGCCGCCCGCTCTGTCAATGCCACATCTGTACTATCCTTAGGGCTTAGGCACAGGGGATAGATTGCGCTCGGGGTTGTTTCGGTTCACGGCCGCCCGCTCTGTCAATGCGACATCAGTACTATCCTTTGGGGTTTAGGTACAGGGGGTAGATTGCGCTCGGCGTCGGTTTGGGGTCAGGGTTAGATACCCTCTTCAACCGCCGCATCACCTGCATTTCGGGTAACTGCTGCCCGGTCTGTCAACGCCACATCTGTACTATCCTTAGGGTTTAGGTACAGGGGGTAGATTGCGCTCGGGGTCGGGTTGGGGTCAGGGTTAGGTACCCTCTTTTTCTCCCGCCGCCTAACCTGAATTTCGGTTCACGGCCGCCCGCTCTGTCAATGCCACATCTGTACTATCCATAGGGTTTAGGTACAGGGGGTAGATTGCGCTCGGGGTCGGGTTGTGGTCAGGGTTAGGTACCCTATTTTTCACCCGCCGCCTCACCTCCCTTGTGGATAAGGGCCGCCCGCTATGTTAATGCCACATCTGTACTATCCTCAGGGTTTAGGTACAGGGGGTAGAACCTGCATTTCGGGTAACGGCCGCCCGCTCTGTCAATGCCACATCTGTACTATCCTTAGGGTTTAGGTACAGGGGGTAGATTGCGCTCGGGGTCGGGTTGGGGTCAGGGTTAGGTACCCTCTTTCTCACCCGCCCCTACACCTGCATTTCGGGTAACGGCTGCCCGGTCTGTCAACGCCACATCTGTACTATCCTTAGGGTTTAGGTACAGGGGGTAGATTGCGCTCGGGGTCGGGTTGGGGTCAGGGTTAGGTACCCTCTTTTTCTCCCGCCGCCTAACCTGAATTTCGGTTCACGGCCGCCCGCTCTGTCAATGCCACATCTGTACTATCCATAGGGTTAAGGTACAGGGGGTAGATTGCGCTCGGGGTCGGGTTGTGGTCAGGGTTAGGTACCCTATTTTTCACCCGCCGCCTCACCTCCCTTGTGGATAAGGGCCGCCCGCTATGTTAATGCCACATCTGTACTATCCTCAGGGTTTAGGTACAGGGGGTAGAACCTGCATTTCGGGTAACGGCCGCCCGCTCTGTCAATGCCACATCTGTACTATCCTTAGGGTTTAGGTACAGGTGGTAGATTGCGCTCAGGGTCGGGTTGGGGTCAGGGTTAGGTACCCTCTTTTTCACCCGCCGCCACACCTGCATTTCGGGTAATGGCCGCCCGCTCTGTCAATGCCACATCTGTACTATCCTTAGGGTTTAGGTACAGGGGGTAGAACCTGCATTTCGGGTAACGGCCGCCCGCTCTCTCAATGCCACATCTGTACCATCCTTAGGGTTTAGCTACAGGGGGTAGATTGCGCTCGGGGTCGGGTTGGGGTCAGGGTTAGGTACCCTCTTTCTCACTCGCCGCTACACCTGCATTTCGGGTAACGGCTGCCCGGTCTGTCAACGCCACATCTGTACTATCCTTAGGGTTTAGGTACAGGGGGTAGATTGCGCTCGGGGTCGGGTTGGGGTCAGGGTTAGGTACCCTCTTTTTCTCCCGCCGCTACACCTGCATTTCGGGTAACGGCCGCCCGCTCTGTCAATGCCACATCTGTACTATCCTTAGGGTTTAGGTACAGGGGGTAGATTGCGCTCGGGGTCGGGTTGGGGTCAGGGTTAGGTACCCTATTTTTCACCCGCCGCCTCACCTCCCTTGTGGATAAGGGCCGCCCGCTATGTTAATGCCACATCTGTACTATCCTCAGGCTTTAGGTACAGGGGGTAGAACCTGCATTTCGGGTAACGGCCGCCCGCTCTGTCAATGCCACATCTGTACTATCCTTAGGGTTTAGGTACAGGGGTAGATTGCGCTCAGGGTCGGGTTGGGGTCAGGGTTAGGTACCCTCTGTTTCACCCGCCGCCACACCTGCATTTCGGGCAACGGCCGCCCGCTCTGTCAATGACACATCTGTACTATCCTTAGGGTTTAGGTACAGGGGGTAGAACCTGCATTTCGGGTAACGGCCGCCCGCTCTGTCAATGCCACATCTGTACTATCCTTAGGGTTTAGGTACAGGGGGTAGAACCTGCATTTCGGGTAACGGCCGCCCGCTCTGTCAATGCCACATCTGTACTATCCTTAGGGTTTAGGTAAAGGGGGTAGATTGCGCTCAGGGTCGGGTTGGGGTCAGGGTTAGGTACCCTCTTTTTCACCCGCCGCTACACCTGCATTTCGGGTAATGGCCGGCCGCTCTGTCAATGCCACATCTGTACTATCCTTAGGGTTTAGGTACAGGGGGTAGCTTGCGCTCGGGGTCTCGTTGTGGTCAGGGTTAGGTACCCTCTTTTTCTCCCGCCGCCACTCCTGCATTTCGGGTAACGGCCGCCCGCTCTGTCAATGACACATCTGTACTATCCTCAGGGTTTAGGTACAGGGGGTAGAACCTGCATTTCGGGTAACGGCCGCCCGCTCTGTCAATGCCACATCTGTACTATCCTTAGGGTTTAGGTACAGGGGGTAGATTGCGCTCGGGGTCGGGTTGGGGTCAGGGTTAGGTACCCTCTTTCTCACCCGCCCCTACACCTGCATTTCGGGTAACGGCTGCCCGGTCTGTCAACGCCACATCTGTACTATCCTTAGGGTTTAGGTACAGGGGGTAGATTGCGCTCGGGGTCGGGTTGGGGTCAGGGTTAGGTACCCTCTTTTTCTCCCGCCGCCTAACCTGAATTTCGGTTCACGGCCGCCCGCTCTGTCAATGCCACATCTGTACTATCCATAGGGTTAAGGTACAGGGGGTAGATTGCGCTCGGGGTCGGGTTGTGGTCAGGGTTAGGTACCCTATTTTTCACCCGCCGCCTCACCTCCCTTGTGGATAAGGGCCGCCCGCTATGTTAATGCCACATCTGTACTATCCTCAGGGTTTAGGTACAGGGGGTAGAACCTGCATTTCGGGTAACGGCCGCCCGCTCTGTCAATGCCACATCTGTACTATCCTTAGGGTTTAGGTACAGGTGGTAGATTGCGCTCAGGGTCGGGTTGGGGTCAGGGTTAGGTACCCTCTTTTTCACCCGCCGCCACACCTGCATTTCGGGTAATGGCCGCCCGCTCTGTCAATGCCACATCTGTACTATCCTTAGGGTTTAGGTACAGGGGGTAGAACCTGCATTTCGGGTAACGGCCGCCCGCTCTCTCAATGCCACATCTGTACCATCCTTAGGGTTTAGCTACAGGGGGTAGATTGCGCTCGGGGTCGGGTTGGGGTCAGGGTTAGGTACCCTCTTTCTCACTCGCCGCTACACCTGCATTTCGGGTAACGGCTGCCCGGTCTGTCAACGCCACATCTGTACTATCCTTAGGGTTTAGGTACAGGGGGTAGATTGCGCTCGGGGTCGGGTTGGGGTCAGGGTTAGGTACCCTCTTTTTCTCCCGCCGCTACACCTGCATTTCGGGTAACGGCCGCCCGCTCTGTCAATGCCACATCTGTACTATCCTTAGGGTTTAGGTACAGGGGGTAGATTGCGCTCGGGGTCGGGTTGGGGTCAGGGTTAGGTACCCTATTTTTCACCCGCCGCCTCACCTCCCTTGTGGATAAGGGCCGCCCGCTATGTTAATGCCACATCTGTACTATCCTCAGGCTTTAGGTACAGGGGGTAGAACCTGCATTTCGGGTAACGGCCGCCCGCTCTGTCAATGCCACATCTGTACTATCCTTAGGGTTTAGGTACAGGGGTAGATTGCGCTCAGGGTCGGGTTGGGGTCAGGGTTAGGTACCCTCTGTTTCACCCGCCGCCACACCTGCATTTCGGGCAACGGCCGCCCGCTCTGTCAATGACACATCTGTACTATCCTTAGGGTTTAGGTACAGGGGGTAGAACCTGCATTTCGGGTAACGGCCGCCCGCTCTGTCAATGCCACATCTGTACTATCCTTAGGGTTTAGGTACAGGGGGTAGAACCTGCATTTCGGGTAACGGCCGCCCGCTCTGTCAATGCCACATCTGTACTATCCTTAGGGTTTAGGTAAAGGGGGTAGATTGCGCTCAGGGTCGGGTTGGGGTCAGGGTTAGGTACCCTCTTTTTCACCCGCCGCTACACCTGCATTTCGGGTAATGGCCGGCCGCTCTGTCAATGCCACATCTGTACTATCCTTAGGGTTTAGGTACAGGGGGTAGCTTGCGCTCGGGGTCTCGTTGTGGTCAGGGTTAGGTACCCTCTTTTTCTCCCGCCGCCACTCCTGCATTTCGGGTAACGGCCGCCCGCTCTGTCAATGACACATCTGTACTATCCTTAGGGTTTATGTACAGGGGATAGCTTGCGCTCGGGGTCGGGTTGGGGTCAGGGTTAGGTACCCTCGTTTTCACCCGCAGCCTAACCTGCATTTCGGGTAAGGGCCGCCCGCTCTGTCAAGGTCACATCTGTACTATCCTTAGGGTTTAGGTACATGGGGTAGATTGCGCTCGAGGTTGGGTTGGCGTCAGGGTTAGGTACCCTCTTTTTCACCCGCCGCTACACATGCATTTCGGGTAACGGCCGCCCGCTCTGTCAAAGCTACATTAGTACTATCCTTAGGGTTTAGGTACAGGAGGTAGATTGCGCTCGGGTTCGGGTTGGGGTCAGGGTTAGGTACCCTCCTTTTCACCCACAGCCTAACCTGCATTTCGGTTCACGGCCGCCCGCTCTGTCAATGCCACATCAGTACTATCCTCAGGGTTTAGGTACAGGTGGTAGATTGCGCTCGGGTTCGGATTGGGGTCAGGGTTAGGTACCCTCTTTTTCACCCGCCGCTACACCTGCATTTCGGGTAATGGCCGCCCGCTCTGTGAATGCCACATCTGTAATATCCTTGGGGTTTAGGTACAGGGGGTAGATTGCGCTCGGGGTCGGGTTGGGGTCACGGTTAGGTACCCTCTTGAACCGCCGCCTCACCTGCATTTCGGTTCACGGCCGCCCGCTCTGTCAATGCCACATCAGTACTCTCCTTTGGGGTTTAGGTACAGGGGGTAGATTGCGCTCGGGGTCGGGTTGGGGTCAGGGTTAGGTACCCGCTTTCTCACTCGCCGCTACACCTGCATTTCGGGTAACGGCTGCCCGGTCTGTCAACGCCACATCTGTACTATCCTTAGGGTTTAGGTACAGGGGGTAGATTGCGCTCGGGGTCGGGTTGGGGTCAGGGTTAGGTACCCTCTTTTTCTCCCGCCGCTACACCTGCATTTCGGGTAACGGCCGCCCGCTCTGTCAATGCCACATCTGTACTATCCTTAGGGTTTAGGTACAGGGGGTAGATTGCGCTCGGGGTCGGGTTGGGGTCAAGGTTAGGTACCCTATTTTTCACCCGCCGCCTCACCTCCCTTGTGGATAAGGGCCGCCCGCTATGTTAATGCCACATCTGTACTATCCTCAGGCTTTAGGTACAGGGGGTAGAACCTGCATTTCGGGTAACGGCCGCCCGCTCTGTCAATGCCACATCTGTACTATCCTTAGGGTTTAGGTACAGGGGTAGATTGCGCTCAGGGTCGGGTTGGGGTCAGGGTTAGGTACCCTCTTTTTCACCCGCCGCCACACCTGCATTTCGGGCAACGGCCGCCCGCTCTGTCAATGCCACATCTGTACTATCCTTAGGGTTTAGGTACAGGGGGTAGCTTGCGCTCGAGGTCTCGTTGTGGTCAGGGTTAGGTACCCTCTTTTTCTCCCGCCGCCACTCCTGCATTTCGGGTAACGGCCGCCCGCTCTGTCAATGACACATCTGTACTATCCTTAGGGTTTATGTACAGGGGATAGCTTGCGCTCGGGGTCGGGTTGGGGTCAGGGTTAGGTACCCTCGTTTTCACCCGCAGCCTAACCTGCATTTCGCGTAAGGGCCGCCCGCTCTGTCAAGGTCACATCTGTACTATCCTTAGGGCTTAGGTACAGGGGGTAGATTGCGCTCGAGGTTGGGTTGGCGTCAGGGTTAGGTACCCTCTTTTTCACCCGCCGCTACACATGCATTTCGGGTAACGGCCGCCCGCTCTGTCAAAGCTACATTAGTACTATCCTTAGGGTTTAGGTACAGGAGGTAGATTGCGCTCGGGTTCGGGTTGGGGTCAGGGTTAGGTACCCTCCTTTTCACCCACAGCCTAACCTGCATTTCGCTTCACGGCCGCCCGCTCTGTCAATGCCACATCAGTACTCTCCTTTGGGGTTTAGGTACAGGGGGTAGATTGCGCTCGGGGTCGGGTTGGGGTCAGGGTTAGGTACCCGCTTTCTCACTCGCCGCTACACCTGCATTTCGGGTAACGGCTGCCCGGTCTGTCAACGCCACATCTGTACTATCCTTAGGGTTTAGGTACAGGGGGTAGATTGCGCTCGGGGTCGGGTTGGGGTCAGGGTTAGGTACCCTCCTTTTCTCCCGCCGCTACACCTGCATTTCGGGTAACGGCCGCCCGCTCTGTCAATGCCACATCTGTACTATCCTTAGGGTTTAGGTACAGGGGGTAGATTGCGCTCGGGGTCGGGTTGGGGTCAAGGTTAGGTACCCTATTTTTCACCCGCCGCCTCACCTCCCTTGTGGATCAGGGCCGCCCGCTATGTTATTGCCACATCTGTACTATCCTCAGGCTTTAGGTACAGGGGGTAGAACCTGCATTTCGGGTAACGGCCGCCCGCTCTGTCAATGCCACATCTGTACTATTCTTAGGGTTTAGGTACAGGGGTAGATTGCGCTCAGGGTCGGGAAGGGGTCAGGGTTAGGTACCCTCTTCTTCACCGGCCGCCTAACCTGCATTTCGGTTCACGGCCGCCCGCTCTGTCAATGCCACATCAGTACTATCTTTAGGGTTTAGATACAGGGGGTAGATTGCGCTCGGGGTCGGTTTGGGGTCAGGGTTAGATACCCTATTTTTCTCCCGCCGCTACACCTGCACTTCGGGTAACGGCCGCCCGCTCTGTCAATGCCACATCTGTACTATCCTTAGGGATTACGTACAGGGGGTAGATTGCGCTCAGGGTCGGGTTGGGGTCAGGGTTAGGTATCCCTTTTTCACCCGCCGCCACTCCTGCATTTCGGGTAACGGCCGCCCGCTCTGTCAATGACACATCTGTACTATCCTTAGGGTTTATGTACAGGGGATAGCTTGCGCTCGGGGTCGGGTTGGGGTCAGGGTTAGGTACCCTCTTTTTCACCCGCCGCTACACCTGCATTTCGGGTAATGGCCGCCCGCTCTGTGAATGCTACATCTGTAATATCCTTGGGGTTTAGGCACAGGGGGTAGATTGCGCTCGGGGTCGGGTTGGGGTCTGGGTTAGGTACCCTCTTGAACCGCCGCCTCACCTGCATTTCGGTTCACGGCCGCCCGCTCCGTCAAGGCCACATCAGTACTATCCTTAGGGTTTAGGTACAGGATGTAGATTGCGCTCGGGGTCGGGTTGGGGTCAGGGTTAGGGACCCTCTTTCTCACCCGCAGCCTAACCTGCATTTCGGTTCACGGCCGCCAGCTCTGTCAATGCCACATCAGTACTATCCTTAGGGTATAGGCACAGGGGGTAGATTGCGCTCGGGGTCGGGTTGGGGTCAGAGTTAGGTTCCCTCTTTTTCACCCGCCGCTACACGTGCATTTCGGGTAACGGCCGCCCACTCTGTCAATGCCACATCTGTACTATCTTTAGGGTTTAGGTACAGGGGGTAGATTGCGCTCGGGGCCGGGTTGGGGTCAGGGTTAGGTACCCTCTTTTTCACCCGCCGCCACACCTGCATTTCGGGTAATGGCCGCCCGCTCTGTCAATGCCACATCTGTACTATCCTTATGGTTTAGGTACAGGGGGTAGCTTGCGCTCGGGGTCTCGTTGTGGTCAGGGTTAGGTACCCTCTTTTTCTCCCGCCGCCACTCCTGCATTTCGGGTAACGGCCGCCCGCTCTGTCAATGACACATCTGTACTATCCTTAGGGTTTATGTACAGGGGATAGCTTGCGCTCGGGGTCGGGTTGGGGTCAGGGTTAGGTACCTTCTTTTTCACCCGCAGCCTAACATGAATTTCGGGTAACGGCCGCCCGCTCTGTCAATGCCACATCTGTACTATCCTTAGGGTTTAGGTACAGGGGGTAGATTGCGCTCGGCGTCGGTTTGGGGTCAGGGTTAGATACCCTCTTCAACCGCCGCATCACCTGCATTTCGGGTAACGGCCGCCCGCTCTGCCAATGCCACATCAGTACTATCCTTAGGGCTTAGGCACAGGGGGTAGATTGCGCTCGGGGTCGGTTTGGGGTCAGGGTTAGATACCCTATTTTTCTCCCGCCGCTACACCTGCACTTCGGGTAACGGCCGCCCGCTCTGTCAATGCCACATCTGTACTATCCTTAGAGATTAGGTACAGGGGGTAGATTGCGCTCAGGGTCGGGTTGGGGTCAGGGTTAGGTATCCCTTTTTCACCCGCCGCCACTCCTGCATTTCGGGTAACGGCCGCCCGCTCTGTCAATGACACATCTGTACTATCCTTAGGGTTTATGTACAGGGGATAGCTTGCGCTCGGGGTCGGGTTGGGGTCAGGGTTAGGTACCCTCTTTTTCACCCGCCGCTACACCTGCATTTCGGGTAATGGCCGCCCGCTCTGTGAATGCTACATCTGTAATATCCTTGGGGTTTAGGCACAGGGGGTAGATTGCGCTCGGGGTCGGGTTGGGGTCTGGGTTAGGTACCCTCTTGAACCGCCGCCTCACCTGCATTTCGGTTCACGGCCGCCCGCTCCGTCAAGGCCACATCAGTACTATCCTTAGGGTTTAGGTACAGGATGTAGATTGCGCTCGGGGTCGGGTTGGGGTCAGGGTTAGGGACCCTCTTTCTCACCCGCAGCCTAACCTGCATTTCGGTTCACGGCCGCCAGCTCTGTCAATGCCACATCAGTACTATCCTTAGGGTATAGGCACAGGGGGTAGATTGCGCTCGGGGTCGGGTTGGGGTCAGAGTTAGGTTCCCTCTTTTTCACCCGCCGCTACACGTGCATTTCGGGTAACGGCCGCCCACTCTGTCAATGCCACATCTGTACTATCTTTAGGGTTTAGGTACAGGGGGTAGATTGCGCTCGGGGCCGGGTTGGGGTCAGGGTTAGGTACCCTCTTTTTCACCCGCCGCCACACCTGCATTTCGGGTAATGGCCGCCCGCTCTGTCAATGCCACATCTGTACTATCCTTATGGTTTAGGTACAGGGGGTAGCTTGCGCTCGGGGTCTCGTTGTGGTCAGGGTTAGGTACCCTCTTTTTCTCCCGCCGCCACTCCTGCATTTCGGGTAACGGCCGCCCGCTCTGTCAATGACACATCTGTACTATCCTTAGGGTTTATGTACAGGGGATAGCTTGCGCTCGGGGTCGGGTTGGGGTCAGGGTTAGGTACCTTCTTTTTCACCCGCAGCCTAACATGAATTTCGGGTAACGGCCGCCCGCTCTGTCAATGCCACATCTGTACTATCCTTAGGGTTTAGGTACAGGGGGTAGATTGCGCTCGGCGTCGGTTTGGGGTCAGGGTTAGATACCCTCTTCAACCGCCGCATCACCTGCATTTCGGGTAACGGCCGCCCGCTCTGCCAATGCCACATCAGTACTATCCTTAGGGCTTAGGCACAGGGGATAGATTGCGCTCGGGGTTGTTTCGGTTCACGGCCGCCCGCTCTGTCAATGCGACATCAGTACTATCCTTTGGGGTTTAGGTACAGGGGGTAGATTGCGCTCGGCGTCGGTTTGGGGTCAGGGTTAGATACCCTCTTCAACCGCCGCATCACCTGCATTTCGGGTAACTGCTGCCCGGTCTGTCAACGCCACATCTGTACTATCCTTAGGGTTTAGGTACAGGGGGTAGATTGCGCTCGGGGTCGGGTTGGGGTCAGGGTTAGGTACCCTCTTTTTCTCCCGCCGCCTAACCTGAATTTCGGTTCACGGCCGCCCGCTCTGTCAATGCCACATCTGTACTATCCATAGGGTTTAGGTACAGGGGGTAGATTGCGCTCGGGGTCGGGTTGTGGTCAGGGTTAGGTACCCTATTTTTCACCCGCCGCCTCACCTCCCTTGTGGATAAGGGCCGCCCGCTATGTTAATGCCACATCTGTACTATCCTCAGGGTTTAGGTACAGGGGGTAGAACCTGCATTTCGGGTAACGGCCGCCCGCTCTGTCAATGCCACATCTGTACTATCCTTAGGGTTTAGGTACAGGGGGTAGATTGCGCTCGGGGTCGGGTTGGGGTCAGGGTTAGGTACCCTCTTTCTCACCCGCCCCTACACCTGCATTTCGGGTAACGGCTGCCCGGTCTGTCAACGCCACATCTGTACTATCCTTAGGGTTTAGGTACAGGGGGTAGATTGCGCTCGGGGTCGGGTTGGGGTCAGGGTTAGGTACCCTCTTTTTCTCCCGCCGCCTAACCTGAATTTCGGTTCACGGCCGCCCGCTCTGTCAATGCCACATCTGTACTATCCATAGGGTTTAGGTACAGGGGGTAGATTGCGCTCGGGGTCGGGTTGTGGTCAGGGTTAGGTACCCTATTTTTCACCCGCCGCCTCACCTCCCTTGTGGATAAGGGCCGCCCGCTATGTTAATGCCACATCTGTACTATCCTCAGGGTTTAGGTACAGGGGGTAGAACCTGCATTTCGGGTAACGGCCGCCCGCTCTGTCAATGCCACATCTGTACTATCCTTAGGGTTTAGGTACAGGTGGTAGATTGCGCTCAGGGTCGGGTTGGGGTCAGGGTTAGGTACCCTCTTTTTCACCCGCCGCCACACCTGCATTTCGGGTAATGGCCGCCCGCTCTGTCAATGCCACATCTGTACTATCCTTAGGGTTTAGGTACAGGGGGTAGAACCTGCATTTCGGGTAACGGCCGCCCGCTCTCTCAATGCCACATCTGTACCATCCTTAGGGTTTAGCTACAGGGGGTAGATTGCGCTCGGGGTCGGGTTGGGGTCAGGGTTAGGTACCCTCTTTCTCACTCGCCGCTACACCTGCATTTCGGGTAACGGCTGCCCGGTCTGTCAACGCCACATCTGTACTATCCTTAGGGTTTAGGTACAGGGGGTAGATTGCGCTCGGGGTCGGGTTGGGGTCAGGGTTAGGTACCCTCTTTTTCTCCCGCCGCTACACCTGCATTTCGGGTAACGGCCGCCCGCTCTGTCAATGCCACATCTGTACTATCCTTAGGGTTTAGGTACAGGGGGTAGATTGCGCTCGGGGTCGGGTTGGGGTCAGGGTTAGGTACCCTATTTTTCACCCGCCGCCTCACCTCCCTTGTGGATAAGGGCCGCCCGCTATGTTAATGCCACATCTGTACTATCCTCAGGCTTTAGGTACAGGGGGTAGAACCTGCATTTCGGGTAACGGCCGCCCGCTCTGTCAATGCCACATCTGTACTATCCTTAGGGTTTAGGTACAGGGGTAGATTGCGCTCAGGGTCGGGTTGGGGTCAGGGTTAGGTACCCTCTGTTTCACCCGCCGCCACACCTGCATTTCGGGCAACGGCCGCCCGCTCTGTCAATGACACATCTGTACTATCCTTAGGGTTTAGGTACAGGGGGTAGAACCTGCATTTCGGGTAACGGCCGCCCGCTCTGTCAATGCCACATCTGTACTATCCTTAGGGTTTAGGTACAGGGGGTAGAACCTGCATTTCGGGTAACGGCCGCCCGCTCTGTCAATGCCACATCTGTACTATCCTTAGGGTTTAGGTAAAGGGGGTAGATTGCGCTCAGGGTCGGGTTGGGGTCAGGGTTAGGTACCCTCTTTTTCACCCGCCGCTACACCTGCATTTCGGGTAATGGCCGGCCGCTCTGTCAATGCCACATCTGTACTATCCTTAGGGTTTAGGTACAGGGGGTAGCTTGCGCTCGGGGTCTCGTTGTGGTCAGGGTTAGGTACCCTCTTTTTCTCCCGCCGCCACTCCTGCATTTCGGGTAACGGCCGCCCGCTCTGTCAATGACACATCTGTACTATCCTTAGGGTTTATGTACAGGGGATAGCCTGCGCTCGGGGTCGGGTTGGGGTCAGGGTTAGGTACCCTCGTTTTCACCCGCAGCCTAACCTGCATTTCGGGTAAGGGCCGCCCGCTCTGTCAAGGTCACATCTGTACTATCCTTAGGGTTTAGGTACATGGGGTAGATTGCGCTCGAGGTTGGGTTGGCGTCAGGGTTAGGTACCCTCTTTTTCACCCGCCGCTACACATGCATTTCGGGTAACGGCCGCCCGCTCTGTCAAAGCTACATTAGTACTATCCTTAGGGTTTAGGTACAGGAGGTAGATTGCGCTCGGGTTCGGGTTGGGGTCAGGGTTAGGTACCCTCCTTTTTACCCACAGCCTAACCTGCATTTCGGTTCACGGCCGCCCGCTCTGTCAATGCCACATCAGTACTATCCTCAGGGTTTAGGTACAGGTGGTAGATTGCGCTCGGGTTCGGATTGGGGTCAGGGTTAGGTACCCTCTTTTTCACCCGCCGCTACACCTGCATTTCGGGTAATGGCCGCCCGCTCTGTGAATGCCACATCTGTAATATCCTTGGGGTTTAGGTACAGGGGGTAGATTGCGCTCGGGGTCGGGTTGGGGTCACGGTTAGGTACCCTCTTGAACCGCCGCCTCACCTGCATTTCGGTTCACGGCCGCCCGCTCTGTCAATGCCACATCAGTACTCTCCTTTGGGGTTTAGGTACAGGGGGTAGATTGCGCTCGGGGTCGGGTTGGGGTCAGGGTTAGGTACCCGCTTTCTCACTCGCCGCTACACCTGCATTTCGGGTAACGGCTGCCCGGTCTGTCAACGCCACATCTGTACTATCCTTAGGGTTTAGGTACAGGGGGTAGATTGCGCTCGGGGTCGGGTTGGGGTCAGGGTTAGGTACCCTCTTTTTCTCCCGCCGCTACACCTGCATTTCGGGTAACGGCCGCCCGCTCTGTCAATGCCACATCTGTACTATCCTTAGGGATTAGGTACAGGGGGTAGATTGCGCTCAGGGTCGGGTTGGGGTCAGGGTTAGGTATCCCTTTTTCACCCGCCGCCACTCCTGCATTTCGGGTAACGGCCGCCCGCTCTGTCAATGACACATCTGTACTATCCTTAGGGTTTATGTACAGGGGATAGCTTGCGCTCGGGGTCGGGTTGGGGTCAGGGTTAGGTACCCTCTTTTTCACCCGCCGCTACACCTGCATTTCGGGTAATGGCCGCCCGCTCTGTGAATGCTACATCTGTAATATCCTTGGGGTTTAGGCACAGGGGGTAGATTGCGCTCGGGGTCGGGTTGGGGTCTGGGTTAGGTACCCTCTTGAACCGCCGCCTCACCTGCATTTCGGTTCACGGCCGCCCGCTCCGTCAAGGCCACATCAGTACTATCCTTAGGGTTTAGGTACAGGATGTAGATTGCGCTCGGGGTCGGGTTGGGGTCAGGGTTAGGGACCCTCTTTCTCACCCGCAGCCTAACCTGCATTTCGGTTCACGGCCGCCAGCTCTGTCAATGCCACATCAGTACTATCCTTAGGGTATAGGCACAGGGGGTAGATTGCGCTCGGGGTCGGGTTGGGGTCAGAGTTAGGTTCCCTCTTTTTCACCCGCCGCTACACGTGCATTTCGGGTAACGGCCGCCCACTCTGTCAATGCCACATCTGTACTATCTTTAGGGTTTAGGTACAGGGGGTAGATTGCGCTCGGGGCCGGGTTGGGGTCAGGGTTAGGTACCCTCTTTTTCACCCGCCGCCACACCTGCATTTCGGGTAATGGCCGCCCGCTCTGTCAATGCCACATCTGTACTATCCTTATGGTTTAGGTACAGGGGGTAGCTTGCGCTCGGGGTCTCGTTGTGGTCAGGGTTAGGTACCCTCTTTTTCTCCCGCCGCCACTCCTGCATTTCGGGTAACGGCCGCCCGCTCTGTCAATGACACATCTGTACTATCCTTAGGGTTTATGTACAGGGGATAGCTTGCGCTCGGGGTCGGGTTGGGGTCAGGGTTAGGTACCTTCTTTTTCACCCGCAGCCTAACATGAATTTCGGGTAACGGCCGCCCGCTCTGTCAATGCCACATCTGTACTATCCTTAGGGTTTAGGTACAGGGGGTAGATTGCGCTCGGCGTCGGTTTGGGGTCAGGGTTAGATACCCTCTTCAACCGCCGCATCACCTGCATTTCGGGTAACGGCCGCCCGCTCTGCCAATGCCACATCAGTACTATCCTTAGGGCTTAGGCACAGGAGATAGATTGCGCTCGGGGTTGTTTCGGTTCACGGCCGCCCGCTCTGTCAATGCGACATCAGTACTATCCTTTGGGGTTTAGGTACAGGGGGTAGATTGCGCTCGGCGTCGGTTTGGGGTCAGGGTTAGATACCCTCTTCAACCGCCGCATCACCTGCATTTCGGGTAACTGCTGCCCGGTCTGTCAACGCCACATCTGTACTATCCTTAGGGTTTAGGTACAGGGGGTAGATTGCGCTCGGGGTCGGGTTGGGGTCAGGGTTAGGTACCCTCTTTTTCTCCCGCCGCCTAACCTGAATTTCGGTTCACGGCCGCCCGCTCTGTCAATGCCACATCTGTACTATCCATAGGGTTTAGGTACAGGGGGTAGATTGCGCTCGGGGTCGGGTTGTGGTCAGGGTTAGGTACCCTATTTTTCACCCGCCGCCTCACCTCCCTTGTGGATAAGGGCCGCCCGCTATGTTAATGCCACATCTGTACTATCCTCAGGGTTTAGGTACAGGGGGTAGAACCTGCATTTCGGGTAACGGCCGCCCGCTCTGTCAATGCCACATCTGTACTATCCTTAGGGTTTAGGTACAGGGGGTAGATTGCGCTCGGGGTCGGGTTGGGGTCAGGGTTAGGTACCCTCTTTCTCACCCGCCCCTACACCTGCATTTCGGGTAACGGCTGCCCGGTCTGTCAACGCCACATCTGTACTATCCTTAGGGTTTAGGTACAGGGGGTAGATTGCGCTCGGGGTCGGGTTGGGGTCAGGGTTAGGTACCCTCTTTTTCTCCCGCCGCCTAACCTGAATTTCGGTTCACGGCCGCCCGCTCTGTCAATGCCACATCTGTACTATCCATAGGGTTTAGGTACAGGGGGTAGATTGCGCTCGGGGTCGGGTTGTGGTCAGGGTTAGGTACCCTATTTTTCACCCGCCGCCTCACCTCCCTTGTGGATAAGGGCCGCCCGCTATGTTAATGCCACATCTGTACTATCCTCAGGGTTTAGGTACAGGGGGTAGAACCTGCATTTCGGGTAACGGCCGCCCGCTCTGTCAATGCCACATCTGTACTATCCTTAGGGTTTAGGTACAGGTGGTAGATTGCGCTCAGGGTCGGGTTGGGGTCAGGGTTAGGTACCCTCTTTTTCACCCGCCGCCACACCTGCATTTCGGGTAATGGCCGCCCGCTCTGTCAATGCCACATCTGTACTATCCTTAGGGTTTAGGTACAGGGGGTAGAACCTGCATTTCGGGTAACGGCCGCCCGCTCTCTCAATGCCACATCTGTACCATCCTTAGGGTTTAGCTACAGGGGGTAGATTGCGCTCGGGGTCGGGTTGGGGTCAGGGTTAGGTACCCTCTTTCTCACTCGCCGCTACACCTGCATTTCGGGTAACGGCTGCCCGGTCTGTCAACGCCACATCTGTACTATCCTTAGGGTTTAGGTACAGGGGGTAGATTGCGCTCGGGGTCGGGTTGGGGTCAGGGTTAGGTACCCTCTTTTTCTCCCGCCGCTACACCTGCATTTCGGGTAACGGCCGCCCGCTCTGTCAATGCCACATCTGTACTATCCTTAGGGTTTAGGTACAGGGGGTAGATTGCGCTCGGGGTCGGGTTGGGGTCAGGGTTAGGTACCCTATTTTTCACCCGCCGCCTCACCTCCCTTGTGGATAAGGGCCGCCCGCTATGTTAATGCCACATCTGTACTATCCTCAGGCTTTAGGTACAGGGGGTAGAACCTGCATTTCGGGTAACGGCCGCCCGCTCTGTCAATGCCACATCTGTACTATCCTTAGGGTTTAGGTACAGGGGTAGATTGCGCTCAGGGTCGGGTTGGGGTCAGGGTTAGGTACCCTCTGTTTCACCCGCCGCCACACCTGCATTTCGGGCAACGGCCGCCCGCTCTGTCAATGACACATCTGTACTATCCTTAGGGTTTAGGTACAGGGGGTAGAACCTGCATTTCGGGTAACGGCCGCCCGCTCTGTCAATGCCACATCTGTACTATCCTTAGGGTTTAGGTACAGGGGGTAGAACCTGCATTTCGGGTAACGGCCGCCCGCTCTGTCAATGCCACATCTGTACTATCCTTAGGGTTTAGGTAAAGGGGGTAGATTGCGCTCAGGGTCGGGTTGGGGTCAGGGTTAGGTACCCTCTTTTTCACCCGCCGCTACACCTGCATTTCGGGTAATGGCCGGCCGCTCTGTCAATGCCACATCTGTACTATCCTTAGGGTTTAGGTACAGGGGGTAGCTTGCGCTCGGGGTCTCGTTGTGGTCAGGGTTAGGTACCCTCTTTTTCTCCCGCCGCCACTCCTGCATTTCGGGTAACGGCCGCCCGCTCTGTCAATGACACATCTGTACTATCCTTAGGGTTTATGTACAGGGGATAGCTTGCGCTCGGGGTCGGGTTGGGGTCAGGGTTAGGTACCCTCGTTTTCACCCGCAGCCTAACCTGCATTTCGGGTAAGGGCCGCCCGCTCTGTCAAGGTCACATCTGTACTATCCTTAGGGTTTAGGTACATGGGGTAGATTGCGCTCGAGGTTGGGTTGGCGTCAGGGTTAGGTACCCTCTTTTTCACCCGCCGCTACACATGCATTTCGGGTAACGGCCGCCCGCTCTGTCAAAGCTACATTAGTACTATCCTTAGGGTTTAGGTACAGGAGGTAGATTGCGCTCGGGTTCGGGTTGGGGTCAGGGTTAGGTACCCTCCTTTTTACCCACAGCCTAACCTGCATTTCGGTTCAGGGCCGCCCGCTCTGTCAATGCCACATCAGTACTATCCTCAGGGTTTAGGTACAGGTGGTAGATTGCGCTCGGGTTCGGATTGGGGTCAGGGTTAGGTACCCTCTTTTTCACCCGCCGCTACACCTGCATTTCGGGTAATGGCCGCCCGCTCTGTGAATGCCACATCTGTAATATCCTTGGGGTTTAGGTACAGGGGGTAGATTGCGCTCGGGGTCGGGTTGGGGTCACGGTTAGGTACCCTCTTGAACCGCCGCCTCACCTGCATTTCGGTTCACGGCCGCCCGCTCTGTCAATGCCACATCAGTACTCTCCTTTGGGGTTTAGGTACAGGGGGTAGATTGCGCTCGGGGTCGGGTTGGGGTCAGGGTTAGGTACCCGCTTTCTCACTCGCCGCTACACCTGCATTTCGGGTAACGGCTGCCCGGTCTGTCAACGCCACATCTGTACTATCCTTAGGGTTTAGGTACAGGGGGTAGATTGCGCTCGGGGTCGGGTTGGGGTCAGGGTTAGGTACCCTCTTTTTCTCCCGCCGCTACACCTGCATTTCGGGTAACGGCCGCCCGCTCTGTCAATGCCACATCTGTACTATCCTTAGGGTTTAGGTACAGGGGGTAGATTGCGCTCGGGGTCGGGTTGGGGTCAAGGTTAGGTACCCTATTTTTCACCCGCCGCCTCACCTCCCTTGTGGATAAGGGCCGCCCGCTATGTTAATGCCACATCTGTACTATCCTCAGGCTTTAGGTACAGGGGGTAGAACCTGCATTTCGGGTAACGGCCGCCCGCTCTGTCAATGCCACATCTGTACTATCCTTAGGGTTTAGGTACAGGGGTAGATTGCGCTCAGGGTCGGGTTGGGGTCAGGGTTAGGTACCCTCTTTTTCACCCGCCGCCACACCTGCATTTCGGGCAACGGCCGCCCGCTCTGTCAATGCCACATCTGTACTATCCTTAGGGTTTAGGTACAGGGGGTAGCTTGCGCTCGAGGTCTCGTTGTGGTCAGGGTTAGGTACCCTCTTTTTCTCCCGCCGCCACTCCTGCATTTCGGGTAACGGCCGCCCGCTCTGTCAATGACACATCTGTACTATCCTTAGGGTTTATGTACAGGGGATAGCTTGCGCTCGGGGTCGGGTTGGGGTCAGGGTTAGGTACCCTCGTTTTCACCCGCAGCCTAACCTGCATTTCGCGTAAGGGCCGCCCGCTCTGTCAAGGTCACATCTGTACTATCCTTAGGGCTTAGGTACAGGGGGTAGATTGCGCTCGAGGTTGGGTTGGCGTCAGGGTTAGGTACCCTCTTTTTCACCCGCCGCTACACATGCATTTCGGGTAACGGCCGCCCGCTCTGTCAAAGCTACATTAGTACTATCCTTAGGGTTTAGGTACAGGAGGTAGATTGCGCTCGGGTTCGGGTTGGGGTCAGGGTTAGGTACCCTCCTTTTCACCCACAGCCTAACCTGCATTTCGCTTCACGGCCGCCCGCTCTGTCAATGCCACATCAGTACTCTCCTTTGGGGTTTAGGTACAGGGGGTAGATTGCGCTCGGGGTCGGGTTGGGGTCAGGGTTAGGTACCCGCTTTCTCACTCGCCGCTACACCTGCATTTCGGGTAACGGCTGCCCGGTCTGTCAACGCCACATCTGTACTATCCTTAGGGTTTAGGTACAGGGGGTAGATTGCGCTCGGGGTCGGGTTGGGGTCAGGGTTAGGTACCCTCCTTTTCTCCCGCCGCTACACCTGCATTTCGGGTAACGGCCGCCCGCTCTGTCAATGCCACATCTGTACTATCCTTAGGGTTTAGGTACAGGGGGTAGATTGCGCTCGGGGTCGGGTTGGGGTCAAGGTTAGGTACCCTATTTTTCACCCGCCGCCTCACCTCCCTTGTGGATCAGGGCCGCCCGCTATGTTATTGCCACATCTGTACTATCCTCAGGCTTTAGGTACAGGGGGTAGAACCTGCATTTCGGGTAACGGCCGCCCGCTCTGTCAATGCCACATCTGTACTATTCTTAGGGTTTAGGTACAGGGGTAGATTGCGCTCAGGGTCGGGAAGGGGTCAGGGTTAGGTACCCTCTTCTTCACCGGCCGCCTAACCTGCATTTCGGTTCACGGCCGCCCGCTCTGTCAATGCCACATCAGTACTATCTTTAGGGTTTAGATACAGGGGGTAGATTGCGCTCGGGGTCGGTTTGGGGTCAGGGTTAGATACCCTATTTTTCTCCCGCCGCTACACCTGCGCTTCGGGTAACGGCCGCCCGCTCTGTCAATGCCACATCTGTACTATCCTTAGGGATTAGGTACAGGGGGTAGATTGCGCTCAGGGTCGGGTTGGGGTCAGGGTTAGGTATCCCTTTTTCACCCGCCGCCACTCCTGCATTTCGGGTAACGGCCGCCCGCTCTGTCAATGACACATCTGTACTATCCTTAGGGTTTATGTACAGGGGATAGCTTGCGCTCGGGGTCGGGTTGGGGTCAGGGTTAGGTACCCTCTTTTTCACCCGCCGCTACACCTGCATTTCGGGTAATGGCCGCCCGCTCTGTGAATGCTACATCTGTAATATCCTTGGGGTTTAGGCACAGGGGGTAGATTGCGCTCGGGGTCGGGTTGGGGTCTGGGTTAGGTACCCTCTTGAACCGCCGCCTCACCTGCATTTCGGTTCACGGCCGCCCGCTCCGTCAAGGCCACATCAGTACTATCCTTAGGGTTTAGGTACAGGATGTAGATTGCGCTCGGGGTCGGGTTGGGGTCAGGGTTAGGGACCCTCTTTCTCACCCGCAGCCTAACCTGCATTTCGGTTCACGGCCGCCAGCTCTGTCAATGCCACATCAGTACTATCCTTAGGGTATAGGCACAGGGGGTAGATTGCGCTCGGGGTCGGGTTGGGGTCAGAGTTAGGTTCCCTCTTTTTCACCCGCCGCTACACGTGCATTTCGGGTAACGGCCGCCCACTCTGTCAATGCCACATCTGTACTATCTTTAGGGTTTAGGTACAGGGGGTAGATTGCGCTCGGGGCCGGGTTGGGGTCAGGGTTAGGTACCCTCTTTTTCACCCGCCGCCACACCTGCATTTCGGGTAATGGCCGCCCGCTCTGTCAATGCCACATCTGTACTATCCTTATGGTTTAGGTACAGGGGGTAGCTTGCGCTCGGGGTCTCGTTGTGGTCAGGGTTAGGTACCCTCTTTTTCTCCCGCCGCCACTCCTGCATTTCGGGTAACGGCCGCCCGCTCTGTCAATGACACATCTGTACTATCCTTAGGGTTTATGTACAGGGGATAGCTTGCGCTCGGGGTCGGGTTGGGGTCAGGGTTAGGTACCTTCTTTTTCACCCGCAGCCTAACATGAATTTCGGGTAACGGCCGCCCGCTCTGTCAATGCCACATCTGTACTATCCTTAGGGTTTAGGTACAGGGGGTAGATTGCGCTCGGCGTCGGTTTGGGGTCAGGGTTAGATACCCTCTTCAACCGCCGCATCACCTGCATTTCGGGTAACGGCCGCCCGCTCTGCCAATGCCACATCAGTACTATCCTTAGGGCTTAGGCACAGGGGGTAGATTGCGCTCGGGGTCGGTTTGGGGTCAGGGTTAGATACCCTATTTTTCTCCCGCCGCTACACCTGCACTTCGGGTAACGGCCGCCCGCTCTGTCAATGCCACATCTGTACTATCCTTAGGGATTAGGTACAGGGGGTAGATTGCGCTCAGGGTCGGGTTGGGGTCAGGGTTAGGTATCCCTTTTTCACCCGCCGCCACTCCTGCATTTCGGGTAACGGCCGCCCGCTCTGTCAATGACACATCTGTACTATCCTTAGGGTTTATGTACAGGGGATAGCTTGCGCTCGGGGTCGGGTTGGGGTCAGGGTTAGGTACCCTCTTTTTCACCCGCCGCTACACCTGCATTTCGGGTAATGGCCGCCCGCTCTGTGAATGCTACATCTGTAATATCCTTGGGGTTTAGGCACAGGGGGTAGATTGCGCTCGGGGTCGGGTTGGGGTCTGGGTTAGGTACCCTCTTGAACCGCCGCCTCACCTGCATTTCGGTTCACGGCCGCCCGCTCCGTCAAGGCCACATCAGTACTATCCTTAGGGTTTAGGTACAGGATGTAGATTGCGCTCGGGGTCGGGTTGGGGTCAGGGTTAGGGACCCTCTTTCTCACCCGCAGCCTAACCTGCATTTCGGTTCACGGCCGCCAGCTCTGTCAATGCCACATCAGTACTATCCTTAGGGTATAGGCACAGGGGGTAGATTGCGCTCGGGGTCGGGTTGGGGTCAGAGTTAGGTTCCCTCTTTTTCACCCGCCGCTACACGTGCATTTCGGGTAACGGCCGCCCACTCTGTCAATGCCACATCTGTACTATCTTTAGGGTTTAGGTACAGGGGGTAGATTGCGCTCGGGGCCGGGTTGGGGTCAGGGTTAGGTACCCTCTTTTTCACCCGCCGCCACACCTGCATTTCGGGTAATGGCCGCCCGCTCTGTCAATGCCACATCTGTACTATCCTTATGGTTTAGGTACAGGGGGTAGCTTGCGCTCGGGGTCTCGTTGTGGTCAGGGTTAGGTACCCTCTTTTTCTCCCGCCGCCACTCCTGCATTTCGGGTAACGGCCGCCCGCTCTGTCAATGACACATCTGTACTATCCTTAGGGTTTATGTACAGGGGATAGCTTGCGCTCGGGGTCGGGTTGGGGTCAGGGTTAGGTACCTTCTTTTTCACCCGCAGCCTAACATGAATTTCGGGTAACGGCCGCCCGCTCTGTCAATGCCACATCTGTACTATCCTTAGGGTTTAGGTACAGGGGGTAGATTGCGCTCGGCGTCGGTTTGGGGTCAGGGTTAGATACCCTCTTCAACCGCCGCATCACCTGCATTTCGGGTAACGGCCGCCCGCTCTGCCAATGCCACATCAGTACTATCCTTAGGGCTTAGGCACAGGGGATAGATTGCGCTCGGGGTTGTTTCGGTTCACGGCCGCCCGCTCTGTCAATGCGACATCAGTACTATCCTTTGGGGTTTAGGTACAGGGGGTAGATTGCGCTCGGCGTCGGTTTGGGGTCAGGGTTAGATACCCTCTTCAACCGCCGCATCACCTGCATTTCGGGTAACTGCTGCCCGGTCTGTCAACGCCACATCTGTACTATCCTTAGGGTTTAGGTACAGGGGGTAGATTGCGCTCGGGGTCGGGTTGGGGTCAGGGTTAGGTACCCTCTTTTTCTCCCGCCGCCTAACCTGAATTTCGGTTCACGGCCGCCCGCTCTGTCAATGCCACATCTGTACTATCCATAGGGTTTAGGTACAGGGGGTAGATTGCGCTCGGGGTCGGGTTGTGGTCAGGGTTAGGTACCCTATTTTTCACCCGCCGCCTCACCTCCCTTGTGGATAAGGGCCGCCCGCTATGTTAATGCCACATCTGTACTATCCTCAGGGTTTAGGTACAGGGGGTAGAACCTGCATTTCGGGTAACGGCCGCCCGCTCTGTCAATGCCACATCTGTACTATCCTTAGGGTTTAGGTACAGGGGGTAGATTGCGCTCGGGGTCGGGTTGGGGTCAGGGTTAGGTACCCTCTTTCTCACCCGCCCCTACACCTGCATTTCGGGTAACGGCTGCCCGGTCTGTCAACGCCACATCTGTACTATCCTTAGGGTTTAGGTACAGGGGGTAGATTGCGCTCGGGGTCGGGTTGGGGTCAGGGTTAGGTACCCTCTTTTTCTCCCGCCGCCTAACCTGAATTTCGGTTCACGGCCGCCCGCTCTGTCAATGCCACATCTGTACTATCCATAGGGTTTAGGTACAGGGGGTAGATTGCGCTCGGGGTCGGGTTGTGGTCAGGGTTAGGTACCCTATTTTTCACCCGCCGCCTCACCTCCCTTGTGGATAAGGGCCGCCCGCTATGTTAATGCCACATCTGTACTATCCTCAGGGTTTAGGTACAGGGGGTAGAACCTGCATTTCGGGTAACGGCCGCCCGCTCTGTCAATGCCACATCTGTACTATCCTTAGGGTTTAGGTACAGGTGGTAGATTGCGCTCAGGGTCGGGTTGGGGTCAGGGTTAGGTACCCTCTTTTTCACCCGCCGCCACACCTGCATTTCGGGTAATGGCCGCCCGCTCTGTCAATGCCACATCTGTACTATCCTTAGGGTTTAGGTACAGGGGGTAGAACCTGCATTTCGGGTAACGGCCGCCCGCTCTCTCAATGCCACATCTGTACCATCCTTAGGGTTTAGCTACAGGGGGTAGATTGCGCTCGGGGTCGGGTTGGGGTCAGGGTTAGGTACCCTCTTTCTCACTCGCCGCTACACCTGCATTTCGGGTAACGGCTGCCCGGTCTGTCAACGCCACATCTGTACTATCCTTAGGGTTTAGGTACAGGGGGTAGATTGCGCTCGGGGTCGGGTTGGGGTCAGGGTTAGGTACCCTCTTTTTCTCCCGCCGCTACACCTGCATTTCGGGTAACGGCCGCCCGCTCTGTCAATGCCACATCTGTACTATCCTTAGGGTTTAGGTACAGGGGGTAGATTGCGCTCGGGGTCGGGTTGGGGTCAGGGTTAGGTACCCTATTTTTCACCCGCCGCCTCACCTCCCTTGTGGATAAGGGCCGCCCGCTATGTTAATGCCACATCTGTACTATCCTCAGGCTTTAGGTACAGGGGGTAGAACCTGCATTTCGGGTAACGGCCGCCCGCTCTGTCAATGCCACATCTGTACTATCCTTAGGGTTTAGGTACAGGGGTAGATTGCGCTCAGGGTCGGGTTGGGGTCAGGGTTAGGTACCCTCTGTTTCACCCGCCGCCACACCTGCATTTCGGGCAACGGCCGCCCGCTCTGTCAATGACACATCTGTACTATCCTTAGGGTTTAGGTACAGGGGGTAGAACCTGCATTTCGGGTAACGGCCGCCCGCTCTGTCAATGCCACATCTGTACTATCCTTAGGGTTTAGGTACAGGGGGTAGAACCTGCATTTCGGGTAACGGCCGCCCGCTCTGTCAATGCCACATCTGTACTATCCTTAGGGTTTAGGTAAAGGGGGTAGATTGCGCTCAGGGTCGGGTTGGGGTCAGGGTTAGGTACCCTCTTTTTCACCCGCCGCTACACCTGCATTTCGGGTAATGGCCGGCCGCTCTGTCAATGCCACATCTGTACTATCCTTAGGGTTTAGGTACAGGGGGTAGCTTGCGCTCGGGGTCTCGTTGTGGTCAGGGTTAGGTACCCTCTTTTTCTCCCGCCGCCACTCCTGCATTTCGGGTAACGGCCGCCCGCTCTGTCAATGACACATCTGTACTATCCTTAGGGTTTATGTACAGGGGATAGCTTGCGCTCGGGGTCGGGTTGGGGTCAGGGTTAGGTACCCTCGTTTTCACCCGCAGCCTAACCTGCATTTCGGGTAAGGGCCGCCCGCTCTGTCAAGGTCACATCTGTACTATCCTTAGGGTTTAGGTACATGGGGTAGATTGCGCTCGAGGTTGGGTTGGCGTCAGGGTTAGGTACCCTCTTTTTCACCCGCCGCTACACATGCATTTCGGGTAACGGCCGCCCGCTCTGTCAAAGCTACATTAGTACTATCCTTAGGGTTTAGGTACAGGAGGTAGATTGCGCTCGGGTTCGGGTTGGGGTCAGGGTTAGGTACCCTCCTTTTTACCCACAGCCTAACCTGCATTTCGGTTCACGGCCGCCCGCTCTGTCAATGCCACATCAGTACTATCCTCAGGGTTTAGGTACAGGTGGTAGATTGCGCTCGGGTTCGGATTGGGGTCAGGGTTAGGTACCCTCTTTTTCACCCGCCGCTACACCTGCATTTCGGGTAATGGCCGCCCGCTCTGTGAATGCCACATCTGTAATATCCTTGGGGTTTAGGTACAGGGGGTAGATTGCGCTCGGGGTCGGGTTGGGGTCACGGTTAGGTACCCTCTTGAACCGCCGCCTCACCTGCATTTCGGTTCACGGCCGCCCGCTCTGTCAATGCCACATCAGTACTCTCCTTTGGGGTTTAGGTACAGGGGGTAGATTGCGCTCGGGGTCGGGTTGGGGTCAGGGTTAGGTACCCGCTTTCTCACTCGCCGCTACACCTGCATTTCGGGTAACGGCTGCCCGGTCTGTCAACGCCACATCTGTACTATCCTTAGGGTTTAGGTACAGGGGGTAGATTGCGCTCGGGGTCGGGTTGGGGTCAGGGTTAGGTACCCTCTTTTTCTCCCGCCGCTACACCTGCATTTCGGGTAACGGCCGCCCGCTCTGTCAATGCCACATCTGTACTATCCTTAGGGTTTAGGTACAGGGGGTAGATTGCGCTCGGGGTCGGGTTGGGGTCAAGGTTAGGTACCCTATTTTTCACCCGCCGCCTCACCTCCCTTGTGGATAAGGGCCGCCCGCTATGTTAATGCCACATCTGTACTATCCTCAGGCTTTAGGTACAGGGGGTAGAACCTGCATTTCGGGTAACGGCCGCCCGCTCTGTCAATGCCACATCTGTACTATCCTTAGGGTTTAGGTACAGGGGTAGATTGCGCTCAGGGTCGGGAAGGGGTCAGGGTTAGGTACCCTCTTTTTCACCCGCCGCCACACCTGCATTTCGGGCAACGGCCGCCCGCTCTGTCAATGCCACATCTGTACTATCCTTAGGGTTTAGGTACAGGGGGTAGCTTGCGCTCGGGGTCTCGTTGTGGTCAGGGTTAGGTACCCTCTTTTTCTCCCGCCGCCACTCCTGCATTTCGGGTAACGGCCGCCCGCTCTTTCTATGACACATCTGTACTATCCTTAGGGTTTATGTACAGGGGATAGCTTGCGCTCGGGGTCGGGTTGGGGTCAGGGTTAGGTACCCTCGTTTTCACCCGCAGCCTAACCTGCATTTCGGGTGACGGCCGCCCGCTCTTTCAATGCCACATCTGTACTATCCTTAGGGTTTAAGCACAGGGGGTAGATTGCGCTCGGGGTCGGGTTGGGGTCAGGGTTAGGTACCCTCTACTTCACCGGCCGCATAACCTGCATTTCGGTTCACGGCCGCCCGCTCTGTCAATGCCACATCAGTACTATCCTTAGGGCTTAGGCACAGGGGATAGATTGCGCTCGGGGTTGTTTTGGGGTCAGTGTTAGGTACCCTCTTTCTCACCCGCAGCCTAACCTGCATTTCGGTTCACGGCCGCCCGCTCTGTCAATGCCACATCAGTACTCTCCTTTGGGGTTTAGGTACAGGGGGTAGATTGCGCTCGGGGTCGGGTTGGGGTCAGGGTTAGGTACCCTCTTGAACCGCCGCCTCACCTGCATTTCGGTTCACGGCCGCCCGCTCTGTCAATGACACATCAGTACTCTCCTTTGGGGTTTAGGTACAGGGGGTAGATTGCGCTCGGGGTCGGGTTGGGGTCAGGGTTAGGTACCCTCTTTCTCACTCGCCGCTACACCTGCATTTCGGGTAACGGCTGCCCGGTCTGTCAACGCCACATCTGTACTATCCTTAGGGTTTAGGTACAGGGGGTAGATTGCGCTCGGGGTCGGGTTGGGGTCAGGGTGAGGTACCCTCTTTTTCTCCCGCCGCTACACCTGCATTTCGGGTAACGGCCGCCCGCTCTGTCAATGCCACATCTGTACTATCCTTAGGGTTTAGGTACAGGGGGTAGATTGCGCTCGGGGTCGGGTTGGGGTCAGGGTTACGTACCCTCTTTTTCACCCGCCGCCTCACCTCCCTTGTGGATAAGGGCCGCCCGCTATGTTAATGCCACATCTGTACTATCCTCAGGCTTTAGGTACAGGGGGTAGAACCTGCATTTCGGGTAACGGCCGCCCGCTCTGTCAATGCCACATCTGTACTATCCTTAGGGTTTAGGTACAGGGGTAGATTGCGCTCAGGGTCGGGTTGGGGTCAGGGTTAGGTACCCTCTTTTTCACCCGCCGCCACACCTGCATTTCGGGCAACGGCCGCCCGCTCTGTCAATGCCACATCTGTACTATCCTTAGGGTTTAGGCACAGGGGGTAGATTGCGCTCGGGGTCGGGTTGGGGTCAGGGTTAGGTACCCTCTTCTTCACCGGCCGCCTAACCTGCATTTCGGTTCACGGCCGCCCGCTCTGTCAATGCCACATCAGCACTATCTTTAGGGTTTAGGTACAGGGGGTAGATTGCGCTCGGGGTCGGGTTGGGGTCAGGGTTAGATACCCTCTTCAACCGCCGCATCACCTGCATTTCGGGTAACGGCCGCCCGCTCTGCCAATGCCACATCAGTACTATCCTTAGGGTTTAGGCACAGGGGGTAGATTGCGCTCGGGGTTGTGTTGGGGTCAGGGTTAGGTACCCTCTTTCTCACCCGCAGCCTAACCTGCATTTCGGTTCACGGCCGCCCGCTCTGTCAATGCGACATCAGTACTATCCTTTGGGGTTTAGGTACAGGGGGTAGATTGCGCTCGGCGTCGGGTTGGCGTCAGGGTTAGGTACCCTATTTTTCACCCGCCGCCTCACCTCCCTTGTGGATAAGGGCCGCCCGCTCTGTCAAGGCCACATCTGTACTATCCTTAGGGTTTAGGTACAGGGGGTAGAGTGCGCTCGAGGTTGGGTTGGCGTCAGGGTTAGGTTCCCTCTTTTTCACCCGCCGCTACACATGCATTTCGGGTAACGGCCGCCCGCTCTGTCAAAGCTACATTAGTACTATCCTTAGGGTTTAGGTACAGGAGGTAGATTGCGCTCGGGTTCGGGTTGGGGTCAGGGTTAGGTACCCTCTTTCTCACCCGCAGCTTAACCTGCATTTCGGTTCACGGCCGCCCGCTCTGTCAATGCCACATCAGTACTATCCTTTGGGGTTTAGGTACAGGGGGTAGATTGCGCTCGGGGTCGGGTTGGGGTCAGGGTTAGGTACCCTATTTTTCACCCGCCGCTACACCTGCATTTCGGGTAATGGCCGCCCGCTCTGTGAATGCCACATCTGTAATATCCTTGGGGTTTAGGTACAGGGGGTAGATTGTGCTCGGGGTCGGATTGGGGTCAGGGTTAGGTACCCTCTTTCTCACCCGCCGCTACACCTGCATTTCGGGTAACGGCTACCCGGTCTGTCAACGCCACATCTGTACTATCCTTAGGGTTTAGGTACAGGGGGTAGATTGCGCTCGGGGTCGGGTTGGGGTCAGCGTTAGGTACCCTCTTTTTCTCCCGCCGCTACACGGGCATTTCGGGTAACGGCCGCCCGCTCTGTCAATGCCACATCTGTACTATCCTTAGGGTTTAGGTACACGGGGTAGCTTGCGCTCGGGGTCTCGTTGTGGTCAGGGTTAGGTACCCTCTTTTTCTCCCGCCGCCACTCCTGCATTTCGGATAACGGCCGCCCGCTCTGTCAATGACACATCTGTACTATCCTTAGGGTTTATGTACAGGGGATAGCTTGCGCTCGGGGTCGGGCAGGGGTCAGGGTTAGGTACCTTCTTTTTCACCCGCAGTCTAACATGAATTTCGGGTAACGGCCGCCCGCTCTGTCAATGCCACATCTGTACTATCCTTAGGGTTTAGGTACAAGGGGTAGATTGCGCTCGGCGTCGGTTTGGGGTCAGGGTTAGATACCCTCTTCAACCGCCGCATCACCTGCATTTCGGGTAACGGCCGCCCGCTCTGCCAATGCCACATCAGTACTATCCTTAGGGCTTAGGCACAGGGGATAGATTGCGCTCGGGGTTGTTTTGGGGTCAGTGTTAGGTACCCTCTTTCTCACCCGCAGCCTAACCTGCATTTCGGTTCACGGCCGCCCGCTCTGTCAATGCCACATCAGTACTATCCTTTGGGGTTTAGGTACAGGGGGTAGATTGCGCTCGGCGTCGGTTTGGGGTCAGGGTTAGATACCCTCTTCAACCGCCGCATCACCTGCATTTCGGGTAACGGCCGCCCGCTCTGTCAAAGCTACATTAGTACTATCCTTAGGGTTTAGGTACAGGAGGTAGATTGCGCTCGGGTTCGGGTTGGGGTCAGGGTTAGGTACCCTCCTTTTCACCCACAGCCTAACCTGCATTTCGCTTCACGGCCGCCCGCTCTGTCAATGCCACATCAGTACTATCCTTAGGGTTTAGGTACAGGTGGTAGATTGCGCTCGGGTTCGGGTTGGGGTCAGGGTTAGGTACCCTCTTTTTCACCCGCCGCTACACCTGCATTTCGGGTAATGGCCGCCCGCTCTGTGAATGCCACATCTGTAATATCCTTGGGGTTTAGGTACAGGCGGTAGATTGCGCTCGGGGTCGGGTTGGGGTCAGGGTTAGGTACCCTCTTGAACCGCCGCCTCACCTGCATTTCGGTTCACGGCCGCCCGCTCTGTCAATGCCACATCAGTACTATCCTTTGGGGTTTAGGTACAGGGGGTAGATTGCGCTCAGGGTCGGGTTGGGGTCAGGGTTAGGTACCCTCTTTTTCACCCGCCGCTACACCTGCATTTCGGGTAATGGCCGCCCGCTCTGTCAATGCCACATCTGTACTATCCTTAGGGTTTAGGTACAGGGGGTAGCTTGCGCTCGGGGTCTCGTTGTGGTCAGGGTTAGGTACCCTCTTTTTCTCCCGCCGCCACTCCTGCATTTCGGGTAACGGCCGCCCGCTCTGTCAATGACACATCTGTACTATCCTTAGGGTTTATGTACAGGGGATAGCTTGCGCTCGGGGTCGGGTTGGGGTCAGGGTTAGGTACCCTCGTTTTCACCCGCAGCCTAACCTGCATTTCGGGTAACGGCCGCCCGCTCTTTCAATGCCACATCTGTACTATCCTTAGGGTTTAGGCACAGGGGGTAGATTGCGCTCGGGGTCGGGTTGGGGTCAGGGTTAGGTACCCTCTTCTTCACCGGCCGCCTAACCTGCATTTCGGTTCACGGCCGCCCGCTCTGTCAATGCCACATCAGTACTATCTTGAGGGTTTAGGTACAGGGGGTAGATTGCGCTCGGGGTCGGGTTGGGGTCAGGGTTAGATACCCTCTTCAACCGCCGCATCACCTGCATTTCGGGTAACGGCCGCCCGCTCTGCCAATGCCACGTCAGTACTATCCTTAGGGTTTAGGCACAGGGGGTAGATTGCGCTCGGGGTTGTGTTGGGGTCAGGGTTAGGTACCCTCTTTCTCACCCGCAGCCTAACCTGCATTTCGGTTCACGGCCGCCCGCTCTGTCAATGCGACATCAGTACTATCCTTTGGGGTTTAGGTACAGGGGGTAGATTGCGCTCGGCGTCGGGTTGGCGTCAGGGTTAGGTACCCTATTTTTCACCCGCCGCCTCACCTCCCTTGTGGATAAGGGCCGCCCGCTCTGTCAAGGCCACATCTGTGCTATCCTTAAGGTTTAGGTACAGGGGGTAGATTGCGCTCGAGGTTGGGTTGGCGTCAGGGTTAGGTTCCCTCTTTTTCACCCGCCGCTACACATTGATTTCGGGTAACGGCCGCCCGCTCTGTCAAAGCTACATTAGTACTATCCTTAGGGTTTAGGTACAGGAGGTAGATTGCGCTCGGGTTCGGGTTGGGGTCAGGGTTAGGTACCCTCCTTTTCACCCACAGCCTAACCTGCATTTCGCTTCACGGCCGCCCGCTCTGTCAATGCCACATCAGTACTATCCTTAGGGTTTAGGTACAGGTGGTAGATTGCGCTCGGGTTCGGGTTGGGGTCAGGGTTAGGTACCCTCTTTTTCACCCGCCGCTACACCTGCATTTCGGGTAATGGCCGCCCGCTCTGTGAATGCCACATCTGTAATATCCTTGGGGTTTAGGTACAGGGGGTAGATTGCGCTCGGGGTCGGGTTGGGGTCAGGGTTAGATACCCTCTTGAACCGCCGCCTCACCTGCATTTCGGTTCACGGCCGCCCGCTCTGTCAATGCCACATCAGTACTATCCTTTGGGGTTTAGGTACAGGGGGTAGATTGCGCTCGGGGTCGGGTTGGGGTCAGGGTTAGGTACCCTATTTTTCTCCCGCCGCTACACCTGCATTTCGGGTAACGGCCGGCCGCTCTGTCAATGCCACATCTGTACTATCCTTAGGGTTTAGGTACAGGGGGTAGATTGCGCTCGGGGTCGGGTTGGCGTCAGGGTTCGGTACCCTCTTTTTCACCCGCCGCTACACCTGCATTTCGGGTAACGGCCGCCCGCTCTGTCAATGCCACATCTGTACTATCGTTAGGGTTTAGGTACAGGGGGTAGAACCTGCATTTCGGGTAACGGCCGCCCGCTCTGTCAAAGCTACATTAGTACTATCTTTAGGGTTTAGGTACAGGATGTAGATTGCGCTCGGAGTCGGGTTGCGGTCAGGGTTAGGTATCCTCTTTCTCACCCGCAGCCTAACCTGCATTTCGGTTCACGGCCGCGCGCTCTGTCAATGCCACATCAGTACTATCCTTAGGGTGTAGGCACAGGGGGTAGATTGCGCTCGGGGTCGGGTTGGGGTCAGGGTCAGGTACCCTCTTTTTCACCCGCCGCTACACGTGCATTTCGGGTAACGGCCGCCCACTCTGTCAATGCCACATCTGTACTATCCTTAGGGTTTAGGTACAGGGGGTAGATTGCGCTCGGGGTCGGGTTGGGTTCAGGGTTAGGTACCCTCTTTTTCACCCGCCGCTACACCTGCATTTCGGGTAACGGCCGCCCGCTCTGTCAATGCTACATCAGTACTATCCTTAGGGTTTAGGTACAGGGGGTAGATTGCGCTCGGGGTCGGGTTGGGTTCAGGGTTAGGTACCCTCTTTTTCACCCGCCGCTACACCTGCATTTCGGGTAACGGCCGCCCGCTCTGTCAATGCTACATCAGTACTATCCTTAGGGTTTAGGTACAGGGGGTAGATTGCGCTCGGGGTCGGGTTGGGGTCAGGGTTAGGTACCCTCTTCTTCACCCGCTGCCTAACCTGCATTTCGGTTCACGGCCGCCCGCTCTGTCAATGCCACATCTGTACTATCCTTAGGGTTTAGGTACAGGGGGTAGAACCTGCATTTCGGGTAACGGCCGCCCGCTCTGTCAATGCCACATCTGTACTATCCTTAGGGTTTAGGTACAGGGGGTAGATTGCGCTCGGGGTCGGGTTGGGGTCAGGGTTAGGTACCCTCTTTTTCACCCGCCGCTACACCTGCATTTCGGGTAACGGCCGCCCGCTCTGTCAATGCTACATCAGTACTATCCTTAGGGTTTAGGTACAGGGGGTAGATTGCGCTCGGGGTCGGGTTGGGGTCAGGGTTAGGTACCCTCTTTTTCACCCGCAGCCTAACCTGCATTTCGGTTCGCGGCCGCTCGCTCTGTCATTGCCACATCAGTACTATCCTCAGGGTTAAGGTACAGGGGGTAAATATTGCGCTCGGGGTCGGGTTGGGGTCAGGGTTAGATACCCTCTTCAACCGCCGCCTCACCTCCATTTCGGGTATCGGCCGCCCGCTTTCTTAAGCCACATCATTACTATCTTCATGGTTCAGGCGTAGGGTGTAGATTGCGCTCGGGGTCGGGTTGGGGTCAGGGTTAGGTACCTTTTATTTTTCACCCGCCGCGTCACTTCCCTAGTGCATAAGGGCCGCCCGCTCTCTTAAGCCACATCATTACCATGTTTACGGTTCAGGCGTGCGGTGTAGACTACATTCAGGGTTAGGTTGGGATCAGGGTTAGGTACCCTCTTTCTCACCCGCCGCTACACCTCCATTTCGGGTAAGGGCCGCCCGCTCTGGCAAGGCCATATCATGATTATCTTCAGGGTTCATGCGTACGGTGTAGATGACGCTGAGCGCTGGGTTGGTGGGTCGATTAAATACCCAGCAAACACCTAACGTTATGCTAACGTTACCGGAAGGGTATCGTTTCGTTATCGTTTTAACGTAACCTTCCAAAAACGTTATGGGAACGTTGAATAATGTTAGGGTTATGATGTAACCTTCCATAAACGTTCTGGGAACGTTGAATAGTGTCAGGTTATAATGTAGCCTTCCAAAAACGTTCTGCGAACGATGAATAAAGTTCGTGTTGTAATGCATCCTTCGAAAAACGTTCTGGGAACGGTGAATTATTTTAGTGTTATAACGGATCCTTCTAGAAACGTTTTTAGGATGTTGAATAATTTTAGGTTATAATGTAACCTTCGAAAAACGTTCTGGGAACGGTGAATTATTTTAGGGCTGTAATGGATCCTTCTAGAAACGTTTTTAGACCGTTGAATAATTTTAGGTTATCATGTAACCTTCCAAAAACGTCATGGGAACGTTGAATAATGTTAGGCTATAATGCAACTTTCCAAAAACGTTCTGGGAGCGTTGAATAATTGAAGGTTATGTTGTAACCTTCTAAAAACGTTTTGGGAACGGCGAATTATGTTAGGCTTATAATGGATCCGTCCAAAAACGTTCTGGGAACGTTGAATAATTGTAGGTTATGATGTAACCTTCTAAAAACGCTATGGGAGCGTTGAGTAATTTTAGGGTATATAATAGAAATTGGTGGATACCCTCGGTCATGTTCCTCCCACTCCAACCGTTCCCCCCTCTCCGCCCCTTTCCAAATTCAAAGCCCACCCCCCCTGAGTAACGTTATAATAGCGACCGGACAACTTTGCAATTTGTCTCGAGTGCGAAGAAGTCTCCAAGAAGGAGGCGTTAGGGGGACGACAGCGTAGCGCCCTCTAGCGAACGGCTGTGGTTCTCGCCGGAAACTGGATTGTTTGGGTGATGGTTTGAAAATGGGATGGCGTCCGGATCAGGCTAGCCATTAGATATCTGCGAATTTCCGGAACATCCGCGACCGACAGGCCTGAACACCAATTCCAACACAGAGAAGGGACAGCCGACGTTACGTAGAGGTATGTATTTTGTGTACAAGATCCCGATTATGTTATATTTTCAAGTGTGTACGTCGGTCTAATCCAACAAGCTTTGTCACATGTGTTTAACGTGTAAAACCGAATTTAATGTCTGCCTATATCGTGTGCTGGCATTTAGTCCACTGTGGTGTTTTTTACCGGTTTAAATGTACCCTAGCTATGATCATGATATTGTATGTGAAGTCTGACGGTATCAACAGATTTTAGACCGATTATTTACGTGGTTAACGCGGATGGAGATCGGGCAGTCCTAATACTCTTATCGTTGTGATTTATCACTGGTTCTGGGCGGGCGGTCCCTGTGTGTACAGCGGGCTGGACCGGCCTGGCGAACGGGGTCACCAACGGGTGAAATAACCTTAATGTTGTGGTGTATTACTGTGCGCGGTGTTTGAAAGTTTATAGGCTTACCTATACAGAATTTGCATGTTGCATCGTGTTACTAGTTGAGAACGTAAAGCCAGCTGTGGCTAAGTACGGGGGGGGGGGGGGGGGTGTTTAACGCCAGGCCCCAGAGTATAAATATATTTAAATCATTTGTGTTGATGTTGTGACGCGCAGACGCTGCCTTAGTTCAATAATATAATGTACGCTTAAACGTGGGGTAACATATTTTGCAGAAAGCAGTTACGCACACCAGCTTGACTGTCCTCGACTGAGCAGCAGCGATGACGGAAGCGACCTCCCACCAACTGTGCAGACCGGAGCCGCGGACCCCAACTTGGCAGATGCATTGCTAGTATTGCCAGGTCTAGGTCTAATAAAGCATCGAAAACGAAATGATGTGTTTTTGTCTTTTATACGAACGTTAACAAATCGTCCCGGGAACGTTATCATTCGGGAAACGATAGCAGAACGTTCGGGGAACGTTGTGAGACCGTTCGAGAAACATTAGCAGTCCATTCGGGGAACGTTAGCAGACCGTTTGGGGAACGTTAGCAGGCCGTTCGGGGAACGTTAGCAGATCGCCCGGGGAACGTTAGTAGACCGTTCGGGGAACGTTTGCAGACCGTTCGGGGAACGTTAGCAGACCGTTCGGGGAACGTTACCCATAACGTTATCTGCTAACCTTCGCAGAACGTCAGGAAAACTTTCCCAGATAACGTTCTTGGACCGTTATTTAATAACGTTTTCCTAACTCTCGGCTAACGTTCGCCTAACGTTGCGCGAACGTTATATTGTTAGCTGGGTACTGCGTTTTTTAGGTTATTCTGATAAACCACTTGGTTGTTTATAATCGCAGTCGACCGGCCAGCCTAAGGATGGAAATTGTGACCTCATGTCCGACGTTGCACATTGCAATAACGGTATATGTCATTCCTATTACCACTATGTCCTTCGCTCCTCTTTGTGCATTATTGCTGCACTCGGAAAATCTCTCATTTGGATACCTTTCACAAACCTGGACCTCGGTCCGTACAGTTCAGTACTAGACATAGCATCTAACCACACCTGTCGCTCTCTCTTAAACTTTGTTCAACACAGTTAAGCCTATACACATCCGTAAAAGCAACTGAAATGTAGATATCCTGCGACATGTTTTCTTCGCTTCAATTTACGGTTCGCCGACACCAATACGGCGTCCTGTTTTCCGTAGTGTGTGTGTGTGTGTGGGGGGGGGGTATTTACATTCCTCGGGAATGGACTTTTCATTTCACCGTGAACTGGGAATATTTCTTCGTCAACGGGGAAACGGAGGCGCATGCATTCGCAGTTTGAGCCACTTCCGCAGACAGAAGACATGCATATCTGCTATTACTGGCAATAAATACAATTAATATTAGACGTATATATATGTGGACTAATGCTACATCCAGATCATATGTGTCTTCAACATGCTAGCGACTTGGTTTTGGTATATTTATGCCGGTTTTGGTCGGTTTCGGCCGGTTTCGGTATAACTATGTACCGGCCTAGAGCTGCTCGCAGCATACTGTTTCGGACAGGCAGGCTGGTTCCCAGCGAAGATAGCCGGTAAGCATTTACAACCAATGAGAACCTTCGAGAATGCTCACTGCGCTACGCCTGGTGATAAACAGAAACGAACTTATGGCGCACAGACTAGGCAAACTCGTCTTTCCAGTCGATTGCGTGATAATTTGGTGACTGAAGAGTTGCAGCAGTGAAGGTAATGTCTACTGAGGAAACCGCAGTCGTGGCACGACTTGCCAGGGTTGGGTTTCGAACTGTCGTGTGCCGTGTCCTTGCCAGGCCCAGGGCCAGGGTTGCGGTTGGCTTTCGAACTGTCATGTCGTGTCGCTTCAGATGCAGGAAAAGGTTGGGTTCTGAACTGTCGTGTCCTGTCATTTCCTTGCCAGAGTTGGCTTCCGGCCTGTCACGTCATGTCGTGTTCTTGCCAGGGTTGGGTTTCGAACTGACGTTTCCTGTCGTGTCCTTGCCAGGGTTAGGTTTCGAACTGTCGTGTGCCGTGTCCTTGCGGCTTGCCAGGCCCAGGGCCAGGGTTGCGGTTGGCTTTTGAACTGTCATGTCGTCTCGCTTCAGATGCAGGAAAAGGTTGGGTTCTGAACTGTCGTGTCCTGTCATTTCCTTGCCAGAGTTGGCTTCCGGCCTGTCACGTCATGTCGTATTCTTGCCAGGGTTGGGTTTCGAACTGACGTGTCCTGTTGTGTCCTTGCCAGGGTTAGGTTTCGAACTGTCGTGTCCTGTCATGTCCTTGCCAGGGTTGGCTTTCGAACTGTCATGTCGTGTCGCTTCAGATGCAGGAAAAGGTTGGGTTCTGAACTGTCGTGTCCTGTCATTTCCTTGCCAGAGTTGGCTTCCGACCTGTCACGTCATGTCGTGTTCTTGCCAGGGTTGGGTTTCGAACTGTCGTGTCCTGTCGTGTCATTGCCAGGGTTAGGTTTCGAACTGTCGTGTCCTAGCCAGGGTTAACTTTCGAACTGTCATGTCGTGTCGCTGCAGATGCAGAAAATGGTTGGGTTCTGAACTGTCGTGTCCTGTCATTTCCTTGCCAGAGTTGGCTTCCGACCTGTCACGTCATGTCGTGTCATGGCCAGGGTTGGGTTTCGAACTGTTGCGTCCTGTCGTGTCCTTGCCATGGTTGGGTTTCGAACTGTTGTGTCCTGTCGTGTCCTTGCCAGGGTTGGCTTTCGAACTGTCATGTCATGTCGCTTCAGATGCAGGAAAAGGTTGGGTTCTGAACTGTCGTGTCCTGTCATTTCCTTGCCAGAGTTGGCTTCCGACCTGTCACGTCATGTCGTGTTCTTGCCAGGGTTGGGTTTCGAACTGTCGTGTCCTGTCGTGTCCTTGCCAGGGTTAGGTTTTGAACTGTCGTGTCCTTGCCAAGGGTTGGCTTTCGAACTGTCATGTCGTGTCGCTTCAGATGCAGGAAAAGGTTGGGTTCTGAACTGTCGTGTCCTGTCATTTCCTTGCCAGAGTTGGCTTCCGACCTGTCACGTCATGTCGTGTTCTTGCCAGGGTTGGGTTTCGAACTGTCGTGTCCTGTCGTGTCATTGCCAGGGTTAGGTTTCGAACTGTCGTGTCCTAGCCAGGGTTAACTTTCGAACTGTCATGTCGTGTCGCTGCAGATGCAGAAAATGGTTGGGTTCTGAACTGTCGTGTCCTGTCATTTCCTTGCCAGAGTTGGCTTCCGACCTGTCACGTCATGTCGTGTCATGGCCAGGGTTGGGTTTCGAACTGTTGCGTCCTGTCGTGTCCTTGCCATGGTTGGGTTTCGAACTGTTGTGTCCTGTCATGTCCTCGCCAGGGTTGGCTTTCGAACTGTCATGTCATGTCGCTTCAGATGCAGGAAAAGGTTGGGTTCTGAACTGTCGTGTCCTGTCATTTCCTTGCCAGAGTTGGCTTCCGACCTGTCACGTCATGTCGTGTTCTTGCCAGGGTTGGGTTTCGAACTGTTGTGTCCTGTCGTGTCCTTGCCAGGGTTAGGTTTTGAACTGTCGTGTCCTTGCCAAGGGTTGGCTTTCGAACTGTCATGTCGTGTCGCTTCAGATGCAGGAAAAGTTTGGGTTCTGAACTGTCGTGTCCTGTCATTTCCTTGCCAGAGTTGGCTTCCGACCTGTCACGTCATGTCGTGTTCTTGCCAGGATTGGGTTTCGAACTGTCATGTCATGTCGCTTCAGACTGAGGGTAAGGTTGGGTCTCAAACTGTCATGTCGCTTCACATTCAGAGAAAGGTGGTGTTTCGAACTGTCGTGTCGCTTCACATTCAGAGAAAGGTTGGGTTTCGAACTGTCACGTCATGTCGCTTTCTTGCCAGGGTTGGCTTTCGAACTGTCACATCATGTCATTTCCTTGCCAAGGTTGGATTTCGTACTGTCATGTCATGTCGCTTCAGATGCAGGAAAAGGTTGGGTTCTGAACTGTCGTGTCCTGTCATTTCCTTGCCAGAGTTGGCTTCCGACCTGTCACGTCATGTTGTGTTCTTGCCAGGATTGGGTTTCGAACTGTCATGCCATGTCGCTTCAGACTGAGGGAAAGGTTGGGTCTCAAACTGTCATGTCGCTTCACATTCAGAGAAAGGTGGTGTTTCGAACTGTCATGTCGCTTCACATTCAGAGAAAGGTTGGGTTTCGAACTGTCACGTCATGTCGCTTCCTTGCCAGGGTTGGCTTTCGAACGGTCACGTCATGTCATTTCCTTGCCAAGGTTGGATTTCGAACTGTCATGTCATGTCGCTTCAGACTGAGGGAAAGGTTGGGTCTCAAACTGTCATGTCGCTTCACATTCAGAGAAAGGTGGTGTTTTGAACTGTCGTGTCGCTTCAACTTCAAAGAACGGTTGGGTTTCAAACTGTCACGTCATGTCGCTTCCTTGCCAAGGTTGGCTTCTGACCTGTCACGTCATGTCGCTTCCTTGCCAGGGTTGGATTTTGAACTGTCATGTCATGTCGCTTCAGACTGAGGGAAAGTTTGGGTCTCAAACTGGCATGTCGCTTCACATTCAGAGAAAGGTGGTGTTTCGAACTGTCGTGTCGCTTCACATTCAGAGAAAGTTTGGGTTTCGAACTGTCAGGTCATGTCGCTAGCTTGCCAGGGTTGGCTTTCGAACTGTCACGTCATGTCATTTTTCTTGCCAAGGTTGGATTTCGTACTGTCATGTCATGTCGCTTCAGATGCAGGAAAAGGTTGGGTTCTGAACTGTCGTGTCCTGTTATTTCCTTGCCAGAGTTGGCTTCCGACCTGTCACGTCATGTCGTGTTCTTGCCAGGATTGGGTTTCGAACTGTCATGTCATGTCGCTTCAGACTGAGGGAAAGGTTGGGTCTCAAACTGTCATGTCGCTTCACATTCAGAGAAAGGTGGTGTTTCGAACTGTCACGTCATGTTGCTTTCTTGCCAGGGTTGGCTTTCGAACTGTCACGTCATGTCATTTCCTGGCCAAGGTTGGATTTCGAACTGTCATGTCAGGTCGCTTCAGACTGAGGGAAAGGTTGGGTCTCAAACTGTCATGTCGCTTCACATTCAGAGAAAGGTGGTGTTTCGAACTGTCGTGTCGCTTCAACTTCAAAGAAAGGTTGGGTTTCGAACTGTCACGTCATGTCGTTTCCTTGGCAGGGTTGGGTTTTCGAACTGTCATGTGGCTTCAGATGAGGAGAAATGTTGGCCTCGCCAGGATTGTTCAAAACTGCCATGTTGTATCCCTCGGGCTTGTGTGCCATGCGCTGTTCGTCTGTGACTGCACACTTTGTGCAGTGTCCTGCTGTCCATACATCTATCTGCGCCGTACGCCACCGTATGGCCTGTGCGCAGTCAGCCCTTCCGGCATTGAGTGTACACTGCCTGCCCACTGAAGTGCACACTCTTTTTCGTGACTGTTTGGGATCACGAAAACGGCGGCTGCCCGTTTCCCCCATTCCCCATCATTGCGCCGTCCCCGTGACGGCTTACATGGAAGAACGACCCCTTTTTTCAGACCCTAGCTGTCACTAACTGAACTAATAGTTGCTCCAGCCAGCGATCCGCAATCCCGAGAAACCAGGTTCTAGGGCGCGCGAATGAATTTCAGTGAAAAGGAAGGCCGGAGGGGGTCAACTAGAGGTTTGCGACCATGGGGGGTGGGGCTTGCCTGTGATATCAATTTATCACCGGTTCTCAACCTAGTGGTAAACGTCATCAGTTTTTGTGCTTCGCGGCGCTTTGTTACCAGTAGCAGTGCCGCAGTGAGTTCTGCGGTGTCCCGGGATAGACACGTTTGCCACATCACAGCCGAAACGGAGATATTTATTGCGTTTCTGAAGTTATAGAATGAAACCATTGAGTTTTCTAAAAAAAAAGCGATATATATGTCGCACCCCCCCACCCCTCTCCCATTCCTCACCGTTAGCACATGACCGCTCTTTGTTAGTGTCCCCTTCTTTGTCAGTTTTGAGTGAGACTATCCCAGCCAGCTAGAGCGACTAGACCACCCTCCTCAGCCCCCCCCACCCCATAATTGATGGAGACGGACATTAATTGAACTATGGGGTTGCATGGGGCGGAACCAGGTGCCATATGCCACATACGCCCCCAACCATTTTGATAGTAATCTGTGAACTCTCGATGTGTTTTTTTCGCGCCCCGTTTTGGGCAGTCCTCATCTTGGATATATTATTCATCTTAGTTCCCGGCGATTCGCGATTCAGAGGGGGTCTCCCACCCCACCCCCTGGGGGGGAGGGGAGCACTACATTCCTATGGCGGTGGGGGCGTGCCACCTATGTCATCGAGGTCATATGGAGAAAGAGAGAAAAGTGCCAGATTTTATGATCAATGAGAGAGAAATTTTGTGTTGCAAAAAGGCGTCTGAAATAGACACTATCATAGCAAGTAGCCTACATGAAGGTTAATTATTTGAACACTTTCGATATCAACTGCAATATGTATTCAAAACAGTTGCAATTTTGCTGGGTAAGGCAAAGGGTCGTTCTAGGGTTAGTGATTGTGCCTCCCGTAGTACAGTTGGATGCTATATATGGGCCTATATATAGACTTACGATATGTACCCGTCTTACAGCCACATAACTGAGGCTACCAAGGTTCCAGGTCAGGCCACAACATGCGGCTGCTCCTGGGTGTGGATTCAATATAGACTGAATCAGACCAGAAACAGACAAAACCACCCATCATCCAGGCGTGCGCGCAGTGTGTGTTCTGAATGTGGGGTGGATAGAGGGGGGGGGGCACTCTCATCAGTATATGTTGATGTCCTGCTCGTGACCCCAGTCATGCGACCTTTCCATCCCAGCTCACACATGTCTGACTCACGGAAGCAATGATCGAGAGCGTCAACATGACCGCTTTGTCGTCAGTAGCACAGAGGGAATTCGACAGTCCGCTGGGATCGAATCGGATCTCTCGAATCACGGGCCGATGCGTGCATGCCGACCTGTCATAGCGTAATATAGTGATATGAACATCTATTCATTCGTTTTTCATGTAGCCTACACATCGCAGTGTTTAATATGCTAATTAAGTAGCGTATTGGCACAAACAATTGCGCAGACTCCGCTGGCATGCATGTCATAACCGCTTGTTCTGACTTCATACGCACACACAGACACGCATAGCCTTTGGACGCTTGTATACCGACTCTTAAATATAATATTCGTCTTGAACAATCTCACCATGAAGGCCGTCATGTTACGATGGTTTCTATGGGTCATTGTGGTAACTGGAACCACGGCGCGACAGCCCAACATCCTTCTGATTGTCGCCGATGACTTAGGCTGGAATGATATTGGTTATCACGGGTCGGAGATCAAGACGCCCAATCTGGACGCCCTGGCGGAGTCCGGGGTGAAGCTGGAGAACTACTATGTCCAGCCGATTTGCTCCCCGACTAGGAGCCAGCTGATGACTGGTGTATATCAGGTGAGCCGGTGTAGCATATGATAACCATGATAACCATGATAACCGGCTAACGTGTGCGCATGCGCAGCGAATGGGGTTGCTGTGTAAATAGCGCATGTATCTTAGGTTTAGGGTTAGGTTAGGATTAGGTTAGGGCTAGCGTTAGGGTTAGTATTTGGGTTCTGGTTAGGGTCAGTGACATGAAAGAAGCGTGGCCGGACAGGTTATCACGGCCGGACAGTTTATTATGTTACACCGCACTAACTGTAATATATAGATGTAGGCTACTTTATATGAAAGACGCGTTATCACGTAAAACTGTCAGTTAAAGCAATATGTTCTGTAATTTTTATATTACCAATATCTTTAACAGGCTATCCGGAGGGAAGCAAATTTGTTCACTGGAGCAGAAGTTATGGCCGGCATTATATCCCTGCGCTCCTGTTCGCTGTTCGGTAGGCCTATTCTGTGTGATGTCGACCGCGACTCGCTAGGACGTCCGCGCGCGATAAACTAGTTAGCGCAGTTTTATGTTGAAATTGTTGTTTTACAGACTCAACGAGATATAAGGTTCGAAACTTGACGCTAGCTCTATACCCATTTGGGGGAAAGTATTTTTAGAAATGGATTATTTTATTTCCGTTTCCAAGGCCACCAGGCCCAGAGTACACAATACAAACGAAATACAGAATAGACAAACAAATGTTGGTCATACGCAAAGTGCTATCAAATATTTAGAGAAAATATTCCTCTTTTTTTGACAGTGTAAATATACATAGCCAAATTCCTAGCCAGATTCCCAAATGGAGTTATTAGTCCGGGCAGCCTGTGCAACATCAGGGGTCAACCCGAAACAAATTGCAATAGTAATCAAACCTGTTTTTTCTCATTCCTTATGTATCTGGTAATATCATTTCCAAAATCTACCAAAATCTATTCATTGGAACATATTTTTTACGGGCGTAGTTTACCCTACCCCTAAAACACAAGCATGAATTACGTATTTGGCCCTACACGAAGTGGCAGAAAAGCTTTGTACTTGAGACCCCTACTACGAATTTAGACCTTCGTAGCCTACCCCTACTATATGTCATGGTGTGTTATTTCATCTACCAAATGCAACAAACATTTGCACAGCGCGCCGGATGGGTCTCAAGTGTGACAGACTGTAACTTTTCTATAAATTGTCCGATTTCCACAATTTAATCGACTATATACGCGTTTTATCTTTGGGCAGATCTGCCACCGTGCCGGTCTAGATAGGCAGGGTAAAAAATGGGGAGGCTCTATCTGCAACGTTTCACTTTTAATAAGTGAAACGTTATAGGCAAATGAGGTGCGCCTCACCCCCAACATCGGGGGGAGGGGGGAGAGGTATTTATGTTCCTGGAGAATAGGCTTTTCATTTTACCTTGACCTTGAACTAAGAATGATGAGAATAATTCTTCGTGAACTGGGAATGAGGTAGAAAGTGGCCGTCTTGATCAAGGATTTTAATTAATCGTGAAATGGGAATTTAATATTAAATAACGGTGAATCAGCAAATCGCCAGACTATAACATGCATCCGCCCTTTCCTTTGTATGCGGAGTGCTCGTTTTAATTCATCGTGGCCTGGGCATCAAGAAATTCATTCTTTGTTATCAGGGAACACGATGCCCTCTTTCACCCCCCCACCCCCCCGCCCAACATTTTGTGTCTCCTTCCATAACTTATGGTGTCTACGTTCCCGTAATTTAGGATACCACCCCAACCTGAGTGTCACCCCTCCCCTAACTTGGGGCGTCTCCTCTCTTCTAATTTAGGTAGTCTATTCTCTCCTAACTTGGGGTACCACTCTAACTTGGGGTACCACTCTAACTTGCGGTACCACCCCAAGTTCGGGGGGTCCAACTTGGAGCGTCTCCCTTCCCATAACTTAAGGACTCTCCCATCGCCAAACTTGATGCCTTCCAAATATTGAGTGTCTTCCCTCCCCAAATATTGGATGTCTCCCCTCCCCAAACTGGGGTGTCTTCTCTCCCCTAATTCGGGGGGTACCCCCACCCCCCATAACTTGCCTTTCCCCTCTCTACACTTGCGGTACACGTTATAAACCTGGGGTGTCTTCCCGCTCCTAATTAGGGGGGTCTCCCCTCCCCTTACTTGCGGTATCTTCCCTCCCCAAACTTGAAGCACCACCTATACTTGGGGTGTCTCCCCTCTCTTATTTTAGGGTCTCTCTCCTCCCTAAACTTGTGGTACCACCCCTATCTTGGGGTTTCTCCCCTCCCCAATCGTGGGGTACTACCCGAACTTGGGGTACTAAAACTTGCCAGAACTAGCGCGCCACCCCTCCAGAACGTAGTGGTGGCGGATCTAGGAATTTGAAAACGGGGGTTGTGTGTTCACTTGGGGCACCTCCCCTAAATTGGGGTTTCTCCCCTTCCCTAAATTGGGATGTCTTCCCTCCCCTGTCTTGGTGTACCACCCGAATATTGAAAGTCCACCGACCCCCCAACTTAGGCTACCACCCTTTTGGTGTCTTCCCTCTCCTAACTTAGGGTGTCTCCCCTTCCATAACCTAGGGTGTGTCCCCTCCCCTAAATTGAGGTGCCGCCCTACTCCTAGCTTGGCTCAGAGCCCCAATTTGAAGTGTCTTCCCTCCCCTCTCTTTCGGCGTCACCTGAATGTTGCATGTCTCCCCTCCGCTAACTTGGGGTACCGCCCGAACTTGGGATGTCTTCCCTCCAATAACTTTGGGTATAATCCAAACTTGGAGTGTCTGCCCTTCCTACTATCTCAGTCTCGCCTCCGCTAACTTAGAGTATGTCCCCTCTCCTAACTCCTTAACCTCCCTAACCCCCGCCCCACCTGTTTCCCCCTTGGATCCTGCTGAGTACCATCTGTACCGATGAAATTTTACATTGACAGAGATGAAATATACAATATTGGTCGTCGTGGTGGAAAAAAAAGTAATTTAACCTCCCCCCACCGCCCTATCCCCTTCCCCTCCCACATACATATTTTATTCATATGATCAGGATGAAACGCTTCAACAATCGATTGCATTGCGAATATCAGACCATGTATGAACAAGTCGGTCAAACCTGAGACCCATCCGGCTCGCCATGCAAATACACTGCGTCGATCGCCAGTCGGAAAACAGAGGTTCCGAATGTAAAGATTCCTTATAAATTTATCTATGTTTGTTGTATTTTGCAGTTTAAATAACTCTCTATCACACAAACTGGAAATATGGGTATTGTAGGTCACAATTCGTAGTGCGGGTCTCAACTTCCTCGCCTTCCTGTCATTTCGTTTATGTAAACATACGTTGCTTCTTGTGGGGTTAATAGGGTAAAGTAAGTCACCCCCTTAAAAATATGTTCCAATCAATAGATTTTGGTAGATTTTGGAAACACTACTCCTAGATACCTAAGGAATGAGAAAAAACAGGTTTCATTACTATTGCAATTTGTTTTGGGTACATCCCTATTTTGCCCGGACTATATAGTGTTGGTACAAGTCATTGATATGAAAACGTTTTCAAAGGTTGGTGGATTTAAAAAAATGTGCTTCTTTGTATAGTTCCCTGATATCTCCATAGCGTGGGCAACACAACACGGCATGGTATTCGTCTTCGAGTCTGATAATAATGTTCCGTTTCTTCTTCTGCGTTCTATTGCAAGAACAAATTAGTGCCGGGGACCCAGCCTAAGCCTAATAACACACGGTTTCAGGTGATGGAAAGAAAAAGTTCACAATTATAACTTTTTCGAAAGGGTACAAGATGTTTGCTGTATTAAATACACAGAGCTCGTTATTTTTTATGTTTTATTCTTGAAGATTATAGCGAGCGCAAGCGAGCTCTTAAGGTAACATGCATGCGTATTCAAAGTCCATTTCAAGCATAGGCTTAGGACTTTCATTTCGCGTAACAGCCCCCATGAGACGTTTTCGGATTCGGAGTAAATATCAGCTGTACATAAATGTATTCAAGCAAAGAGAGGGCGAAGCCTTTTATGTCATGTCTTTAATAATTAAATCAGCTGCCCCACAAAATTAACGAATAAATTATTCAATGTTAACACTGGATGTATACTTCAAATTAAAGTTCATTTATAAGCGACGGGCTAAATGACAATGTCTGTTGCCAAGCAGAGGGCTCTTGGTGACCGCCCATCGACTGCTGTCATAGTGAGTAGTTGTGACGTCAAATTGTTATAAACATGACGTCACAATGGGAGTTCCTAAGCAACCGAATGATATGACAAGCACGTGCATGGCATACGTCATCCCGCCAAAGATATTTTTGATGGCAAGCCGAAGCGAGATTAATTTAGAATATTAATCTAGATGTACCCCCGCGGAATATCTGAATTAATCAATATACGCTCGCATTTTTTAGGTAGCACCTATCCATATTAGCGAGCACAAGCGCGCTCTTTAGTTAACATGCATGCATATTCAAAGTCCATTTCAAGCATAGGCTTAGGATTTTCATTTCGCGTAACAGCCCCCATGAGACGTTTTCGGATTCGGAGTAAATATCAGCTGTACATAAATGTATTCAAGCAAAGAGAGGGCGAAGCCTTTTATGTCATGTATTTAATAATAAATCAGCTGCCCCACAAAATTAACGAATAAATTATCCAATGTTAACACTGGATGTATACTTCAAATTAAAGTTCATTTATAAGCGACGGGCTAAATGACAATGTCTGTTGCCAAGCAGAGGGCTCTTGGTGACCGTTCATCGACTGCTGTCATAGTGAGTAGTTGTGACGTCAAATTGTTATAAACATGACGTCACAATGGGAGTTCCTAAGCAACCGAATGATATGACAAGCACGTGCATAGCGTTGGAGCGCTCGCCTTTGGTGATCTGGCCACCTGAGAGCCTAACGGCGCGAGGATCGGTGGTTCGCGCCCCGCTGTGGCCATGTCTGTCTGATCGCAGGATAAAGATCCCATATGCTTCTTCGCAAAGAGTAGGGGACCCCGAGGATATGGCTCCACTCTCCCTTCCTTCTCCCATTGACGCGATATGACAACAAGTGGTTAAAGCGTCCTGAATATACAACTAATCTTTCAGATCCACACCGGCCTACAGCATGGCGTGATAATACCGCCCAGACCGTATGGCCTGCCTCTGAAATTCCCCACCTTGGCCAACGCCCTAAAGAACAACGGATACTCAACTCACATGGTGGGCAAGTGGCACCTGGGCTTCTACAAGGAAGATTACGTCCCGACCAGACGGGGGTTCGACTCTTTCCTCGGTGATTATAGATTATCAAACAACACAACGTCGCACCAATAACCGTTATCATATCACGCACCAGAACTGTTTTCAGCTTAATTATACTTTGTACCAAGAGATTTATTTGTCCAGTTGAACCTGCATATGCACAAACGTGGTATAAAAAAAGAACAGAAATTTATACTTTCGTTTACGTTGTCAACATAGCGGTCCATCTTCCATGTTAGATCCCATGAAATGGATTGTCTAATGAGTGGCAGGCGTGAGTCCTACCTGAGCTATGTTGTAACTATGCTTCGCCCTACCATGTAAGAACGACCCACATGACCTACACATATGGCGTAGACTGCTTAAGACATCGAAGCAGTTCGCGAGGCAGAACACTTTTACCATGACATTTTATTGGCCCTTCATCAATCTGTAGGAACCCATCATGGCGCTATTACTATTACTGCGAATTGAAGTTGAATTCCAGTTTATCTCGCATATGAACTTGGCGCTAACATGTCTTCTTAATTGCTTCTTTGGTCTAATGTTCGCATACCACGCTCGAAGTGAAAAGGCTTAGCGCTTACAAGCTTCTCCACATCATGTTAGCCAGCCGCCTTCTTTACGCCATACCAGTATATATCGTGCAGCTATAGGCGGGTCGTTTAAATCAATAATCACAATTATTACGAGTTGGTGGTCATGTTAACTAGTACAATAGCATTAAATCTGAAGGCCGATAAATGCTGTACTCTGACCCAAACCGCCCTGCTGCCCATGCAATCAACAATCGTTGCCATAGCGACGTTGCATAGAACAATGAAACATGACGTCACGCCAGAAATAATTGTAGTTATAGCTTTAAATGGCCCGCATACCTACCTAGTTGCCTAGTTGCACGTGCCACGTTTCTTGGCAACGATATATGGTATCAAAAAAGCGACTGGCCAACTATATGTGGAAATGCTTGCGATTTGCCGTCTGCAGTCAGCCCCAAAATGTTTTACTTTGATCGTTGCATGCGGAAATTAAACCAAAGAAACAGAGACAAGTCAACGTCTTAAGTTTAGATGCAAGTCGTAATAATAGTAATAGCGTGAGTTTTGCATGGAAGAAAAAATGAAAATTTGCGGGCAGCTACAGCTTGATGTCTGGCCAATAAAATTGCCTAACGCCCCGCTAACTCGCGCTATTGTTATATTCGTTTATACGTGTCATGTTTCATTGTTCTACGTAATGTCACTATGGAAACGATTGAATGGGCCACAGGGTTTGGGTCATATTACACGATTTTAGCCGCCTTCAGATTTAATACTATTGTACCAGTTTCTCTTAATAATGAATCATAACGCGGTCAACCCAAAATAATCACTCACAGCATGATGTCTATGTTCCAGGGTACTTGACTGGGGCAGAGGATTACTACACGCACAGACGATGTCACGACCTGTCGGAGTTCAGCGCTGATAAACAAGTGTGTGGCCTTGACCTTCGTGACAACATGGCGCCCGTCAGGAATAAGAACGGTTCCTACTCTACGCATATGTTCGTAGACCGTGTCTCGGACATTGTGCGTCACCACGCTGAAGACAATCCTGCCAAGGTGAGAGGGGCATTCGATGGGTACGAAACTCGCTTCTGAGCAGGGAAATGTTTACCTAATTTACCAACGTATGTTAATTTGTCTTTCCACAAAAACATAATGCGCAAAACGGGGAAAGGTGGTGGTGGGGGGGCGGGGGGGCAGAAGGGAGCCACCCTCCCCTGGATCGGCGTCAGGATAGTATCTCGGCGTTTCATTTAGAGAATCGCCGAATAAATAATTTACTTTTGCGTAGAAATTATTAAGCAGGTCTTTTAGGGTTTACCGTGTTCAATTGTTATTTCGCCGTTGCCTAAATATCGCACGATGGCAACATGTCGCCTAACGACGACAAGGTAATGTTTTAGGTGTATAACATCTCGATGGGTCCACCGGTGCAAGTTCCAAGCCGGGGCCGGCCCGGTAGCTCAGTGGGTTAGAACGCTCGCCTTGAGTGCTCTGGCCACTTGAGAGCCTAACGGCACGTGGATCGATGATTCGAGCCCCGCTGCGGCCATGTCTATTTGGTCGCAGGGTAAAGATCCCATGTCTTTCTTTGCAAAGAGTAGGTGGTTGCCCCGGGGACATGGCTCCACTCTCCCTTCCTTCTCCCATTGACGCTATATGACAAAAAGTGGTTGAAGCGTCCTAAATATACAACCAAGTTCAAGGCAAATACTTAGCGTGGCTCAGTCTCACGTCGAAATGCTTTACACTGATCGCCAGCCGCTGTTCCTGTACCTGCCGTTCCAATCAGTGCACGCACCCCTTGAGGTTCCTGCGCAGTACATGAAGAAGTATTCATTCATAAAGAACGCTCATCGGCGCTATTACGCAGGTCAGTAACCAATACCGGTAGTTATTGAACAGATTATTACTTAGTTCTTATAATTGGCTTCATATACAGATAATCGTGACTAAAACCTAAACTTAATTAATTAACCATTATAATGTTACTCTCATTGATTATTCACAATATTGTTTTTTTCTGTATCAGGAATGGTAAGCGCCTTGGATGAAGGCATTGGCAACATCACGCGTATGTTGAAACAGCACGGGTTGTATGACAACACGCTCATAGTGTTCTCAACAGGTAGCCGCAATTACACAAACTCCATTTGATTAAAAACTGAAAGTTATATTAACTATTGATTTTATTGAATCATAATATAGCAAGTTATGTGAACCTTGTTTCAGAAACACAATTATTGCAAGCTGCGATTATTGCACATGAACCAGTATAATCATTAAGCTATAGTTTATTATAGTATTATGGCTATAATTTTTACTTTCACTATATTAATTTCGAGGGATGGATCCAGTCGCTACGGGAAGGTCAATCTAAAATGTACATCTTACAGGTTGTGCCCCCCCACCCCCTCCCCACCCCTCTCTGCTTGATACCATTTTCGTGGATCCTCTCCTATTCCGGGTCCACCCCTCCCCCCTCCCGTAAAGTTGTTACGACGTGACCCACGGCCACCATTTCAAAATCCTATTATATGTCATTATTATGTGTGCCATATATACAGCTGATTATTAATTAACGTAATCCTTGGCGACTTTGGACAGACAACGGCGGACAGGTTCATGCCGGGGGTAACAACTGGCCGCTGCGAGGCAACAAGAAGACGTTGTGGGAAGGCGGAATTCGAGGGGTCGGCTTCGTTAGTGGTCCCGCCCTGCCGAGGAGGGGCGACACCAGTCACGAGCTGATCCACGTGTCTGATTGGTTCCCCACCCTCGTCAGTGTAGCTGGCGGAAACACGACGGGCTTGAAGCTGGACGGCCAGAACGTATGGGATACCATAGCGTGAGTAGAGTTTTAGTTAATTTATTTAATTTTATTATAAAAAGTCTTTCGCGCCATATTGTTTTTAATGCGATAATTAAACGCCAAGTACAAACAATTAGTCCTGTTAAACGAACATAATTATGCTATACTAAAAGAAGAAACGGCCATAGTTCATGAAAAATGATATTGATTGTGTATAGAAAGCTGTAAAATAGAGAGAATGTACAATTTGGATGGGGCACCGGCACGATAGCTCAGTTTGCTAGAGCGCTCGCATTGAGTGCTCTAGTCACCTGAGAGCCTAACGGCGCGTGGGTCGATGGTTCGAGCCCTGCTGTGGCCATGTCTGGGTGGTCGCAGGATAAAGATCCCAAGGCATGTCTTTCTTAGTAAAGAGTAGGGGGTTACCCCCGGAGACATGGCTCCACCCTCCCTTTCTTTCTCCCATTGACGCGATATGACAAATAGTGGTTAAAGCGTCCTGAATAACCAACCAACCAACCAATTTGGATGGGTAAAGGTAAAAGTGACCCTGAATACGCTAGTTGGTGAAGAGGTTTAACGTTACCGCTTAATTTGTGCTCCAGCAAAGGCGCTCCAAGCCCCCGTAAGGAAATCCTGATCAACATCGACCCGCTGACAGCCCCCAAGGGAACGAGGATGAAGGGCAGTCCCTTTGACAACAGGAAGATGGCTGCTCTGAAAGTCGGGAACTGGAAGCTGATAACTGGAGACCCAGGTATTGCAATAAGGCCACGACAATCATGCCGGTTTAATATATAATTATATCAATTTTGTAGGAGTAAACCACGTTTACCACGATTGCTTCATACCGAATAAGTATTCCAGTTTTCTTCTTATTACTTAGAACAACGTAACGTTAATGGGTTTGACATGCAGCATCGTATTATATATTGCACCCACAGGTGTGAGGACCGGGTACATCTGCCAAACCTTCATTATCAAAATCTAAACAATTACGTGCTATATGCTCCACCCACAGGTATCAGGGACGGTAAGTCCGCCAAACCTTTCTTATCGAAACAATTCCGTGTTATATACTCCACGCACAGGTGTCGGAGAATGGGTGCCTCCGCCCCACCTTCAGTTCCTGAACCAAACCCTTCAATCCTTCGAAGATAGTAGGCATGCAGCCAAAAATATCTGGCTGTTCGACCTGTTGAAGGATCCCCTAGAGAAGAAGGATGTGTCCGGCGTGTATCCGGATGTCGTCATGGAGATGCTCCGGAAGTTGGCGGCCTATGACGTCACGTCTGTCCCCGCGCTGCATCCGCCCTACGACCCGCAATGCAATCCTGAACTCCATGGCGGGGTGTGGGGTCCGTGGCGGTAGGTAACCCCCGCCTGGGGCGGATCCAGAAAATCTGGTTAGGGGGGGCCGGTTTCATGGTCGGATCCATATATACTAGATATGAGGGGGCCGTTTACGGTTTTCATATGTTAAATGGTATAAATTTCGGCCCTAAAAGCGGGACCGGGGTCGGGACCGGGGCCGGGGCCGGGACCGGGTCGGCCACCCCCTGGATCCGCCCCTGCCCGCGGAACGAGTCCTTCGAAGTCACCAATACGAAGAGAACAGATATTGTTCTTGTTATACATGGGTCATTTCGTTACGCTATAGCACTATGCTCCGTGTGGTTTCTGCGAAAATTGGCACTGGACAGAATGGATTTCATTTTCCCTAGTAGGGTAGTTGTTTCGAACTCTTTAGCCCGACACGAGTTCATATTTGCTTCTATATATACTTTTATTTGTGGGGTCTTGAAGGGAAATTGGAGGAGTAGATCAACACATGTCTTTGCTAGTAGGGAGCCGTCTCAAACTTTAGTATCTTTTGTATATATTATGCATGACAGCAGAACCATATTGCGGTATAGATCTTATTATTATGGCATTATAAATGAAGGGATTAATCTGGTAACAGGTGTATATAAGCAATATATTATAACGTGGATTAATCTATCAGTATTTATCAAGATGATAACGCTTAGCCGAGCATTTATATTTAAGAATACATGTTTATTCCTTATAAAAACAGGCTTTTTTTCACATTATCATAATCTACGAACTTATATAGCAACTTGGAGTTTAATGGATCATGCTGGGGTTCGCTACATATTTTAAATAAAATAACAGAAATGGTATTCTATCGCACGACTTATTCCTACTTATACCATCTAAAGAAATCCATACTGTTTAAAACTGGGTGTTTATAAAACTATCAGCGGTGTGACAGCATAATAAAATATATCGTCTACGAGGCTGAGCCGCTTGGGTTATCTACACATGCGTCTACAATTCGCATGTACCTTTGACCCATATACGTATGGGCGTGATTTAGATTTAGATTTTTTTTTGGGGGGGGGGGGGAGGGGGTCTGGGGGGCGGGGTATCAACATGTTTATGAAGCCGTTATGATTGTAATATTGAAGATACAGCACATGTCTCAGCGGGAGTCGATGGCGATCTGACGTCGAGCATTATCCACGGTCTCCTCTGTCTGTAAGCTGACGCCATAAGGACAGACGGCGCTATTACTCCGGTGCGCCCATGCCAAGCGCTGCTCACAATTAACGTCATATGGATGACAAACCGGCGTCAAACACGACTGAGAAAGTAAAGAAAATCAATTACGAATCAAATGACGCCCGTAACTTTACGCAGTGTTGCTCTTACAATCGACAACTGAAATTCACAATTATTTTTAAAAAAATGCTAATAACCATTTATTGAAACTTCATCGCACTATCTACAAGACATTCGAGTACACATTACGTGCGTAGTGAGAGAGAACAAATTATACAAATGAACATCTTGCAAAATACGCATTTTGAATCTGTCCTTAACACATTATTTCCTTTATACTCCTCAGACTTGAGGCGTATGATGCGAGCTAACAGTTACAGACCCTATTACAAACCTTTTCCAAGCCTTGCTATGCCCGATATATCGCAATGTAGATTGCGTGCTCTAACCCATAATACACGTAGTATACCCTTCTTAAGCGTCGGGACGCACCTGCTGTTCTAAACCCATGTAACGAACTTAGAATGTCACATCATCCGTATTTTCCGTATCCTAATATTGCTCACAATACGGTAGTTTCAAGTCATAATCCAGCGTATTGCATGTTTATCACTTCGTGAAAAGTGCATCCAACATAAATGAAGTTTAAGTCGCGACATAATGATACCATCTGATATGTATCTGGTTATAAGTCTTCAGCTGTTTCCTATATTTCTATAAATCCTATCATATTTCTCACTCGGCTAGCATATGGCCTCATATACATCTTTCCATATCATTCGATACGCGTATATACATCTCAAACGCCGTAATGAGTAACTTTAGCATGAAATAAATGGCCAGTTTAAGTCACCACGGATGACTGAATCACACGAAAACGTCAAAGACTTTGTCGGAATCAAGATGAGTCGTAATCCTCATCGTCCAGGGATTCCACGGTGTGATACTCGACCACTTCGCGGGAGTATCTCAACATGCCGCTCTTCTTTGCGCATGCGTACAGACTGATGGTGAGCCCCCCGAGTGCGAAGAGGACGGCGACGACAATCCCGGCCATGACCCTGCCGTCCATCTGCCGGATGTACTCGATGTTGTTGATATTCTGCAACGGAAAATATGACCTTGACACTTGGAACATGTGAATGATGCTAAATACCACGCATCGATAAAGCAGTCGGAGTACAACGCGAAGCATTGTTATTCCAGCCAGGGGCGTAGCCAGACGTACGCACGTACGCACGTGCGTACACAATGGGCTGTGCCGGTACGTGCAATCCTGTTGTTCGGGAGTCATTTTGTTCATTCCACGTGCAACAGGTGCGTACTCGTGCTCAAGTCCCTGTTTATGCTCCTGCCATCAGTCCTAGATATCATATAGTTTTATGTCCATACATATTGGGAATATAAAGAGTTTTTGCAACGTTGAAACGTAGTTATGGGGGGTAGTCGATTATCGGTTAATGCAAGACGTCGACCATTAGCGAATACATGTACAAGGTTTAAACACATTTAAAAAAAAAGGCAAAATGTATTGTACCTGCGACTTTCGTATGACAGAACAACTGCGACATTGTAAAAGCCGTGAACGCTTTAAATTAATGGATGTTAGCACAGCAATTTTCCCAAAAAAAACGTAAACTGTGTTTAGAATGGAAGTGATGCATGTAGGTCGACATCACACAGAATACCGGACAGCGAACAGGTGCACAAGGATATAAAGCGGGCCACCAACTTCTGCTCCGGTGAACACATTTGCTTCTCTCCGGATAGCCTACAGGCTTACAGGATTTAATTTCAAAACAGAAAATACTTATTTGACATGGAGAAGAGATTGGTAATATAAAAATTACAGAACATATTTCGTTAAGTCAGTAACGAAGAATAACGTGAATGCCCAATGCGTGGAGAGGTTGGCTTACATTCCAGAAGGTGTTGAGCCAGGAGTCGGCGGTTCCTAGTGCGCGGCAGTCCGTATTGTTCAACTCGCAGAAGTCAAACATGTCATCCTCGCTCTCATCGAAATACCAGCGCCAGGACGAATACCTGTTGGAAATGTGTGTGTGTAGATTTAAAACAACAGATTCGGTCCAACGATTAACACAAGTTATAATATGCATATATGCATCTCGGAACTACGTTTTGATCATCTGATTGTCGCAGTTATGCATGTATCCGGCCAAAAAGGCAATGTAAGCAATACATCCCTGTGAGTGACCAATTCATCACCAGTACTATAACGAACACATTAACATGTAGAGAGATCATCAGTACTTCCACGAAAGCTATTTTCAGCTCGCTCTTCAAATCGTACATTACATTTTCGTAGCGGGAAAAAACTTTCCCAAGATAATTTCAAACTTTTTGTTTTGATGTTGCGATAACAGAAACTAAATGGCTTATATAAAATGCAATACAGCCCTCCCGCATCAGGGGCGGATCTAGGGAGGGGTAGGGGGGTTGCAACCCCCCCCCCCCCTTGGGAACCTGAACATACACTGTTAAGGTCGGGCTCTCCTAGCACCCCCCCTCCCCCAGTCGCAAGTTTTCAGAGAGCAACCCCCCCCCACCCTTGGCAAATTTGTAGATCCGCCCGTGTCCATAAGCCATCACGGAACGAACTTACTGTTTGAACTGCTCCATGGACTGATTGCATAGGGTATGCATGCAGTAAAGACCTGCGGCATACTGCAAGGAAAGTCATTCTTATCACTATTATCATTATCATTATCATGATTAATTCTTAATTGTCATTACATTAAATATAATAATACTGGATGGAACGCACGATAAGACCAATAGTGTTAGCGATATTAAAATGAATGCGGTCAGGGTAGTTTGATCAAATTCAAGAAAGATGGGGGCTGCGTTTCGTGTTTAGTAAAACGTGGAGTAAAAGTTCAGTTCACATAACGCCAGTGGTGTAACATATATGAGATGGAAACCCTTACATTGTGACAGGCTCCGGTGCAGTTCGCCATGGGATAAGTGCCGTCACATACGTCCTGTGGCGCAAAAGAACACATCAGTGGTCTATTGCATTGTATGCAAGTGATTACAAAGCACACATTCAGCAAGCCAATAAACAGGCAAACAGTAATTATTATATTAAAATGACTTAATCATAGAAAAACAACTAGTGAAATAGAGCATCCTGGATGATTTATGTGATTGACAATGACTCAACGACCAGCATAATGTTAAACGCTAAAACGTTAAAAAAAAACTAGTGAAATAGAGAATTCTGGGTGATTTATGTGATTGACAATGACTAAATGACCAGCACAATGTTAAGCGCTAGATTAACTAACGCTATCTTCATGTACTGACCCTGGTGGGTTCTGCGGCGTCCAACTGCTGCACTCGAGACACGTGCGTCATTTTGCGCACGGCCACGAAACAGACATCCGTCACGTTCTCCTCGATGACGTCACAGAGCATCAATAGTGTGGACTGGATCAACATGCGTTTCTGAAGGTACGGAAAGCGGAAGGTTATTTTATTGCGTATTATTCACAACACTGGGTCACCGTTGGTACAAGGGGTGGGGAGGGGGTGGGGTCCATATCCCCTGCAAAACTTGACAATATCATTGAAACAGAAAACCGAATGTTTCAAACCAATTGAAGCAATGTGTGTGCCCCCCAGATTTGTCCGAATAGTTATTTCTCTATCGCCAGAACAAAATCAGTTTATGAGCTGCATGCGGTCGAGCAAAGTTGCTTTGGTGTAATCATATTACTTCATAATTTTTTCATTATTCAATCAGACGTGTTATAACTGGCCATCAACGTAACTCCAGGCACCCCAGTGCACAAGATATTAATTTATGCCATTGTTGGTTCCATGTATATATAATTCAATACACATATTAGAAACGTATGCTTCCAGCTTGCGTTTCAAAACGAGGTCGTTCATTGGCCATTGGATCATGCAGCGGCCATGTATATCCTCATATATGCATATGCATTCTCCCACCAAGGGAAATCAGATTAACTTCTCTGTCCATATGGTGTACATTTTGATTTGTACGCAGTACTGCGAGCCCTATGCTCCCTAAGATAAAAATTTCCTACGTGGGTTGCTGATCAGTCATTTATATGTATCCAGGCAGATGGTTAATGGGACATTAACTACAGTTAACTATTTGTTCATCCCAGGTCAAGCCTTGGAACTTTAATCTTTAACACATGTGTAAGATCTGGGTGAGCTCGAGATTTTATCGATTTTAGGCGACAGATGTTATGACCATGTGGGCGTCAGTGGGTTATAAAAACATGTATATAACATTAATAAATGTTGTCTGTTAACATATCTCTGAGTCTGTGTATCTTTCTGGCCCCAATGACTATTTACAAAAACGTTCCCATAACGTGGACCTTGGTCTGAGTGTGTATGTGTATGTGTATGTGTGTGTGGGGGGGGGGGGGGGGCGGGTTATACACATCAGTAGTACACGCCCGCATCACATCCCCCAACCCACCCCACCCCACCCATCCACACCCCCCCCCCCTATTTTTCAAAATTTCAAGGCATTGGGATGCAATGGGTATTTGTGTGTGCGCCGACCACCACTCGTTCTTAATTGACCATAGCAACCACGTGAATTGTAATGTCATCTCCATGAAGAAGAGCCCAAGAGCCAAAGTTGTTTCCAAAGACCACCCGATCTATATATTCGGTTAGCCTATGTTGTTGCATTATAGCCACGGGAGGACACGGCATGGATGATCAATGTTTAATGCTCGTTGGAAAGAGAAGCTACATAATATATATCTATGCCGTGGACCGGTCAGTTTTTTAATAGTTGGTATTCAACCGTTAGCTTGAATAGCTTTAAATAACTGCCCACACGCATCTCCATCCCTTATTACCCCAGACAAATTCACCACATTTCTGGGGGCAAAGTCACCGCCTCCGCAACGATCGATTTTATTTTCTGATCCTCTACGCACCCAGGCATTGAACAGTTTGCTCAGCATTTCCGGGCGCCGCACCACCAGCCCCACCAGCCCCACCTCCCTCCCCCACACCTTCTGTAAGTAACCTTTAACGACAATTGAACGCATTCCCATCCCAGTGCTGACATTTCGAGCTATATCGATCTCGTCAGTGTTGGCGTTCTGTTTTAATATGGTGGGCTGGTTGGTGGCATCGCAGTGCGCTGCAGTTGCCGGTAAGCTTCAGCCTCATGGCTAAGAATATATCGGAGCGTCAGCCTTGATGGCAACATCAGCTAGAAGCACTAAATTCCCGCTGTCTGAACCCATGCATCTCGTTAATGATCCGCATCGAATGGTATCGGAGAGAGTTCCTTGGCCCTCGATCCTCGTTTCTGCACAATTTCTTTAGCCTGTGACTTATAGACGACCTATACCGTGGTATCGACGACGTGTGACACTCAGTTCAATACATAGCCCGGTATTCAAAATAGTTCGAGATGATAGCGAGATCGTTCCTTGGCCTTCGAGCCTCGTTTTGGCAAATTTGTTTAATCTATGACCGGCATTTAAAATAAGGGCGCAATTTGCACATAAACGTTGTCTTTTGGTCGCATATAGCCTCTCGGGCTCGTGGGGTTGAAGTTGAGAGTTGTCAGGGGGGATCAAGGGGGGGAGGGGGTTACGGGGGTTGCAACCCCACCCCCCCCTCCTTGGGAACCTGAATATACACTGTTAATATCGGCTTCTCCGAGCACCCCCCCCCCCGGTCTCAAGTTTTTCACAGAGCACACCCCACAACACCCCCGGTCGGAAATTTTCAGAGAGCACCCCCCCCCCCCTTAGCAAATTCCTAGATCCGCCCCTGGTTGTGGGGTTCACAATACGAATATGATATTTGTTTTCAAAACATCCATCCTGGATGCACTCTTGTCCAGATAAACCCTGGATAACCGCTCGAGCAATGTTGTAATCAAATATGACAGGGCATGGAGAAAATTCGGGCTGACCACTATGGACCCTATTATCGTAAAGTAATTGTGTGCTAAAGTAGAGCCTCTATAAATTGAATGCGGGAGAGATCGAGCCATATATTTGCTTTACGTGGGTCTTTCGTTCAACAACGTTCTACAATCTGGAATAGGAAACTGGGCCATCAAACCAGAAGCTGTTCTTTAATGTTGGCGCGGAGGCAGATAACGGCATTATTGAAGCTGGCAAGAAGGTAAAAACGTTATAACGGCTACAGGAGGGAATACCGGCATTATTGAGGCTGCGAGGAAGGTAAAAGCGTTATAACGGCTACAGGAGCAGATACCGGCATTAGTGGTGCTGCCATAAAAGGTAAAAGCGTTATAACGGCAAAAGGAGGGAATACCGGCATTATTGAGGCTGCGAGGAAGGTAAAGGCGTTTATAATGGCTACAGGAGGAGATACCGGCATTAGTGGGGCTGACAGGAAGGTAAAAGCGTCATAACGGCTACAGGAGGAGATACCGGCATTAGTGGGGTGACAGGAAGGTAAAAGCGTTATAACGGCTACAGGAGGCGATAACGGCATTTTTTTAGGCTGCAAGGAAGGTAAAAACGTTATAACGGCTAGAGGAGGGGATACCGGCATTATTGAGGCTGCAAAAAAGATACAAGCGTTATAACGGCTATAGGAGGAGATAACGTCGTTATAACGGCTATAGGATAAGAGAACACCCGTTATTGAGGCTGCCAGAAAGGTAAACACGTTATCGCGGCTACAGGTGGAGTTAGCGGCATTTTAACGACTGCAGGCAGTTGGTTGTATAGGTGATCAGCGCAAGGATTCAAGGCGAGCGCTCTTACCCACTGAGCTATCGGGGCGGAAATAAATAACACTCACCTCGTCCAGACAGTCGTCCGGTATGTTGCTGATGAGACAGGTTCCTACGACGCAGAAGTCGAGGAAGTCGAGGTTGTCGGTGGCGAGGTCCCAGTCGTCCGGGAGACACCACTGGCCCGGCTCGCACACCCGCTGCAGACGGTCCAAGTAACGCTGGATGAACAGCATATTGTAGACGTCCTCCAGCGTCACGTTGACGCCGTACTTTGCAGTCATGTTGGCGTCCAGCTCGCAGGCGTCCTGCAGCTGGTAATCCTGACGGAAGCAAGGCGCGGGCGGCGGAGTGGTGGTCGGGGGAAGGGTCGGAATCGCCGTCGATGGCGCGGTTGTCGGGGTATTCGTTGTCGTGGGGTCTGCTGTCGTTGTTCCGTTGTCCGTAGTTTCGGTCAGGTTAGCGACCGCGTCGCTAGGCGGCGGCGCCGACGCCGTCGTCGCGCCTGTGTCAAAGGGTGATGATGACGTCACTTCCGGTTGGTTCATGTCCATCCAGTCGTCGACCAGTGGCGAGGCGTCGGTGGTCACATCGGTCGGTTCATATGCGTCGAACGGTGATCGGGCCGTACCGGTGGATTCATAAGAGCCGAAAGGTGACGTCATAGGATTGGTTTCCCACCAGTCCTCAGTCGTGGACTGGGTGTCGGACAGCACGTCTCTCCGCTTTCTCACCGGCAGGTAATCCTCACGGAGCAGGTCGCGGACTTTAAATGAAGGGTCGTCTCTGACGGCTATACCGTAGGAGAGCAGCAGGGACATCCCAACCATGAGCCCTATTACGGTCAGCCCCTTGGCCACCAAGTAACTGTCCCGAGTCCGCTGCGGGATTTGACAACCAAAGGTATCCATTGCGAAGATTTACGCGAAACAATATGAAATATTGGCTCCACACCGATGTCCTTGGAGCAGATATCCCTCGACGGTGGTAAATAAAACGCGAGATGTTTTTTTCGTCAATTGTCCAATCCCGCCTTTCCGAAGTTTATTTTTCGGTTTGAGAATCAGATTGAATACGCCATATCACACCACACCACACAGGATGTCCGCTCCCTCCTAAAAATCGTCACCAGATATAATGGGTTAATAAATGGCGTGTATTAATAGTCCAATAACCTATGAGTGTCCAGATCAGTCCACCTCGTCCCGTACTCCCTCCACTTTTGCAGGCGTCAACTTATCGTTACTCCGCTTTGCTTTTCGCCGCCTCCACGAGACACTACACAACGGACATAACTACAGACCCCATCGGAATTCGATATTTATTCACGTGTCACGCGGCCGGTAGGCGGCGCGCGGATCAGCCCCTTGTTTGCCTGTACATGACTTACTCCTATGATTCACAATTATCGATATTACACGCGGCAGCTGTTGGGTGATCAAACCCCTGCGATGTATTCCAAAAGTTCACCGGCTGTCGATGCATGGGTGGCGGGCTGGGTCTGTCAGTCTGGATTGAGTGCCACGCGGATACATGGGACCACACACACAGGGTCCATGCAATCACGCAACCTCTCCGCACGGTGGCGCTACGCAAGCTCCGCTTTTACCGCTGATATCGGCCCGGGGCAAATTTCAAGACTCTTGAATAAAGGGTCAAATCAGCTGTAATTTCTTGCAGCATTATATTTTTGCAAGAATAAAGCATAAAAATAACAAGCCATGTGTATTTAATACAGCAAAAAACATCTTGTACTCTCTCGAAAAAGTTATAATTGTGACTGAACTTTTTCTTTCCCCTCACCTCATACGGTGTGTTATTAGGCCTAGGCTGGGGTCCCCAGTACTAATTTTCCCCATTCATTTGCGCAGCGCCGCCCTGGCGAGCGAGTGTGAAAATGTATTGAGGAAGTAGGCGACAACAGAGATATAATGGAGCTAATGGAGATAGAAAAAATGAGCCACGCATTTCTACAAATTAGTGTCGGGAACCCAGCCTAAGGCTACTAACACACGGTATCAAATGATGAAAAATAAGAGTTTAGTCACACTTACAACTTTTTCGAAGGGGTAAAAGATGTTTTTTTCTATATTAAGCACACAAAGCTCGTTATTTTTATGTCTTATTCTTGAAATTATAAGGCTGCAAGAAGTTATATCCGATTTGACCGTTTTTCAAGAATCTTGAAATCTGTCCCAGGCCGACAGCAGCGGTAAAAGCGGAGCTTGCGTAGCGCCACCGAGCGGGGAGCATGAAGTCCCTCGACTCACTGGTTGACAATATAAAGTTAATTTTTAATGAAACCCACAAGACCCTGATACATCTCGTATCTGGCTACTGCCACGGTCTCTGGTGCAGACCATGCACGTCTCACCACCAATGAGTCAATGAGATTCCAAAATTACACTAAAGCTTTTCCGTACAGCGGTATAACTCTCCGAGACATATTTTTTGCGAATATCATTCATTCTGTCTCGGGATTTAGGGTGAGTTCGAATATGCGAGCGGGGTAAGCGGCGCCGACATGTAGCGCATGCGTTCCGCGTGAATATTGAACTTGTTGAACTCTTTAACTCGTAAAGAATGTTAAAGCTGCTCATACAGCAATTTTTTACCTACAGTATCATTTTTTAAACATTCTGAAGAAAACGTTCTGAACACATTGTGTGACTGTGTGAAGCGTAACTCTATGAGAAGTATGCACTATAATATGTTAAAATGTAAACATGTGCTGTACTGCGTGAATTGATGATGACCTAAAACACAAGGAAGCCACATTGCCCCACAAGAAATGCACCAATTTGGTGAAAAAAATGGCTTACCAATAATACGGTGATTTATTGCATAGAAGATGTGGGTACTTCTATGCTAAGAATATGAATACATCATTTCCAGTCTAAAACAAGTTCAGTCTCTCAGGAAGCATATGGCTGTATGAGTAACTTTAGGCAGTACCGTAGCAATAAATCAATGGTTGCGTTTTGTGTTATTCATTTAAATATTTTTGTTAAGCTTGAATACTGCGTTATAAATATTTAGCGAATTGTAATTGATTAAATGAAATGTGTTTGTGTCAGTGCAGAGATCAATAAAGAACTAAAATAATATTAATATTAAGTGACATATTACATCATCGGTGAAATCGACGACGTGATAAAGATAAATGAAGCTGGGACTGGGTCATCCGCAGCATTGTGGCGATGGGAGGGCTTGACGCCATGTTGGAAACCCTCCTTACTCACCTCATGGTGGGGAGTAAGATCCGAGAGTAAAATGTCCCACGTGACCGTGCTATTGGCGTTCGGCTACGAGTTTGGCGTACTCTGAGTACTCCGCTCGCATACCTGGGCTGCGTATCGGAGCACGATCGATCGCCGCGTACAATTTTGCTACCGGAACTTGCTACCGAACGACATTGGTCGCTGCGAACTATTTTCATTTGCTGCGGGAATAGCCACTAAATAATTATCCTTACTTTGGAAACAGCAGCACAATCTAAATAGTGTAAAATATTGATGAATAAAACACAATTATCAAGCATCTATATTTAAAGGTGATCCCCACTTAATTGAGAAGAATCGTCGCGCGTCCAGAGTTTAATATCATCAGGCGGGACTGCTTTTGATCGCAGTGAACCATACCCCACTTCCGCTTCAAAATTGCACGCGTCCTTGACCAATCCGCCAAGTTTAATTCCTTATTTGTCGCACCGCAAGGAGTGCGATCGCGATCAATCGTGCTCCGGTACGCAGCCCAGAACTCACCCTTGGAAATAGGGCTATACAGTTCTCGCGATCGGGCCGCGAGACTGCAGTTTTGGGGACAAACAAACACACGTGCTCCATGTTGAAGTATAGGCAGCTATAAGTCAATTTCTTTCCAGGTTTATTCTAAAGACTATGAGTACCATTTCACTAAACATGGCTATGGGAGATATACGTTAAAATATTTGGAGGCGATGAAGCGCCGAACTGTGGGAATATACAAGGAAAAATCCGTCTTCAAAACACTCGAAAGCTAAAAATAACGTTCTAAATTTTGCCCTGCACCCGGGCTTTCGCAAGTTTACCAAACAGCGAGTGACGTCACAGACCTTCGCGTGCCTCCACGGTAACAAAAATGGCGAGAGCAAGTGATCGACTGAACCATTCCGCTGTCAAAATGTACAGTGCATGGAGTAACAACACACGGGTGCGTCATTAAACAACATGGTAAAGATAGAATAAGACCAGTTGGATGTTTTCGTATCACTCTTGCATCACGAAAAGACCAAGTTTCCGCATTTTTGTAAGTTTTCTGTTTGAAGCGTTGCGTCAACGTTGTCACCGGGGGAGAATCCGTGTGACGTCATAATGCCTCGTTTTCGTAGGAAATGCAAAAAAACGTTAGTTTGTCAGTCGTATTATCCCGTCGTAACAAATATTTGTCATTTTGATGGCGCAATCGAATACAAAATGTGTCATCTATCCGTTTTGTGAAGCTATATTTCTTAAATATTCTTAATCATAACGCTAGGCCTTCCGCAATGGACCCACCCCTCGGCGCCTGGCTTTTGCGCAGGTAATCTGGTTCCCAGTCTCTCTCTTTGCGTAACATACACGTCACCCCTACGTCAAAGATAGTCAGGATACCAGTGTGCGCAGAGATTCTAAACTCGTTCCGAACACGTGCTTCGTTTGTTTGTCCCCAAAATGAGTAAACCGGAAGTCTAAGCGAACGAGACTTTATAGCCCTATTGGCACTCTCTGCCTTCGACTCACTCCGCTAGGGCTCCATTAAGCGGAGATTGCGTAGCGCCACCGTGCGGGTAACTTGGGAAACTGGATGAAGAGCATATTCCCGAAGCATCATTATGCAACCATTAAGGTCTTCGACGGCACCTGTCGCTCCATGATATCGCCGTGCTGGCACTGGTCGTATGCTGACTGCCTAACCCACCACAATGGTTTGTGTCAATTGAACTATATGCGGACGTGGCAGAGGTTTATCCATCGATCGGTACATAATTAATTGACAGAACTGCCTGCTGATTGGGTCACATGAAAAAATCAATTGCGGATCGATCTACCACCGCAAGCATTTTTTTGTTTATCGATTTCTTGCTTTGTGACTATTTAAACCGATGTTTTCTCTCGCCCGCGTGTGTTACTGTATCAGCCAGTTGCGAGTGAACAACTCCATCTTTGACATGCTAATACAACGATTGTTCATAAGTGTCCAAGCAAAGAAAATAATTCTTATGCTGTTGTTATTTAATTTTCAGCCAATATCATTACGCCTGTTTATGGCCTATTTTCCAGCAAAAGGGGGACACGTGTTCCTGTTAGACGTAAAAGTGAGGTACCTATTGTAAATATTGTGCGGGAGTCGGTAAAATTGCTAACGAAGACGAATCCATTTTATAACGATTGATATAAGAATTCGGCTTTTGGAAAACTTTGGAAATACATGACACATGTATTTTTTTCCACACTTGATACCTTTAATAATATATTACAGAAGACTTGTTAATTATACAGTGACAACTGTACTAATATAAATGACACTAAATCCTCCCATTTATTTCATCTGCCCCGGCGTCGGGGGATCTGTGTTTTCCCCAAGGTGAGTTTCTATCGGTTTGTTTGTATTACACTTAGAGCTCCCTACATATTTTTTTTATGTCCCAGCTGTCTTTATATCTGTATGTGCAACGATATGACACACGTATTGCTCTGCACGTATTTATATAGAGTGTATAGGAATTTACCATGGGTGTTGCACCTAAAGTACACTAATCAGCGTATTAGTATTATACTTAGCACAGTCACATGGCAATACAATCCAGTCAACCACCATGGGATACTATTAATGCCGTACGCATAATCCAGATTGCGCAGCGGTCCATATTCACAAATCGCGAGAGGAACGCGTCAAGGTTTTGTGCAGGACCGGCGCGACCCCTGGCGAATGAAACAGCCGATGAAGGCGCTGGAACGCCGTAACCCCTGGCGAATGAAAGAGCCAATGGAGAGCCCCGAAACGCGGCGACACCTGGCGAATGAGGCAGCCAGTGGAGAGGGCCTGAACGCCGCGACCCCTGGCGAATGAGGCAACCAGTGGAGAGGGCAGGAACGCAGCGACCCCTGGCGAATGAGGCAGATAGTGGATAGCGCCGGATCGCCGCGACCCCTGGCGAATGAGGCAGGCAGCGGAGAGCGCCGGAACGCCGCGACCCCTGGCGATTCAGGCAGCCAGTGGAGAGCCCCGAAACACAGCGACCCCTGGCGAATGAGGCAGCCAATGGAGAGCCCCGAAGCGCAGCGACCCCTGGCGAATGAGACAGGCAGTGGAGATCGCTGGAACGCCGCGACCCCTGGCGAATGAGGCAGCCAGTGGAGAGCCCTGGAACGCAGCGACCCCTGGCGAATGAGACAGGCAGTGGAGATAAGCTGGTACCGCCGCTCAAACTCATACAAGTAAGAGCGGGTGTTAGGTATTGCGCGTAGGTCAAGGTCACGGCATTTCTATCTTGCCCGATAGGTGACGCACTACTCCCACGTAACTGGTTCCCCTGTGCGGAGATACAGGATACCCTGTTCACTACTCTACTCATTGTTAACATGAACGAGCAAATTCAGAATTTAGATCATTGTACGGCAAGTACGTGAATGTGCGAAAGGCTCTCGTGATACTGAACATAGAATCAGAAAAGCAGTACAACCACTTGAGACCAAAGCGGTTGCAGGCCATTCCGGAGGCCTCAAAGGGAGACCACTCACAACTCGCAAACGTTTATCCTTTTTTTTTGGAGTAGCTGTCAAATATGAGGTAATTATGATGGATTGAGCAAATATGTATCAGACAATTGAGAAGAGATATGTAATTTAATAAATCATATGTATCAAATCTATAATTAAGAATTTTCAATATTTCATTACATAGATTAGGTATTGACTATTTGCAAGTCTAAGAATGCTTTGCTGTAATATATAAATAAAATTAATACACTGTTTTCCTTTCCATACATTACATTTCATTTATATTTATATTTAAATGATTTACCAAAAAATATTTTCCATATCAATAAGTACCGGTAGACTTTACACACCTTCAATTTTCACATCATCTTTGGTACTAAAGTGCTGCATCAGCGATGAACTGGGCCCTGGGCATAATCTCATGGAACATCAAATATTGTTACTGCATGATCAAGCAGGTATTCCTCAAGCACTATGGATAGATGGATTGGTTTTTTAATTAGACTACTTAATTGTGTGCAAGCATAAACTGAACTGGTCCAAAAGATCTCTTAGGATAATAGGATTATAAATTTTAGTGTAAGCATAGTTTCTTACAATGTAGTGTAAGTATAGTTTGTCACGATGTAGCAGTAATTGCAAGGGCTGGAGTATCATTTTCTTGGGGAGGGGAGAGGAATTGTCAATAGAATATTGATATTATGCAGTGCATAATATCATGTGCTGGTGCTTGCAGGTTGTCTAAGTGGCATTTGCATTGCTAAAAATAAAAATAAAATAAAAATGTGTCAGAGATTTATTTATTTTTGGGGAGGCTCTGTCAACCAATCTGAGTGTCTATCTGAGCATTTCTAAATGGCATTGTGCACCACTTTCATGCACCAGCATTACTGAAATGTGTGAGACAGGAAAGTGTTATAAAAAAATTGTGAAGGATCTTTATTTGCGTAAGATATTATGCACCTATATTAAATAATAAAAATTCAGCAGCATCTTAAAAAATTTTCATGCCTACCTAAACAACGTCCAGGATGTCTCTCTGGAGGAGGGGTAATTCTCAGCCCCTGTCATACACTGCCATAAATAAATATGTAAAAGACGGGAGTTGTTTAGTTTCTTGTGCAGCATTTCTAAGTAGCATTCCCACCATTGTCATACACTGCCATAAGGAAATTGTGTCATAGAGAGGAGTGTTACTTATTTTCCTCAAAGGTTCTATCCACTGAATAATTTTCTTGTGGGGCTGTGTCAACCTATATTAAATATTAAGAACTCTGCAGCATTTCTAAGTGACATTCCCACCCATGTCATGCACCGCCATTAATGAAATATGTCAGAGAGGGGAGTGCTAATAATTTTCTTGTGGGGTTGTGTCACCTGATTACAGGGAATGTTGTAGCAACCTAGTGTATTGAACTTCAATTGTGCAAAATATCATGCCTCTATATTAAATATTATGAACTCTGCAGCATTTCTAAGTGACATTCCCACCCATTTCATGCACCGCCATTAATGAAATATGTCAGAGAGGGGAGTGCTAATAATTTTCTTGTGGGGCTGTGTCAACTGATTACAGGGAATGTTGTAGAAACCTAGTGTATTGAACTTCAATTGTGCAAAATATTATGCATCTATATTAAATATTAAGAACTCTGCAGCATTTCTAAGTAGCATTCCCACCCATTTCATGCACAGCCATTAATGAAATATGTCAGAGAGGGGAGAGCTAATAATTTTCTTGTGGGGCTGTGTCAACTGATTACAGGGAATGTTGTAGAAACCTAGTGTATTGAACTTCAATTGTGCAAAATATCATGCATTTATATTAAATATTAAGAACTCTGCAGCATTTCTAAGTGGCATTCCCACCCATTTCATGCACAGCCATTAATGAAATATGTCAGAGAGGGGAGAGCTAATAATTTTCTTGTGGGGCTGTGTCAACTGATTACAGGGAATGTTGTAGAAACCTAGTGTATTGAACTTCAATTGTGCAAAATATGATGCATCTATATAGAATATTAAGAACTCTGCAGCATTTCTAAGTGGCATTCTCACCCATTTCATGCACCGCCAATAATGAAATATGTCAGAGAGGGGAGTGCTAATAATTTTCTTTTGAGGCTGTGTCAACTGATTACAGGGAATGTTGTAGAAACCTGGTGTATTGAACTTCAATTGTGCAAAATATTATGCATCTATATTAAATATTAAGAACTCTGCAGCATTTCTAAGTGGCATTCCCACCCATTTCATGCACCGCCATTAATGAAAAATGTCAGAGAGGGGAGTGCTAATAATTTTCTTTTGAGGCTGTGTCAACTGATTACAGGGAATGTTGTAGAAACCTGGTGTATTGAACTTCAATTGTGCAAAATATTATGCATCTATATTAAATATTAAGAACTCTGCAGCATTTAAAAGTTGTGGCATTTCCACCAATACAAAGCTTCTCTGGACTGTCACGAACTGATATGACATGGATGCGCAAATGTAGTACACAAGTGAGTTTATCCACTCAATCAATGCATATTTATGGCTAATAATCCATACGTATACGTTGGGGAATACGTTTGCCCCCTGACATGTTTGTCTACCTTCAAAATTAGAGAACAGTCTTCACTGACATAACGCCGCGGCCTGGCACCGCTTGAGCTGTACCCACGAAGGTCAAGGCCGTTAATGGTGGTTAACACCGGGCCCTTGCTGAGCGAGCGAAGTTGGGACCGCGGAACCAGGCTAGCAGTGGAGAGCGCTGGAACGCCGCGACCCCTGGCGATTGAGGCAGCCAGTGGAGAGCCCTGGAACGCCGCGACCCCTGGCGAATGAGACAGGCAGTGGAGAGCGCCGGATCGGGTTCTCATACTGGTGGGGGCGGGAGTACTTTTGGTGTTTATTATGAATACGTGGCGGGCTCTGTGGATGCGATTCGGTCACCTCCACGTAGCGAAGATATCGGTTCATCTCTCCTGGGTCCGGTCAGGCATTGCGAATCCAGGGACCAAATGTCACTGGGTGTTGATCCAGGATCCAGTATCCGACATCTGGCGCGGCGGTGTCCGCATCGGGATCTACAGTCCGTGTCGGTCTATAGGAACTGCCCATGTATATGCGGTATCCACTGGCGCCCGCCGCCACTTGGGGGAGCCACCGTAGAGTGCCCAATTAGTGCTAGGAACAGAATTAAATTGTCACGGTTATGAAACCAACAACGGTGATATATTCAACGCTTTATTGTGTTTAGAAGTAAAGCCAAAGTTGGCACATCTTTGCTGATATGAAGCCAATCCACATCGGTACTTGTACCGTTTGTGCATATTAAGGAAATGTGGCATCCCAGGAAGGAAGTGAGCTATGACAACTGTTGAATGTGACACCCATGGAGGAAGTGACGCACTGGTTGTGCCCAATATCCGCACTCATACCCCCCCCCCCTCCCCCTTCCGCCCACAGCCGGGATTTGCGCCAAGGGCGTCACCCCCTGGATCTGTTAGCTGGAGAAGGCTCCTTAAACCATCCTCACAGCAAATCATGAAACATATATTCAAGATTCAAGATTCAAGATTCAACATTTATTCGTCGTCCGAATACTAAACAAAATTTAATAAATAAGAAAGTTATGCCCAATTTAATGCATAATGCTTGAGAATATAAAAAGAGAGAAAACACCATTTCGATGAATATTTGCGTCAGCCGGAACGAAGATTATTCCGACAAATTATTCCGATTTTAGATACGAGAAATACAGAACGAGGGTAACAAAGAAGCGGGCGTGGGATAGCCTCCTATCGCCCCCTCCCCTCCTACCCCCACCCCCCCCCACCCCCCGGCGGGTGAGTTGGGGTGGGGGGGTGGTGTGGGCTGTGACTGCGTGATCTCTGGCTCCTAGCAGGCGCACACGGCAGTCGGCAGGTAGCCCCTATCGCCTCACCCCCCCTCCCACCCGCCCCGCTCCCACCCCGCTCCCTCCCCGCTCCCTCCCCCGTCCCCCACCCCCCGCCCACCTCCGTTCCGGGGCTCTCCTTACTTTGTCAGAGCCTAAAATACCAGGCCACCCGTTGATCTGCCATACTTTATAACATTTACAGTATAACATTTACCAAACTGCGTCCAACCCTGGCCAAGGCTATCTACACACCTGTGCGACCTCAGGATATGACCCTGCCCCTCCACCCCCCCCCCCCCCCCCGCCCCTCATCCTCCACGCCCGCTCCTGGTACTGACCCCATAACCCGCCTTTCCCCTCTCGCTCACCCCACAACCCTCCCCCTACCTTCATCCCCTCGCTGACCCCACAGCCTTGCCCCACCTCCACCCCTGCGCTTGCTACAATGATAAGATCAAGCTTCACCCCCCCCCCTTCCCCCTTCCGCTACCTTCCTTGCCTTCCAGCGCTGTCATAACGCCCACCAGGTAACCCTGGTCTTAACCCGGTGCCTCCCAGGGTCGGCTTTTCGCCGCAGGAGACCGTGGGGGTAACCCTGTGGCTTCAGAAGCCCCCCCCCCCCCATCCTGCCCTCGCCACACGATATAACCATACTCCCCGCAGCACCGCCTCTCCCCCTCCCTATCTTCCCACGCGCGTATGCCCTGTACCCCCACGTGTATTTATGTTGTCAAACAACTTTCCTCTCGCTTCTTCTCTGCATCCCTGGCCTACCCTCCCATCACCCCTCCCCCCACTCCCCACCTTACACCACCCAGCCACACGGGCGTACCCTGTCATCCTGACCTCTGGTGTTATTAATCCATACCAACAAACCATGAACCTTTTCCCACAACCCCATCATTCCCCCCTTCCCCATCCCCTAGCTCCCTGACACCATCCTCCTGCAAATCGCTTTCCTTCATATTGGCCACCCCCAACCCCTCAACGCCCCGCCATTACCTCTACTCCAACCCCGCCTCCACTCCCACCTTCACCCTCACCTCCACCTCCCCCCGCCCGCCCCCACACACACAGATACCCAACCTCACATTCGTCTATACCCTCATCCCCAATCATACAAATCGCTTTCCTCCATACTAACCCCCCCCCCCCTTCGCCACCCCTCACCAGTAATTCTACTCCACCCCCACATCCACCCCCACCTACGTGCACCCCCACCTCCACTTCCACACCCCGCATCCCGAGTCCGATATCACTGATCCAGACCGATCCGGCAGTACGTCCCGCAGTCTCGGCTCCGCCGCGATAAAAGCTCCAGCGGCCCAGATTCAGCCAGAATTTATCCCGAACGATCCCGGTCCAGACAGCCACCAGCCGGACTGCCCGTCGTATCGCGTCCTTTCCCCCGCGCGATCCTGAAGGCCCATACAGACTGATGGGTTGGGTTTGAGCTCGGATCCCGAACAGCGGCGGCGCCGGCCAAGAAAAAGTCCCCTGCCAGATCCAGGTCGGTACGACGGTCTCGCCCATTGTTTACGTCGGACTCGGCTATGTTATCCTGGGTCTATAATTAACTGTTGTTATGGCAGATCGGGGCTCAGATTGTCGCAACACGACGGCAAAAACACTTTTTGACGTCAGCTCACCTTATGGCACTCCAAAAGGTTTTTGTTGGGAAGTTTCTCCCATAAGTTTGTCTTGTGTACATATCTCGGCTGGATAATATATCGCGTCGATCTATAAGAAGTTATATGAATATTTGACTTTTTACTGACTTTCCCTCACTGAGATATAGGTCCATAAGAAGTCATTTATACTAATAGAAAGAATGTGTCTCTCTGTTTGTCATATTATTAATAAACGTGTGAGTTTTTCCTACAGATTGTGTATTTGTATTTACAATGTGCCACGCCGGCCATGCAGACCTCCTATCTAAAACAATAATTATTACTTGGAGACGGTGTCTGTTATGCATGCTACGGGGGAACCGGAAACTTTCTGAGCTATCATAATAACAAATATCGCATATAAATGGATGAAAATCTTGAAGTTGACCAATTGTTGCATTTAATGCAATAATAGCTTATGAAGATGAGTACATATCCCCATTATTTCCTCGATTTCTTTTTGTAGATTCTTCTTTAGACACTTGGCACTGGTTCTGCTTGGGATAAAGCGGGGTAGGATCGGATGTCGTAAGTGAGGCCGATTAATTTACGACATTACTCCAGCATACAGGACACCGGGGCTGTTGGTGCGGTCGGGATCCGCCCAGTCGTTACATGGATCGGCCTCGGGATACAGACAGAGACAGTTGCTGACTTGTTGTCATACTTTCGAGTCGTTTATATATCCAGAGAGACAGAGGGAATTCCGGTGCGGCTGACACGGTGGAGGGGCAGGAGGATAAGACAACAGGGACGTCATTTAAGATCCGGAAGGAAAGGCTGATATATCGTTTTCACACTTCGCGAAGGCCATTTCGGATTTTCGAGGGGGGAAGGTTAGTGAGACTGGAGCGTAAACACGACGTCACTTATCACGGGTTGACGAGTGCTCGTCATCTCACCAGTGTTAGCACCCCCCCCCCCCACTCGCCCTACCCCTGTGCCCCCTCCCCACCCTCCTCCGACGGGTGGGTGCTCGTGGGAGGTCATCCCGCTAGTGACAGTCCCGCTAGAGGGAGCGAGAGTCACGGCTCTCAGGGCAGAGAAGGTTGGCCGCCGATAGACGACGCGGTCGCTACCTCCAGAGGGATAAAAACTTCCGTCAGAGATATCTCAATAGCCGGCTCGGAGCCCCGGGAGTTCGTTCCCCAGCCGTGATAAGAGCCTATCTGCGCTCCTCTTCAGGGTAGAATCGAGAGTCCGGCCATAGAGTCCTACTGAAGCGCTGGGCATAGGATCCTGCTGTCTGGATCAGCCATGGACGTTTAAGAAACGTGGTAAACGGGCCTCAGATTGGTATTTCGGCAAACGCAGTGCTGTCGGATATTTTATCTATTTAGCCAAGGATCGAATGGGATATACGTACGCCATCCGCCATCCATCGACAACTCTTCTATTTTCCTTCTGGATTACCTCGCGGGGACTGCATGAGCGGTCCTTGTGGTATTACTAGCCGCCCCGCTCGAGTATAGATGTCCCAGACGATTAGACGCACCAACGCACTGATTTTAGTTGTTCCAGCGATACCACCGGTCGGCTCGGAAAGTGCTGAGTCAGCGGTATTACCACTACCAGCCACTCAATCATCAGCCCTGTCGTATCACCGCAACGTCTGCCTCCCCCTCCTCCTCCTCCTTCAGGTAAGTTGCTCTCCCCTCCTGCCGTCTGTGCTCGTTGGCACTCCTCAAACCGACCACACATCCGCCTCCCCCGCCCCTCACATAAGACCGTTCACCCTCCCCCCTTACACAGACAGTTCACCCCCCCACCCCCTGCCCCATTTCTGTCTCCCACAGGCTCCCGACTGGAGGTCTATGCAAACGACGGGGATGGAATTCGCCTCCCAGTCAGTCGTTCGCGGATCCCCAGACGAAGGAACACCGGAGGGAACGTTTTCTTGGGAATATCGTGGTTGGACTTCACGATGGATATTGGGTGACAGCACATCAGGATTAAACTGGCATGTTAACAGTTGTTTTTATCATGCGGTAGGCTTAGTCCATTTTACTAAGGACTGTTCGCTGTTTGGGATAGCTAACACGGGGATAGCTAACCAGTATTCCGTGACTTATCGCGGTGGCAAACGACCTAACCAATCATCAAATGGATCAACTTCTCGTGTAATCACTTTTATGTCCGTGCGATAGCGAACTCCCTCGACGGGTATTACTAGCGGAAAACATAAAATATGGCGGCGTACAGCAAGAGTTTTGGAGGTTACCACACAAAAAAACGTCAGCGTATAGCAATATCCACGTTTATAGTAATGTTTTTGTGTAATGCTCAATCTGTCTCACTCCTGTCAAGATATACTAAAACTTTCGTACGAAACGCGGAGTACGGATCGGGCACCAGCTCTACTCATCTGTTATTATTCCCACAAGCGACGTCAGATCACAATGAAAACCCACGTGATGCAACATGTTTATTGTTGCTGCGTTTGCTGCGTTTGCAGCGTACATCTCCCGTTAATCCGTTCTCCTCGTGATCCTTTGCCACTCTTGCCAAAAGATGAAGTGGAATTTATCTAATGGTAGCGCGAAGGAATGACACTTCAGCCATGGATACAATTTTTTTGTATCATGTATAAATATGTATCACACTTTAACGTAGGATTTTGTAACTAGTGCATGGTAACAAATGGCTGATTAAACATAAGACCTCGTAGTTTTGTCGGATGCTTAGAATATGCATAAGGTCTCTAAACAATTCTATGTAAATGTCTCGAAGTGTTGGTCACGGTGAAAACGAGACCAGAAAAACGTCGAAAAACGACAGTGCTACGTCCGGATTTTATGTCGTCTCTACGTCAAATGTATTGTCATAATACAGTAGTAATTTAATTGTCCTTTATTATTATGAAAGGTTGAAATGTTGGTATTTAACGCCATCTTTGTGCTCTTGATGACTAAACCGGTGAAACAAATATCCCGGAACCATACAAGCTTCTGATATGCTGAAACCAGGGCGCTAACCCACGACCTGTAGGGGTCTGGAAGGGGGTGGGGGGTTCCAGTTTCCATTGTCGATTTTTCAAAATTCGCCGTGTCGAATGTCGATTTTTCACGACGTTTCGTGTCGCATTTTGGCAAAGTTCAGTGTCGTTTTTTTTTCTTCAAAAATCTGTGTCGATGTAGCTTTTTCAGATCTTCGGTGTCGAAACTTGGGGGTCAATGTCGAATGTCGCTTTTTCAAATATGCCTGTGTCGCCTGTTGCCATTTACCCTTCCAGACCCTTCCCTACCTGTTGATATGCACTCTAGCACCTTGCGTCACTAACTAAACCAGGGGTGCTGCCCAGTGATCATAACGAATCGTGTTTGCTGCGTTGACATGTTCCTCTTTTTTTTGGACGTAGGTGATTTGCCGTCACCGCTGACCTAGCCCACCACCTCCCCAACAACCAGCGACCAGCCCTCACGGGCACCACAGTCGCCATGGGTAACGCCCAGTCCTCCAAGAAGCATGGGTCTGACCTGGGCCCGCCGGGGACCCCCAACAAGAAGAGGAGCAGTTTCCGGGAGTCCCTGAGGAGCCTGACGAAGCGAAAACAGGAGCCAGAGGAGGAGGAGCCACGTGGGCCAAAGGTCGAACTGGAGCTGCCCGTCGAGAACTATTCTTTCCCTTTCGAGAACGTCGTCTTTGAAGGCGGCGGCACGAAGGGGCTGGCGTACTGCGGCGCTGTCAGGGTGAGTGGTACACTGTATAGATGGAGGGACTGGCGTACTGCGGCACTGTTAGGGTTAGTCGTACACTGTATAGATGAAGGGTCTGGCGTACTGCGGCGCTGTCAGGGTGAGTCGTAGACTGCTTAAATGGAGAGTGGCGTACTGTTAGGGTTAGTCGTACACTGTTTAGATGAAGGGATTGGCGTACTGCGGCGCTGTCAGGGTGAGTCGTACACTGTTTAAATGAAGGGACTAGCGTACTGTTAGGGTTAGTCGTACACTGTTTAGATGAAGGGATTGGCGTACTGCGGCGCTGTCTGGGTGAGTAGTAGACTGTTTAGATGAAGGGACTGGCGTACTGCGGCGCTGTTAGGGTTAGTCGTACACTGTATAGATGAAGGGTCTGGCGTACTGCGGCGCTGTCAGGGTGAGTCGTAGACTGCTTAAATGGAGAGTGGCGTACTGTTAGGGTTAGTCGTACACTGTTTAGATGAAGGGATTGGCGTACTGCGGCGCTGTCAGGGTGAGTAGTAGACTGTTTAGATGAAGGGACTGGCGTACTGTCAAGGTGAGTCGTTTAGATGGAGGGACTGGCGTTTAGATGGAGAGACTGACGTTTAGATGGAGAGACTGGCGTACTGCGGCGCTGTCAGGGTGAGTAGTAGACTGTATAGATAAAGGGACTGGCGTACTGTCAAGGTGAGTCGTTTAGATGGAGGGACTGGCGTTTAGATGGAGAGACTGGCGTACTGCGGCGCTGTCAGGGTGAGTAGTAGACTGTATAGATAAAGGGACTAGCGTACTGTCAGGGTGAGTCGTACACTGTTTAGATAAAGGGACTAGCGTACTGTCAGGGTGAGTCGTACACTGTTTAGATAAAGGGACTAGCGTACTGTCAGGGTTAGTCGTACACTGTTTAGATCAAGGGACTGGGATATTGTCAGGGTGAGTCGTAAACTGTTTAGATGAAGGGACTGGCGTACTGTCAGGGTGAGTCGTACACTGTTTAGATGAAGGGATTGACGTACTGTCAGGGTGAGTCGTACACTGTTTAGATGGAGGGACTGGTTTACTGCGGGGCTGTCAGGGTGAGTCGTACACTGTCTAGATGAAGGTTCTGGTGTACTGCGGCGCTGTCAGGGTGAGTCGTACACTGTTTAGAGCAAAGGTCTGGCGTACTGCGGCGCTGTCAGGGTGAGTCGTACACTGTTTAGATGGCGGGTCTTGTGTACTGCGGCGCTGCCAGGTTGAGTCGTACACTATTTAGATGGAGAGTCTGGCGTACTGCTGTTGAGCAACCGCGATAAAATGGGTTTCAACTACCGCAATTTAGGATCCTCACTATGCTTACATGAGCGCCAGGGATTTCCGTTGGAGATCCACTCAAACCGTGTCTGACGTTTTTTTTCTGAACCAGACTGCGATTTGTTAACTGTAGCACTGACTGATTGGTTGTGACCCCTGATCCACACATAGATACCGTGTGGGCTGTTGGCTGTGGGCTGTGGACAGTGGGCAGTAGGCCATGGGCTGTGGGCTGTGGGCTGTGGGGTCTGGGCTGTTGGCTGTGGACAGTGGGCAGCAGGCCATGGGCTGTGGGTTGTGGGCTGTGGGCTGTGGGCAGCAGGCCATGGGCTGTGGGTTGTGGGCTGTGGGCTGTGGGCAGTGAGCAGTAGGCCGTGGGCTGTGGGCTGTTGGCTGTGGGCTGTGGGCTGTGGGTTGTGGGCAGTAGGCCATGGGCTGTGGGCTGCGGTCTGTGCGCTGTGGGCTGTGGGCTGTGGGCTGTGGGCTGTGGACAGTAGGCCATGGGCTGTGGGCTGTGGGCTGTGGGCTGTGGACAGTGGGCAGTAGGCCATGGGCTGTGGGTTGTTGGCTGTGGGCTGTGGGCTGTGTGCTATGTGCTATGTGCTGTGGGCTGTGGGCTGTGGCCTGTGGGCTGTAGGCTGCGGTCTGTGGGTTGTGGGCTGTGGGCTGTGGGCTGTGGGCTGTGTGCTATGTGCTGTGGGCTGTGGGCTGCGGTCTGTGGGCTGTGGGCTGTGAGCTGTGGGCTGTGGGCTGTGGGCTGTGGGCTGTGGCCTGTGGGCTGTGGGCTGTGGTCTGTGGGCTGCGGTCTGCGGGCTGTGGACAGTGGGCTGTGTGCTATGTGCTATGTGCTGTGGGCTGTGGGCTGCGGTCTGTGGGCTGTGGGCTGTGGGCTGTGGGCGGCGGTCTGTGGGCTGTGGGCTGTGGGCTGCGGTCTGTGTGCTGTGGGCTGCGGCCTGTGGGCTGCGGCCTGTGGGCTGTGGGCTGCGGCCTGTGGGCTGTGGGCTGTGGGCTGCGGCCTGTGGGCTGTGGGCTGTGGGCTGCGTTCTGTTAAATGCAGAATGTGGGCTGTTGGCTGTGGGCTACAGGCTGCGGTCTGTGAAATGTAGAATGTGGGCTAGGGGCTGGGGGCTTCGGGATATTAGCCGTCGGCCGTAGCCGCATGGTTGGTGGATTATTAACGTTTGAGCGGCGGAAATAACTGATGTCCCTTCTCGTACAGTGAGAAACCGCCATTTAATCGTTCTGTGCGTGGCGCTTGTGGAAGAAACCTCTCTCCTCCTTCCACATGCGAGCGCCCTGAGGGGAGAATGTAGAGAACCTGGCCATCAAACAGGCCTTTTTTTGCCCCAGAAGCACCTGCCGTCTTGGCAGCAGGCACCTGGAGTTGGACGGCTCTGGTGTGGCATTTGTAAAGTGACACCTCACCCCACGGGGCCATGGAGCTCCCACTGCGTTTGATATCAGAAACGGAGATATAGCATAAAACAATCTCATGTGTGTTACACACCTGCCTAATGGGCGGTCTGTTCTAAGGCGCCCCTGGGAAAGGTTGGCCTATTTGTGACTAAGGCTTGGCGAGCAGAACTATATAGTTGGAGTATTCACCGAAGATAATATATAACGAAAGAGAAGTAGAACAATTTGGTTATCAATAACGAGATGAAATATGCACCTTCAGGACTGAATTCGTCACATTTTGAAGAGAAACGACCTTGCAGTAGCATTGATCGATATCAAATGGTCCTCTACGGATTCCCACAAAGATATTACAGTGATTCATGTCGACCTATATAACAACACATTTGCGACCATCCAATGGGTGACCCAGTGGCACGTACGTCGCCTAGTTACAGCGGTCCACATGACTAACATGCCTCCGCCCACCCACAGAGGATGTGGGAGGTGTTAACAGTTTCACAGACATTACAGAGACCCTCTCATTCCCGTGCCTGCCACATGTAGGAGTGAAAAAAATGGATTCACTTGAAACCACGTTCTGTAGGCGTCGTCGTCACCTTGATACTACACAACATGGGATGTTGTTGTTATGTAAACGGTTCAGAAGGTTTATCCCTAAGCGATGATTTTTTGCGGGGTTTTCGGAGTGCACTTCGCCATTTTTCAGTTTTCGTATTGGATTAACGACGCTGAAGACTAAGTAAACGGCACGTAAGGACAAAGGAGTCATTCAGCGGGTCAACATATGTCTGGCCAAGGTTCTAATTTCAGGGTGAGAGTACAATACTATTTTACCCGGCAAATGCATGTCAGGGTACAATACGAGGACCCTGGAAGGGGTATATAGCTATACGCGACACAAGCATATTTGAAAAATCGACATTCGACATTGACCCCTAAATTCCGACACGGAAGATATGAAAAAGCGATATCGACACAAATTTGTGTCCCCCTAATACTATTTGCTCAACAAAACGAAATTCAGAGTACAATACTATTTTGCCCGGCAAACGCAATTTAGGGTATATTACTATTTTGCCTGGCAAAAGCAATTCAGGGTACAATACTGGTTTGTCCCACAGCGCGGGGGGATGCAATTCGTCATAATTATAGACGAATGTCACAATGTATTTGTCATCATGTGTCTCCGGCCCGTAGATAGCTCTCTGCCCGCACGCCGGCCAAATGATATCCTAAAATACCCGATGAAGTAATATTAAACACCAAACTCTCTCCGTATATAAAAATATTTATAACTTATTTTGTTTTATCTGAATCCAACGCCCGTCTGGCATATCATGTCTGGATCATGCGCTCAAATCCTGCAGGGGTGTGGGTAACATCCACACTCCCTTTGTGTTGGCAAATTTTTGTAACGATCATGTACAAAAAACATCACACGAAAAGTCTCCCCTGGCCCACTATCTGCCGCCAGATGCTTGAGATTACCGACCTAACACTGTATAAGTGAGAACAAAATGGCACCAAAATTATCTTGGGCGTTGCTGGGGCATTATGAAATGGAGCCATAGGCTGCCACTGAGAGATAGACTTCTTTGAAGCTCTGGTGGGAAGAGTGGTGGCGCGTCGTCACAGGTCACGGATGTGGGATGTGGTTCGGGGTGCGGATGTTGAAAGGGTGACCTTGGTGCACGCCTCTCTGGCCACGCCCGTAAACGGACGGGTTTAATCACCGGATAGGGTAATCTACAACAGTTTTCAGTCTAGTCACCACCCTTATGGACAATGTGCTGATCGCGTTCTGGGCATTTATAGAAAACATCACCACCCAATTTTCGTCTCCAGTTCCTTCATTTCTTATATTGCCGCGTCTAATTGCACAATAATGAAAAATGGCCGCTTGTGCAGTCCCACATGGCTTATTTGTCGCCAGTCGCATACCCCTCCCCCAAGCCCCCCCGCCCCCTCTCACACAGTCCTTTGCAAATTCGAAGAAATTGCAAGGATCACAAATGCAACTAATGAGATTTTTTTTTTCGGCAGCGAATACCGTAGAAACCACGTGGGACATCTGTTGGACGAATCATCTATGTCAATATATAGGTTTCCCGCCAGGCAAGGGAGACTCAAAATGGCTCGGCGGCCAGTAGACAGAGGGCAGCAGTGTACTATGCGGTATATATACGGAATTCGTTACTGAAATGCAAACATGCAATTATACAACAGGATACTCAAAACATATGTTAGGGAAAATTAAATTTCTCTCCTCTTCGTGCGGCGTTTTTTGTCACCATAGACTACCGAGCATCCATGCAGACAATAGTAACTATACATCTACCGACTCGGCCATCGGGGACGGCCAAGCCACAGGGTGATCACACTGGCGCCACGTGTGTGCGGTTAGCTCCATCCAGGTGCTCCCCCGCTTAGCGGCTGAGATGGCAGCTGAGAGACTCAATTACCACTTCTAGATCATTTCCACTGCAAGTACATCCTGCAAGTTTTCAATGTTTATTTCACGGCTGCCAAGTGGCTGCCATTAGCATGTGTCTGTGGGATCCTGTATGACGATAAAAGAGCGTGTTGACAGCCTGTATAACAACCTTACAGTCATTACGCGGGTACCTAGATGTGAACCCGTGTCGGAGGCACTCTGTGTGCCTCGTGATGTGAGGAGAGACAAGTATATATAGCCGGATATTATCACATTTTTAAAAACCAAGAAATGCTGAAGCCATGACGGCATGAAGTATAATATTGATGCCAATATATCATTACATCATCAAGATATTAAGTGATGATATTATCATTTATGATATGAATATATCAGTTTCGGATATCAAAATATCACTTGTGATATCAACATATCAATTGTGATATTAACATATCACTTGCGATATCAACTTATCACTTGTGATATCAACATATCACTTGTGATATCAATATTTCACTTGTGATATCCAAATATCACTTGCGATTCAACAATTTGTTTTGTCTTGTGTCTACATATGAACCGTTACATATACACTGTTATTGTTCCCTCTTCACCATGTGGAGTATACGGTGTCTTACTAGGCGAGAGAAGGGCGCCGTATTTACAATAGCAACGTCCTATTGCTGCACACGTTGAAATATCTAGGAAAACAAACACCCAAGTACACAACGCTCAGCATTCGAGTGCCAACCAGAGGCAACACCCCTTCGTTTGGACCTCTAGCTGTTTATGTGGGTTATCTTCAAGTAGCTTTAGCAGCCGGAAGTCCCGTGGAAACCCGACCGAGGCTGTGTAAATTCTGCAGTCAATCGGCGCCGCTTTCCTATCGTATTTAGCTGTTGATTGTGGATCGTGACCCCAGTGTGGCCTTCCGTCGGAATGCGCTCAGCGCTTATGGACACGTGGCCACGGCTCATGCGGGAAATAATCTGGGTCGGTGTTTTGGTGGGGCGGGGGGGGGGTGGAGGGGAGGTTGGAGGGGGGCGGGGGCAGGTGGTCGTAGAGAGGAGGGGGGCAGGTGGTCGGAGGGTGGGGGGCGGGGTGGCAGGCAGTCGGAGGCGGAAGGTGGTACAAGGTAGGCAGGAGTTAAGTGTTAATACGGGGAGCCTGCCCCCTGATCTGTGGCCTACTAGCCTTGGCTATTGCGTTATTATCGAGGCAATTGTAATTGATGGCGTGCATTTAAGCGTGTCCCAACTCTCGCACCGTCTCTCGGCATCGAGGCTGTCTTCATCTATCAATCACATGGCCTCGAGTGATCTGTAACTGGAGTGCTCGAGGTAATGAAGCCCCGAAAAGGATCACTGTGCACCGATATACTTACCTCACTTACTATCTCCTTACATTGAGGGGGAGTAATCTGTGGCAGACCTCAACGCACTTGGATGAAAACTAGGCAACACAAACAGTCAATTGTCCAAAGTCATGTCAAGGTCTTTTATACCAAGGTCAAATTGCCAGAGTACAAAGCGAGGTTTCATATTGGTCATTCAACACGTGGTCATATGTTAGGACTACTGATATAACTCGCTATTTAAGCGAGTCCCTGACAGCATCGCTGCTTCCAGTGCTCAAAGACGCACATAGAAGTTTATCTCATGGCCGGAGGTAGGACATGCGTGCGTAGATATACGCGGCGGACTTACCTAACTATATAGTACATATATATATATACATATATTTATCCCCTTCCCTCCCTCTCTGTTTTTCGGAGCTATGCGCAGGGTACTTTGTGTGTGTAACCACCAGGCTAGTTCTCATACAACGTACATAGATTAAAGAGGGATTTTACCGACCGCTGATGAAGGCCTTGTGGGAGAGTACAACATGCCTGAAGTACGTAGAGCCAAAATACATCAGCTTTATCTCCTCTCGGAGTTTAGGAAGGCCGATAAACCAAGAGAGCGCTTTACTGGCCATCCCACAGCGATGCTGCCCGTACGCCGTGAGTGTTTTTTGGCGTTGTTACCATTGTTTAGAAAAGAAGAGTTGGCATTTTGCTCATTTTTGCCTCCCGCGGTTGTGAGTGCGGATAGGACCGGGAGAAACAATGCCCACCTGGCGCCATTAAGACTGAACCCAACGCATCTGCTCCATCTAGTACCACAGTCGTGATACAGAGGTCCATCCGCCCCACCACCACCACCACCACGTCTCACTCCCTCCCCCCCCCCCCCCCCCCATGCGCATCGCTCCCCATCCGGTCGGCTCGTACCAGTACTTTACGGACACCGGTCATGGGGGGACAGGTGGGGCCTTCCGCTTACCCCCCCCCCCGCCCCCACGGTTGGGCGGAGCATGGGGGGGGGGGCAGGGGGGGGGGGATCATAAGATATGACGGATATTGCTTCATGGTGTGTGTTTTTGTGGGGCGGGGTGGGGGCATTTTTACGTCGATTTTCCAACCATCTCTTCGACCTTTCTTCCTGACACGTTCTTAGGCTTCGAATGAATCATAGACGGGGGATGCCGGCGGTAAGGTAAACAACCCTCCCGGGGTATCTGCTTGATGGGGGGGGGGGGGGTGGTAGGTGGGTAGGGGGTGTCATGCGTAGGGGTGCTGGTCTCCAGGGCGATGTGAGACTATGGCGGTATGGAATAAACCTTTTGCGAGTATGGCATGTCTGTTGCTGCGGGGGGATGCTTGTGGGGAGGCATGTCCGTCGGATGTGGGAGGGGGGGGGGGGTGGCAGGGGGCCTTTACTTATACTTTATATCCGATAACGCCCGATAGCTCAGTGGGTTGAGCGCATTGAGTGCTCTGGCCACCTGAGAGCTTAACGGCACGTGGATCGGTGGTTCGCGCCCCGCTGTGGCCATGGCTGTGTGGTCTGTGTGGGATAAAGATCCCATGTCCTTCTTCGCCAAAAAATAGGGGTTACCCCCGGGGATATGGCTCTGCTATACGCTTCCTTCTCCCATTGACGCGAGATTACCAGAATTGTTTAAGGCGTCCTGTTCATACAACCAGCCAACCAGCTTCCGATTGTGCTGGGGTGGATTGTGATGGGTGATCATGATAATGGGTAGGTCATGATGGTAATGATGAGGATGGTCATGGTTCTACTGGTGATGATGATGATGATGGGGTGGTGATGGTGGTTAGAGGCGGTTTTTGGCTATGGTGAAAATGGTGGTAGTGGCGATGCTGCCCCTTCCATGGCACCATTAACGTAACTCCACTGAAGTCACGTGGCTAGGTCATCAGAAGTTCATTTCTCCCCCCACCAGGGGGCTCAGCCGGCCGGTGCGGCCGGCTGCAGGTATCAGCTATTCATAATTGGGGAACGATGACCTTTCTCCTGGAAACACGTGCGATACGTCTACCCGTGATTTACAGGGTGTTCACTGTAGGGGGGGGGGTGGAGGTGAGGGCACGGGTTTGCGTGTCTGTTGGGGGGGGGGGGGGGGGCTCCAGCGTACCGGGGATTCACCAGAGATTAAAAAGAAGGCGGTGTTTGGTACAGACACCACCATATTGATCACGTGTTGCGCGCCATGGCGTCTGACTTTTGACCTTGAAAGCCTTGTATTACGACCTGACTGGGATATATTGCCCGGCTGGCTGTCAATGGTGCCTCGCTGGTGCCCGACAGACAAGAGGGTTGTGGGGCCACGCCAGCAATTAAATGGGTGGTGAGTCAGTAGGCATACTTAAGCGTGAGCCAAGACGGGGGACGCTCGTTTCTTTTCAAATCGTTCCCGAATTCCGTAACAGTATGATAAGTATCTGCCCTCTGCTGGCCGAGCCGCTCAAATTCACTCATGCCTGGAGGGCAGACGTTTATGCCTGCCCTGACGCATTATTCCTTCATCGGATAGCATCGCATACTGTACCACGTGGTTTCTACGGAATTCGGCGCCGAAATGAAGATTCTGATTATCCCCCATTATACTCGTAGCATTAAGCAATGAGTCGTCATCGTATATACTTCCCGAAAATGACACCACTCATAATCTTATATGAAACATATTTGAAATTTCAACATAAGATATCGATATCGCAATGCGTCACACTCTGGCACTGACTAATATACCCCGTGTGCCGCACGTCTTGCTCTCGACCTAATACATCACCCTTCCACTCAGTTATACCAAAATGAATGTGGGATAATATTACATAGCGTACGTACTGCCCAGCTCGTACTGGCCCATAGATGGCGCCCCCAGGCGGGCTATCTAATCTCTTGTCGCCCACGCCAGCGGGGGGTTGAGACCCCATGAAACATCCCTAGGCCACAATCTATGAGGTTTACGGTACCTAGATCTGAGCTCAAGTCTCCATAAACCTCCCGGCGCCCTGCCATCTTCAGATTAAGTTTCACAACAATCTTGTGGCCAAACAGCTTAGTATCCTACATCTCGGATACCTCAGAAGTGGACCGCGATGGTAAAAAGCGAGGATCGTACCAGGTGCTGCACCTATCACCCCAGTATAAAATAGAGCCCGGGAAAGTGTAATGCATGTACAGTCACAGTAGGTTTCCCACCGCGTTGGCGTCGTTCCAAAGGGCAAAAATTGACGGTTGTAGCATAGCACCAGACCTGGGCTAACGCTGAATGCATGTTTATGATCGAACACAAGTGCAGCGCAACAGTTACACATAAACATGTATCTCGAAATACAGGGAGACAAGCGGGTTGAACCCATCAACATTACCCACTGCAAGTGAAAATGATTGCTTCCGTTAGGTTGCTGCGATCATTAAGTCGCGTTATATTGTAAAGATATGTATCCCGTAATAATTATGAATGCACGAGCACGTTATGATAATGCATTAGTGCGTTGTGATAATTCAAGAGTACGTTATGATAATGCATTAGTACGTTGTGATAATTCAAGAGTACGTTATGATAACTCATGACCTGCCTACCAGGTTGTCAATTGTAGACGTATTCGCCAGGTGGATTGTTAATTTTCCTTTTAGTGGGTGTCGTTGATTACTTGAGTATAGTATATGGGTCAGCAGAATAGCTTCAGTAAATCACGTGACCACTGAGGTACACAAATCTGTGCTTGTTATTCCCCCGCTCGGGCACGTAATATACGGTACGTTAGTGGCTGTACCCCTCCTGTTTAAAGTTATATGTTCTGTAATATTTGTAACACCAACCTCCTTTCCATGACAAATAAGTATATTGTGTGCTGAATTAAAATTCTGAAAGCCTCTGGGCTATGCGGACAGTAGCAAATTTGTTCACCGGCGCAGAAGTTGGCGGCCGGTTTTACATCCCTGCGCGCCTGTTCGCTGTTCGGTATTCTGTGTGATGTCGCCTGCGGCTCGCTAGGACGTCCACGCGGGATAAACAAGTCTGCGCTTTTCTTTTGAAATTGGTGTTTTCTACGAGATATAAAACATATGCATTGTAATTTTGAGATACTTTTTGTCTTTAGTTTAAAATGTAACACAATCTAACATGGCGCATGTAGGTAAGATACTATAAGTGTGAAGACCAGTGTTTTGCATCAGATAACAATGTATCATTGGTCAAACAGACGCTGGAAGAAGTCGGAATCTGGAACCGAATCCGCCGCCTAGCGGGAGCCAGTGCCGGCTCCCTGACAGCCGCCCTGCTCGCCGTGGGGTACAACTCCTACCAGCTAGAGAGGTACATCGGCGGGGACCTCAACCATTTCTTCAACGGTGAGCCAGAGGCAATATGCAATGCGTCTATATGTTGACTCGTAATGGAGGATGTCTCTTTTCATTTCATCGCCAAATTCCGTATTCCGGCTTTTATATTTCAGCTCGCGATTGGAATGTTCCTTTCTTGTCATTTCATTGACTAATTTCGTATTCCGTCTTTTATATTTCTGCTCGCAATGGGAATGTTCCTTTCTTGTCATTTCATTGCCTAATTCCGTATTTCGCAAAGTACAGCTGCCTTTTATACTGGTCCAGCTCTTCAGACATTCATGCGGAGTTTTGTACTTGTCAAGCATGGGTATTTTCTGGGTGTTGGTAACATTCTGGTTAACCCCCATTATTGAATTAGACAATGTTCATCGTTGGAATGTTCATCTGTTGGAAGTAGTCAACGATTGCGTTTTTGTGAAGTTATCGGACAAATATTGTATTGAGATCGGGGAGAATAATTTGGAAGCCAGCATTTAATGACAAAAATTACAACCATGCACTAAATATAGTGTCTTATGCCTGCATATGCATTACTTATATATTAATATATACATATTAGGAGATTAGGATAATACTGTTATGCTTTGCTACATGTTCCGTTGCAGACCATCGCTGTGGCTGCTGCAGCTTTCTGCCCAACGTCTGGAAGAAATTCGGTTGGAATCCAGCTCAAAAGATTTACAAATGGTTGGGCGTCAGATTGAAGGAGGCCACTGGCAATGCTGACGTCACTTTCGCGCAGGTATACGTCAGGGCAGTTCATTGTCATAGGCCATTGTGAGGAATAGGAATATATAGGAATAAGTTAGTAATAATTATTATAATATTAGTATTATTAGAACCACTAATTAAACGTAACCTCCGCAATAAACTTTATACTCGTGTAATAAACTCGGGGGTCTTGGGCCTATTGTTAATGCGTATTCAGAAATAAATATTAAAACTCTACTGATGTATTAATGTTGTTGTGTAGGTTCAGGAGATGTTTGGACGCGAGCTGTGCATAGTGGTCACTAACCTCACCCAGATGACCACCGAGTACTGCCACCCCAAGACCACACCGGATATGGCCGTCAGACTGGCAGTGCGCATGTCCATGGCCATGCCCGGTGGGTACCACGTGGCGTGATTTATCCGCTGGCCGCCGGATGGCGGTGCCAATGGACGATCTTCTATACGTTGCATTACACTACATTAAGTTAACAGCGATCGGATTGTTAATCATTTAAAATTCGACTGTTTCGTGTTTTGACTCGTTCGTTTTTAAAGTGGCAGAGATCGATTTGTGTCCATCCTGGCACTAACGTTGATATATAAATCAGGGATTTATTTATACATGAATAGGATTAATTTACACTTATATTGGATTTATTTACACCTATATAAGATTTATTTACACTTATATAGGATTCATTTACACTTATATAGGATTTATTTACACTAATATAGTTTTTATTTACCATTATATACGATTTATATAGACTTATATAATGTTTCGATAGGATCTACATAGACTTATATGAAATTTACTCTAACTTTATTATAATTATGCACATAAGAGATTTATTTAGAACTGAATAGGATTTATTTACACTTATATAGGATTCATTTACACTTACATGCGATTTATTTACACTTACATACGATTTATTTACACTTATATAGGATTTATTTACATTTATATACGATTTATATAGACTTATATAATATTTTTAGAGGATCTATAAAGACTTATATGTGATTTATTAAGACATACATTACAAGACTGTAGGTTGTCAATCATTCGCGCATGCATTCCTGTATCAGTTACCTGAATGTTTTATTCGAGTCGCGCTGGGGTAATAATAATACAACAAATCGTAATAATGATAAAAACCAAACAATAATAAGAGCATACACTAATAATCTGTTGTGCGCTGGCCTCACGATGTGTGTGTGATGGGGTTTGCAGTGATGTTCGAGCCGGTGAAGCACACAACACACGGGTTCACTGACTACTACGTGGACGGAGGACTTCTGTGCAATTACCCAATCCACTGCTTCGACGGTACGTGTCTGTGGAAATGGTCCGTTCATCATACTGGACGACATATGACGTTCATAACGCGAGATGTTGAAGCTATTGTAGGTATGAATATTGCGCCATGGTCTCGCCATGGTGGCTTCACACGGCATCACGCCGTGAGAGTTTTAGAAACTGTTCTTAGAAAACATGTATGTCATGTTAAAATCTTCCGGTAGTACAGCGGGATAAACGACTACATTAGGTCGAATTGTGCAATTTTGTGGCCAAAGCAGGAATGCTGGCAAGCTTATCCCTTATACCCTTGTAGTGAAATCTATGGATAGACATCAAAATAACAGTTGTGTCATTCCTAGTTTCCAAGATATCGTGTATTATTGGTGGGATTGTCGGTCATTTTGAAAAATGGCCGACATAGCCACCAGGAATCAAATCTGACTTGACACTATAGCTGAATTCCTTTAGACATGAATTTCGGATATGTGTGCCAAATATCATGCTTTTACCACAAAATGCACGATTTTTCGCTTATCCGCTAGACTACAGAGGGTTAATTCCGAAAGCGTATCATAACGTCAACTGATCAGAGAATACCTACTGTAACGGTACCGTTATGATTTTTTTTAAGCGCGTGCAGATTATACACTTTTAGCGTTAATTTGCTGCGGAAGCGGGGGAATGATGTATACTTAACCAGGGGGTTGGGGGTTTGGGAATGTACCCCCTCCCCCCCCCCCCCCCTACAAGCCCAGTATGGGTCACTCCGCACTCGTTTATCAGTTTCAACGCCCCTCCCTCCACGGCATCATTCCTGTCTTGGTTACGTCGCCCCTCTTCCAACACAAACCTCTGTGTGGGTACAAGCGTGTTAAAAGTGGAACGATTTCTTTACAATGTTTTGCTCGTGTCCGTCTGTCTGTGCATCCGGTCTGGCAGGCTGGTGGCTGTCACTGCGGCCTCAGGACAGCTTCCTGGAGGGTCTCCAGCCCCTGACCGACCTCCCCAAACACCTGGACCCAGAACGCCGCTTCGGCGGCTTCAACGACCGCACGATGGGATTCCTATTGGTAAGCCATCAGTAGGCCGGATAAGGAATGTAGACAGAGGAGAGTGAATACCTTTGCCGATCTCGGCGATTGGCATCTAGGAATTGTTGTAGATTCGCGAATAGCTGTTGGCAATTTTGGGGGATCGTTATCCGTACAATTCCCGGCTGTGGCCATGTCTGTGTGGTCGCAGGATAAAGATCCCATGTCCTTCTTCGCAACTAGTAGGGAGTTACCCCCGGGGACATGGCTCCACTCGCCCTTCCTTCTCCCATTGACGCGATATGACCAAAATAAAAAGCCAACCCCCGAGGTCGTCAGTGTTACATTAGAAATTGACTTATAGTTTGTCATATGCTCAAAGATTCCTTATAATTGATCTTTCCAAAATGATAAGACTCTCGGTTATTCTTTAGATTGCTCGATACAGAGGGGGTACGCCCCCTCCCCCCGCCCCATTGTAGTGAGCAATATTTTGACTGTGAAGAGCAACACACTGTAGATGATGTGATACTTTGAGATCGTCATAGATATCATAACCGTTGGAGAACTTTATTCGTCTAATAATATCTACAATTGGCCACCTGCAATTAATATCACATTTGGTTATTGCATGAGGAACTGAACCGTCCAGGATCCGAACTTTAAAGGCAGACAAATTTAAGCAATAAATATGCCATAATTCAAGGTATTACTATGCTCATAATTATGTTACCAATAACTATTTTTTATGTAGTGCTACGTTTTCACATCACCTTTTCACTGATGTAAATATGAACGATGCTTTTATTAAGTGCTGGTAAATTTTGTGTACAATTGCTATTGAAGCACTATTGCTATTGAAGCACTATCGCTATTGCTATTAAAGCACTATTGCTATTGAAGCACTATTGCTATTGAAGCACTATTGCTATTGAAGCACTATTGCTATTTAAGCACTGTTGCTATTTAAGCACTATTGCTATTTAAGCACTATTGCTATTGAAGGACTATTGCTATTGAAGCACTATTGCTATTGAAGCACTATTGCTATTGAAGCACTATTGCATCACGAGACTCATATCGATGGACATGCAAAATACCCGTTGTCCGCAATCGAATGTTTGACCTGAATGAATAAACGTTGCTATGCCTTTGTGTTGTTATGATCACGGCTTCACGGTGTATGAACTTATGTGTATAGACATGATCAGGTTAACTCTCATTTCCCTTTTCAGTACAGTGACAGAGAGCAGGAAGTCTTCAAAGCTATGTTGGAGGAGCGCAATGCGTATCGGGAAAAAGTGGTGATTCCGGAAACACGGCTATCTAAGTGAGTGCTGCCAACGTCTAATTGTCAGTTTGTGATAACAGAAACGGTCTTCCTCCCAGAATCACGAATAAACAAACTTACAATACGTTCACAATATTGTACGCACCGTACAGTGCAACGAAGCCACCGACTAGAAGTTAATTGACGACAAGTAGTCTCATTAGCAGGACTATATATACGTAGCAGAACTAATATATATATATATATATATATATATATATATATATATGTGTCATATAACACCAAATATCATTAGCTTTTGTGTCATTTTGCTGTGGTGAGATCTTTACTATCACGTCATAGAATATAGTTATCGCCCTACAAGTTGCCCTTACCCCTCCCTATCTCCTCTGACCTCACATAGATACAAGCAGAAGATGAAAGGGATCCAGGACTACCCCAAGGACAAGCACACCCAGTTGTCAGGAGCGCTGAAACACCTCGTGAAGGTCAGAACTTACACTAAGCGATATCTATATATTGCTTGAAATACTCATATGTAGTTGAACATGCTCTTTTTTAGAAGAAAATCAGAAGAAAATATATTAAAAATAAATTTGGAAGATTCTTCAGAGGCAACATTTTATTATCCGCGGACTTCCTGTCTATGCATTGATTGCTAGGACTGAATAAACAGGAAATTGCTGGTTCGATAACTAACGTATAAGTTGAACAAATATTCTTCATCTATCGTATTAAGCTATCACATATGTATTAAGGATTCATATATGTAAAGTTGTCCTTTTCGTAACCAATATTATACAAGCTCAATAGATTTTTTTTGTGTGTAGTTGACGCATTGGTTATGTCTAAGTTATAACTATGCTTGTGATTCTCATTTCCTATGTTTCTTGTGTGTTTTTTTCTAGTTTTATTATTACTTATGTTATTTATTTTAATTTAATTTATTATTTTTGCCATATTTTTCTTGATATCAGCGACTCCAAGTGTAATGGAGGTGTCATCGACCAGACGTCATGGTCGTGTTATGTAGACATGAATTTTTGTGTATTATTATTTTGTTTTCGTCAAAATAAACGATTCTTCTTCTCTATATAATATGCAGACATTTAAGGACCAAAACATCACGGCGAGCACAAAGCTTTCCGTGGCTGACTTAGAGAATATTCTATCCAAGGTAAGATGTATCCTGTTAATGGTAAATATACCTAATTTATCTGTGACCACCGATATTGTTTCCATTTTCGAAAATACCGTTCTTCGACCCAGATATGTCGGGGCCGGCCCGGTAGCTCAGTGGGTTAGAGCGCTCGCCTTGATTGCTCTGGCCACCTGAGAACCTAACGGCACCTGGATCGGTGGTTCGAGCCCCGCTGTGGCCATGTCTGTGTGGTCGCAGGATAAAGATCCTATGCCCTTCTTCGCCAAGAGCAGGGGGTTACCCCGGGGACATGGCTCCACTGTTCCTTCCTTCTCTCGTTGACGCGATATGACCAGAAGTGGTTAAAACGTCCGGAATATACAACCAACCAACCAACCAACCCAGATATATCAGATTTTAAGAAATCCGGACATTAATGTATTATATTAGACATCTGGTTGTCGGATTCCTTCCTGGAAATGTATTAGTTGATGGATTGAAATGAAGAATCTAAACGGCAACCAGTCAAGTCTCCTGACTCCCCTTCAAACTGAGATCCGCGTTTCTAAGAAGTCTGTAAATGATAGTTCTTCTTCATCATATTGTCTACTACCTGTCTTACAATTGCGGAAGATGTGTTGGGTTGTAATATCCGCTTCTCTGCATGATGTGTTAGATATCAAAATCGAGTTTTTTGCTTACTTTGTCGCAGCGAACGGAGCTCTCGGACAGCGACCTGCGCGCCCTCTTTGGGGCGGACATTGGGGCATCCGCCATCTTTGCTGCGGCCGGACGTAACAGTGGCGAACAGGTAACGGCATGACGTCACCACGATAACGAAATGACGTCATTGCGGTAACGGTATGAAGTCACTGCGGTAATGGTGTCTCTGGAGTGGTGTCAGAAACAGTTTCCATCAGATCCATGCAGCACTCTATGGAGTGTCATGCCAGAAACACTTTCCATAAGATCCATGCAGCATTCTATGGAGTGTGGTGTCAGAAACAGTTGTCATCAGATCCATGCAGCACTCTACGTCACCACGATAACGATATGACGTCACTGCGGTAACGGTATGAAGTCACTGCGGTAATGGCGTGACGTCACTGCGGTAATGGTGTCTCTGGAGTGGTGTCAGAAACAGTTTCCATCAGATCCATGCAGCACTCTATGGAGTGTCATGCCAGAAACACTTTCCATAAGATCCATGCAGCATTCTATGGAGTGTGGTGTCAGAAACAGTTGTCATCAGATCCATGCAGCACTCTATGGAATGTGGTGTCAGAAACAGTTTCCATCAGATCCATGCTGCATTCTCTGGAGTGTGGTGTCAGAAATAGTTTCTGTCAGATCCATGCAACATTCTATGAAGTGTGGTGTCAGAAACAGTTTCCGTCAGATCTATGCAGCACTCTATGCAGTATGGTGTCAGAAACAGTTTTTGTCAGATCCATGCAACACTCTATGGAGTGCGGTGTCAGAAACAGTTTCCATCAGATCCATGCTGCATTCTCTGGAGTGTGGTGTCAGAAATAGTTTCCGTCAGATCCATGCAACATTTTATGGAGTGTGGTGTCAGAAACAGTTTCCGTTAGATCCATGCTGCATTCTCTGGAGTGTGGTGTCAGAAATAGTTTCTGTCAGATCCATGCAACACTCTATGGAGTGTGGTGTCAGAAACAGTTTCCATCAGATCCATGCTGCATTCTCTGGAGTGTGGTGTCAGAAATAGTTTCCGTCAGATCCATGCAACACTCTATGGATTGTGGTGTCAGAAACAGTTTCTGTCAGATCCATGCAGCACTCGCTAGAGTGTGGTGTCAGAAACAGTTTCCGTCAGATCCATGCAGCACTCGCTAGAGTGTGGTTTCAGAAACAGTTTCCGTCAGATCCATGCAGCACTCTCTGGAGTGTGGTGTTACAAACAGTTTCCGTCAGATCCACGCTGCTCTCTATGGAGTGTGGTGTCAGAAACAGTTTCCGTCAGATCTATGCAGCACTCTATGCAGTATGATGTCAGAAACAGTTTCCGTCAGTTCCATGCTGCACTCTATGGAGTGTGGTATTACAAACAGTTTTCATCAGATCCATGCTGCACTCTATAGAGTGTGGTGTCAGAAACATTTTTTATCAGATCCATGCAGACCTCTCTGGATTGTTGTGTATAAATATACAAATATCTTCAATGTACAATCGTGTCACCCAGTACCCTGTCTGCATGAGGTCCTTCCTGGTGTCACCTTGTTTTGTATCCTTGTCAACAGTTGCTGGCGGCAGATCTCGTGCGTTACGTGGATAGATGCGGCATGAACTACGAGGCTCGTTACCTTGGTTACCGTCGATGCCACATTACTGACCTGACCACCTTCCTTGATGCTCTTAAGGAGACTCTGTCGACCAGTGCCAAGAGGGCATATGTCAAGGTAAGCTGTGCAAAAGGCTACATGATTAGAATTGATGGCGGTCTGCAAAATGTTCCCTTATAATATTACATGTACGTAGGCGACACACATATTATTAAGACGAAAATCTTCGATCTTCGTCTGATGTCGGTTGGGTTGGTTTCGTCTCTGGGCTTCGCAGAGTAACGTAACGCGATAACTATCGAACACCTGCAAATATCGACTTCCAAATTCACAAAAAAGATGTGGAATGGCCATCGTCAGGCTAAGTTTGTAGATGGGCTATGTAAGCCAAAGGTCAAGGTCACAGGAATTTTCTGAAATTGGCATAGCCATTAAAAGATATGACCAAAAATCGGGGAAATCGCTCTAACGTTCACAGTTTTCATTTCATCACGCCGTTAACTATTTTACGCATTGGGATAGGCCTACCTTGCATACGGTGTTTCTCTTTTGCAAATCACCCCCAAACAATTCCCAACGTTTAACATGGGACCCTACGAGAGCATTTTGGCGGGACACTGGCCTCCTCGATTTCTCTACGAAGGGCGCAAGTCAGACAAACGACACCTTGCGTAAGACATAAGAGTAGTATTTGGGAGTGGATTACCATATTGATCAAGGACATGCATGCAAAGCCAAGTCCCAGAGTTGTCAAGTTCACGAAACATGTTTTCCCGCGTAACTCAGTTAATTTTAGAAGTCTAGAGATCCGCTGTTTGTTTCAAAGTATTCTTCAGAGAGAGGCGGAAACGCGTTATTGGTTCCGATTTTTACGGATACCGACATTTTTCGAATAATCGGACAATCAAGTTTCAGTGTCGTTAAAACTGTAAAAAAATGTGGCTCTATGAATTACATCATGTTCGCCAAATGGCATCGAAAACGAACCAGTAGCTTCGACGCTAGAAAATAATCACACTTGAACATAGCCAATCCTATATGCAGCATCGACACGCCAAATGACTGACGGCGCGGTGACGTTTCGGCCTATAACTCGGTCGATATTGCATTTACATAGTCCCAGTCGGCACTAACGTGTTCAAGTTGCACCGATTTTCATATTTCTTCACAAGCTATGCATGACGATCTCATTTTATTTATGTTTTTATGCATGCTGGTATATATATATATATAAATATATACATTTGTACATACGATAGTGTATATGTATTTTTACACACTATGTTTTATATATATGTTTACATACTATATTGAATGCATATTTTTACACGCTATATTGTCTATGTATGTTCACATACTATATTGTTTATGCATGTTTACACACATGTTTGTCTATGTGTGTATGTATATATGGACATTAAATTTAAATTTAAAATTTATATTTAGGAGCAGGGTCATTGATTACCCCACTGTGCCCTGCAACCGTCTCCCCAAACTATTTGATTCCGGGTTGAGTTTCCTCATTCGGACTGATACTGTATGTGTTCTATTGCACTACTTTTATGACTGTTTACCTCTGATGCGTGTTGTGTATTGTTGCGCAGAAACATGACATGGATCGGACGGTGGGTATCAACACACGCTATATTGACACCTTGGACCTGGGGCTGGAGAAGGAAGACAAAAAGTTTCTAATTGAGGTAGTGTTTAAGACTGTACATGCAATGTTTTGTTGTATGTAGAATCCTTTATATATTACTAATTAATGTCAATATGCATTTGCAAGTAACACGACACAAGACAGATAAAAACGAAAATATTATATTTGAAATAGAAGATAATTACCGTAGCATGCGTCATCAAGCCATGTATGTTTATATATTTGTACCGTGTTGTCTAATTCATGCTTTTAAAACCGGATGCAGTTTTTCTTATCACGTTTTTCAGATTCATTATTACTTGTAATACATGTATACATGTAATGTGACAACTTGGATCCGACGATTTCGTTCTCAATTAGAGCACATAAAAAAGACTAGTCAGATTAGTCAGATTAGTCACAAATAGCGAAGTTTGCTATCTTTTTGCAGAAAGTCAAGCAACATACCGAAAAGAAATATTTATTATATGGACTAAGATAAATTCCCAACCCTGATATATTAGTCACAACACAGGCGCCTTCAGAGATGTAGCATAAACAAAGCCGATGATAATTACTATTATGTGAGACTGGACGTATATCAACCTTTCATTACCTTTACATTCTTGCAGCAAGGTAAGATGGCAACCAAGGACTTTTTGGAGTACTACGTTGTCCAGAAACTACCGCCGGTTAACGACAACGACTCCTTGAAGAGTTTCTCTCGGGATGAGCTGTCCCATATCCTGGATGATGACCTCTCGGAGATCATTGATCATCGGGATTACATGGAGGACTTCTTCGGGAAAATATAAGATCACAGGTTCACCTGATCAAACAACGAAATGACGAATCTCGGAATCTTATCCGAAGAAACACCGGGGACATGAGTTACTTCATGTATCGGCGCTAATCGCTAAGAAAATGTGAAATCAAATAACATTTTTTTTAAGGATGCCATGATTTATATATGTCAGGTCAAGGTCAATGCCGTATTTATTGGCCAGAAGGGCAATGGACATCCGGGTTGTTGGAGACCGTGAGGAGTCACTCGTACGTGTTGTAGTCGTTAGGTTGTCAACAGAGCGCGTCTTCGTGTCATGACTGTCTTGTGATGTTATGTCACAAAGAATGCACCTTTTCATAACATATCGCAGACGGATGAAAGATGTACTATATACTTCACATTGGTGTTGATTGTTTTTTTTCGGCTTCAAGTATCTCATCCTGGTTTTCTGGCACTTAATTATTATTTCGCTTTATGTTGTTTGTACTACGGATGTTAATTAGCAAACGCAAACGTTGTTATTTTGATATGAGGTCGGTTTTGCCATGTAAACCAAGTACCAAAGGCTATAGGTAGATGTATGCGTGTACTGAGCGGTCCGCATGGGCTAAGACACGGGAACCCGCGATCCATGTTAAAGGGCTATCAACACTGACAGCCCCTGTGGCGGCCAGATCTCTGTGGCGTGACCCTGCGTATGATGAAGAAGACTTTTCCATCACACCGCTGGCATTGGCATCGCCCGCCCACCCTGGGTGCCGTCTAGTACTTGTACCTAGCCTCATCACTAGCTTCCCTAGCTGGTGACGCATTATCCTCTCCCACGCCCCAGTATGAACCTGAGCACTGGCTGGCTTGGAATGACAAGCATATAGAGCGTGAGTTCGTGTCGCATGGGTCCTCAGCCAGGCTAATGTTATCGCAATTCGGGTATGATTTTTATGATGGTGTTTTTTGTCGGCAATGTGCGCAGAATAGTGGATTATGGTTCTTCACATTATCCACATGCGATGCAATGATCAGACACGTGTCTTCGTGTGTAGGCAGAGTTTAGAAGTATGAAGTGTTCATGCAACAGCATTCTCAATAAGATTAGATCAGATATTAGACAAGAATATTTCGACGTCACATACGATTTTTTTGTCTAATGGTTATAGCGATCAGTACACTTCATGACCAGTTAGCTGCATCGACACCAGTTGTGCCGACGTCATAGCTGTCAGCATGATAAGGCTAGGTTACCTATATCGACGTCATAGATGTCAGCATGATAAGGCTAGGTTACCTATATCGACGTCATAGATGTCAGCATGATAAGGCTAGGTTACCTATATCGACGTCATTACTCTCAGTCTGGTAGGTCACCATATAATCCGTAGCGACACCACACACTGCTTCTACGTGACCTTGTTGCATGTATAGTTTCCTAGGTTCTTTTAACTGTACCTGCTTCGGAAAACTAGGGTGTATGACTTGGCAATAAACTTTGTGTACGACGCTCCCCGACCGCTTATCTTTTTTTCAGATCTTCAACTAGAGGATGCTAGCCACTAGAGTCTATAGCGTGTTGATTCCGAGCGTGTAGCATAGTGGCAGGCTCGTAAAAGATATCAAATCCGCGTGGTACCGTCTTAGCTGTTATTTACTGCCTACGAAACCGCCCCCCTCCCTCCCCCCACCAAAAAAAAGGGGAAATCAAATTCCGTACTATTCGACCTTACCTTTAAACCCGTAAGACCTTTTAAATACAGCGTAAGACTTTTAGCCATGTAGCCCATAAGTATGTTTATATATTATAATGTCATGTGGCAAATGCACTGATCATGAATAAGAACACTAGTGTGACATGTTGACGCCATTTAATACACCTAAAGCGGCAGGAACAGGAGAGATAATACTATAGGAACGAATTTCAATTTAAGTATGCATTCTATATATTTCGCAAACCATCCACGGTATAACATACTTTCATATTTTGAAATATTGTGGTGTGGAAGAAGCGTTGCGTTAAGACTATGTTAAGTGTGAGTGGGTAGCTTGAAAACTGTATTTTCTTACAGGGTGAAAAAGTATATAACATATCTGAGTGTGGGTTAAAGACCCCAGGAGAACGAAAATAAAAATATAGAAAAGAGCAAATATGACCTATTGTTGGTCTGGCATGTCCGCAATCAAAATGTAGATCATAGTAACTTTGACATATTGTTCTAATATGCCCGTAATTAACACTTGTAAACGTTAAATATGCGCGATAGGCCAGTAAACACGATATTTGAGGATTATACAACTCATGAATATTCAAATACGACGTCATGTACTGGATGTAAGAAAAATGGCTACACGAGGGTGAGTGGGGGACTTTACTCAGCGATTCTTCTTGCAAAACAAAGGAAAATTATCGGGAAATTGGTAAACGGGAGCAGACTGCTCATCTGTCGCTAGTTATTGATCTAAGTGCACACTCCGAAAATCCGAAACTCCCATCCAGTACACAACGTCATAGTTGGGGCCAAGGGCCCCAAGGCGAGCACGCTTAAAACGTAGACAAACGTAGAAGAATAGTGAACGATCTAGTGTTTCCGTATATTTCAAATGAGATAATCCAGATCAATGCTCTCATAGGGCCTTTAAGCCAGGGTCCCATTTGGTACCGTCACGCCCAGAATATTATTCTTCATGAATCAGCTGTAATTTGTGCTGATAACAGAGCTAAATACTGAAAGGTTGTGACTAGAATTCTCAAACGAACAGGAGTGTTTCTATTGTTGCTGCAGGCCAGTCGATATAATGGTGTTGCTGCAGGCTAGTCGATATAATATTTTAACACATCATTAATGACATAAAGTAAGATAACAAATTATGTGTATATACAGAGGATATATATACTGATAACATAGATTTCAAGACTATATAATTCATGTCGAATCTGGAGGCGTATTTACACGTAAACATCGCTATGTACAAATCGCTGCGTTGTCTGTGCCGGATACATAATTTAAAGTACAGGCTATGTAACAGTCTGCCCGATTGGCACAGTATCACAGATGGCTATGTTCACTGTGTTTAACGATCAATGATGTCACATTCGACTTTCGCTCTGTCGCAGCGAGGCTCTGCCGTCTTCCATGACGTAATCGCCAATCTCTGACGTCATCGTCTCGGACATTGTGTTTTCTGATAGGAAATCATCGCGTGGTCCAAGTAGTGACCCTCTTTCCGGTTCCGATCGCCTTGCGCGTCCGGCGTGCGCACCGACCGGCACGGCGTCGCGTTGCTTGGAAGCGTAACCGGCGGGGCCCGTGCCGTTCTCATTCCCATTGGACGAGTCATGCAATTGTAGAGGTTGTCGCAATCCGTTGACGAGATGGACGTTCTCCACCTTGTCGGCTGCCACCACGGATGTGGTGGAGTACATGGAGTTGCGGCCGCGGGTGAAGTAGGTGGAGGCTGTGGCGGAGGTCGACCGGTTGGAGCCCCTCAACCCTCCGGACCCCCGCCTCAGCTGAAAGCGCTGCCATTTCTTTCGGATCTCCGACTGGACCTGAGAGGTCAAGGGCAACGGGCAAAGTGGGAAAACATACATCAATACTGACATTGATATATATATATATATACAGCACGCATATCCCAAAGCCATGAAATCATCACGATTGGAAAACACTTGAAAAAATTTGCTATGGAAGAACGGAACCAATACATTTGTGATATACAGATAGGAAAGTCACCTTTCTTAGTTTTCTACAACTTATGTGTGATACTGGGAGGTTTATCATAGCATTTTCAGTATTAAACCTACGTTACGAAACTACAATTTACCTCTCCATTCAGGAAACAGTAGAGCAGCGCTACCAAGAAACCCTGTAACAGAGAATCACGACCACGTTCCATTATATATACAATTATAAAATATATACGTATTTGTGTCAAAGTTGGTACGTGAACGACGCACATGGGACAAGCCTGGCCCTATAAAACATTTTAACATGTTTGTGTAAACGTATGTATCAAGTATATTGTTATACCAGTCAGTATACACGAATGAATGTGTGCATGGAAACATTTCACCTGGGTTAAAAATTGCCCAATAACAGCAAGATAATTCTCTGAAAACTTTACGCCCGTCATATTTTTTTCTTAAAAGTCATTTTTTCTAAAATAAATTAACACACAGAAGAAAATACACGCAAATTCATTAACATATATATCCTTTTGTATATAAGGTAGACAAACCGAATGGTGAAGATATAATGCGCAGTTGGTATGGGTGTCAAACATCTCGTAGATTTTCATACTTTTTTTCTGGGGTAACGGTCACCAAAAATGTAAAAATACCATACCTGGAATGAATTGGATGTGATTTCCAGGTATATCTTGACCAGCTCCAGTATGGGTGGGATATTGTAGTCCGGCACAGCCACGAAGAGCATGTAGTGGACGCCAAACAGGGGGATGAGGACCAGGGTAGAGCGAGCCAGCTTCCTACATAGACACAGACACGTGATTCGTTAATCACCTCCAGCGACATGACGTCATCATGACGTCATCGTGAGATGACCACGCCGTGGCACACGCACATGAAGACTAAGCTAGACCAGGGAAGCTGCATACATTGTATCCGGTCACGAAGGGGATATTAGCTGTCTTAGTCATATGAACCACAAAACCTAGGCTTATTATTGTTTTAGGCATAATACGCCCGGGGCAGTGGATACGGGAAATTCCGTATTATTTTTGCAGCCCGGAACAAGGCATTGTTCCCTGGTCTAGTCAGTTTCGGCAAAGTGGCAGTTGATTCCTTCAGGGAAGGCACGAGTTAGAGTTAGTAAAGCCATGGGACAAATTTTCTCCCCAAAATGTGCATCCATGCAATATATGTATCAAGCGTTGTTAGTTATATCTATAAATAAAACTTCCCACATATCTACTGAAGCATGTTTTGACATTCATCTTAATTGTTTCATGCTTCAATCACCATATTAAAATTACATGACATGACTTATAATCTCAAAAGCCGCAAAACTGGTGATTAAATCACAAGCAAAAATTCCGCAAAATGTATCAGTATAAATTATACTACTGAAAGTAGACTACCTGAAGATTAATGCAAATCTACAGTAATTATGCGCACGTCCGGGACTACGCATGGCGCCCAAAGACACATCTCTAAATACATAACATACATATAATAATGATATATTCTTATGCAATAAATAACAACGAATTGCCTAAAGTAAGCACACCTTTATCCTCCTCTGATCACATCGATCTTGAGTTGGATCCTTACCTAAATGCTACTTAGTTACGGGTACGCTACGGGCGGCTAACAGCCTGCAAACTATATACACACAGGTGCATATGCTTAGCATCGCGGTACAAGCATCTACCGTGTACGCGTGGACAGAAAGTCGGGACAATCGCTGCCGGAAGATTAAATAATGAGCCGTGAAATAGAGAACCGGTAAAACGCCCAAGGAATGCAGACACTTATGGCCAGCCACACGATCGTAAATTGTGTTTTTTTTTCACTCTGGTGACACAAATGATAATCGCGAACCTTATTGGATAATAATAGCGCTAATCACGCTGCGAAAAGAGACAACGGACGACATCGAAGGTGGAGCTGATCGGTACCACTCTGGATGTAATATGATGGATTATGCATGGATGACGACATTGGAGATGGGCCTGGCCTTCAACATTCTAGAGGTAATAATTACGCTAGGTAAGGTGATGACTTACATCCACTATTTACAGGGTTCTGAACGTGATCCTAACGACACAGGACAGAGTGCCGAGTATCAGGATGGCAGTCGCTGCAGTAATACTGAGATCGATTACTATTGCAAGATAGTATAGAGGAACTGGTGGATGAACGGATAGTGTCTGTTTGGGCTCCCTTTTTGCACCTATGGGGAAAATCGGGTCAGCGAAGGCAGATAATGACCATAGGGACATTCACACCTAGACATTTGCCTTATTCATAATTAGTATTAGTACTATTATGATATAATACATGGCGATAGTGATGGACAAGCAACGGGCGTCGTCCACAGTGAAAGAGTGCGACAAGAAGGGAGAGACAGAGACTCACAGAGCAGGAAACAGTGAGCAGAGGGACAGCAAAAAGCCAACTCATTATGTAGCTACACAGACGACCGTCAGGGTATGACCGATACCCTGGACGACACAGGCGGTCTACCGGAAGGAACTATATAATGCCTTACTCTCCCACATAGATTCTGCGTGCCATGCAAGAGAACAAAGTACGGCTTAGACCATATGTCAAGTCATCCGATTAGCTGTGGTTACACCTTCAGCCCCTCCGGCAACATGCAGGCACGTCGCGGCATCACCCAAGGATAGTGTGTCAAGGTCAAGGCCAAATGGTACAAATTAACTGGGTTTAAGCTCAAATCTTCAATTTATTGCCGGAATAATCAATTGGAATTTTCAATAATATTATAATGGGTGAGTATCTGTGGTACTGCATGCATCCGTAGCGAATCTCCATCCAGGAAAAAAAACCCGTAGCGAGCTGCTGTCATTAAGTAATATATCACAATCTCAAAAAAAAAACATGATGGTCCAGGATATTACCTGCTGAACTTGGATAACAGGTACGTGCATTCATACAACATGGCAGAACGGAGCCTACGAACGTAGCAGCGTGCTGCAGCACCTCAGCACCTCATCGTATCAACAGTACATTGCCAACATTAATATGCAAAATGAACTTAAGCAATACTCATGTTACAGGCATTTGAACATTTGTACAAGTATCCATAAAGTGTAAAGTAGGACGAAAACCAGCCGCATGTATGCTTGAAATTATGAAGTTTGTTTGTTCGGGAGAATGCTGGCCCGGGTTCTGTATAGATTTGGAATCGACCGGGTTATAATTTTTGTTGCTTTTATCAATGAGTAACGTCGGTTAAGGCAATTTATCGCGTTGTCTACATAGCTATTTAGTGACAAATATTTGCCAACGCCATGTCAACCTTTCGACACTGAATATATCCGGCCGAACGGGAACACATGGCCATCACCATTAACTGTTACAATCTCTATTGTGTTAAACACAACCTGGCGGCAAAAACTGAAGCTCTCGCCGGGTAATCTATATTGTCATGTTTATCATTCGATCAATTATCGGTGGTTGTCGCGCAAATAGTTTCGCACTTTTCTACAACGATTAAATTGATTTTTTCTTTTTTCCGATTTACGGTAAGTACACTTAATTGTTGGGTCAGTCGGCCCAGCGGGTGAAGTGGGAGGGTGGGTGTGTGGTGGGTGGGGGAGGGTATCTGCGGCTCATGCGGCTGGTTTTTGTGGCTGGTGGTCTAAGAAGAGAGAGAACAGTACCTCTAACAGTACCATGCACTTACTTATACCTATATTTCCTGGCCTCAGGGGTGTTTGAGGCCTTCAGCTTGGTGAATAACACACGCACGATGTTCACGAAGAATACGAAATTGATCTAGAAAATATAAATTTTGCGTCAGCTTTTAATCAACATTCTCACAATACACGACAAACCACTGCGTCTTTAAAACAGCGCCATCTATTAAAATACGGAAAGTAAATTCGAGCGTGTGTACGGATTCACGTTCTAGATTCAAGTTGCAATTGCCTTGCAACCTATGATGCATCTGCAATATCGCAGGCACTAATACAAAAGAATGCACTTGACTTGCGTCGATCTGCATTGTTTGTTCCTACTTATTACAACGGCAGTGCCTTTTACTATTAGCATCTCCATTGTGACCAATTAAACAATATATAGCATAAAACATAACAATCGCCAAACTCTTTCGCAGGGGCGGATCCAGGGGGGGCGGGGAGCCGACACGGCCCCGGCCCCCCATTTTTATAGCCGAAATTTATACCATTTAACATATGAAAAGCACAACGGCCCCCCCCCCTATCCGGCATATCGGGATCCGACCCTGAAACCGGGCCCCCCATCCAGATGTTCTGGATCCGCCCCTGTTTCCTGACATAGCCATTGTCAAAAGTGTCATCTGAGAGGGGTCGGCACTGACCGTGACGATGAGAATGTTGGGGGCCTTGAAGATCCAGGTGTAGTTTATATTGGTGTGGATCGTCCAGCAGCTGCAACATAACGCCAGACGTCTTCAGAACATGACACATGTTTCAGGACAGGATATGTGTTAAGACATGATTGGCTTCAGGACATTTTGGCTCAGGGGGTTTGGAACATAACCTGACTGAAGATATAAGTCCACAACGTATCTGTGAAACATTCAATATCACATATCTTGTATCATATCACTATGGCGACCCAGCGTTAGATCTATACATAAAATATAGCAAGACGACGTCAACGATTTGGGGTTACGTGTTTTTTACCATACCTGGGATGAATTGGATGTGATTTCCAGGTATATTATGATACGTCAAACATTGCAAAGTTGTTTTCACACTGCTACTTACTAAGTGTTCTCCAGCGTGGCTCGCACAATGGCCCAAGGGATGAGATAAGTCAACGGAGTCACTGCAAAAATAAACATTTTGCAATGTCAATATAAACACGTGTGCGCCCGTTTTAAAACGAACCACACTCATTAAACTGAACCTACAACTACATAGACCTCCGTTGTGTAAGGAGACAACGAGAGGGGTAGAGGGGGGAGGGCGGCTGGGTTAACCGGATATATACAGATGTCATGTTTCTCTTTCAGATAACAATAATAATAGCTAAATTAATAATTTGTGCTTAATTGTTAATGATAATTTTAATGAAGTATTTTGTAAGTAGTATGTAATAATATATTTTCATTAATAGCAATATTTGCTATAATAAATAACAACACGATTAACAATAATTGTTATTCATAATCATAAGGGTTGTGAATAAGAATAATCGTTATGAACAATACATATTGATACGAATAATAATGACCATAATTATTACAATAATGACGATTATTACGACATATATTGAAACCAGAAAGCGATAATAGCCGTAAGTCGCTTGATGCTACATGACGATGCCTGACTTACGCCAGCCCATCATGATGTAGGGCCTGATGCCGCTGCTGTCATTGAAGACGGTGACAAAGATCAGCGTGTGGAGATAGAGCCCCTCCACAAAGATCCAGGCGTAGTTGGCGGCCAGGCAGTACTGGTAGATACAGATCAGCAGCCGACACTTCCACAGCTGGAAAGGAACCAACGAGTGAATAGGACTCCAGAGGCCAGTTCAGTGCAGATAGGATTGTCCCTATTCACAGTGGACCTCTATGCCCCAGCATCGTCGTGCGGTACATACATGGAACGCACCCAATCACTGAAAGCGCCCAATTAGCATTGTGATGACTTGTGATGACTTGATGACAAGTAATGTCGTGAAAAGGGGGAGGGGAACACCCCCTCTGAATCGCGAATCCCCAAAAATTCGGGAGAGTAATTGAGAATCTCCAAGATTGACGGCTTAAGACAGGGTGCGAAAAAAACACATTAAATCTGTTTAGAGATGACAGTAGCGATGACTGTGATAACTGTATTTACTAGAGATGACAATAGCGATGACTGTGATAACTGTATTTACTAGAGATGACAATAGCGATGACTGTGATAACTGTATTTACTAGAGATGACAAAAGCGATGACTGATAACTGTATTTACTAGATATGACAATAGCGATGACCATGATAACTGTATTTACTAGAGATGACAATAGCGATGACCATGATAACTGTATTTACTAGAGATGACAATAGCGATGACTGTGATAACTGTATTTACTAGAGATGACAATAGCGATGACTGTGATAACTGTATTTACTAGAGATGACAATAGCGATGACCATGATAACTGTATTTACTAGAGATGACAGTAGCGATGACTGTGATAACTGTATTTACCAGAGATGACAATAGCGATGACTGTGATAACTGTATTTACTAGAGATGACAATAGCGATGACCATGATAACTGTATTTACTAGCGATGACAATAGCGATGACTGTGATAACTGTATTTACTAGAGATCACAATAGCGATGACTATGATAACTGTATTTACTAGAGATGACAATAGCGATGACCATGATAACTGTATTTACTAGAGATGACCATAGCGATGACTGTGATAACTGTATTTACTAGAGATGACAATAGCGATGACTATGATAACTGTATTTACTAGAGATGACAATAGCGATGACCATGATAACTGTATTTACTAGAGATGACAATAGCGATGACTATGATAACTGTATTTACTAGAGATGACCATAGCGATGACTGTGATAACTGTATTTACTAGAGATGACAATAGCGATGACTATGATAACTGTATTTACTAGAGATGACAATAGCGATGACTATGATAACTGTATTTGCTAGAGATGACAATAGCGATGACTGTGATAACTGTATTTACTAGAGATGACAATAGCGATGACTGTGATAACAGTGGTACTGACGCTGGACCCTTCGATGAACTCGTAGACCCCGGCGTCGTTAAGCAGCAGGTCTGCTGAGAAGCCCAGCGAGCTGATCATGGCGTTCTCCTTAATGAAGGTCACCACAGAGCGCAGGATGCAGGTGATGAAGAGGTTAACGTGCAGCGTGTTCCGTGGGCAGTGCAGCTTCCTGCGGGAAACACAATACAAGGATATGAAGAGGTTAACATGCAGCGTGTTCTGTGGGCAATGCAGCTTCCTGCGGGATACACAATTCAAGGATATGAAGAGGCTAACATGCAGCGTGTTCCGTGGGCACTGCAGCTTCCTGCGGCACACACAATACAAGGAGATGCAGAGGTTAACGTGCAGCGTGTTCCGTGGGTAGTGCAGCTTCCTGCGGCACACAAAATACAAGGAGAGGGTCGATGCATAACCCGGTAACAAAAGCTGTCGAATCAGGCACCAGAGGAAGACAGGTGAAAGGGTCCAGGATTTAAGCGTGTCTGTGATTTAATGAGCTCACGCAACGGGTGGCGGGAATCTCTTTGAAGCCTTCGCTGCATAACAAGCTAATTTGTCTCTTGCAAATTTGCAGTATGATTCATCTGCGCTCTCTGACATAGTCTGAATGCAATTCATGGCATAAACAATGGGGACTATGCGAGACGAAGACACAACGCTATCACCGTGGATTAAAAGGCAGTGGTAACAATCTGTTATCTGACATAAAAACAAATTTATTCACATTCCTTCGTGGGTGTTTCTGGAACCAAAAATGCTAAATGAACTAATCAAGCAACAACTCGACGTTTTTACTCGGCGTTTGAAAACGTTAATCAGAAAACTGAAGCAATTCATTTGGATTCTAAATACTTTCACATGAAGCTTTCCGAATGGCGGCGACACCGTCGGCGAAAAGGTCAGGCGCAATCAACTGTCGTGCGGCGGGAACACTGCTAATAGGAGGGATCGATGTTTTATTATATAATAAAAAACAATTTCAAACCACTGTGTATTTCCACAGGGCGAGTCGAAAATATAAGCGTTCTTGTGCAAGATGGCGGGTCGACCGCGTCAGAAGGTTTGATTTCAATGTGCGGCCGGGAAGAGAGGGCCGGGGTCGGGAACGGGGGCTGGGGGGACGTGGGGTGGGGGGGGGGGGGGTTAAGCTCTTACCCACAGTTACTGCATCATAAAGGTGTCAGTGATATGCAGCCTGCGGGGATTTTGCAGGGCATTAGGTCAATGTAATCGGTGCAGCATCATTTTAGCCCCCCGCCCCCTCCACACACACACTCTCCCTCCTTGCCCCCTCTTGCGTTATGGCAAGCCTCGCGGAAGTGGGAGGGAGCAACCCAAATAGCATGGCACTCGACTGCAATTTATCCTCAAATTGGTTGTCACCGGTTTCGCTCCCCCATCCTGACCATCAACACGACTACAACCCTTGCCACTTTCAGCGGGCCTTCAAAGTCCCCTTAATATGGGATTAGGTGGGACAATACAGGGTTGCCGAGAACGAGCGCGAGGGGGCAGGGGAGCTGAATCAAACGGGGCGCCCATGCCGGCGACACGTGGTCGGGTACTCACTTGAAGGCGATCATGATGATGACGGCCACAATGAGGGCCACCAGCGAGATGCCGTAGCCCGTGTTGTAGATGACGCGCAGGATCGGCATGTGACTCTGTCGGGGTAACGGCCATTCACATCATAATTATCGCAAAACGATTACAAAATCGCAAAATGATTATAAAGAATAATTATTATCTTCAAATTCGATAGTGGGAGTCTAAGCTTGAGCTTGAGCTGAACGTGGCCCATGTTAAACTAAGTAGCGTACATCTCATTTCGCTAACATGAAGCCGTCAAATACACCCCCGGAACTTTAATTAAAGCTGAACATCCAACACAAGTAGCTCAGTGGGTTACAGCGCTCGCTTTGAGTGCTCTGACCAAATGAGAGCCTAACGGCACGTGGATCGGTGGTTCGTTGATTTTGTGTATTATTAGTGTGTTGTCGTTAAAATAAACGATTCTTCTTCTCTATATAGTATGCAGACATTTAAGACCAAAACATCACAGACCAGCACAAAGCTTTCCGTGCCTGACTTAGAGAATTCTATCCAAGGTAAGATGCCTCCCGTAAACGTAGATATGCCTAATTTAGTTGAGCCATGTCCCCAAGGGTAACCCCCTACTCTTTGCGAAGAAGACGTGGCAAAAGAGGTGGCAACAGCGGGACGCAAACCACCGATCCACGTGTCGTCAGGTGGCCCGAGCGCTGAATGCCAGCGTTCTAACCCACTGTGTTACAGGGCCGGACCCCCTTACCGCCAGGAGGTCGGAGTATGGCTGATCCGGAAGCTTCTTCTCCCGGAAGAACGGATCCAGACACAGGGTGTAGTTAGTCCACGTCTGGTTGTTGAAGGGGTTCTCGAACCACGTGCCATCCTCAGTGCACCATTTGGACGCCGTCTCTGAAGCCGCCACATTATGGATAGAGGTCAGATGTCGGAGGTCAGAGGTCAGGGGTCACAGGTATTTAACCTCGCGGAATGATATCATTTAGCCCGATAAATTCAAGTCCAAGTTCGTGTATATTAGCTACATGACATGACAGGGACACAAATTCGAAATCATAAAGGCTGGCAGATGGTGGTACAGGAGATGCCTCCATATGGCTTCGCACCCAGCGGTTGGCACGTTACCCTGGCAGCCTGCCTCTCCCTATACCGCCATCCGTTAATCAGACATGTCGGATTTCCACTTTCTCCGGCGGTTACCTATTATTAATAATGGTTCGGTCGACAAGCATGCCCCATACGTCAGGGACACAATGGACCGCAGAGGGTTAACGACATGCACATTTAAACCATTTTTTATTTTATTTTTTATTTTTTTAAACCATGATTTCCGTGGCTAATAAGAATGTCGCAGCACAAATACCATATCGATCAAATCGCTATGAAACAGGTGGTCGTTAAGGGGGGTGGCGGGGGGGGCGGAACATGTTTCTGTTATTTTCATACATAACGCCGTTTCATACTGCGTTCTATTCTAAACACGAGTGTTCAAATGTCTAGGATTCACTTTAACATGATTTCTATAAACCGTTGCCGACCCTGGACATGATTTTCACGTTTATATAAAATTAATATGGCTTCCAAGAATACTTAAGAAAAGGGTCTGTACGTGAATCAGATACAACACCTGACCTAAAAAAAGAATCCCCATAATCATCGCCGCAATGGCTTTTGTTACGACCCGAGAATATCACTCTTGCGCAGCCATAATTGCCAGATTGCCCAACGTGATCGCGCCTGCAGGCATCGCGTGACAACAATCTCACATCATGCCACAATAAATGCCAATGCAGCCGCCATCTTACCGGATATCCGGAAACCGTTGATATAATTGGCGCATGACTGTTGTGCGATTTGTTCGCTAGGTGCCGCTGGCCAGCACATGATGCCGTCCCAGATGGCCGGGCAATGACTGCTGTCTGTAACCAGTAGAGAACATCCTCATCGGTTATAGTTTATAATTAGATCTTGCGTGCACTATATAGATATATCTAAATTTGTTTACGAAATGTAAAAAACATAGTTATAATATCAAATCTGTATAATACTGTGCCATTTTACTGGCCACAGTCGTTCAGGGCGATTCCAAGTTACTATCATGATCATTTATGCCGCAGAATAAATTATCTGCTAGCTGACCACACATGCACAACAATAAATAAATGACCTAATTTAATAGGCTACCGTGTAACAATTTTCTTATTGTGACAACACCCAATTCACTTTAGCTTGGAACTGATAGACATAATTTTACATAGCGCAATTCCATTGCCGGGTAATGGTACGGGGAGCGCAAACGAGTTTAAGTTTAAGTTTAAACTCATCGTAGTGGGACGCAATGGCGGATCCAAAAATAAGGGACCGGGGGAGGGGGGGTGGTTAAAACCCCTTGTTTTAGTGACATCCCCCCATGTTCAAATTCCTATATCCTAGATTTCTGGAATGGGTTATCCGGACGGCACACGTACCATTGGCGACCGGGGGCGACTGCGCCATTTGCTCCAGACACTCCAGCTTGACATCATTCAGGAGATTCAACTGATCCTTGTGAGATGGTATCCGTATTGTGCCATTCTGGAATGAAATTAATACGTTAAATGAACACATGAAATTAATTAAATCCATCATATCAGACACTCGAAGGTGAACGGATGACGAAAAGGTCAACGATATGTGCATATGAAGATATATATATATACATAATAATATAGTCATTATTTATAACCTTTGACACGATGTGCCTCTTCAGAGTATCACGTATCACGGAACGAAACCCCACACCTGGTGCGGCGTTAGGTTTATAGATGAGATATTAATCAGGTCAAAAATTAGGAATAACAGAACAAGATCGTAGCGAGACAATATTTTTGAAGAAATGGAAACTGGTTATCCCTCTTCTAACATGATCCCTCTCCTACACTGTTGTATATTCTTAGCTATATATAATAACATGTATTGTGTCTGCCTGATGTCACGACTTACTGTGCGATTATGGAAATAACAAAAGTAATCCCGCGATATTACACGACGCTTTAATGATTATGTACCAACACTGATAAGGCTCATTATACCAGCTTGCTTCGCAGGAAACGTCCTCCATGACAATTGGATTCCGTGAAACCAGAACGTAATATCGAAGTCGACTGGGTATAACAGACAGGCATAACTATTACGATCCCATTTATGTCTAAAACTTAAAGATAATAACATCCAAGTAATCCATGAAAGACTAAGTGGAAAGTAGACGTTTTGATGTCCGTCTTAGGACATTTAAAAGTGACATTACAGACTAACGACCATTAGTAACGCAATGTAACCCGTGATCGTCGCTTCGAGTTGACTATGTACTATTGTTATAAACGTCATATATGTGTGACCGAGAGCTTCACAAACTAAACGTGGATATAGTTGCCCTACAGGCGACGCGATTGGCGGACGCAGGATCAGTAAAGGAGGCCAATTACACGTTTTACTGGCGCGGTCCAGGATCGTCGCGAACACGGTGTGGGTTTTGCCGTCAACAATAGACTGGCAAGGACAATCGAAACGCCTGTCGCAGTTTCTGAGATTAATGTCATCAAATGGGGCGTCCGTTAGCATAATCAGCGTATACGCTCCAACGCTATATGCCACCGCTGAAGACAAAGACGGTTTCAACGATTCTCTGAGTGAGGTCATAAATCAGGCGCCAAAGGGCGATCATTTGTTCATTCTCGGGGATTTTAACGCGCGTGTTGGGGACGACCATGGGTCTTGGCCAAGTTTCATAGGACACTTTGGCGTTGGGAAAATCAACGAAAATGGAAAACGTCTATTGGAGCTCTGCGCGCAGGGCGAACTCTGTATCACAAGCACATTTTTTTCAAGGTAGTTTCAGGCATAAGGTGTCATGGCGCCACCCAAGGTCAGACCATTGGCATCAGCTAGATCTGATCCTGACAAAACGGCGAGATTTGTCCCGTGTCCTAAACAAACGAGCGTATCACAGTACAGACTGCGATACCGATCACTCGCTTGTCGGGAGCAAGGTAATGATTACCCCTAGGAAAATCTATACCACTAAACAAAAATCTTATTCACGGATTGACTCACTCGGCACGCAGGAGAGCGACAAGCGTCGTCATTTTTTGCAGACGTTGGAGCAGACGCTGCCAGCCAATCAGCAATCTTCTGATGTAGAAAAATGCTGGGTCACTCTGCGCTCTGCCATTTACGGCGCTGCGATGACAGCGTTCGGGAAAATGAAATCTGATAACAAAGACGGATTCGCTGCTCATTCAGCAGAAATGGAACCAGTTATCAAAGCCAAAAATGAAAAGCACGTACAACACAATCAAAATCCGACAAAACTGCGCGTTATTGCGCCAATCAATACTGGATAAACCTCTGTGAGGAGATCCAGGAGGCTTCAGATCGAGGTAATATGCGGGCAATGTACACCGGAATTAAGAAAGCCCTGGGCCGCAAAGAGGGTCACTAAAACAGCCCATTTCAAGTCAATTGATGGCGAGGTGATTACAGATCGTAGCAAACAGATGTCTCGCTGGGTGGAACACTATGTCTCATTGTACGCGCACGAGGCTCATGTATTGCCAACGGCGTTTGATGCACTAACCCGTCTGCTGGTCATGGACGATCTGGACAGTGTTCCAACAGCTTTCGAGCTGGGTCAGGCAATCGACTCCTTGGGCAGCGGGAAATCGCCTGGCAATGACAGGATTCCTGCGGAAGTCATTAAGTGTGGGAATACTATATTGCTCCTTCTTCTACACAAGCTTCTCGTCCTTTGCTGGAACAATGGTACTGTTCTACAGGACATGCGTGATGCAAATATAGTTACGCTCTACAAAGACAAAGGTTACCGGGGTGATTGTAACAATTATCTCGGAATATCACTCTTCAGCACTGCTGGTAAACTCTTCGCCGGAATTGCCTTAAAGAGACTGCAACTCCTTGCGATCAGAGTGTATTCTGAGGCGCAGTGCGGTTTCAGAGCCGAACGTTCCACCGTCGACATGATATTCTCGTTGCGTCAACTCCAGGAGAAATGTAGAGAGCAGCAGCAAGCCCCTCTCTCTTGCTTTTGTTGATCTCTCCAAGGCTTGTGATACTGTCAGCAGATCCGGGTTGTACAAAATCTTGGAGTCTATTGGCTGCCCCCGCAGACTACTCAACATTACTCGCTCCTCCGAGAGCGGCCGAGTGACTCAATCCGTGATACGTCCGAGAACTTCCAAGTCAGAAATGGCATCAAGCAGGGTTGTGTTCTTGCGCCAACTTTATTTGGTATCTTTTTCTCTATGCTCCTTTTGCACGCAATTGATGAGGATGCGGAGGGGGTTTACCTGCACACCAGATCGAATGGGAAATTGTATAACCTTTCCAGATTGCGTGCGAAGTCAAATCGGAGGCGATTCCTAAAAAGGGAACTGCTATTTGCTGACGACGCAGCACTGGTTGTGCACTAAGAACGCCAGCTGCGGAGACTCATGGACCGACTCTCAAACGCGTGTGCTTTATTCGCTTTGACTATTAGTGTTAGGAAAACAGTGGTGCTGAGCCAAGGGGCTATTACACTACCAGTGATTACAAAGACAAAGTAACGAATGCTGAAGTGTTAGCCATGGCCAATCTACCAAGCATTTTTGCTCTTCTAAAACAACGACGTCTTCGTTGGCTTGGAAACGTTCATCGAATGCAAGATGAACGCATTCCAAAGAATGCGCTCTACGATGAGCTTGCCGATGGCAAAAGGCTAACTGGACGGCCAAAGTTCAGGTTTAAGGCTGTTTGCAAGCGTGACATGAAGGCCTTCGGCATCGATACAAATTCTTGGGAGGACCTAGCATTCAAAAAGAGGGAATGGTCACGCGTCGTGCGTGATGGAATGGCCCACCACGACGGCCTCTGGTTTGAATGGAATGTTGGTGTTTTAGGCCACTTTTGTGCACATACAGGCTAAATTGGGCCAAGGAACCTCCCGAGACGATGAAGGATAAAGGAATGAAACATGCCCCAGATTAGGTGCCCGAGCCCGGATTCGAACCCAGGACCTATTGATCTGCGGTCTAGTGCGCTAACCACTACACCAGGGAGGCCCCTCCCTCTGGTTTGACAAACTGGACTTGAAACGCCAATCTATGCACCCAGAGAGTACAAACCAAGACCTATCGACAGGTCATCGTCTTCGTCTTCGTGTGGTAACGTGGCTTTCTTGTGTAAAACATCAATGTCGGATCATGACATTGATCGGACAATGTCAATGTCAGGAATGACAATCAATTTGTGATAAATTTGAGCAGAAGTGCTTTAACAATTATTTCAATGCGGATATTGCTGTATAATCAGCTTTAAGCCAAGCAATGTTTTGTCCTAAATCTACATCTTAAACTCCACCCCAGACGCCCATCTAAGTAGTTGTCACTGTGTGACGTGCTCATTATATCCCATGGAGACTGGTTCTCGGTTTCTGTTGCGATGACAACGATTCGCTTTATTTACAAATATGTACTAGCTTGAATTGTTTGCGAATTCTGGACTAATGGTTGACCCATTTTTCACAAATAAGCGTTTCACAAATAAACGTCATTGACGCATAATTATTTGACAACAATTGTATTTCAAACTGCCAACGCAGCCCAGTGATGTAACGATGATGAATCGAATGCCGGTTACTGACCTGGTTGTGATGGTACAACGCTACACTGTTTGAGTAGCCATGATTAATGAGCATGAAAGGTACACATGACAGGATTACAAGCATCGATTTGCAATGGAAAAAGTAAAAACTGATTGACTTTGACCATTAACCTAAGGTCCACCATATTGGATACGGACTAAAGCGGCTGTGATAAAATTACAGCATGCACATTCAATGGAAGTCCAGTCTCCATAAAACATCTCCAAATAACAACATTAAGTTTTGTTTTTTATGTGAATGAAGGTAAACAATCGAAAATGAAGTGTCCATGTTTCAGATATACGAGTTATTTTGCGGCCAGACGAGCAGTTATATGGTGACCAGGGATTAAATCATTATAGATAACAATAACAATATCTGCATCAATATTTTCATTTTATAATAGTTCTTGTTTTGATGGCCGTCACCCCTTTTTTTGCTCATAATCTGCCCTCCAATCGCCAACTTCACTTCTCGGCTACTCCACTTTTAAGCGACGTTTAAGAGAGTACTGTAAAGACATAATCCTTAGCCGTAAACATTGATTGCGTGATATGCTATGATATCAAAGGGTCATGATATCAAACGGTCATGGTATCACAGGACCATGATATCACAGGGTCATGATATCACAAGGCCATTATATCACAGGGTCACGATATCACAGGGCCATGATAATACAGGGTCATGATATGACAGGACCATGATACCACAGGGTCATGATATCACAAGGCCATGATATCACAGGGTCACGATATCACAGGACCATGATATCACAGGGTCATGGTTTTTACAGAACCATGATACCACAGGACCATGATACCACAGGGTCATGATAATACAGGGTCACGATATCATAGGGCCATGATATCGCAGGGTCATATCACAGGACCATGATATCAGAGGGTCATGATATCACAGGACCATGATATCACAGGGTCATGATATCACAGGACCATGATATCGCAGGGTCATATCACAGGACCATGATATCAGAGGGTCATGATATCACAGGGCCATGATATCACAGGGTCATGATATCACAGGGCCATGATATCACAGGGTCACGATACCATAGGGTCATGATATCACAGGACCATGATATCGCAGGGTCATATCACAGGACCATGATATCAGAGGGTCATGATATCACAGGGCCATGATATCACAGGGTCATGATATCACAGGGCCATGATATCACAGGGTCACGATACCATAGGGTCATGATATCACACAGCCATTCTATCGCAAGGTCATGATATCAGAGGACCTTGCTATCAGAGACCATGGTATCACAGTTTTGATATAACAGGGTCATTATATCAAAGGACCATGACATCACATGACTATTATATCGCATGGCCCTGATATCACAGGGCCATGTTATCACAGGGCCATGATGGGCCTACAGAAGCCAATTTACACCAGGCCCTGCCGTCAGAGAGACATAATACAATAGAACCTAGTCGCCACATTACAAAGTCTATCTTGGAAGGCCATGCGACCCAGGCATCTTGATTACATAGCGGGTGCGAACAGATCGAAGTATCCAGCCTTGTTCCCTGACAGGCGGCCCTCTGCTGGGGCCGTCGCCATCCAGAGTATTCCTAGCGGGAGACTCATAAAGACGTCCACTCGAGTATCAAAGGTGACTGACTAGCATGCCGCCTGGCGGCCCCTTGGCAAAACGCCTCCTTAATTGTTAGTGACGTAACCCATACTAGACGCAGGAACCCGGATGGGGAACGACCCAAGCTGAGGATTAATGGGAAGTTTTTTTAAGACGGTTAGTCGCAATTTCTGCAGACTAGCGGTAATGCAATGGACACGGTAATTCCAACGAGACGGACCCGTTCGTCCCACAGACACGACGACCAGACTCACCCCCCCCCCTCGCAAAGCCCACGCACTAACAACTGCGATGTGGCTGGGGTTGTTTGGCACAAAGGCTGGGGTTGTTTGGCACAAATGACCCCATGCCGTTCCGCCATTTATGACCCTTAACTTCACCGCTCGCCGTGTGCGGCGCTGGCGTCGCCACGGCAGACTCACCTGTGTCGGGCTCCAGATAACTAGACTGTGGCAGTAAAACAAATATGTTTCCTCGGCCATTTAACTCAATGAGCGGGAGGTCGCAGACTGCCCCGAGAAGCACGTATCGTCACATAAAGACAGTCGTTGTCCGGGTCAAGCAATCACCACAAACTCCCCCCTGCAACCACCTCCTCTCACACACCCCACCTCATCCAGCCCCCCCCCCCCACCCTCACAGTCATTCAGGAACCGCGGCTATCCGCCAATCGAGAAGGCTATGCTACTGGTTCTATTCCTGCTGCCAGACACAATTTATTTCCAAGGGAGAAAACATCCTGGAATAGTTGTCATCCTGCCAATAGGACGAGAGCCAATCATTTCTAGGGGTGGGGGGGGGGTGGGGGGGGGATTCTTCTAAATGAAAGCCCCAAAATAGACTACTTGTTGACAGTAAGCCGCTAACGACATTTCTTACGTACGCACGTGTTTACTTACATAAGACTGCAAAGACGACAACAGAATCACAAACAACACATCACTCCTCCATATAGAAGCCATACATAACGTTACATGAGAATGTCATAAAGAATTTACCAACTTACCGGGAATGACTAAATGCGTGAATTATTACATTAACGGGGGTTCTCCTAAGAATAACATAGACAATGGACAAATTCATGAATGATTTCGTTATCGCGAAGTGTACTTCATGAACACGAACATGGTTTTCATGATGTGATTCCATTGGCAGTTTGCTGTCTGGTGTCAAGCCATACGTCTACGGAAACGTACCGGGGCAGCACCAACGACTGTCCCAATGCGACAGTCACTGGACATAACATAAACGTTCCCTTGGCTAACAGGGACACCCGGTAGCTGGGGGTTGGGGGATACCCCCGCTGAATCGCCAATCCCCAAGAATTAGGGAGAGCAATATCAAATCTCGACTGTTCAAGACCGGCGCGAAAACAAACCCATTAAAAGTGATATCGCGAATATCGAGGAATTCACAGACTGCTATAACGGATTGCGGTTAATAGGGAAAGGGGCTTTGCGTTGAACCAGGAATTGTACGGATTGCCAACAGATAATCGCGAATCTCCAAGAATTCCTGGATGCCAATTGCGGAGATCGGTCAAAGGTCTTCCCTCCCCTCGTATTTCAGGTTGCCATTGGAGAGCGCGCTGAGAGCGCCCTGAGAGTGCTGAGAGCGCTCTGAGAGCCAAACGACACGAGGATCGGTGGTTCGAGCCCCGTTGTAGTCATGTCTGTACAGTCACATGATAAAGATAATGATAAAGAGCTTCGCTCTTTCATTCTTTCTCCCATCGACGCGATATGACCAGAATTGGTTAAAACGTCCTGAATATACATCCTAGCTAATAGAACACACATTGTGGCGGTGTTCGGTTCATATACATGTACATAAACAACATACCAATGTCAATAGTGGAGGGCAGATTAGTAGATGTAATAGATTAGTAGATGCATGCCTGATGCTTGCAAGAAAAGAACACGGGTCAACATGGATACTCCCTCTTAATCGCAAAAATCAGCAAAAATTAAGGAAGGGCAATATCAAATCTTTAAGATTAGGACATTTTAGAGCTGGGCGCCAAAAATATAGGCAAATAGGCAAAGGGTCTTCGCGTTGAACCAGGAATTGTACCGACAACGATCCCCCAAAATTGCCCCCTTGGGACATATGCTTCCCCCCATGACCCGCCCCCCCCCCCCGCCTCTGACGACTTTGTATAGTAATAGTATCCAGTATAGTATAGAAGTCGGCGACGTAGAACACCACACCACTCCTCTATATAGAAGTCGGTGACGTAGAACGGCACACCACTCCCTTATATAGAAGTCAGTGATGTAGAACGCCACACCACTCCTCTATATAGAAGTCGGTGACGTAGAACGCCACACAACTCCTCTATATAAAAGTCGGAGACGCAGAAGGCCACACCACGCCTCTATATAGAAGTCGGAGACGTAGAAGGCCACACCACTCCTCTATATAGAAGTCGGTGACGTAGAACGCCACACCACTCCTCTATATAGAAGTCGGTGACATAGAACGCCACAACACTCCTCTATATAGAAGTCGGTGACGTAGAACGGCACACCACTCCTCTATATAGAAGTCGGTGACGTAGAACGGCACACCACTCCTCTATATAGAAGTCGGTGACGTAGAAGGCCACACCACTCCTCTATATAGAAGTCGGTGACGTAGAACGGCACACCACTCCTCTATATAGAAGTCGGTGACGTAGAAGGCCACACCACTCCTTTATATAGAAGTCGGTGACATAGAACGCCACAACACTCCTCTATATAGAAGTCGGTGACGTAGAACGCCACACCACTCATCTATATAGAAGTCGGCAACGTAGAAGGCCACACCACTCATCTATATAGAAGTCGGTGACGTAGAACGCCACAACACTCCTCTATATAGAAGTCGGTGATGTAGAACGCCACACCACTCCTCTATATAGAAGTCGGTGACGTACAACGGCACACCACTCCTCTATATAGAAGTCGGCAACGTCGAAGGCCACACCACTCCTTTATATAGAAGTCGGTGACGTAGAACGCCACAACACTCCTCTATATAGAAGTCGGTGACGTAGAACGCCACACCACTCCTCTATATAGAAGTCGGTGACGTAGAACGCCACACCACTCCTCTATATAGAAGTCGGCAACGTCGAAGGCCACACCACTCCTTTATATAAAAGTCGGTGACGTAGAACGCCACAACACTCCTCTATATAGAAGTCGGTGACGTAGAACGGCACACCACTCCTCTATATAGAAGTCGGTGATGTAGAACGCCACACCACTCGTCTATATAGAAGTCGGTGACGTAGAACGGCACACCACTCCTCTATATAGAAGTCGGTGACGTAGAACGCCACACCACTCCTTTATATAGAAGTCGGTGATGTAGAACGCCACACCACTCCTCTATATAGAAGTCGGTGACGTAGAACGCCACACCACTCCTCTATATAGAAGTCGGCAACGTCGAAGGCCACACCACTCCTTTATATAAAAGTCGGTGACGTAGAACGCCACAACACTCCTCTATATAGAAGTCGGTGACGTAGAACGGCACACCACTCCTCTATATAGAAGTCGGTGATATAGAACGCCACACCACTCGTCTATATAGAAGTCGGTGACGTAGAACGGCACACCACTCCTCTATATAGAAGTCGGTGATGTAGAACGCCACACCACTCCTTTATATAGAAGTCGGTGATGTAGAACGCCACACCACGCCTCTATATAGAAGTCGGTGATGTAGACCGCCACACCACTCCTCTATATAGAAGTCGGTGATGTAGAACGCCACACCACTCCTCTATATAGAAGTCGGTGATGTAGAACGCCACACCACTCCTCTATATGGAGTGAGAGGGCCAAAGGTAACCTCGACCCAATGAGAAGTACAGACAACACGTGGGGTATGAACCTACGACCAGCTTGTTTTCATATCTCAGCCACGGCGGTTCACCAACATGCCCCGGCTGACCTATGCCGCTAATCTTCAGGCTTGGAACGTGGGTGAAGCCGTCCCCAACCGGATATAAATTCTCTGTGGCTATGTTCGTTTACTTAAAGGAGACACCTGCAGAAAGGAGTGAGGGGCTCTGGGGAGGGGGGGGGGTGCAGGGGGCGGGGGGTCGAAGGTAAAGGTCAGTTATATTAAAGACATATGGAGAGGCGGACATGTCGATGAGCCTTGCGCCCCAATCAAGCAGCACAGCGCCCTCTGTCTGAAGAGCGGTAGCCGCCACAACGCGGCGGCGGCCCTCGTTATCGCGGGAAGCTCCGTCGTGGCCCGGGCGATGGTCGCGGGATCCTCTCGGCCACGTGTCATGTCATGTCAACTGTTGAACCGTCTCATTTATAGCCGCCATATTACCTGTCTGTGGGCGGGTCGTTATACGAACGCCGATCGTCGGAGGATCAAGTGCTCAGTTACGGGGAAAACACGCGCAGACGCTACAGCCAATTATATTTGACCTTCCGCCAGTCTTCTCGGACTTTGGGATATTTCTAGAACGCTGTTGTCGTGTCGTCGTAGGATGACTTCGGTAAACCCGTGGACCGTCAAGCACCGGTGAGACTCTTACTCAGTGAATTAATCAGATTGTGCCTTAAGCTAGATAGAATCAGTGCCTCCCTCGTCTGGCATATCCGCCTCAGCCATTGTGCCTGTCAGCCCGTGCTGAGGGGCGGATCTAGGGATTTAAACATGGTGGTGGAACTTTTTTTGAACACTTGCGACTGGGGGAAGGGGCTTGGTCTACACCTGAACTGGCTTTGGCATCAGCTTTGCATGAAATCGAAAAGGGTAATTGAATTTTTTTTTGGATCTTAACAGTCCTTAACATCTCAACATCTCTTTGCTTGAGGGGAGGGGGGGGGGTAAACCCCCTACCCCCTCCCTCCCAATTGGATCCGCTACTGTGGTGAGTTCAGGGTTCACATCCCACGTGTGTGTTCCTAATTTGTCCTGGTGCCATATCTGTCCAAGTGCCTGTTACATAGTCTCTGGGACGAAATGATCAGTGTATAACTCGCATACAGTTGCGTCTCCATGACTCACCCAGAAATGATAAGAGATTTATACGGGCTGTGCAAATGGATGACCTGTGTATGGGGGAGATGGTGGTTAGTTATTCGGGGCAGGGCAAAATGATAGTTGTGCCTCCATTCACTCCCGATATCCATACGTGTGATCAAATGCACGCCCCCAAGGCCAACACACTCATTTCTTTACATTATTTACATTACATCATTCGTCTCTGATAATCACGCCGGTGTTATAATCAATTTCATTCACCTATCGTAGTTACGGTCAGGTTAGCGACGTAAACTAATTTAACATCTCAGTGCCGGGGAAAGTTTCTTGGACCAAGTGATTCTTCATGTGCACAAAAGCGGCTTAAAACTCGAGCATTTCATCTCGGAATTGCTTTACTTTACCTGTTTTACATAGTTAATAGACGTATGTTCTGTAACTGACGCTAACAAGGCCAAGACGTTTTCAGTTAATTATCAGCCTGTAAACCTAGGGGATACGGGTGGTGTGAGGGGCAGGTGGAAGAGGTAGGTAGTCTCAGGGCGAAGTCTCGCTTTTCACAGATCCGTCACCTCATTGTCCTTGGAGGTGTGTTTACCGTTTAACACATATTGTGGCAACAGGTAAGGCAACCATCCATCAGAATTATAACCGCGCCGTGCTCCTGGGCGGCCATGGTCCGTTTCTGAGTCGCTACCCTGTCCGACATTTAGTCACCATCCTGTCCGACTTTGAGTCCCCACTCTGTTTGACGTGCATTCGCCACCCCGTGCGACTTTTAGTTACCACCCGGTCCGACTGTTAGTTACCACCCGGTCCGACTGTTAGTCACCACCCGGTCCGTCTTATAGTCGCCACCGTTACACAAAAAAACCAGTAGCATTATATATATATATATGATATATGTTTTGCATGGTTGACGTCATATGAACCAATTAGAAAAGTCGATAAAAGGGTCATAGTCTCGTAGTGACACATATATCTCAGGTCCGACGTGAATCACGTACCAGAGGCTGCAAGTCAAACAAACATGGGGAAATCCACAAGTCAAACAAACATGGGGAAATCCACAAGTCAAACAAACATGGGGAAATCCACAAGTCAGTGGGTGACATAAATACCGAACATGTTATGACGACATTTCAGTTTGGTTCTGGTTCCTTCCTTTATATATACATAGCCACCTCCTGCCTTTTGATGCTTTTCAATGCATATTTTTGATATGTGGGCTTTTGGTGCAGGTTTTTAATATGTGACTTTTTGATGCATGTTTTTGATATTTGGCTCTTTTATGCAGGTTTTTAATATGTGGCTTTTTGATGCATGCTTTTGATATGTGGTTTAGATGCATGTTTTTGATGTGTGACTTTTTGATGCATGTTTTTGATATGTGGCTTTTTCATGCATGTTTTTGATATGTGACTTTTCCATGCATGTCTTTGACATGTGACTTTTTCATGCATGTTTTGGATAAGTGGCTTTTTGATGCGCCATATCGAGTTTTTTATATCATGCGTAGTTATTTTTCAAACGTTGCGGCGATGATATATGTCGAACGACAGCAGATGGCGTGGACAAATTCGAAACGGAACGGCTCATCGCTCACGATGCCATTAGCGTTTGCACAGTGGATATCAGTTTCGCATACCGAGCGGAAGGCCCTCCCCCAATCCATTATCAAACTCCAGCGTCATCATTGTGAGAGGCTGGACCACAGAACGTGAGCCAATTTGTTCCATAATCAACTGAATGCTAAATTCAACTCTCGAAATAATGCTTGGAATACTAGACGCTAATTCCGCTCTGGCCCATCGCCTTAAGGAGCTTTAGATCCAAGATGGCCATCTTATAAAGACATTGTCGTATCATGTCGCCAGTTAAGTTTCTTGGAGAGACGGGTACCGCCTCATTCCACGTCATGTGATCTTATTGTCAATGTCAGTTTGGTTCACATGTCATTAAGCTATGGCGAACAGTTAATATATAGAGATGAAAAAGTATTATAAAACTAGGCAGGACACCACGGAAAAATGACACCAATGCAATTGTGGATGCAAACTGATGTGGACAGGAGAGGCGAGGAGCCTCGGAGACACATCACTATGACGTCACACGATGGGTAGAGACGTGCCCAACAGGCTACAGCAATCAGTGCCAACCCCCCCTACGCCGCGAGACGCAATATCGTAAACCGTTACACGGACAATGGGCGGTGGTCACGTGATGGGCGCCGAGTGATTGCAACCATATTGCATTAGTCATTGTGTCCTGTGTAAGCCGTAGCAGATGAACCAGGACGTGTGACGCAGGGTTAGGTGATTAGCTTGAGACGAGGAATGAAGAATGAGGGCACGGTAAGCGGGGGCTGGGGCGGGGGGGGGGGGGGGGGCGGCGAGGGGGCAAGGGGGTGGAGGTGACTTACCACAAGACGCCAGCGGAGAAGATTCTCGTGTTGACGCAGGAAAGGTTTGTCTCCATGGTCCGCCATGGTGGTCAGGTGACAAATTAATAGCCGATAGCCCAAAGTGGAATGGAATGAGTTGACTTGGCTAAACTCGAGCTGTCCACGGAGATTATCACGACAGATTATCCTGATAGATATAAATCCGCTTGACAATAACTCCACATCCTCTCAGATTATAGAATTAGTATTTTGTCGCAAAGGAACCGATGCAATCCACCGAGTATGTTTACTGTTTCAACGGGCAAGTCATTGTCATGGTATGTCCTCGTGCGATTCAGAGCAAGGGGTGATGTTGCCAGGGTGTCGGTCCATGGTGGGACTGACGCCTCTCGGACCGACCACTGTCTCTCCCAAGGAGCGTGTGACGGTGAGAGCGCCCTCCTCTCCGGGGGCCGAGGCTGGGTGTAAACTCGCCCGATAAACCCTGACCGCCACTTGGCATCACATCGTGGCGGTTATCTCCGCACAACTTGTCTTGTCGACGACGGCAAGTTTTGAACTTATCGCTCCCGTGAGGTTGACTCCCACCCCCGGGGACGGGGCTGCCCAGCCGCTGTGCGTGTGTGTGTGTGTGTCTGTCTCACAGACTGCAGAGAGGGAGGAGAATGACAGTGACAGGTTGCGGGACATCCACTTCTCGCCGTGTTCTCGCTTCCCGCGGCGAAATCTGACGTGATGAGGCGCGTGATTTGGTCCTTTGAGACTTTCGCGCGGATCCAGGCGCGTAGCGTCCGCTGGAGTCCTCTACAGTTCTGGAGTCAGGCAGGCCAGCGGGCGGTCCTTTACCCCTGCGCTGCCGGGCCCGATGGAGTCAGTGGCGGCGGCGGCCGTTGCCCACGGGCTCTGACATCGTGACTGACAGACGCTTCACCTGGGGGTGGTAGGCTGGGGGCTCCGCGAATGGAGGGAGCGGGTGGTGGCGGGGTGCGTACTGGTGGTAGGTAGGCACCTTCGCTGGCAGACCCATGAGATCTCAGCCGGTTGTGACCGCCGCTTGTTGAATCAGAGGCAGGGGACGAAGCCACCGATCTTCCTCTTACCCTCGACCTACATCCTCTCCCCCAACCCACACCCACACCCACCCCCCCTCGTTCTTTCCCCGCCGTCACCCTCACTAGCCACGGACATAATCGACCCTCACCCGTGCGTGGGACCAGCCAACCAGGGTAAGGCCCAGGGATAACATCTTCTCATGCCAGTGCATCTCTACC